>OX451739.1:1557684064-1558884064 GCA_948472305.1 Vicia faba | reverse complement strand
ACTGACCTATATCTCACTCATGTGTTGTACATACCTAATTTTTTCACAAATATTATTTCTATCCCTAAAATCACTTCCTCTTTAAATTGTAATGTTCACTTCACCTCTATTACTTGCACCATACAGGTGAACCTTACCCGGAACACGATTGGTACAGCTGACCTTCATCAGGGCCTTTACTTCCTTTGTCTTCCTTCTTATGCTTCTGCCCCCAATCCTAATATTTACCTTAGTAATAGTTCTAGGCACATAAACAATTGTGATTTATGGAATCATCGTCTTGGACATCCCTCCAATGACATTGCTATTTGTTTAAATAAAATGCATCCTCTTGATAATTTTCAACAACATATTGTTCCTTGTGACTCCTATTTTTCTGCTAAACAAAAACGCCTCCCCTTCCCCCATAGTTATACTTACTCTACTGCTTGTTTTGATATGGTTCATATAGACATTTGGGGACCATATTCTACCCTCTCTATGAATGGATACCGTTACTTTCTCACCATTGTTGATGACCATAGTCGTTTTTGCTGGATATTTTTAATGAAATTAAAATCTGAAACAAGTGCTTTTGTAAAGTCTTTTGTGCATTTCATTCAAACTCAATTTCACACTACTATCAAGATAATAAGGAGTGATAATGGCCATGAATTCTTTCTAGAAGATTTTTTTAATCAAAAATAGGGCATTATACACTAAACTTATTGTGATGATACTCCCCAACAAAATGTAATCGTTGAACGCAGGCATCAACAACTTCTATGTGTGATTAGATCTATTCTCTTTCAAGCACACCATTCAAAAAAAATTTGGGCTCATGCCCTTGTACATGCCACATATTTAATAAACATCATGCCTTCGGAATTTTTAAAATACAACACTATTTATTCTATATTATATGGCAAATCTCCTAATTACAATAATTTGAAAGTTTTTGGTTGCTTGGTTTATGCTATGATTTCTAAACATAAGACCACCAAACATGATAGTAGAAGTAGAAAATGTATTTTCTTAGGACATAAACATCACACCAAAGGGGATATTCTCTTTGATCTGAGTTCTAAGTAGAAATTTATCTTCAGAGACACCACCTTTTTTGAACATTTATTCACTTATGCCAACACCTCTACTACTGTCAACACCAATCCCAATCAACACACTTATCTTCGCCCTGCCCCGTTCATATTAACTATGACTACACCATACATTCATCCCCTTCCACATCCCATAATTCTCCTCACATCACCCCTCCTACTACTCCTCCATCTCAATTTCCTACACCTACCCCACAACCCCTTCCTGGACCTGTTAACAATGATACAGTCAGAAAAACCACAAGAGTTTCAAAATCCTCAAACTATCTGAGAGACTATCACTGCTCATTAATATCAGGTAATTCTGCACATAAACTCAGCAACTATACAGGTACTTCTCTCTACCCCTTCACGACTTTCTTTCTTATAATCAAATCTCTGCTCCCCGTAGATTTTTTACAGTAAAATTATCTACATTAGAAGAACCCACTAGCTATGCTAAGGCCATTACTGATCCCAATTGGCTTCAAGCCATTAATAATGAATTAATCTCTCTTACTAACACCAAAACTTGGGATTTAGTCCCTTTACCCCCTAACAAAAAACCCATAGGCTGCAAATGGATCTTCAAGATCAAATTCCATTTTAATGGCACCATTGAGAGATATAAAGCTTGCTTAGTTGCCAAGGGATTTACAGAAACTGAAGGCGTAGATTACTTAGAAACCTTCAGCCCTGTTGTCAAAATGACAACTATTAGACTCATCCTCTCTCTTACTACCTCTAAGAGTTGGCATATTCAACAGCTTAACATTAATACTGCCTTCCTACATGGAGACTTATAAGAAGAAGTCTACATGAAGGTTCCTCCTGGCCTCATAACCACTAAAAAAACCTTGTATGCAAGCTAAATAAATCCATTTATGGGCTTAAGCAAGATATCCGCCAATGGAACTCTAAATTAATCTCCACTCTTATCACTCTAGGCTACACTCAGTCTAAAGCTGACTACTCTCTATTTACTAAAACTGCTAATATATTTCACTGTGATACTTGTGTATGTCGTTGAACTTACTTGCAGGTTCAGACATTCAAGAAATATCTCACATTAAAAAGGTCATGGACATTACTTTCAGCACAAAGGACTTGGGTAACATTGAATACTTCCTTGGATTTGAAATTTCCCGATCTAAAGAAGGAATTTTTATTTACCAACACATAACCTTGATCTGCTTAATATTGCTGGCATGTTAGGCACTAAACTTGCTACCACTCCTATGGATCCTTCTCACAAAATATCTGCTTCTAATGATGACTTGTTGACTGATCCTACATCTTTTAGCAGCCTAATAGCTAAGTTACTCTATTTAACTCACGCACGCCCTGATATTAGCTATTTTGTGTGCAGATTGAGCCAATTATTAGCAAAACCATTCACCACACATCATTAAGCCGCTTTCAGAATTCTACGATACATAAAAAATACACTTGGGCAAGGCTTTCTCTTCAAGGCAGACTCGTCCACTGTTCTATCTGGCTTCACTGATTCAGGCTGGGGCTCCTGCCAAGACACTCAGAAGTCTACAACAGGTTTTTTCTTCTACCTGAGCAACTCCCTCATCTGCAAGTAAAAAGCAAACCGTTGTCTCTCGCTTCTCCTCCAAAGAGGAATGTCAAGCTCTTGCCAATGCCACTTGTGAAGCTCAATGACTTCTCTAGCTTCTCAAAGACTTAAGCATCCTTCACACACAACCTGTCAATATATTTTACGAAAACACTTTAGCTATACACATTGCCAATAATCCCGTCTTTTCACAAACGAACAAAACATATAGAAATGGACTGCCACATTGTTAGAGACAAATTCAAGACCAAACCATTCATCTCATACCTATATCTTCTAACCAGGAAGTCGCAGACGTTTCACGAACCTCTACACCTTGGTCCTTTCTCCAATCTTATTTCCAAACTTGGCCTGCTTAATATACACTCCAGTTTGAGGGGTTTTGTTAAAATACCCAAAGATTATTTTATATTTTTTCTCTTTCTTCTGTATAAGCCTATTTTTTAGCCTATTTTTTTTTCTTTAATTTTTTATCTCATGACTATTGGACCCTATTGCTATATATATTGGTCTCTCCTTGTATCTTTTTTTAAGTTGAATAATAATTTTTCACTTCACTTTTATTTCTATTTGTCTTTTCTATCCTTTTCTTCATCATGTGTTGCAATGAGACACATGTTAACACTTGTTTTTAAGCGAGAAATGGCCTAATGATGGATGTACTCTAATTCTAACACCTCCACAACTTATTTCTCATAATCAACTTTGTGTGGCTAATCCCTTGCTTCCAAATAGAAAGAGATGGAACACTCCACTAAACACAATCATTGATCTGGTTAGTGCTGGAAAAATATATAATACATATCATGTATATACATACATGTTTGGAAACTGAGATCAATAGAGATTATTCAGTTAGAAGTGCTTACATATCATGTACTGATGAGCTTATTAATACTGATTTTCTCATATGTCCTGGAACTTAGTACCTCATCTGGAAAATTCAAGCACCACCAAAGGTTTGAAACATGATATAGAGAGTATATAGAAATTGCATCTCTACTAGGCATAGACTTTAAAATAAATGTATAAATTGTCCCAATAATTTTGTGTTATATGATATGTCGAATAAACTTTAAATGTTAGTAGGTTTTTTTATTAAATAAGGTAGCGGGAAGGTTAAAAATCAAATGTAATTAGGAAGGTCAAGAGATAGTGGGTTATAATAGTATTTACTAATAGCATTTACTTTCCTAGAATCATAGAAGTTTTTGGGTCTATATAAAGACCAAGATTGTATTTTATTTTTAACAAAAACAAGAAGTAGAAATTTGCTCCTTATTTAACAAATTGGCATCGGAGCAAATGGCAAACATGATGAATCAAATGCCATTGCCACGGCTAACAAAGTCAAATTATGAAAACTGGAGTATCCAAATGAAAACTCTTCTTGGATCTCTAGACGTGTGGGATGTGACCAGAGATGGGTTTGAAGAACCAACAGATGTTGGGGGATATACGACAGCTTAAAATAAGGCGCTGAAAGAGATGCGATCGAAGGACAAAATAGAACTATACATGTTATTCAGGGCTATAGATGAATCAAGCTTTGAAAAGATTGCTGGTTCGACTACGTCGAAAGAAGTATGAGACACGTTAAAAAAAGTGTTCGAAGGAGCAGATCGAGTGAAGCAAATTCAACTCCAAAATCTTCGTGGCGAATTGGAGAGGATACAGATGAAGGAGACATAAACTGTATCTGACTACATCACACATGTACAAAAGGTCGTGAACCAACTCACCAGAAATGGCGAAACAATAACTGATGCACGAGTTGTTGAAAAGATCTTGAGATCTTTAACAGATAAATTTGAGAATATTGTATGTGCAATAGAAGAGTCGAAGGATCTTTCGATGCTCTCAATCGAAGAGCTCGCTGGTTCTCTCGAAGCACATGAACAACAAAAGATGAAAAAGAAGGAAGAAGCAGTCGAAGAAGCAAATCAAACCAAGGAGTCGGACAAAGACAAAAAGGTACTCTTTTCTCAAAATTTCAGAGGAAGAGGACGTGGCAGTGGAATCCGTGACAATGGTCGAAGTGGTCGAAGCAGCAACTTCGAAAGAGGACAATCGAACCAACAAAATTGGCGTGGCAGAGGACGTGGTCAAGAGGTGGTCGATCGAACCACTCCAACTTCGAATGCTACAAGTGTGGGAAGTATGATCATTATGCGAAGGATTGCAACTCCTACAAATGTTACAACTGTGATAAAGTGGGATATCTTGCAAAAGATTGTCGAATTGAAAATAAGATTGAAGAAACAACCAATCTAGCATTGGAACCTGAAGCGAATGAAGGTTTTCTCCTGATGGCTCAAAACAAAATCAACACCAATAATGAAAATGTTTGGTATCTTGACTCAGGAGCAAGTAACCACATGTGTGGTTACAAACACCTGTTTAAAGAAATGAAGAAAATTGAAGATGGTAATGTATCTTTCGGAGATGCATCGAAAGTGAAGGTCAAAGGAAAGGGAACAATCAGTTACTTGAAGAATGATGAATTGATTGGATCAATCGAAGATGTTTACTATGTGCCAGATCTCAAGACCAACATCTTGAGTTTGGGACAACTTACAGAAAAAGGTGTTTCAATACTTATGAAAGACCGAATACTGCATTTGAAGGACAAAGTAGGACATCTGATCTCCCGTGTCGAAATGGAAAGAAATCGAATGTACAAACTGAACTTGAGGAACGTTCAAGAGAAATGTCTGCAATTCGAAATGCAAGACAAAGAGTCACTATGGCATATGCGCTTTGGTCATCTACATCATGCTAGTTTGAGAAGGTTGGAAAAAAGGAACATATGGACTACCAGACATGGATTATGAAGGAAAGTTTTGTGAAGAATGTGTTCTCAGCAAATAAACAAGAACCTCATTTCAAAAGAAGGAATAATATCAAGCTAAACATGTTCTCGAATTGATTCATACTGACATATATGGGCCAATCACTACAGAATCCTTCAGTGGAAAAAGGTACTTCATTTCCTTTATCGACGATTTCTCACGAAAGACCTAGGTTTATTTCTTGAAAGAAAAGTATGAAGCATTAGAGGTGTTCAAAAAGTTTAAAATAATGGTGGAGAAGGCAACAGACAGACATATCAAAGCAGTTCGATCTGACAGAGGTGGTGAGTACACTTCGACGACCTTTATGAAGTATTGTGAAGAGCAGGGCATAAGGAGATTCCTAACTGCACCGCATTCACCTCAGCAAAATAGTGTGGCTGAAAGAAAGAATCGAACTATTCTTGATATGGTTCGATCAATGCTTAAAAGCAAGAACATGTCGAAAGAATTCTAGGCAGAAGCTGTACAATATGCTATTTATGTTCAAAATAGATATCCACATTCGAAGTTAGAAGATAAAACACCACATGAAGCATGGAGCGGACAGAAGCCAACAATTTCTCATCTCAAAGTATTTGGTAGTGTATCTTATGCACATGTACCAGATCAACAAAGAATAAAACTTGAAGACAAAAGTCAAAAGTATATATTCATTGGATATGATGAGAAGACAAAAGGGTACAAGCTATTCGACCCCATAAGCAAGAAAGTGATCGTGAGTAGAGACGTTCGAATAAACGAAGCAAGCAAGTGGGACTGGAACAATTCGACAGAAGTTATTGATGCAGTCGAAGAATCATCTATAGTTGTACCAACAAGCATCTCAACAGAAGATGAAGATACTGAAGATGAAGATGAACCTCTACAACCCAGAATGCGAAGTTTACAAGATTTATATGATTAGACAAATGAGGTACACCTTGTGTGCCTTCTGGAAGATGCTGAAAACATCAGTGTCGAAGAAGCATTACGAGATAAGAAGTGGAAAAGTGCCATGGACGAAGAGATTAGAGCAATAGACGACAACAACACTTGGGAGCTAGTCGAATTGCCAAAAGGTAGTCAACTCATTGGTGTAAAGTGGGTATTCAAGAAAAAGATGAACGCTCAAGGAGAAATTGAACGATTTAAAGCGTGACTTGTTGCGAAGGGATATAAACAGAAAGCATGAATTAACTATGATGAAGTGTTTGCACATGTGGCAAGAATGGAGACAATTCGATTGCTCATTTTTCAAGCTGCTCAATTCAAATGGCCAATATTTCAAATGGATGTCAAGACAACATTTTTGAATGGTGTACTTGAAGAATAAATCTATGTCGAACAACCACTTGGGTATATGAGAATTGGAGAAGAGAAGAAGGTGCTGAAATTGAAGAAAGCGCTATATGGGCTGAAGCAAGCACCACGGGCATGGAACACACGCATTGACACATATTTCAAAGAGAATGGATTCGAGCAATATCCTTATGAACATGCTCTCTATGTGAAGAAAAATGGAAGTAATGTATTACTTGTTGCTCTATATGTTGATGACCTTATTTTTCTAGGCAGTGATGTTCAGATGATAGAAGAATTCAAGAGCACCATGTGTTGTACCCCAAAATTTGCCCTCCCATATTTCTCAAAACATTTCAAGTGAGATCCTCAATTTACCCAAGGAAGTCCAAGAGTTGACCGGACAAACTCTCTCCTAAGGCAGTCTACCTCAAATTAGGGTTTCATGTTGCATCAAGATACTTGAGTCCAAGGGATCCCAAATGCTCACCATTGTCCTAATATATTCTCAAGATCATCCATGTCAAGTTTCAAGCCCTACAGAGGAAGTTTGCTCAGTCAATTGCTCAAAGGATTGAAAATCGACTGTGCTAGGGAAAAAGTCAACTGTGGTCCCCATACAGTCAAACTTCAAGATTTTTGGTCAAAATCCTCATTTTAAAGCATTATTCATCATTTGATCAAGGGTTTATCATGATTCATCAAGGATTGCTCACAATTCATCAAAACCCAAAAGTTGCTAAATTAGGGTTTTGTAGGAAAAGTCAACTCAACTTTGACCAAACATTACTTTCTCATACTTTATTATAAATGAACCATCCAAAGCTCATTTTTAAGAGGATGCAATTCCCTACAATTCATATTCAGCTCCCAAGTTCAAAATACGCACTTACAAGAAGTTATGAATTTGGACATTATAGGTCATTTTGAAAAGTCAACAAAAACACCTTTTTTGTCAAAGCTTCATTCATGAACATGGAAGACTCAATTGATATGAGACCAAAAGGGTTGATTATAGGATATCTTGAGCTTTCTAAAAAGTCCAAGAACACATCTCTAGGGTCAAAATTGAAAGAGTTATACATTGGTGAAGTTGACCTTTTTTGCAAAATTGCCAAAAGTCAAAAGTGGCCAAAATTGCAATTTTTGTCAAATAGGCCCAACTTTTTGTGCTTGTATTGAGTTTGTAACATGGTCCACGACCCATGATCCTTCCCATTTGCCTTTATTTTATTTTTGTCATTTATTTTGATTTTGATTTCATTTAAATCAAATAAAATCAAATAAAATCAATAATAAATAATGAAAATATCAAAAATCATTTAAACCTTGAGATTTTGTGCATATTTCAGGTCCATGAATAGCTGGCAATGAGATCAAATCATGCAAGGCTTGTTTGTACACAAAAAGATTGGATTTTGGCTTGATTTGGAAAGATTTACATGAGAATCATATCATGGTCAGTGATCATTATTGGAGAAGATTTGATGCAAACTTGTAAACCTAATTCACTCAAGGGTACATATAGAACAAATCCATGCCAAAAGCACAAGGGTTGGAAGCGTGAGAGAGCATAATCAGATTCAAAAAAATCATTAAAAAGTGTGAAATCATTCTTGCAGTTAGAGGGAAATTCAGGCCATTCAAAGACTACCATTCACATCCTGGACCTTCTCTGAAGCGGATACGATCATTTGCAAGCATCCATACAGCCAGAAACTCGAACCAGAGACCCACGGTTTGCACTTCAAACTCAAAATCCATTCTTACAATTTACGCAGCATTAGCATGTTTCAATGACATATATGTGTTTGTTAATGTATTTGCAATATTTTGGTTATACTCAATTGAGTTTTTGATGCACGTACTGAGATCCACCATTTCTAAGTTTTCCTTGCTCGATTTAGGGTTTTCTCATGCAGGTAAAATTGGCCCAAAAGAGGGGTACCATGGTGTTCACAAGGCCAAGACGAACTGATCTGTACCATTAGTTTTCATTTATGATGCTTGTATGAGATTTTGGAGAAACACAGGCTTATACCTACGCCCAGAAAACCATAGATAAAAGTCTTGGACTTTTGCCAACGGAGGGAGGAAAAAGAAGGGTGGCGTGGCACCCCCTGACTAGACCATTTAAATTTCGCGCGTTGGAAAGTTGACATTTTGTGTTTTTTCAATATAATCATTGTTTTTATCCTTTGTACAACAAAGCGCGCTGGTTCAGTTGGTCAGGAGGCATGTGGAAAAGCCAAAGAGCCTGGGTTCGAATCCCAGGTCCCCCATATTATTTCATAATATTTTTTCTTGTATAATCAGGCATGTGTACAGGTAAGGGGTTCACCATACGTCCTCAATGATCAGCCAACCAGATGTCCAACAAGCCAAATCCAACGCCTGACACATGAATGTCTACCATAGGCCTAGTCAAACGTGCAACACGGAATCTGAAGAGTCAATGTGGGCCAAGGGATTTTGGGCTCAGAAATTGCTATGGACACCCCCTAAATTGCTAGCATAACCAGGCCCATTTCTTTTTCTTTCTATATTTTTCTTTATTTAATTTATTTTGATTAATTATTCTCTAATAAAAATTAATTCTTTTTTACAAAAATTCATTAAAATCAATTTTCATCAAATTAGATTTAGGTTTATTTTTATCAAATTTAATTTAATTAATTTAATTTAATTTTAAGGCAATTTTAATCTTTTGTAAATAATTAAAACAAATTAGAAAATTAGGTTTTATTTGATTTAATTTTTATTTTATTTTCTTAAAATAAACAAAAATATAAAAATAGGTCAAATTAATTATTTTTCTTAATTTAAATTAACAAGTAATTAGGGTTGTATTTATTTAATTAAAACCTTATTTTCTCAAAATAATCATAAACAACAAAAAATAATTTTTCTTTCAATTAGGTTTAGACGGGGTCAAAACCCTAATTTTTTCTCGTTCTCGATTCATCACGCACATTTATTATTTTTACGATATTGATGTAACTGCTCATGGGATGTAATAGTTTAATTAGGATCTTTTCGTTCATTTATCATTTTTTACGGTTTTTTGGTTATGTAATTAATCCCCCTCCCCGAAGCCTTGTAATAGCGTAGTTTATTTCTCGCATTTTAATTTTCGCAAATATTAACTGTTAGATGTATGATAATAGGGTTGCATGACAAGACTGTATGTTAATTTTAAAATGGTTAGCAAACCCTATATGTGCAAAGATAATAACTGAAATCAAATCACTCGCACATGCGCACTCCTAGGGTATACTCTCACTTCGGTTGCCTTCGGTAAAATGATCATTAAGTATAGGGTGTCTTAGTGGTTACCCTCTTGTCTAAGCAAAGATCAAATGCCCCGTTCGAAAATATTGCCTCAGAAATGTTACCTCAGAAAGGTTGCCTCGGAAATGTTGCCTCGAATATGATCTTAAGACACTAGGGTTATTACTAAGACGTCCTAACATTGCTTTAGTGATCGTACGTCCCTTTCGAGTTGATCCTTACAACTCCAACGACGGTGCTATCTACTCCTTAATAGTAGGATAGCGCTGTCTAAAGGAAACGAGAATAGAAACAATCCTTTTTCGAGTAGGTAGATGCTAGTAGGTACTTGCTCAAAATCAAACTTTCACACTTACACTTTTTTTCAAACAAAGTTTTCAAAAAAACACTTCGTAATACTCTTGAAGACAGAAGCAAGGGTTAAAACGAAGTAAAACGAAACTTTTCAAAACAAACACACACAAGCAATTTTTAAAAGATGAGCAAGTACCTAAGAGCCCGTGGAAAACCCCGGATAGAAAGGGTGCTAATACCTTCCCTTTCTATAATCTACCCCCCCATACTCAAAATCTCGAAAAAGGAATTTTTCTGTGCTTTTGTCCTTTCCAGTTGGATAAAATAAAAGTCGGTGGTGACTCTTGCTTACCGCGACATTTTGCGAACACAGGCGTAAAACGCAAACCAACATTTTCCTAAAACAGTCCGGTTCTGCCACCGTATCATAGAACTGGCGACTCTGCTGGGGAAGAATAAATGGGGTATACCTTAGGATTAGTTCATCATAAATTACTTCTCTTGTTTGATTTGATTGCTTTACTTTTGAGGGTTTTGTATTGGGAGTTACTATAGATCCTAACTCGGATCTGGGGGACACCTTTTAGGTAAGTAGCAATAAACTGTGAGGGAACTGTACAACGTAGACCGATATAGTTGAAGCAGTAGCTACGTTAATTTGGCACATTGGTTGGTATCGGTATCCCTTGTGGAGAAACGAGGAGAATACAGGGCTGTTATGTGTGTCGTTAAACATCAACTGACCTTAGAACCTATAATTGACCAACTTAGCCATAAGAAGTAGTAAGATAGCCGGTCTATATAAAGCTGGGAACTGGTTGATACTCGATGCTACACTCATTGAGACCATACTCTCGAGATAGTTCCGGCTACAAGAAAAGATTGTGTGAGCTGAAACCATGACCGATGGAGGATGGTCAGTGATATTGAGAACCTCTAGAACCCGGTTACTATTACTAGGATAGGTTGAAACCAACTGAACCTCAAGAGGGTAATACCTAGACCCCATGCAAGCCTGAAACTTAAGGGCTCTTGTGTGACTTATTTGCCTTTACCATGTTTGTTATCTGCTATACCTGTTGTTTGCTTTACCATAACATCATGCATCATAACATAGCATGCATACTTCATTATACTAACCATTTAAAAGACCGAGGGGATTTATATTTGTTCTGTTTTACATATTATGGCTTCCGTACGCAAAAACACCATTTGAGTTAACTTTGTGCAAATACTTGCTCAACTCAAAGATTTAGCCTCGAGAGTTTCGGATACTTCTTCATTCATTAGGAGACATGGTCAACTTCTTAGCTTGGTTACCTCAAAGTTTGATGAGCAGATGATGAGTGTGCTCTTCCAGTTCTTCGATCCGGTGCATCATTGCTTCACTTTCCCGGATTATCAGCTAGTTCCTACTATGGAAGAGTTTTCTCACTTATTGGGTATATCCATCCTCGAGCAGATGCCTTTCACAGGTTTGGAAGAGGCTCCTAGGCCAGAGGATATTGCTTCAGCTTTACACTTGAAAAGGGATGATGTAGTATCCAATTGGGAGACACGAAGCGGTGTTGAAGGTTTCTTAGCCAAGTTTCTGATGGATCAAGCTCAACTGTTATGGGATAATTTGGACTTTCAGGATTTCGAAGACATCTTGGCTCTCCTTATCTACGGTTTTGTTCTCTTCCCAAATCCAAATTCCTTTGTGGATGTGAATGCGGTTAAGATCTTCTTGTCTCGCAATCCTGTACCTACTCTTCTAGGTGATATCTTGCATGCCCTCTACAGTCGTACTGTGCGTAGAAGAGGGACTCTCATGTGTTACATGCCGCTGCTGGCGAGGTGGTTTATTTCGCACCTCCCCAAGTCCGTGTTGAAGAATAAAGAAGGTTTAGGGTGGTCTTACAGGATAATGTCCCTTGCCCATACAGACATTCTTTGGAGTTCTAAGGCTATGGAAAGCACTGCTGTCATTTATCGATGTGGGGGATACCCTAATGTTCCTTTGCTTGGAATTAGAGGGGGTATAACCTACAATCCCTGCCTAGCTTTATGACAATTCGGTCGTGCTCGGAGAGACGATCCTCATGAGCTACTTCTTATAGATATTACATTTGACTACAAGAAAGATGTTGACGAGCATCACCGAAGGTTTATACGAGCTTGGGGCATGGTGAACAGGTCTAACCCTCAAGAGCCAGGACCAAGGACTTCGCTCCCCATGCAACCTTATCTCGAGTGGGTCCGAGCTCGAGCCCAGAAGCTTGGGATGCCTTATGAAGTTGTGTTGCCAGTGGTTATGGAGCCTACCAATGAAGAGGGCATTCCTTATACAGTCCTTTATCCCTACATGCCCACTGATCTTGGGGCATTGAAGAGATCCTGGATTCAGCTGAAAGAGGAGAGGGATACCTACCAGGAGAAGTACCATGAGCAAGAGAGGAAGATCTTGAATCTCACCAGGCAACTTGAGAATGAAAGAACGATCAATGACTACGTCAGCACCAAGGGGAAGCGTCCATGGGATTTCTGATTCTGCTTTCTCTAGTTTAGATTTGTTTTTTATTTACATCTTTGTAAACGCCTTAGAGGCATTGTTGAACCTTTTACAAGTTTAATCTAATAAAGTTTGTTTATTTCTTAGTTTGCAAATTTAAATCTCCCAAAGTCTTTGAAATCATTACATACGCATCCCATTATCATGCACATCATCACAAGTATCATTACAGGTTTCTCATATCCTTCGCTGTTTATTTCAGCACAAAATGTCTTCTGAAATACCTACCAATCAAGCCATCAAAGCTCTTCAGGCACAAAATGCCCAATTCCAAGAGATGTTCTTGAACTTGGCTAAAGGGCAGGAGGACTTGAAAACTCTCATCCTGAAGGAGAAGAAGAAGAAGAAGAAGAAGGTGGTTCTTCTGAATATGGGTAATAGATTTGGGAATAGGTTGCGATAGGAAGCTGATCTATCTCTTTCATCCAAAGGAGAGGAGGACCAAGAGGAAGAAAAGGGTCCCAATCATGTGGTCTCTGATAATGATACAAATTTTGATGATGAGCAGTATCCTCCTGCTGAGGATAGGTACAAACAACTTGAAGACCGTCTGAGCGCTATGGAGATTCAGAAGATACCTGGTTTGGACTTCGGAGATCTGGGACTAGCATCTGGGGTGGTGATCCCTCATAAGTTCAAAGCTCCAGTTTTTGCCAAGTAGGATGGAGTATCCTGTCCAAAACTCCATCTCCGCTCGTACGTCAGAAAAATCCAACCTTACACTGCTGATAAAAAATTGTGGGTACATTTCTTTCAAGATAGTCTGTCAGGGACTCAGCTTGAATTGTTTTATCAATTGGAAGGAGCTAATGTCCGAAACTGGGAGGACCTTGCTGCTGCTTTTTACAAGCAGTATTAGTATAATGCTGACCTTTCTCTCACTCATACTCAGCTTCAGGGTATGTTTATGGGTGCAAGTGAAGGTTTTAAAGACTATGCTCAGAAGTGGAGAGATTTGGCTGGAAGAGTCCAACCCCCTTTGTTTGACAGGGAATTGGTTGACATGTTTCTAGGGACGTTGTCTGGTCCATTTTTCAATCATCTGATCGGCAGTTCGTCATCTGGGTTTACTAAATTAATTTTGATTGGGGAGAGAGTAGAAGCTGGTATCCGAAGTGGTAAGATACAAAAGGATATGTCATCAAGTGCAGTAAAGAAGCCTTTCACCGGTAAGAAAGAAGCTAGTGTAGTTTACGGCTCGAGGAGCCAAAGCAGACCTGAACACCGTCAAGCAGTAAATGCGGTAGTAATATCAAGACCCACCGTTGCGCCACAACGCAACAATCAGCAAAGAATGGAGAGACCACAGAGACAGTACACTCGGCTTAATATGACCTTGTCTCAAATTCTACCACAATTGTTGAAGACCAACCTGGTAACTCTGAGGGAAGCCCCGAAGAATCCCAGCACCATATCTTTGCTGTATAACCCGAACGCCCGCTGTGCCTATCACTCCGATAGCCCAGGTCATGATACCAATAACTGTTGGGCCTTGAAGAATAAGGTGTAATATTTGATCGAAGCTAAAGAGATTGAGTTTGGCGTTCCAGAGAAATCCAACGTCATAACTGCTCCTATGCCCAAACATGGTCATGGAGTAAATGTTGTGGATAATGATTTATTTGTGACCTCCGTGGAAGAAGTTTCTACTCCTTTGATGACAGTTAAGAAGAATCTATTGTTGGCCGGTTTATTTCTGGGCTGTGGCGAAGGTTGCCACCTATGTTCAATCCTGCCTGCTGGTTGCCATTTATTGAAATCAGGTGTTCAACGCCTGATGGATAACAAAGAGACCCTGTTCGAGAAAACTATGATTCTGTTGGTTCCAATTCAAGATGTTGCCATCATAACCATTTCCGCCAATCCTTCCAAGGCTTCCTCGAGAAAGCCTGTTAGGATTACACCCGTTTCGAGAATCGCTCCATTAATCATTACTATCCCTGGTCCTATCCCATACACTTCGGATAAGGCTGTCCCTTGGTACTATAGGGCCGATGTGTATTACCATGGAGTTAAGCAAGACTTAAAGATTGAAGAAGTTGATGCTGATGTCAGCAATATTGTCGGGACTAGCAAGGTCACCAGAAGTGGAAGACTCTTTTCTCCCGAGATCTCCCCTCCGACTGTTCACAAGCCCGTTGTCATTCCATCTGCTAGTACATCAGCTGCTATCCCAATTCCTATTCCAGTTATCACCCCTATCGCTGATCCATCTAGCACTCGGGGCAAAGAAATCATAGGTGAGCCTACCCGGACGGAGGCGCCTAAGAAGATCATTGTAGAAACCTCTAAGCAGGAGATAGAGGAAATTCTGACGATTATCAAGAAGAGTGACTACAACGTAGTCGAGCAGCTGGGGTAGACCCCGTCAAAAATCTCCATGTTATCCTTGTTCTTGTGTTCAGAAGCCCATGCAAAGGCTTTAATTGCTTTCCTCAAAACTACGCATGTGCCGTAGGAAACTTCTGCCGATCAATTTAAAGACTGCGTAGCTAATTTGACTGCCGACAATGGGTTGGGTTTCTTAGATGCAGATCTAGCTGCTAAAGGAAGAAATCACAATGATGCTATGCACGTCTCGATCGAGTGCAGGGGCATTACCCTGGCCCACGTACTGGTGGATACTGGGTCCTCATTGAATGTTTTGCCAAAGAAAGCATTAAACTGTCTGGACTGTGAAGGTTTGGTTCTGAAGCCGAGTAATATTGTGGTCAGGGCTTTCGACGGGTAAAAAAGGAAGGTGCACGAGGAGGTGGACGTCCCTGTTAAAGTTGGCTCTCAGACTTTTGCATCTACTTTTTATGTGATGGATATCAGACCATCCTATTCTTGCCTGTTGGATCGCCCTTGGATTCATAAGGCTGGGGCAGTGACTTCTACGCTCCATCAGATGTTAAAATATCCAGTAAAGGGGAAGATCATCATGGTACGATGTGAAGATGAGTACATGGTGAGTCATCTTAATTCCTTTCGCTATGTGGAGATGGATGGGGAATTCATCGAAACCCCGTGTCAGAACTATGAAGAGGTCCCCCAGACTCTGGCGTCGACTGAAGTTGCTGTTGACAAACCTCCGATAAAGATGGCCTCCCTCAAGGATGCCAGGGCTGTAATTGAAAAAGGTGGGTGTGCAAATTGGGGTCAGCTCCCTGACTTTGCACACAAAACTGACAAGTTTAGTTTGAGCTTTACTGCAGAAGCTCAAAGGGATGTTCGGCACGCGCAGATTGGAAGACCTCCTCTGCACATTAGTAATCAGGGAGCGAATGCAATTGAGGATGATGAAGAAGATTCAGATATCGACAGCTGGATTTACCCGACTACTAACGGTGGATTGAACAACTGGACGGCAAAAGACTTCGTGCCCGTTTCTTTTATTACACAATAATAGACTTTTGTTTTGAGATTTGTAACAGACAATTTGAAACTTTACGGCCCGGTGCCTTGCCCGAGGCACCTTGGCTTTGTTTGTGAGGGCTTATTATTTGTCATTTTCATATATCATCAATAAAGCATTGGACGTTTTCTTGCATTACAAATTTTGCGCTCATTGTTTTTCTTTTTATATCTCTCACTTTATCAAAACAGCTATGCTCTTACACACACTTATATATCATAATGCAGATCCACATCCACTCTGGATCCCATTGATAACGACTCTGCTACTGCCAGTTATGACTTCGAGAATCCGATCAACCAAGCCGAGGACGAAGGTGAGGATGATTGTGAAGTTCCTGGGGAATTGCTAGACTGTTACTACAGGAAGAGAGGGCCATACAGCCTCATGAAGAGCCAGTGAAATCAGTGAATTTGGGTACAGAGGAAGACAAGAAGGAGGTCAAGATAGGTGCAAATCTGGAGCCTAGTGTCAAGCAACGGTTGATACAG
The DNA here is from genome assembly GCA_948472305.1 of Vicia faba. NCBI lineage: Eukaryota > Viridiplantae > Streptophyta > Magnoliopsida > Fabales > Fabaceae > Vicia > Vicia faba. The sequence continues at coordinate 1,558,867,243 of OX451739.1, read as the reverse complement.
ATGTTACGCGACTATGTTGAGATCTTCGCCTGGTCTTATGAAGATATGCCTGGTTTGGACACTGACATTGTGGTACATCGTTTGCCGACTAAAGAAGTCTGTCCTCCGGTAAAGCAGAAGATTCATCGTATACGCCCCGAGATGTCTGAGAAAATCAAAGCTGAGGTCATGAAACAGTTTCACGCCGAATTTCTAGCTGTCACTTCTTACCCACAGTGGGTTTCCAACGTGGTTCTGGTGCTTAAGAAGGATGGTAAGGTGCGGATGTGTGTGGACTATAGAGATCTGAACAGGACAAGCCCCAAGGATGATTTCCCACTCCCTCACATTGATGTTCTGGTCGATAACACCGTGCAGTATAAGATCTTCTCCTTTATGGATGGTTTTTCTGGTTACAATCAGATTAAGATGGCTCCCGAAGACATGGAGAAGACAACTTTCGTTACGCAGTGGGGAACCTTTTTTTACAAGGTCATGCCGTTCGGATTGAAGAATGCTGGGGCAACGTATCAACGCGCCATGGTCGCTTTGTTCCACGACATGATTCACCATGAGATTGAGGTTTACGTTGATGACATGATTGCAAGGTCTCAGACTGAAGAAGAACATCCTGACCATCTCTAGAAACTGTTCGACAGGTTGAAGATGTACAAGCTGAGGTTAAACCCGAACAAATGCACCTTCGGGGTAAGATCCGGTAAGCTGCTGGGTTTCGTTGTTAGTGATAAAGGTATTCAAGTGGATCCTGCAAAGGTGAAAGCTATATAGGAGATGCCAGCTCCCCGCACAGAAAAGGAAGTCAGAGGCTTTTTGGGACGGCTGAACTACATTGCCCGATTCATTTCACATCTGACTGCTACTTGTGAGCCAATCTTCAAGCTGTTGAAGAAATATCAAGTGGTAAAATGGAATGATGAATGTTAGGCCACTTTCGAAAGGATCAAGGAATACCTCCAAGAACCACCTATTCTGATGCCTCCAGTTGAAGGAAGACCTTTGATTTTATACTTGACAATGATGGATAATTCAATGGGGTGCGTGCTGGGGCAGCATGACGAGTCTGGCCGAAAAGAGCATACTATTTACTACCTTAGCAAAAAGTTTACCGACTGTGAGACCCGATACTCACTGCTCGAGAAAAATTGTTGCGCTTTGGCATGGGCTACTCGCCGGATGAGACAATATATGCTGACTCACACTACCCTATTGATATCAAAGATGGATCCAATCAAGTATATCTTTGAAAATCTTGCCTTGTCCGGAAGAATAGCAAGATGGCAGATGATCTTAACTGAGTATGATATCCAATAAATAACCCAAAAGGCAATTAATGGGAGTGTATTGGCAGATCATTTGGCACATCAGGCCATGGATGATTACCAATCTATGAATTTCGAGTTCCCGAATGAGAACATCATGTTGGTGACCGACTATGAAGAACCTGGACCGAATGAAGGACCCGAGGAGGGATCCCGATGGTCTATGTATTTTGACGGAGCTTCAAACGCTTTGGGTAATGGCATTGGCGCTATGATTATATCTCCTGAAGGCTGTCATACTCTGCTCACCGCCCGATTATGTTTTAACTGCACCAACAGTATGGCAGAGTATGAGGCATGCATCCTGGGCCTTCGAGCAGCTATTGACCTGAGGATTAAGTTCTTGAGCGTATTCGGAGATTCCACTCTAGTGATCAGTTAGATCAAAGGCAAGTGGGATAAGAAACACCCAAATCTTATTCCTTACAAAGAGTACGTATTGACATTGCTCCCACACTTTGAGGAGATAACCTTTGAACACTTCCCCAGAGAAGAGAACCAGTTAGCGGACACGCTAGCTACCATGTCTTCTATGTTCAAGGTCAAGTGGGACAATGAAGCTCCCCAGATTACCATCGAGAGGTTGGACGAACCCGCACATTAATGTGATATTGAGACTGAAGAGGTAGCAGATAAACCCTGGTTTCACGAGGTAAAGAGGTATCTTGAGGCTCAAGAGTACCCCGAGGGTGCATTTGTTAATGATAAGAAGTTTCTGAGGAGGTTCGCTGCAAAGTTCTTCATCAGTAATGGGATTCTTTATACGCGTAACCATGATTCAACCTTACTGCGATGTATGGACAAGAACGAGGCAAAAAGGATTATGGCAGAGTTACATGAAGGTACCTTCGGAACTCATTCCAGTGGACATACCATGGCAAAGAAAATCCTACGGGCTGGATATTATTGGTCTACTATGGAAGCCGATTGTTATCAGCATTCTCGGACCTGTCATAAGCGCCAAGTCTATGATGATAAGGTGCATGTACCTCTGATTCCTCTGAACGTCTTGACAACTCCTTGGCATTTTGCAATGTGGGGCATCGACATGATTAGCGAGATCAGACCTACTGCGTCCAACGGGCATCATTTCATTCTGGTAGCAATTGATTACTTTAAAAAGTGGGTTGAGGCAGCTTCTTTTGCTACAGTAACCAAGAACGTCGTGGCGCGGTTCATCCGACACAATTTGATCTATCGATATGGTGTACCAGAGAGGATCATTACGGACAATGGTACAAATGTCAACAATACGATGATCACCGAGCTCTGCAAACAGTTTAAGATACATCATCATAACTCTTCTCCTTACCGGCCGAAGATGAATGGGGTTGTTGAAGCGGCTAATAAGAACATCAAGAAGATTGTGTAGAAGATGACGGTGACCTACAAAGACTGGCATGAGATGTTACCATTCGCCCTTCATGGGTTTCGTACCTCAGCGCGGACGTCAACAGGGGAAACACCCTACTCTCTGGTGTATGGCATGGAGGCAGTCTTACCCATTGAGGTCTAGATACCCTCTCTCCGGATTATGAAGGATGCAGGTTTGAGCAAGGACGATTGGATCCAGACCTGGCTTGATCAGTTGAACTTAATCGATGAAAAGAGACTTACTGCTATTTGTCATGGTCAGACGTATCAAAAGTGGATGATCAAGGCATTTAACAAGAAAGTTAGACGATAAGAGTATCAAGTCAGGGATCTGGTGATCAAACGTATCATATTACCGCAAGGTGATCCCAGGGGAAAATGGACCCCCACGTACGAGGGGCCATTTGTGGTTAAGAATATTTTCTCAAGAGGAGCTATGATTCTGACCACCATGGATGGTGACGACCTTCCTCACCCCGTCAATGCAGACATAGTGAAAAAATACTATGCATAATCAAAGACCCGCTAGGTTGACTGGCCTAGGAAAAAATAAGGGCTTCCCGGCGAACCAAAAGGGTTCGGGCAAAAGTAAGGGATGAAAATGTAAAAAAAAATGTACACCCGGCAAGTCGAAAACCTGAAAAGGAGGCTTGGGCAAAAAAGGGTATCCCGATGGACTGAAAACACGAAAGGGCGGTCCAGGCAAAAATTAGGGATTGAAGCGTAACACTATGTCTCGTTGGATCATCTTGTAACCAGACTTCGGTATCGACTATCAAGCTCGGAAGACACCAATCAATCTGATCTACCTTCAACCAAGTAGCAAAGTGATGAGACGCTCGAAGATATAAAGGCAATAACAGAGTTGGAACCCAGTGGGATTGTTCACATAGCTGTTTTTCTTTGTTTTTCACAAATTATATAATTTCTATCTTTCGACATCGTTCTCTTACTAGGACGTCAGCCTCTTGTACAAAAACGCCTATTACAGGCCAACTTCAAAATAAGTACAAATTCATTTTACAATAAGATTCAAAATTATTTTTCTTTTCCTGTTTTGTTTTGCAAGAACGTCCAATGGTTCATTTTTGATATATGCATTTGAAAATAATTGTTGCTCATAAATATTTACATACGAAACAAAAAACGAATACTCGTAATTCCAGGAACAAGGGAAAACAAGAAATGTCCAAACCTTACAGTTGCTATATTCACCAGGTACAGGGATAGACCCAGCTGGAGAATATGACTAAAGGTACATACACCCCCCGCAGAGAAAAAAGGTATCTAAAAACATTGGTGTTAATTCTCCCCAAGCAGAGTTCATCCATCACCAACAATGGAAGACTATCCCCAGTGGAGTTTATTTCTTCCACAACCAGAGACTCAATACCCAACAAGAGTTCATCATCACTGGAAAGAGTAATTCATCCCCAGCTGAGATTATTCCTCCAAATAAGCAGATCTTCTAGCAGAGTAGCTCTTCCCCACAGAGTCATTCTCTCGCCAGTTTATTCTCCAGCAGAGTTATTCTCCCACCAATTTATTCTCAAATCATCTTCGATCGTTATCACCAGCAGGAACGAAGAATTCAACTCTTTATAGTCTCCAGCAGCAATCTGGGATTTATTTTCCCCAGTTAGAGAATATCATAAAAACAATACATTCCATACATCATGACATGTGCATAAACATCATACAACATAATCTCATTTATTTTGAGAACATCATTGCTCAATACATTTCATACATCATGACATTACATACGACTAACTCTTTACCTTTTAGGGAAAGGTACAATCCAAATTCTCACAAGTTTTCTCTGGTTCAGTCAAATCAAGGCTAAAAGATTTCTATTCCAGTTCAAGCTATGAAGCTCGGACTCGACCGGATAATATCTTGATTTCTCCATCATACCGTGAAGCCCGGAGAACGACCGGATAACAGTACCAAATACCACGAAGCCTGGAATCGACCAGATAATGGTTTATCTTAAATTTAAGCTATGAAGCCCGGGTTCGACCGGATAATAGTTTAACCCCCAGCAAGTTATTGTGAAGCCCGGAGAACGACCAGATAGTAATACGAGTTACTGTGAAGCCTGGATTACGACCAGATAGCAATACAAGACACCATGAAGCATGGACTCGACCAGATAATGGTATAAGACGTTGTGACGCCTGGATTACAACCAAATAACAATACAAGACACCACGAATCCTGGAGTCGACCAGATAGTGGTATATCTTTAATGCAAGTTATGAAGCCCGGATTCGACCGGATAATATCTTAATTTCTCCAAATTCCATGAAGCATGGATTCGACCAGATAATGGTATGATACATTGTGAAGCCTGGATTACGACCAGATAGCGGTAAAGACACTGAAGCCTGGGACTACGACCGGATAACAGTGAGGGACCCTGCGAAGCTTGGATTTCGACTAAATAGTAGTCTTCCCGGCCAATTACTATGAAGCTCAGAAATCGACCGGATAGTAGTAAGCCTTAAAACCAAATGGAAGCCCGAAGGCGACCGGATAACCACTTGATTTCTTCTGAAGCCTGGATTACGACCAGATAAGAAGTACGAAGTTGCGAAGCCTGGATTACGACCAGATAGCGGCAAAGGACTGAAGCCTGGAATCGACCAGATGACAGTATAAGACACTGTGAAGCTTGGATATCGACCGAATAGCAGTTTACTTGGACAATTACTAAGAAGCCTGGAATCGACCAAATATTAGTGTGCCTTAAATACAAGATTGAAGCCCGGATGCGACAGGATAACAACTTAATTCCTTCTGAAGCCTGGATTATGACCAGATAAGAATTGAGAAATTGCGAAGCCTGGAGAACGACCGGATAGCAAGTTTAATCTCATCTCCCCGTTAAGTCATTGTAAATCCTGGAGTACGACCATATAGCAGTCGATCTTATCACTATGAAGCCTGGATCACGACCAAATAGTAGTTCATTTTCATCTCTTCGACCAAGAGACGATTCCCCAGTAGAATAACGGACGACCGAAGCTCCTAAAATTCAACTTTTCCCCAAGATAGAGACTAGCACTCCCCAGCTTAGTCCTCCTCGACAACAGGTATACGAGCTCTCGCAAAGGAATCTCTTATGCGATCGAAACTTCTCTTGATGGAATCTTTAAGCCCATCGTCCGACACCAACCTCCAAATGGCATCTATAAGCCCATTCCCGACATCGCAAGACGGATACCACTTCATGTGAGTGCAAATTTCTGGGCACTCTAATGTTCAATCATCTTCCACCCTAGGATCACGAAAGGCAAACAAGCCAATCTACATCCTCAGGTTTAAGAAGATTGAACAGGGGCATCTGTTGTACCCCAAAATTTTCCCTCCCATATTTCTCAAAACATTTCAAGTGAGATCCTCAATTTGCCCAAGGAAGTCCAAGGGTTGACCAGACAAACTCTCTCCTAAGGCAGTCTACCTCAAATTAGGGTTTCATGTTGCATCAAGATACTTGAGTCCAAGGGATCCCAAATTCTCACCATTGTCCTAATATGTTATCAAGATCATCCATGTCAAGTTTCAAGCCCTACAGAGGAAGTTTGCTCAGTCAATTGCTCAAAGGATTGAAAATCGACTATGCTAGGGCAAAAGTCAACTGTGGTCCCCATACAGTCAAACTTCAAGATTTTTGGTCAACATCCTCATTTTGAAGCATTATTCATCATTTGATCAAGGGTTGATCATGATTCATCAAGGATTTCTCACAATTCATCAAAACCCAAAAGTTGCTAAATTAGGGTATTGTAGGAAAAGTCAACTCAACTTTGACCAAGCATAACTTTCTCATACTTTATTAGAAATGACCCATCCAAAGCTCATTTTGAAGAGGATGCAGTTACCTATAATTAATCTTCATCTCCCAATTTAATATGCACTCACAAGAAGTTATGAATTTGGACATTATAGGTCATTTTGAAAAGTCAACAAAAACACATTTTTTGTCAAAGCTTCATTCATGAACATGGAATACTCAATTGAGATGAGACCAAAAGGGTTGCTTAGAGGACATCTTTAGATTTCTAAAAGTCCAAGAACACATCTCTAGGGTCAAAATTGAAGGAGTTATTCATTGGTAAAGTTGACCTTTTTTGCAAAATTGCCAAAAGTCAAAAGTGGCCAAAATTGCAATTTTTGTCAAATGGGCCCAACTTTTTGTCCTTGTATTGAGTTTTTAACATGGTCCACGACCCATGATCCTTCCCATTTGCCTTTATTTTATTTTTGTCATTTATTTTGATTTTTATTTCATTTAAATCAAATAAAATCAATAATAAATAATGAAAATATCAAAAATCATTTAAACCTTGAGATTTTGTGCATATTTCAAGTCCATGAATAGATGGAAATGAGATCAAATCGTGCAAGGCTTGTTTGTACACAAAAATATTGGATTTTGGCTTGATTTGGATAGATTTACCTGAGAATCATATCATGATCAGTGATCATTATTGTAGAAGATTTGATGCAAACTTGTAAACCTAATTCACTCAAGGGTACATATAGAACAAATCCAGACCAAAAGAACAAGGGTTGGAAGCGTGAGAGAGCATAATCAGATTAAAAAAAATCATTAAAAAGTGTGAAATCATTCTTGCAGTTAGAGGGAAATTCAGGCCATTCCAAGACCACCATTCGCATCCTGGACCTTCTTTGAAGCGGATACGATCATTTGCAAGCATCCATACAGCCAGAAACTCGAACCACATACCCACAGTTTGCCATTCAAACTCAAAATCCATTCTTGAAATTTACGCAACATTAGCATGTTTCAATGACATATATGTGTTTGTTAATGTATTTGCAATATTTTGGTTATACTCAATTGAGTTTTTGATGCACGTACTGAGATCCACCAATGCTAGGTTTTCCTTGCTCGATTTAGGGTTTTCTCATGCAGGTAAAATTGGCCCAAATGAGGGGTACCATGGTGTTCACAAGGCCAAGACGAACTGATCTGTACCATTAGTTTTCATTTATGATGCTTGTATGAGATTTTGGAGAAACACAGGCTTATACCTACGCCCAGAAAACCGTAGGTAAAAGTCTTGGACTTTTGCCAACGGAGGGAGGAAGAAGAAGGGTGGCGTGGCACCCCCTGACTGGCCCATTTAAATTTCGCGTGCTGGAAAGTTGACATTTTGTGTTTTTTCAATATAATCATTGTTTTTATCCTTTTTACAACAAAGTGCGCTGGTTCAGTTGGTCAGGAGGCATGTGGAAAAGCCAAAGGGCCTGGGTTCGAATCCCAGGTCCCCCATATTATTTCATAATGTTTTTTCTTGTATAATCAGGCATGTGTACAGGTAAGGGGTTCATCATACGTCCTCAATGATCAGCCAACCAGATGTCCAACAAGCCAAATCCAACGCCTGGCACATGAAGGTCTACCATATGCCTAGTCAAACGTGCAACACAGAATCTGAAGAGTCAATGTGGGCCAAGAGATTTTGGGCTCAGAAATTGCTATGGGCACCCCCTCAATTGCTAGCATAACCCGGCCCATTTCTTTTTCTTTCTATATTTTTCTTTATTTAATTTATTTTGATTAATTATTCCCTAATAAAAATGAATTCTTTTTTTACAAAAACTCGTAAAAATCAATTTTCATCAAATTAGATTTAGGTTTATTTTTATCAAATTTAATTTAATTAGTTTAATTTGATTTTAGGGCAATTTTAATCTTTTGTAAATAATTAAAACAAATTAGAAAATTAGGATTTATTTGATTTTATTTTTATTTTTTTTCTTAAAATAACCAAAAATATAAAAATAGGTCAAATTAATTATTTTTCTTAATTTAAATTAACAAGTAATTAGGGTTGTATTTATTTAATTAAAACCTTATTTTCTCAAAATAATCAAAAACAACAAAAAATAATTTTTCTTTCAATTAGGTTTAGACGGGGTCAAAACCCTAATTTTTTCTCGTTCTCGATTCATCGCGCGCATTTATTATTTTTACGATATTGATGTAACTGCTCATGGGATGTAATAGTTTAATTAGGATCTTTTCGTTCATTTATCGTTTTTTATAGTTTTTTGGCTATGTAATTAATCCCCCTCCCCGAAGCCTTGTAATAAAGTAGTTTATTTCTCGCATTTTAATTTTCGCAAATATTAACTGTTAGATGTATGATAATAGGGTTATATGACAAGACTGTATGTTAATTTTAAAATGGTTAGCAAACCCTAAATGTGCAAAGATAATAACTGAAATCAAATCACTTGCACATGCGCACTCCTAGGGTATACTCTCACTTCAGTTGTCTTCGGTAAAATGATCATTAAGTATAGGGTGTCTTAGTGGTTGCCCTCTTGTCTAAGCAAAGATCAAATGTCCCGTTCGGAAATATTGCCTCGGAAATGTTACCTCGGAAAGGTTGCCTCGGAAATGTTGCCTCGATTATGATCTTAAGACACTAGGGTTATTACTAAGACGTCATAACATTGCTTTAGTGATCATACGTCCCTTTCAAATTGACCCTTACAACTCCAACGACGGTGCTATCTACTCCTTAATAGTAGGATAATGCTGTCTAAAGGAAACGAGAATACAAATAATCCTTTTTCGAGTAGGTAGATGCTAAAATCAAACTTTCACACTTACACTTTTTTTCAAACAAAGTTTTCAAAAAAACACTTCGTAATACTCTTGAAGACAGAAGCAAGGGTTAAAACGAAGTAAAACGAAACTTTTCAAAACAAACACACACAAGCAATTTTTAAAAGATGAGCAAGTACCTAAGAGCCCGTGGAAGACCACGGATAGAAAGGGTGCTAATATCTTCCCTTTCTATAATCTACCCCCGTACTCAAAATCTCGAAAAAGGAATTTTTCTGTGCTTTTGTCTTTTCCAGTTGGATAAAATAAAAGTCGGTGGCGACTCTTGCTTACCGCGACATTTTGCAAACACAAACGCAAAACGCAAACCAGCATTTTCCTAAAACAGTCCGGTTCTGCCACCGTATCACATCATGACACACGAATTCGAAATGACAAACTTAGGTCTGATGAGATTCTTTCTTGGTCTGGAGGTTCGACAAGAAGAAACTGGAATCTTTATCTCACAAGAAAAATATGCAAAAGAAATCTTGAAAAAATATAAGATGAAAAACTACAATCCAACTTCGACGCCAATGGAACCAGGTGCGAAACTGTCAAAATTTGATGGAGGAGAACGTGTCAAAGTAAGCAAATATCGAAGCTTGGTAGGTAGTCTTCGCTATCTCACATGCACAAAGCCAGGCATTTCATTAAGTGTTGGCATTGTAAGTCGATTCATGGAGGAGCCAGTACACACACATTGGAAGGCATTAAAATGAATCGTAAGGTACATCCAAAGAACAATGTCACTTGGAATGTTTTATTCAAGAACAAAAGACTACAAGTTAGTTGGTTACTCTGATAGTGACTGGTGCGGAGATATAGACGATCAAAAAAACACTTCTGGATATGTGCTCTTCATGGGAAACACGACATTTACTTGGCTTTCTAAAAAGCAACCTATAGTAACATTTTTGACGTGTGAAGCTGAATATCTGACAGCATCTTGGTGCGTTTGTCATACAATATGGCTTAGAAGATTAATGAGCAAAATGGAGCTAAAACATGAAGGTGCAACTGTAATACAAGTTGACAACAAATCAGCAACCGAGTTGGCAAAGAATCCAGTGAACCATGAAAGAAGAAAACACATTGACGTTCGCTTCCACTTCATTCGAGAACATGTGAAGGAAGGAAGTGTCGAATTGAGGCATGTAGCAAACAAGAATCAAACAGCAAATATGTTCACTAAACCATTATCGGAAAAAAATTTCGATAGAGGCAAGAAATTGATAGGCATGATGGATGAAAGAAACATTTAAGTTTACAGAGGAGTTTTGATGAATAAACTTTAAATGTTAGTGAATTTTTTTATTAAATAAGATAGTGGGAAGGTTAAAAATCAAATATAATTTGAAAGGTCAAAAGATAGTGGATTATAATAGTATTTACTTTCCCAGAATAATAGAAACTTTTAGGTCTATATAAAAACCAAAATTATATTTTATTTTTAATAAAAACAAGAAACAAAAATTTACTCCTTATTTAACATGATAAAGGTGTAGAAGATGCTTTGCATATATTTATAAATTTCGCCAACAACGGTAACATTTGGTGCTAAACAACCATTTATCTACTATTTGTAAGAATGAAAACAATGTTATCGATGTTACTACAACCATTTCAACATTATTCAAAGTTTGTCTAAAGTGAATTACTCTCCTTTTTAATGTATATTTTAAATGTAATGTATATGCTTCTTTTTTCTATACGAGCTAAGAAGGTTGCCCACAATCTAGCTAAGAAGGCCACGTCTCTAGCTAGTAGTGTATGAACTTGGGTAGAAATATAATATTATATTAAGCACATTTTGATTAATGAAATGTTATAAACTTTTCCTATAAAAAATCACTTACTTTCATTTTCTATTGGAATCTATAAATATCGAAACACTAAAATGGAATCTATACTCTACCCGGTTCAATTCTATTAGACTCTGTTCTATTCCTCCCTTCTCCGTAAACTTTATTAGACTCTGTTTTATTTTAAAATATTTAAACACAACCTTTAAAAAATATATTTTTAAAATTAAAAAAAATAGCACGTATTTATATGAATAAAAATGATTTATTAATTATAATATAAAAATAAACATAGAAAGAAAAGAAGTTATTTTATATTTATTTTTTATTTAATCATAAATTATTATTGTAAAAACTATAATATTAACGGCGGTGAGATTTGAGTTTTAGACCATAGTTTAAATCTGGCGTCTTATATCACTCAGTCAAACCGTCAATATTGAATAAGAAATCTATTTTCAACAAACATCCTTTAATTTTTTTCAATATTGTATTTTTAAGATCACATATGATAGTGTCTTAGTATAAAGAGTGTGCAAAAATATAGTTAACATAACCATATTGTGAACTAAACCAACAATGCAAAAAACATGAAAGAGGTATTTTTTAAGATTAATTATTTTATAAATTTAGTTTTAGCATAATTTTAAACCTGTTGTAATATAAAATCAGTTTATAAATATAAATTGATATAAATTAATTTATAATTACAAAGAGTATGAATCAAAGTTTATGTAAATTAGAAAAATGTTGCTTTAGCATAAAATTCTATTGTATTAGATGCTAAATTGTTAGAGAGTCTTCACGATATCTATCTTCGCTATAAAGAGCATACCTTTTAAGTGTCACCTTGCTTTTTCTCAAGAATTGAAAGATGTGCTCTTTAAGGTGGTTGGTGAGCCATGGTCTGTAGGTGTTTGAGTTCAATTGTTACTTCTTCCTTGTTATATTTAACAGGTGGTCAAGCCTCAAAAGAGGTGGGATTGCAGGCTTGAGAATCAAAAAGCCTTGTAACAACATCATATTTTGGAGTGTTTAGCTACTTGGAGGGATGTAAATGGTCTTTCTAAGTTAGTTAATAATGTATTGGAAACTATAAGCAAGATAAGTTGGGCCATAAAGGAGTTCATTTTAGGAGAAATGCGCAAAGGTGAGCTCGAACATTAAGCAATGTCTTCCTAAGTTTACAGATGACCACTTCATAGTGAATGTGAAAGTGTTAGGGTCATCTTGTGTAGCATCCTACAGTGCACATACTATGAATGCTTTGCAGGCTAAACACCATTGCAAACCACCTCCCTCCATGACATGCACCTTGTTCTTTGAAGCTCATCTAGTGGATAAAGTTGATACTATCTTAAGGTGCATTAAGTTATTCCCTAAAGGGACTTCCTGTGATAAAGATGGTTTACGAGCACAATATTTATTGACACATTATATGGAGAAGGTTTTATTGTCTCTATAGGTCTCTTATGTGCAATCACTCTAGTTGCTAATCTATGGCTGAGAGGGAGATGTCCGACGATTTTGGTGGAGTTTGTTTCCTATGCATCATTGACGTTGTTGTTGAAGTCTGATGGTGTGATACAACTAACTGCTATGGGTTATATTTGGAGGTAGTTGGTATCCAAGGTTGCAATTAAAGGGGTCAGAAGGATGTGGCACGATATCTCTGTGACTTCCAATTTGGGGTCGGGGTATTAGGTGGTACTGAGGCTAATTTGCACAGTGCCAACAGGGTGTTAAGCAGAAAAAATAGAGATGGATCTTTGACTATGCTCACAGTATATTTCATGAATTGTTTCAACTAGGTAAATCGACCATCCATTATGTGAGAGGTGAGGTTGATATGTCCATCAACTTATTTGTGGGTTGAGTTTCTCTATGGTCAGACAACAATGTTATACCTTGATCATATGCATATTATGTCAGCCACTAGTGTGCAACAAGGTGACCCGTTAGGGTCACTCCTCTTTGTCCTTGTGTTACACCCACATATTCATCATATCAGTGACAACTGTAAGCTTCTTATTCATGCCTGGTATCTTGATGATGAAACCATCACAGGGGATTCATAGGAGGTTGCTAAAGCCCTTGACATAATTCAGGATACAGTCCGGGATTAGGTCTCATATTGAACTTTTATAAAACTGAGATCTTTTGGCTTTCATGTGATGATAGTAAACTTCACGGGGAGTTATTTCCTTCAAACATTAGAAGGAGGATGTGGGGGATGAAGTTGCTTGGATGGGTTGTTAGCTGAGATGAAGGCTTCATCGAGAAGTTATTCTTGAAGAGAGCAGCCAAGGCTATTGAGTTCCCTACCATAACTAAGGGGCCTTCATAGTGAGCTTCTCCTACTTCGTTTTGGAATGGGTATCACCAAACTCTTTTTATAATTTTAAGAGTGCACAATCTAAGAGGGGGTGAATTAGACTTGCTATATTTTTTTGGATTTTATGCAAGTTCCTTTTCTTTTTCAATTTTCTGGTTTACAATAAAGTGTAAGGGCTGTTTTGAATGATGAATAACATAAAATTAAAGTGCAGAAAGTAAATAACACAAAGATGTATATTAGTTCCTCCTTTCTAACCAAGGGTACATCTAGTCCCCTCACACCCTGTGAGAGATCTCCCCTATTGTTAGATCTTTGTACAAGCCTCACACCAAGATTTTTCCTACAATCTTCTAACAGTAATAAAGAAGTACATCGATTCCTTGATTTCCAACAACACCAAAAATTATGGTGTACTTTGAATTAAACCAATTCAAATGATCTTTTTACAAAAACCACTAACAACTGGATGATTACAATAATACAGATTTAACACTTGAGTGTGTATCTCTTTTGACTTGCTTGCATTACAAGATATATGAAAGTTTTGGCTCTTGAGTCAATTATGTAGAAATTGATATTCTCTTTCTCTTGATCACAATCCAAATATATATACTTAAGTGTTTAGAATAATATGAATGAACCTCTTTTCAATGAAATGAAAGTTATGCACAAAGTTTCATTTTGGATGAAAATACGAACACTTGAAAAAGTTATTTGAATTGTATAATAATGATGTATCAAAGATGTAATTTTGAATTTTTATGTATGAACCTTCACCTGCATCATAAAACACCTATATGAATTGATGCATATGTTTGAAAACAATTCCATGAAGGTTTGCAACCTTTTAGACTCATTTTGGTTCAAAAAAATCATTTTGTTTTAGGTGTAACCGGTTACCATAATGATGTAACTTATTACAATAGTAGCTGTTAAAAGTATTTTTGAAATTTATGTAGCTGTAACCAGTTACAGATTTTGGTTAAACGATTACAACTGTAGCTGTTAAAAGATAAAACAAAGTTATTAAAATTAAAATAGATTTTTCAAACCTATAACCAGTTACAGATTTTATGTAACTGGTTACAACTGTTATAAAAATGCCAAATACTTGTTTTCATGATGCTGAACCAAAATTAAACCATTTTAATGTTGCATGAAAGGTTTGAGATGAGTATGCATGATATTTTCCGAACTTCATGATAACTTAGATCAATTTCATTATACTTTGAGCTTCCAATGCATATGATCATTTGATCTTGCCTTCAAGCTTTTTCTTCTTTGACAAGCTTTTGTCTTCACCAAAATGAAAATAAGATAGATGATGGAAATATTCTTCACACTCTTTTGGCCTTAGAGCGTATCAACCTAATCATATGAAGAAAGCAACTACTTGGTTTGATAAAGAGTTACGAAGGAGGTCAAAGACATTGTGGTTGGTGGAGGTTCTTTGTTCAAGGACCTTCAATGGAGGGTGACTTCTTTACCTATTATAGTTATGGGATTGGATATGTACTCAGAAGTAGAGGTTTCCTCATACGTGTCTGTGCCTTCTAGGGCCCAATCTTGGGTGTTACATGAACATATATTGAGAGAAAGTAGGTATATGGTATGAACCTTGTTTTTGATAGAGCTTTGGATGGTCTTAGTGTTATGATTCTAGATTTTGACCTTAGCATTTTCACTAGAAAAGATATTTTCCCTCCTAAAGCACACCATGTTTTGACGAGTGCCCTTTTTAGTAAAAGTGTCCAGGACATGGAGGTAAAGCTTGACATGACCACAAGACAAAAAACAGTTTTTGGTTGTTTGCAAGCAGAACACGCTCAAGATTTTATCCTTGTTACTTATTGATGATCTAAACCAACATATGTCCCCTTTAGAGTATTGTATGATCCTTAAATACCAACTTATGATTCCCTTATTTCTTATTGTTGAGGTTTACCCTATTTGTCGTAAGGTGTACTTTATACATTTAGGAACACACTATGCATTGTAAGGATCTTTTAATATTAAAATACCATAATGACTTTGTTAGGGATGTCCTATTTGATATATTTAGGTGTGTCATGGTATTTGTGAAGAAAAGGCACCTATGAATTTCTTGACAGACCTGCAAGAGGGGAGCTCAACACTTAGGCCATCATATGATCATGTGCACATGTGGGTGTTGTTTGTAAATATGTGGTGTCACATGCAAGTATACACGGCCTTTTAAAGTAGCAAGTGATATATTAGTAACGATGTTGTAACGCGGTGGGAGAACTGACTTGGTTATTTTGCGTTTGATCGCAGTTGTGCGGATAGCAAGAGTCGCCACCGACTTTTCTTTTATCCAAAAGGAAAGGCTGAAAAGAACAAGAAAGATGTTTAGAGATGTTTTATTGAGTTCCGGGGGGGGGGGGGGGGTAGATTATGAAAAGGGAAGGTATTAGCACCCTTTTCATCCATGGTTTTACACGGGCTCTTAGTTGCTTGCTAGATCACTTGCTTTTGTTTTGAAAATGTGCTTTGTGTGATTTTTGAAAGGATTTTGAAAATATATTTGTAATAGTTCTCGTTTCTATAAGAACACGTACAAAGTGTTTGTTTCGAAAATAGTTCAAAGATGTGTTTGTGGAGTGTGCTTTTTTTTAAAGTATTTGGAAAGATGTTTTTGTAATGGTTCTCGTCTCTATAAGAACGTATACAAAAGCTTTTGTCTTTTTTAAAAAAAGGTTTTAATATGAAAGTGTTGGTGTAAAAATGTTTGGTTGTGAGCAAGCGAGCAACTAAGAGCGAATCTACTTACTCAAAAGGTCTTAAATGTTTCTTTTCCTCCTCCTTTAAATGTTTCTATCTTACCATTGATTTGGTAAGAAGCCCCATCGTTGGATGTGAAGGGACAGGCGCAGGACGTTGTACAGTCATTAAAGGCAACTTGTGAGACGCCTTAGCAATTTTTCGTAAGAGACTAGATCGTTTTATCGAAGACAACATCGAGGGACTACGATCTTTTTTATCGAAGGGCCTTTGCTAAAGCGTCCCATGTTCGAGGGACATGACTGTATTTCTGAGGCTGGTTGTTCCTTTGTTGAGTAGGTGCGGGCTTAGGGATCATGACGGCCCCTACCGTTTGACGGCGTTCAGTTATGTCCTAATTCCTTTGAGGGTACACAACACCAACCTCTTTCTTCCCCAAAAATGGTTTTTTCACGGCACTGGAGGATGCGTCTTTTTGGATCTTCCCACTCTTAATCCCAGCTTCCACTCTTTCTCTGGTCAAGATTAATTCAGTGAAGCCCGCTAAGGAGCTTCCAATTAGATGATTGAAGAAAGGACCAGACGGGGTACCCAGAAACATGTCTACTAGCTCTCTTTCAGACAGGGGAGGTTGGACTCTTCCTACTAAGTCCCTCCATTTCTGAGCGTAGTCTTTAAGACCTTCGTTTGAAACCATAGCCATATTGTGGAGTTGAGTACGGGTGGGAGCAAGGTCTGTGTTGTACTGATACTGTTTATAAAAAGCAGCAACAAGGTCTTCCCATTTATGGATATTGGCCCTTTCTAATTGATAGAACCAATCTAGATGAGTCCCGGATAGACTATCCTGAAAGAAGTGGACCCACAAATCTCTGTCGGCAGTGTGAGGTTGTATCTTCCTCACATAAGATCAGAGGTACATCTTGGGACACGAAACCCCTTCGTACTTAGAAAACACTGGTGCCTTGAATTTTGGTGGAATAACAATCCCATACACCAAACCCAACTCTTCAAAGTCCAGCCTGGGCACTTTCTGAATCTCCATTGCATTTAGACGTTCTTCCAAATGTTTGTATTTGTCGTCGCCCGGAGGATACTGTTCTTCAGAGTAATCCTCTTCTTCTTCCTCTTCAGATTCTAGCTGGGCAGCCGCCTCCTTGCCTTTCCCTTGTTGATTATCTTTTTCACCAGACGATGTTGCGAAGTCTAGAGTCTGTCTGGCTTGCCCCTTGAACCTTCTTCACATATTAAAAACACCGATTGATTTCTTCGCTTTCTTCTTCTTTTCTTTGATCAGCAGGGTTTTCAACTCATCTTGTCCTTTAGCTAGAGTCAAGAACATCTATTGAAATTGAGCACTCCGCGCCTGGAGGTCTTTCACTGTCTGCTCAAGATCCATCTTACTGAAATAAACAGTAGAAAGATAAGGAGACCTATGGTAAGAAACCTGCTTATGTTATGATGAATGAAGATGCATATGTAATGATTTCAAGGAAATTAGAGATTTAAATTTTCTTTAGACCAAAAAAGAACACACGTTATATTAATAAATCAAATTTTGAGTACAACATGCCTCTTCGGGCTTACAATGAAAGAAATGAAAATACAAACAACTAAGACAAAAAAGTTAAGCGCATCCTCTTTGGTGCGATGTAGGAATTCAGACTCCTCTCCTCATGAAGCTGCTTGGTGAGTTCCAAAACCTTCTTCTCGCTAGCGTAGAACTGGGCCTCAAAAGTGTCTCGCTCCCCCTTAAGCTGTATCCAATCCCTTTTCAAGTCTTCAAGAGAGGTGGGCATGTTAGGATGAAGGGTAGTGTATGGGACATCTCCTTCCACAACAGGCTCTATAATAACTGGGAGAATAGAGGGATAAGGCATCATAAGACTTTGAGCACGAGATCGCACCCATTTGAGATAAGGCTTAAGAGGGATGGAATTCTTGTGCCCCAGTGTCTTGCTATCAACTCTATGTACCATGCCCCAAGCTCGCATGAACCTTTTGCGATAATCCTGAGCATCAATCTCGTAGTCGAAGACGATTCCTTGAATAAGTTCATCATGAGGACCACCCCTTCTCGCATATCTAAATTGTCGCAGTGCCAAACAAGGATTGTAAGTGATTCCTCCCCTAATTCCCAAGAGAGTAACATTAGGGAATTCTCCGCATCGATCAATGATGGTAACATTATCTGAGGATCGGGGACACCAATGAATGCCTGAATGTGTAAGAGTCGTCAGCCTTTGAGACCATCTCAAACCTTGTTCATTCTTCAAGATGGATCGGGGTAGGTATGAAATAAACCACCTAGCCAAAAGAGGTGTGCAACATAGAAGGGTTCCTCTCCTCTTTATAGTGTGAGTATGCAACAAATGTAGGATATCTCCAAGCAGAGTAGGTACCGGATTATGTGACAGGAAAATCTTAACCGCATTCACGTCTATGAGCTGGTAAGGATTAGGAAATAGTACCAACCCATAGATGAGAAGAGCTAACACCTCTTCAAAAGCTTGTAAGTCCAAGGTATCCCAAAAATGATGAGCTTTATCGAACAAGAGCTTAGCCAAAAAACCCTTGACACCTCTCCTGGTTTCCCAATTGGCTACTACATCAGACCGTTGTAAGGACAAAGCTTTAGCAATCTCTTCAGGTTTAGGGTCTCTTTCCATACCATTGAAAGGTACCTCATTAAGGATAGGCACCCCCAACAGCAGATAAAACTCCTCCATAGTAGGCACTAATTGGTAATCCGGAAAAGTGACGCAGTAATCTAGAGGGTCAAAGAACTGAAAGAGCACTTTTAACATTTCTTCATCGGGGCTTGATGTGACCAAGCTGAGAAGCCTACCATGTCTTTTTGTGAATGGAGAGCATTCGGGAACCCTTGATGCCAAATCCTTAAGCTGAGGAGGTACTTTTACCAGACTGATTTGGATAGTGAATCTGCGGGTGAGAGCCATGTCCTACAAAACAAGACAAAAATAAATTCTAAAAATCCTTGAAATGGTTAGTATGACATGCTATATTATGATGTTATGCTCAGATATTGCAGATATAGCAAGCACAAACAAGTCACACAAAACCTTAGGTTTAAGGCTTGCATAGATTTTAAGGTAATACCCTCTTGAAGTTGGGTTGGTTCAACCTGTCCTGAATATAGTAACCGGGTTCTAAGGGATCTCAATATCACCGATCTTTCCCCTAAATCTCGTTCCGATAGACAATTGACTTATCACCAAACAGAATTCAAGGTTTGAACCTCAATGAGTGCAGTATCGAGTATCAACCGACTTTGGGTTTACACCAAAGACGGATATCTCACTACTTCCTAAAAGCCAAGTTGGTCAATTAAGGTGCTAAGCTCAGTTGACGCTTTATGAACCATACAGCGTCCCCGTATTCTTCTTGATTACTCAAGGGCTACCGATACACACCAAAGTATCGCATCAACGTAACTATTGTTTCAACCGTGTCGGTATACCCCGTACAGTTCCCTCATAGTTTATTGCTACTTACCTAAAAAAGGTGCCCCAAATCCGGGTGTAGGATTAAAGTAAACCCAAACAAGAAACCATAATGTAAAACATGCAAGTCCATCAAAGAAACAAATAAATGTGATCTAACCCTAAGGTAACCCCACTTTTAAGTATATCCCCAACAGAGTCGCCAGTTCTGTAACGTGGTGGGAGAACTGACTTGGTTATTTTGCGTTTGATCGCAATTATGCGGATAGCAAGAGTCGCCACCGACTTTTCTTTTATCCAAAAGGAAAGGCTGAAAAGAACAGGAAATACCTTTAGAGATGTTTTCTTGAGTTCGGGGGGGGGGGGGGGGGGGGGGTAAATTATGAAAAGGGAAGGTATTAGCACCCTTTTCATCCATGGTTTTCCACGGGCTCTTAGTTGCTTTCTAGATCACTTGCTTTTGTTTTGAAAATGTGCTTTGTGTGGTTTTTGAAAGGATTTTGAAAATATCTTTGTAATAGTTCTCGTTTCTATAAGAACACGTACAAAGTGTTTGTTTCGAAAATAGTTCAAAGATGTGTTTGTGGAGTGTGCTTTTTTTTTAAAGTATTTGGAAAGATGTTTTTGTAATGGTTCTCGTCTCTATAAGAACGTATACAAAAGCTTTTGTCTTTTTAAAAAACAGGTTTTAATATGAAAGTGTTGGTGTAAAAATGTTTCGTTGTGAGCAAGCGAGCAATTAAGAGAGAATCTACTTACTCAAAAGGTCTTAAATGTTTCTTTTCCTCCTCCTTTAAATGTTGCTATCTTACCATTAATTTGGTAAGAAGCCCCATCGATGTATGTGAAGGGACATACGCGGGACGTCGTACAGTCATTGAAGGCAACTTATGAGACGCCTTAGCAATTTTTCGTAAGGGACTAGATCGTTTTATCAAAGGCAAACTCGAGGGACGTCGAGGGACTACGATATTTTTTATCGAAGGGCCTTTGCTAAAGCGTCCCATGTTCGAAGGACATGACTGTATTTCTGAGGCGACGAGCGATGTTACCCTAGAGGTGCGCGTGTGAAAAAGTGTGTTCGATTCAAGTTATTTTGTCTTTGAAATTAGGTTATCTGGCGATTGATTTTGAATCTTTCCATGCACGCCTAATTACTATACAGTATAAGGAAAACAGTAAATTGCGAAAATTAAAATTCTATGCTATTACAGAGCTTTCGGAAATGGGGGTACAAATTTACAAATGGGGATGAATCGAATCGACAATGCGATTAAAAAGTCTAAATAAACAAGCAATACAACCCAGTCGAATTTAAACATAAATAGTTAATTAGACTAAGACAAACTATTAAAGTAAAATTAAAAGGCAAAATAAGATTTTTGGTATTTGTTTGAAAAGTTGGGAAAGAAAAATAAAATTCTATTCTATTTAAAGAAGATAATTAACTAAAGGAATTAAATCAAATATATATATATATATATATATATATATATATATATATATATATATATATATATATATATATATATATATATATATATATATATATATATATATATATATATATATATATATATATATATATATATATATATATATATATATATATATATATATATATATATATATATATTTCTTTTAGTGTTTTTTAATATTAAGAAATTAATCAAACAAATTAAGACTAAAGAAAAAAAAAGTTAATTAATTATAAAATTTTCCTAAATTAAAAATTAGAACTAATCT
Organism: Vicia faba; assembly: GCA_948472305.1. Classification (NCBI taxonomy): domain Eukaryota; kingdom Viridiplantae; phylum Streptophyta; class Magnoliopsida; order Fabales; family Fabaceae; genus Vicia; species Vicia faba. The sequence goes on along the minus strand of OX451739.1, from coordinate 1,558,845,806 downwards.
AATTAAGAAAATTATCTAACAAAGTTACATAATTTAATAAATTAGTGAAACAAATAAAAACAAACTAAAATATTAAAACAAAACAAGATAGAAAAATGGTGTTAAACTAAAAATTGGGGGGGAGGGGGGGGGGAGGGGGGGGGGGGGGGGGGGAGTGATGGGGTAGAAATCTGGATGGGCTTAGGTTTTTTTTTAGTACAGGCCCACATACTAAAGAAAATTCTAACATAAAAAAAATAATAAAATATAAAATATATATAAAAAAGGGTGGCCCGGACTGGGTCGGGTCGGACCCGGATCCAACCCTTTTCTTTAAATCGTGAAAGGGTTTGTAAAATCCTAGATCAAAACAACAACAAACATGAGGCAATGTGAGATTCTAGACATGAAACGCTACCCAATGGCAATGTGAGATTCTCTTCCGCGACGATGAATTTGAGTTGAGCTTGGGTCGGGTTTGGGAATTTTGAGACAGAGGAAAAAGATACAAAGTTTGAAAGGGTGTTGGTTTTGTTTTTTTCTGATTTAATTCCCTATGATTTTTATTCCTTGCCAATTTTTGTTTATGTACAACAAGCTTCTTTTTCTACCGCAGGTTGTGTTTTTGGTTTTAATGGAGGAGTGCGGTGGCTGTTTGGAGGGAAGAAATATCTGGTTGTACTGTATAATTTTTTTGGATTTTTACTATATTACTTACTTTTCTAAATATGTTATTTATTATAACAAGAAAATAATGCACGAAGAGAAGTTTAATAATTTTATGGTTTCTATGAATGCAGAGAGATATGAAGACTTACCAACCGGATCTGTTTCTGGAAAAAAACTCACGCGTTTCTGTGGCTAGTGGCTTCACGACTTTCGTTTGACAAGGGAGTTCACTTCTTGACCCTTTGTTGGACTTTCTGTATTCTTGAATAGAAACATTTATGAATGGTTATGGTTTGAAGAAAATAATGACAAAAAAATAGGAATTTCTTTGATGCTTGGCCTTTTACAGAACTGTTTATGTATGTAGCTTGGTTGCTATAAAAATTCTTTGTTATTTTTTTCTTTTCTCTTGTGATAGCAGCCCCAAAAAAAAACCTCCTCTTTTGCTGTGTTACTCTCTTCTTATATTAACATCAGGAAACAACCTTTGGGGGGAAAAGGATATGGATTTTTGAACAAAATTGTTATGCTGCTTTGCTCCTTTTTTATTGCAGTTCTCTTATTTATCAATTTTATGCAATTACTGGACTGTTTTTTTTATACAGGTTTGGGCAGCAATGCAGGCTGCATTGCAGTTTGCTTTCTTGACAGTATTTTGTTTTCTTATGTTTTGTTTTGTTTACAGTAATGCAGGTTGGTTTTCTCTCTCTTTTTGACAGTATTTTTCTTTGTGAACCAAAAAGAAAATATATATATTTTTGTGATTTGCAATGAAAAATTGCTTTGGGCCAATGATTATAAATTGATTGGAAAAGATAAATGAGGCCTTTGTTGGGCTTTGGCAAATGATTTAATGGTGAATTCCTTAAACCGCACATCGATTCTTTGAGCAAACCCTAATGATGAGAAGAAAAATTCTTAACCATTAGTTCTTGAATTTTCACATGTTAGCTAATTTTCTTTTCTTGTTTCATGGGCACGAGGGTTGGATAGCAAGCAAGGTTGAAAGGTGAAGGAGCCATGGCGAGGAGTGGATGATTTTCTTGAAGAAGAAGCAAGAGAAAATTGAAGAAGAAATATTTTCTTTTTTTCTTTAACAAAACACTTGTAATTTGTATTGTAACTTGTAACTTTGTAACATAAATTGATGGAACTTGAAGTTTGTAAATCTCTTGTAGTAAATGTAACAACTTTGAATAGAAAACTTGAAATTTCCTTGTGATGTAATGAACACAAAACTTGAGAAAATTTGTGAATGATGAAATTTGTTGTACAATAATTAGACAAATCTTGGATTTTGTTTGAACTTTGAAATTGAATGGTTTGAATGATACACCTTGATTTTGTAACTTTAACTTCAAGCAATCACAAATGACTTTTGTAACTTGTATTTTAAGTAAACCATGCGTCTTGTACTTCAATCAAATTTGTAAACAAAATAAATGTTTAAGAATTCAATTCCACTTGGTTAACTTGAACCCAAAACCATGGTCATTTAAAATGAAAATCTTAATCTTCATATCATGTTCAAATAAAACTTGCATTCAAAATGAACTCACACGCCATGCTCGATTAAAATGGAACCTTATTGCCAAAACAAACATGCTTTAAGAACATTTACCAATCTTGTAGAATTAACAAACTTCAACATGAGAAACATAGTCCTGAGGAAAACAAGTTGTGGTTAAGAATATTCGAAATCGAACAAATGACTTGCGACGATTCGATAAATTTCCAAGTCTTCCAAACACAATTTTATTTCAATCTTTGAAGATAAACTTATGAGCGACATCGCTTATGACCATATGCAGAAATAATCGTCGCAAGATCTTGTAATTTGAGGAAATCACAATTCTTAGAAACCAGGCGACAATTACTTAAGATTAGGTCAAAATCCATGAAGTGACTTCTAACACATTCAAAATTTGGTGATCTTCTACACGTAATCAACTCTTTATTTGTGAAGAGAAAATGGAGATGACATCAAGGAGAATCATACGCAAAAAGAACCGCTATAAGATATCGAATAATGAAGAAGTTACGATCGTTTGAACTTGGTCTTGCAAAAGGTCGACTTTTGGGTCAATGGGGTCATTTTCAGCCATTTGCAACATTGACTGAGCAAACTTGCAATGTGAGGCATGAAACTTGGCGCAAGAATCCTTAAGAATACATGAAGGACCGTGAATATCATTTTAAACTTTAAAAAACTTGATTTCACTCGAGAAATATCAAATCCTAATTGTTGACTTACTGCCTAGGAAGAGAATCTGTCTGATTAACTTTTGAGCCAAATTGAGTATTCGAGAACCCATAGGATAATATCTTGGATGAGAAATGGGAGTGAGAATTTTGGGGTACAACATCTGCCCCTGTTCAATCTTCTTAAACTTGAAAAGCGAGATCGACACGCTTGTCGTTCGTAGCTTGAAAGTTAAATATGATTGAACACTAGAGTGCCCTGAAATTTGCACTCGGTGATGTGTTAGTTGATTGTGTAGGGAATGGGCTTAAAGATGCCATTTGGAGAAATGATGGAGAGTTGTCGGAGATGGGCTTATAGATGCCATCCAAAGGTAATTATTGATAGAAATTAGACTAAGTCTGAACTTGACTATAACTTGGAAAAGAATCAGAGTAAACCTTTGGTCGATTTAAACTGAAACTAGTAGAAGTCTTGAATGTTGTTTGATTGGAAAGAATCAGAATAAATTTTGGAGAGATTTATCTGAGCCAGAAATGACATTTACGGGGAAGAATCAGAATAAACCGTTGAGAGATTTAAACTGAACTAGCAGAGATCTGGAGAAGAATCAGAACAAATTGTTAAGAGATTTATTTGAACCAAAGAAGACATTTTGCGGGAAAGAATCAGAATAAACCGTTGAGAGGTTTAAACTGAACCAATAGAGGTCTTGAATATTATTTAACTGGAGATAATCAGAGTAAATCTTTGAGCGATTTAACTGAACCAGAGAAAGATATTTACAGGAAAGAATCAGGATAAACCGTTGAGAGATTTAAACTGAACCAGTAGAGGTCTGGAGAAGAATCAGAATAAATCCTGAAGTGACTTATTTGAACCAGAAATGACGTTTGCGGGAAAGAATCAGAATAAACCGTTGGGAGATTTAAACTGAACCGGCAGAGGTCTTGAATATTCTTTAACTGGGGAGAATCAGGATAAATCTTGGAGCGACTTATCTGAACCATAAGAAATGTCTACTAGAAAGAATCAGGATAAACCGTTGAGAGATTTAAACTGAACCAGTAGTGGTCTTGGGTAAGAATCAGAATAAATCGTTGAGCGATTTATCTGAACCAGAAATGATGTTTGCGGGAAAGAATCAGAATAAACCGTTGAGAGATTTAAATTGAACCGACAGGGATCTGGAGAAGAATCAGAACAAATCGTTAAGATATTTATCTGAACCAGAAAATAGCATCTGCTATATAGATGGTTGACCAACCCTTTCTTGGGAATTCATTTGTAATTGACTTGTTAAAAATTTGACGGTAATTTTCTGTGGATTGATCTTTCCTAAAAAGATGAAAGGTTAGTTGTATGCAATGTCATGATGTATGAATTGCATGGTATAATTCTATTTATCAAAATAAATGAGATCGCACTGTATGCATATGTGTTGTCAATGCTATGACGTATGGATGTAATGTATAGACACATTAATTTTTATGCCACTGTGTTGCTGGAATTTGTGGAAAATAAATCCCTGAGTACCGCTGGGAATGAGGAGTGTAAGTCTTCATATTTTGAAGTTGAAGTGTTGATGGATGAGTCTCCATTTGCTTAGAAAAATAAACTTTGTTGTGGAAGGGAAACGCCGTGCATTGCTCGTCGACTTCGTAAAAACCTGCTGGAGAATTCTGAGAAACTGGGCGACCTTCACTGGGGAATCTTCGGAGCGGTAACCGAAAGTTTTGTTCCGTTGGGGATGTGAGAGAGCTTGATATCATTAAGCTTCACAGTGTGGGGGATTTTATGGAATAGTCTAAAGATATTATCTTATTTCTTAAAGCCATTAGTGATTGTCTTCTATTTTTTGCTCATTTGTAAATAGTAGTTACATTCAAATGCATATGTTCAAAAATAAATTATTGGACGTTTTTGTAAACAAAACATAGAAATAAAGAAAAACAAATAGTTTTGCACTTTCAAAGGAATATCTTTGTATTAACTTGAATAAGTATTTTGTACAATGAGACAAACATCCTAGTAAGAGAATGTCATCGTAAAAAATGGAAATTTGATACAGAGAAAAGATAGCTATGCGCAATAATCCCATGGGATTCCCATTCTTCTATAGCCTTCGTGTCTCTGAGCGTCTCGTCCACTTGCTTCCTTGTCCGAAGTTGATTGAATTGATTAGAACCGTTTGAGGTTGTGAGTTGATGCTAGAGGTTGTCTGTAAGGTGATCCAACGGGACATAGTCATACGCTTTGATTCCCTAACTTTTGCCTGGACCGACCTTTTGGGTTTTCAGTCCACCGGGATACCCTTTTTTGTCCAAGCCGCCCTTTTGGGTTTTCAGCTTGCCGGGTGTATAGATTTTTTTTGTTTTATCCCTAATTTTTCCTGAAACTTTTGGTTCGTCGGGATGCCCTTGTTTTGCTTAGGTGTATCAACCTAGCGGGTCTCTTATGCATAGTATCTTTTGACTATGTCCATTTTTATAGGGTGTGGAAGGTCGTCGCCGTCCATAATGGTTAAGATCATTGCTCCACCAGAGAATATGCTTTTGATCACAGATGGTTCTTCGTATGTAGGAGTCAATTTTCCCCTGGGATCACCTTGCGGTAGTATGATACGCTTGATTACCAAGTCACCAACCTGATATACCTGGCTTCTGACCTTTTTGTTAAAAGCTTTGATCATACGTTTTTGGTACATCTCGCCATGACAGACAGCCGTAAGACTTTTCTCATCAATTAGGTTCAACTGGTCAAGCTGAGTTTGGATCCAATCGTCTTTGTTCAGCCCTGCATCCTTTATGGTTCTTAGAGAAGGTATTTGTACTTCGATTGGTAGAACAGCTTCCGTGCCGTATACCAAGGAGAAGGGAGTTGCCCTTGTTGATGTACGCACTGTGGTAAGGTAACCGTGGAGAGAGAATGGTAGCATCTCATGCCAGTCCTTGTAGGTTACTGTCATTTTTTGTATGATCTTTTTGATGTTCTTATTTGCGGCTTCGACAACACCATTCATCTTCATCCGGTAAGGAGATGAATTATGGTGTTGGATTTTGAATTGCGCGTATAGTTCATTGATCATAGTGTTGTTGAGATTTGTACCATTGTCTGTGATGATTCTCTCTGGGATACCGTACCGACAGATGAGATTCTGTTTGATGAAACGGGCCACAACATTTTTGGCAACGGAAGCGAAAGAAGCTGCCTTAACCCACTTCGTGAAGTAGTTAATGGCCATCAAGATGAAGCGATGCCCATTAGAAGTTGTTGGTTTGATTTCTACAATCATATCGATGCCTCACATAGCAAAGGGCCGAGGAGCAGTCAGGACATTCAAAGGAACTGGAGGTACATGCACTTTGTCAGCATAGATCTGACATTTGTGGCAGGTTCACGAATGCTGATAATAGTCTGCTTCCATAATGGACCAATAGTATCCTGCCCGTAAGATCTTCTTTGCCATCGTATGCCCACTGGAATGGGTGCCAAAAGCGCCCTCATGTAGACCAGCCATGATCTTTTCGGCCTCAACCTTATCTATGCAACAAAGCAAAACAGAGTCATGGTTGCATTTGTAGAGAATTCCATTGCTGATGAAGAACTTAGCAGAGAATCTTATCAAGAACTTCTTATCATTGACTGAAGCTCCTTTCAGATACTCTTGAGCCTCGACATACCTCTTAAATTCATAGAACCAAGGCTTGCCCCTTACTTCTTCAGTATCTATCTCGTGACAGTAAGCTGGTTCGTCCATCTGCTCAATGGTGATATGGGGAGCCTCGTTATCCCAATTGATTTTAAACATGGATGACATGGTGGCTAGCGCGTCCGCTAGTTGATTTTCCTCTCGCGGGAAATGTTCAAAGGTGATCTCCTCAAAATGCGGGATTAATGTCAACACATGTTCTTTGTAGGGGATGAGATTAGGGTGCTTCGTATCCCACTCTCCTTTGATTTGACCGATGGCCAAGGCTGAATCTCCAAATACACTTAGAGACTTGATTTCCAAATTTATGGCAGCTTTGAGACCAAAAATACACGATTCGTATTCTGCCATGTTATTTGTACAGTTGAAGCAAAGTATTGCGGTGAAGGGAGTATAACATCCTTCCGGAGATATGATTACAGCACCTATGCCATTTCCGACTGCGTTAGATGCTCATCAAAAACCAAGGTCCATTGGGATCCTTGTTCAGGTCCGTCATATGGTCTGAGTTCTTCACAATTGTTCATTATCATGATGTCTTCATCTGAGAATTTGAATTTCATGGACTGGTAGTCATCCACGACCTGGTGAGCAAGATGATCGGCTAGTACACTCCCCTTTATTGATTTTTGGGTATTGTACTGAATGTCGTATTCAGTCAGGATCATCTGCCATCTTGCTATTCTCCCAGAGAGGGCAGGCTTCTCGAATATGTATTTTATTAGATCCATCTTGGATATCAATAAGGTAGTATAGGTCAGCATATACTGTCTTAGCTGACGAGCAGCCCATTCCAGAGCGCAACAAGTTTTCTCGAGCAGTGAATATCTTGTTTCACAGTCGGTAAACTTTTTGCTCAGGTAATAAAGAGCATGCTCTTTTCGGCCAGACTCGTCATGCTGCCCCAGCACACACCCCATTGAATTTTCCAAAACCGTTAGATACATGATCAAAGGTCTTTCCCCGACTGGCGGCATCAAAACAAGAGGCTCTTGAAGGTACTCTTTAATCTTGTCGAAAGCAGCTTGGCACTCATCATTCCATTTGACTATTTGATCTTTCTTCAGTAATTTGAAGATTGGTTCACACGTAGCGGTCAAGTGAGAAATGAATCTGGAAATGTAGTTTAACCGTCCCAAGAATCCTATGACTTCCTTCTCGGTGCGAGGAGTAGGCATTTCTTGTATTGCTTTCACCTTGGCAGGATCCACTTTGATGCCTTTACCACTGATGACAAAGCCTAGGAGTTTACCGGACCTTACCCCAAATGTACATTTATTCGGGTTCAACCTCAGCTTGTATTTCTCTAGTCTCTCAAACAGTTTCTGCAAATGATCGAGATGTTCCTCTTTGGTTTGAGATCTGGCTATCATGTCACCCACATAGACCTCTATTTCGTGATGGATCGTGTCGTGAAATAGAGCTACCATGGCACATTGATAAGTTTCCCCATTGTTCTTCAACACGAATGGCATAACCTTGTAACAGAATGTGCGCCACTGTGTGACGAAAGTCATTTTTTCCATGTCCTCGCGGGGGTAAATTATAGAAAGGGAAGGTGTTAGCACCCTTTCTATCCATGGTTTTCCATTGGCTCTTAGGTACTTGCTCATTTTTCAAATTGCTTGTGTGTGCTTGTCTTGAAAATGTTTTACTTCGTGATAATCCTTGTATCAGTCCTCAAGGATGTGACAAAGTTGTTTTGAAAATTTGTTTCGAAAGGTGTTTGTGTGAAAAGTTTTTATTGAGCAAGTACTTAAGATTCTACCTACTCGAAAAAGATTATTTGTTCTCATTTCCTTTAGACAACGCTATCCTACTATTAAGGAGTAGGTAGCACCATCGTTGGAGTTGTAAGGGACATTCGAAAGGGACAAGTACAATCACTAACGCAATAGTTAGGAAACTTTAGTGGAAACCCTAGAGTCTTAAGATCTTTTCGAGGCAACATTTCTGAGGCAACATTTCTGAGGTAACATTTCCGAGGCAACATTCGAATGGGACGCTTTGATCTCTTAGACTGGAGGGTAACCCGTAAAATCTCCTATGCTTAATGATTGTTTACCGAAGGCAACCAAAGTGAGGTAAACCCTAGGAGTGAATATGTGCATATGAATTGTTTCAGTTATTTAATCTTTGCACATTAGGTGATTTACCATTTTAAATTTCCAGACATTCTTGCCATACAATCCTATTAGCATACATCTAGACAGTTAAATATTTGCAGGAATTTAAAAGTGCGAGAAAATAAACCTAGCTATTACAAGGCTTCGGGGAGGGGGATTAATTACATGACCAACAATAGGGGATTTAAACAGTAAATTAAAAAACTAATTAATCTATTACAAACCCTGAGCAGTTACAAAATAATGGACAAATAATTAACAAGCGCACAACAAGTTAAATGCGAGGACGATTGAAATAACCTAAAACCCTAATTGAGAGCGAAAAGATTTTTTGTGGATTTTTATTGAAGAAAACAATTTAATTGCAAATTAATTAAACCTAATTTCTAATTGTTTTTTAATTATGAAGGAAATTAAATTATCCTAATTTTCTAATTAATTAATTAAAGGAATAAATATTTTATGATAAAAATGATCTTGGTGTATTTTTGAAGAAAATTAATTAAGTTATGTACAATTAAAATCCTAAGTCTAATTATCTTTAATTATAAAAAAAAAGATTAAATTGCCCTAAGTTAAATTAAACTAACTAATTTAAAAAAAAAATATTATATAATTTTTTTTTTGTGATTTGGGTTTTTTATTTGAGAAAAGAAATTTAATTGTAAAATTAAACCTAATTTCTATTTGATTTTAATTATAGAAAAGAAATTAAATTAATCTATATTTCTAATTAAATTAAATAATTTATTAAAAAAATGCTTTTTTTTTGGTATTTTGTGATTTATTGATTTTATGATTAAATGAAAAAAAAGGTGATTAATTTTTGTGGAAAAATAATTAAACAAAATAATTAAACAAAGGAAATAAAAATAAGAAAGAATTAAAAATGGGCCTGTATGTTGTTAGCAAATCTGGGGATGCACTATATGAATTTCCAAGCCCAAAATGCTTCAAGCCCGATCAACCTGCCTGATTCTGTGTAGCGTTGACTTGAATGTGTACCATGGTCCCTCATGGATGGAGCGCTAGATCTGATGACATGGTGGATCAAATGGTTGGACGCAAGTGTGCATGGTGGTCACCAGGAAGGATGATGCATTCGATCTGTTACAAGAAAGTGAAATAAAGAAAATTTTGTTGGGACCTGGGATCGAACCCAGGTCCTTATACTCACTACCAATGCCTTATTGCCATATGAGCTGCGCGCTTTTGTTGTAAGTAAAATACAAACACAATATTATATATGAAATAAAGTGGTTAGTGGAAAAAACAAAGAAACGCGCGCGCTGGTTCAAACGGGCGAATGGTTGGCTGACACATAGCTGTCTTCTTCCTTTCTCCATCGTTTTAGACATATGACTTTTACCTACAGTCACATGTTCATAGCCATAGCCCCTGCAAATTTCCAAAATGCACAATACGCACGATAAATGATTTCTAATTACATAGATCCATTCGTGGTGATCTCGTGAACACCATGGTACCGTTCTTTTTGGCTAATTTCACTTGTGTAAGAAAGCCCTAAATTGCACACGTAAACCCTAATAATGGTAACGACATGTATAGGCTTCAAAAACACAATTAAATAATGCAGTTAACTTGCAAACATGATGAGGATTAAAAATATATGAATATAATGGATTTATAATGCGTAAAACATAGAAATCGAATTTGAGTTTGGGATGCAAACCGTGATACTTCTACGCGAGGATTCTTGATGTTTTGAAGCCTGCAAATGGTTGGGAATGCTTCCTGAGATGCCAAGGAATTAATTTCTGGCTTTGAATCGTCTTGAATAGCCCCCTATCCTAGAATTTGAAACTCACTTTATTGTCAAAAGTTTTGAGTTTGCTTTGGCCTTTTCACGACTGTAACCCTTGTTCTTTTGATTTGGAATTGTTCAATACATATAAGAGAACGAATTAGGTCAATTAAATTGCATCATATCTTGAGAAATAATGAAAAAGTGATTTGATTTGCTCTTTGTATGATATCTTCCCAAAATAAGCTTCAATCCAATCTTTTCCAATCCTAATGAGTCTTGCACGAATTGATCATCATGCTAGCTGTACATAGACTCCAAATGTGCATAAAAATCCCAAGATTTGATTTGCTTTTGTTATTTTACCATTTAATTTGATTTATTTTGATTTAAATGAATAAAAAATCAAAATAAATTATAAAAATAATAAAATAATAGGTGGAAAAGCTCAGGGGTCGTGGGTCCTATTAGAAACATGTTTCAAACAAGAAAAGATGGGCCCCTTTGGAAAAAATGCAAATTTGATCAATGTTGACTTTTGACAATTTTCCAAAAATTGCCAACTTTGACAATGCACAACTCTCTCAATTTTGACCCTAGAGAGGTGTTCTTGGACTTTTTAGAAAGCTTAGGATGTACCATAAGCAACACTTTTCGTCTCATTTCAATTGGATCTTCCATGTTCATGTAAGAAGCTTTGACCCAAAAGGTGTTTTTGTTGACTTTTCAAAAGGACCTATAATGTAGAAATTCATATCTTTTGATGAGTGCATATTTTGAACTTGTGGGATGAATATGAATTGTAGGGAATTGAATCCTATTCAAAATGATCCTTGGATGGAAATTTTTGATAAAGTATGAAGAAGTTATGCTTGGTCAAAGCTGGGTTGACTTTTCCTACAAAACCCTAATTTAGCAACTTTTGGGTTTTGATGAATTTGGAGCATTCCTTGAGGAATCATGATCAAACCTTCATCAAATGATGGAAGTCACTTCAAAATGTTGATTTTGACCAAAAATCTTGAGGTTTGACTGTATGTGGGCCACAATTGACTTTTGACCTAATACAGTTGATTCTCAAGCATTTGAGCAGTTGACTGAGCAAACTTCTTTGTGCAAGGAATGAAAATTTACATGGATGATCTTGGGAACATATTAGGACCTTGGGAAGCATTTGAGTCCTTTTTGGTTCACCCATCTTGATGAAAATGGAAACCCTAATTTGAGATACCCTGCCTTAGGAGAGAGTTTGTCTGGTCAACTCTTGGGCAAACTTGAGCAAATTAAGGACCTTTAGGAGTATGTATTGAGTAAAATGAGAGGGAAAATTTTGGAGTACAACAGCTTCCCCTGTTCAATCTTCTTAAACCTAAGGATGTAGATTGGCTCGTCTTCCTTTCGTGATCTGAAGGTGGAAGATGATTGAACACTAGAGTGCCCAGAAATTTGCACTCGCATGAAGTGGTACTTGATTTGTGATATCAGGAATTGAATTATAGATGCCATTTGGAAGTTTCTAGAGAATTATCGGAGATGGGCTTAAATATGTCATCCAAGACGTGATGGAGTACCGTCGGAGATGGGCTTAAAGATGCCATCTAGAGGATGTTGATTTCTTGAGATATTCCTTTGATGAGAATCCCTGCTCCTGTCGTTGAGGAGGAATCTGTTGAGGAATGTTGGTATCTGTCTTGGGAGAGATAGAATTTTAGGAGCTTCAGTTGTCCCTTACTCTACTGGGGAATTAACTCCGGAGGTGAACTGCATATCTGGTCAGTGTATAGGCTGCATCGCGACCTACTGGGGAAAGGTGAAACTGATCGTGTTTGATCAGGTCCAGGTCTTATAGTGTTGTGGACTGCTGTCTGGAGATAAGAGAAAAGAAACCTGGATGGTAAGGTTATGAGAAGGAACCTGGATAGTAGGGCTTATGGGAAGGAACCTGGATAGTAGGGCATATGGGAAGGAACCTGGGTAAGGTTGCTTCGTGAGGAGTTTGGGTAAAACTACATCTGAACCGAGAAGGAACCTGGGTAAGGTTGCTTTGTGAGGAGTTTGGGTAAAACTGCATCTGAACCGAGAAGGAACCTGGGTAAGGTTGCTTTGTGAGGAGTTTGGGTAAAACTGCATCTGAACTGAGAAGGAACCTGGGTAAGGTTGCTTTGTGAGGAGTTTGTGTAAAACTGCATCTGAACTGAGAAGGAACTTGGGTAAGGTTGCTTTGTGGGGAGTTTGGGTAAAACTGCATCTGAACCGAGAAGGAACCTAGGTAAGTTTGCTTCAGGATTAGTTTGAGTGAAACTTCAGAAGGAACCTGGGTAAGGTTTCTCGTAATGAGTCTGTGTAGGGCTTTAGGAGGAACCTGGGTAGGGCTACTTCGAGATAAGTCCGTGTAAAACTTTGGCAGGAACCTGGGTAAAGTTACTTTGGGCTAAGTCTGTGTAAAACTTCAAGAGGAACCTGGGTAAGGTTACTTTGTGATAAGTTCATGTAAAACTTCAGAAGGGACCTGGGTAAGGTTACTTTGGGATAAGTTCGTGTAAAACTTCAAGAGGAACCTGGGTAAGGTTACTTTGGGATAAGTTCGTGTAAAACTTCAGGAGGAACCTGGGTAAGGTTACTTTGTGATAAGTTTGTGTCAAACTTCAGGAGGAACCTGGGTAAGGTTATTTCGTGATAAGTTTGTGTAAAACTTCAGGAGGAACCTGGGTAAGGTTATTTCGGGATAAGTTCGTGTAAAAACTTCAGAAGGAACCCGGGTAAGGTTACTTTATGATAAGTTCGTGTAAAATTTCAGAAGGAACCTGGGTAAGGTTACTTTGTGATAAGTTCGTGTAAAACTTTATTTGGAAATGTATGAGAAAAGACCCATGTAAGATTTTTCAGGATAAACCCGTGTGAAGCTGCATTTAGGAGAAACCCATGTAAGATTGCTTCGTGACGAACCCGTGTAAAGCTGCATTTGATCGTGTAGATAATTACTCTGTTTAGTTTCAAGAGCTAATCTTGAACTTGCTGGAAGTTGTTGATGATAACCATCTTTCCTGAAAAGGTACATGATTAATCGTATATGATACATGACATGCATTGTATGATGATTTTCTCAAAATAAATGAGATTATGCCATATGCAATATGTATGCGCACGTCATGATATATGAACATGAAATGCTATTGTGGCACGTCCGAGTTTGGGAAAATAAATCCATGACTACTGTTGGAGAGTAATAGAAATTGAGTTCCTGACTGTCGTAGAAAAAAGTGGTTCTTCTACTTCCGCTGGAGATGGTGAACCAGAGATGACTATGCTGGGGATTTACCCCTTGTTTACGGATATTCTGCCGAGGAGAGACTCTGCTTGAGAATAACTCTGCGGAGGAATAATTCTGTTGGAGAGAGAATCTTCCATAGCTGAAGGGATAAACTCTGTTGGGAATTGAGCTTCTGTATTCAGAGAAATAAACTTTGTTTGGGAGAAAACTTTATGAACCACTTGCGATTACAAAATTCGGCTGGGGAATATAGACGTCGGCTCTCCGAAAGAGCTTTGCTGGGGAAAGTAACTCTTGTTTAGGGAGTCAGAGATCAAAACTTTGGTTGCCTCTACTCTGTGGGGAGTGTAGATGTTACTGGGACGCATGATGAGGACACGATAATGACTGCGTATCAAGACTTTTCTGCCCCTGTACCTGCTGGAGAAAGTTCCTGCGGAGGCCTTATGGATTGAGTGTTATCCCAACTCATGAGGTGCTTTGTAATTTCCGATCAGAATGATAAGTCTTATACTGATAGGTAAGTGACAAGATGACAGGACATAGTCGTCTTCTTTGATCCCTAACTTTTTCCTGGACCTCCCTTTCGGGTTTTCAGTCCATCGGGATACCCCTTTTTGCCTAAGCCTCCTTTTCAGGTTTTCGACTTGCCGAGTGTATAGTTTTTTTTTCATATGTATATCCCTAACTTTTGCCTGAACCTTTTTTGGTTCGCCGGGATGCCCTTATTTTTGCCTAGGCCAGTCGACCTAACGAGTCTTTTTCATGTGTAGTCTTTTCTGACTATGTCCATGTTTACTGGGTACGGAGAATTATCCATAGTAGTAAGTGTTGCCGCACAACCAGAAGATGCTCGTTTGATCATACATGATTTGTTGCTGGAATTCATGTCCAATGCCCCAAGTGATTCAGATGGAGATCTGCCCCTGGCTATTTGGCATCTTTGAGAATTCCTTGAATCTTGACATGACTGCCCCAGATGATGAACAATGATCACGCCGTGCCCCTTGGTTGGAAGTGTTTTTCCACTTGAGGTGATCCATTTTATTAAGAAGGTTTTTGTTCACTAGATATTCGTCATGCGGATTTCTCTGCTGTTGAACAAATAGTCATATGCAAACAATGTTATTTTAAGAATGCAAAGCTTACGCCTGTCTTGAAGTTTTGAAAATGCAGTTTTTTTTTATAGAAAAAATAGAATTTTGCAAAGATGTGATATCAACTCAGGATTTGTAACGGACCTTCAGGAGTCAGGATACCTTTTGTAACAGTGTGCTTTCGAACTAACCCATACTTCAGCTAGGACTTTTAAGGGTTATAACGTGGCCTGGTTCACGGTTTAAGAAACAAAGGATAAAGGCTCAAATTTTATTTGTGCCCACCCGTTCTTTGTGATGTTCTTCGATCCTAAACTCAGCTAATTGTGCATTTAGATGTCGTTTGAGTCTTTGCTTTGATATTCCAGTGATGGTTCAGATACTGACAGTTTATTTTGAATAGGCAGTCATTTCTTTTTTGTTGAGGGTTTGTGGGACCTCTTTCTTTTTGATTTTATTATCCCTGTCTTTTTCCTGAACTATTTCTTTTTGTGATTACAGTCAGCGGGATGCCCTGGTGTTTTTTCGTAAGTCTCCTTCATAGGTTTTGACTTAATGGGCTTTTATTTCGAGAGATAATGACTGCCTGTCTTGATGATTATAAGGAACCATCACTGTATTTTATTTCGGAAGGACGTCTTTGATGCCATTCATTGTGTACGAAGTGGAAGATTGTGACTGAATGCGCCTCTGAATTAACTGAGAAAACTACCCTGCCCCAGGTTATGATTAAGGGTTTTAATATGTGTGAAAATAAAAACTCCTACTTCTTTGGCTCGAAGGGGTTGACTAGGGATTATCTTCCTTATAACTCCACTGTTTAGGATTTGAAACAACGCATGTACATCGTCAACAAGGTCTGTTCAAAAGCATACTGTAGAGATTGTGGTATCGTTTTCGTCATCCTCCCTCTAAAGGCTTACAGTTTTTTTAGTCGAGAGTTGAATATCACGAAAAGGAAATATAAAGCAATTTAAGCATAATGAAAACAAATTAATTCAAGAAAGACATGTGTAATGCATTAATGAAGTAATAGAGTTTGACATGACAATAATTGTTCGAATAAGCAAAGAAAATACAACTTTAGAATTTAAATGAACAAAAATGCTTTCAATCCTCGGCATGTTTTGGAAAGGGAGAAGTGATCACGTTGGGAGTCTCAGGAGGGTCGAGTTCGATCTCCTTGGCATCAATCATATTCTGAATCTTGTATTTCAGTTCCCAACAATCGTTAATATCGTGCCCTGAGCTGTCAGAATGATAAGCACACATTGCCTCCGGATTGTAGTTAGGAGAGGAAGTCTTTGGGTTCGAATGAGGGTTTATCACCATAATCAGCTTCATCTTCAACATGTGTTTCAATGCTTATGACAATGGCATGTTGATTTGGGTGAACTGCCTTTGAGGTCTTTCCACCCTTGGCTGATTGTTTCGTTGTTGTGGTCATTGTGCGCGTGCCGAATTAGAGATCAGCACTGCCCCCACAGATTGGTGGTAGTCTGCCTTGCTACGCCCCTTCTGGCCATGTACAACATTGGCTTCCCTCTTGCCACCAAATGACTTCTTCTCTGTACTCGAAGAGGTATTTTTCTGGATCTTGCCACTCCGGATCCCAGCTTCTACTCTTTCTCCAGTCAATTACAACTCGGTGAAACCAGCTGAGGAACTACTAATCAAGTGATTGAAGAAAGGACCAGACAACGTACCAAGGATCATATCCACCAACTCCCTATCAGACAAAGGGGGTTGGACTCTCCCTGCCAGATCTCTCCATTTCTGCGCATAGTCTTTGAAACCTTCGCTTGCGTCCATGGACATACTCTGGAGTTGAGTACGGGTAGGGGCAAGGTCAGTGTTATATTGATACTGCTTATAAAAAGCAGCAGCTAGATCTTCCCAGTTACGGACATTGGTTCTCTCTAGTTGATAGAACCATTCAAGCTGAGTCCCATGCAGACTATCCTGAAAGAAATGGACCCACAAGTTCCTATCAGCGGTGTGAGGCTGAATCTTCCTGACATAAGAATGAAGATGGAGTTTTGGGCAGGACACCCCATCATACTTTGCAAATATTGGAGCTTTGAACTTCTGTGGGATGACCACTCCCGACACCAATCCCAATTCTTCTAAATCCAACCCAGGTATCCTATGGACCTCCATAACATTCAAGCGATCTTCCAACTGCTTATATCTATCCTCAGTCGGAGGATACTGCTCATCATTGTAGTTGGTATCATTGTCAGAAACTTCAGGATTGGGATCTTTCTCCCTTGTCTCTTCTTCTTGATTCTCCCCTTCCTTAGATGAAGAGGTCAGATCGACTTGTCGCTTCAACGGTCCTCTAAACCTTCTGCCTATATTCAGAATACCGACAACCTTATTCTTTTTCTTTTTCTCTTTCAGGATGAGGGTTTTCAGATCCTCCTGCCCTTTTGCCAAATTTATGAACATTTGTTGGAATTGGGCGTTTTGTGCCTGAAGGTCCTTGATGCTTTGTTTGGAAGACATTTTTGCTGAAATAAACAGCGAAGAAGATGAGAAACCTGTAATGGTACCTGTAATGATGTGTATGATATGCATGCAATGTTTTCAAGGATCTCGCGGGGTAAACAAGAAACTGTTAGAATTTGATTTCATCTTGATTGAAGAAACCTCGTGTCATTGAGAGTCCTTCTTCAAGAGTCAAGCTCACCATATCGAGTGGGTCATAGCCCCTGACTCAAGATCCGTTGACAACATTGGCTAGAGGAAAATAAATCCCCTTGCCTCTTGCTAGATGTCTGGTTCTCCATGACCTACATCACAGACCCTTGAGATCCTTGAAATGGTTAGTATGATATTCCATGTTTATGATGTCATCATGTCATGATTATGTTGAGAAATCACAGGTATAACAAGCACAAACAAATCACACCAAGTCCTTAGGTTTAAGGCTTGCTTGAGTTTAAGGTAGTACCCTCTTAAAGTTGGATTGGTTCAGCCTATCCTATAATTAGTAACCAGGTTCTAAGGGATCTCAATATCACTGACCATCCTTTATCGGGAATTGTCTCAGCTCAAGCAATCTTTTCTTGCAGTCGAAATATCTCGAAAGTCTGATCTCAATGAGTGTAGCATCGAGTATCAACCAATGCTCAGCTCTACACCGAGGCCGACTATCTCACTACTTTTTAATGGCCAAGTTTGTTCAACTAAGGTTCTAAGGTCCGTTAGTGCTTCACGACACCACGCGGCGGCCCTGTATTCTCCTTATTTCCCCATGAAGGATACCTATACCAACAAAAGTGCCACACCAACACAACCATCGCTTAAACCATATTGGTCTACGCTGTACAGTCTCCACGATCTATTATTGTTTACCTAATAAGTGTCCCCAGATCCGGGTGTAGGATCTTCAACAATACCCAAGCAAAAACCCTTAAAGATAAAGCAGGCAAAACAAACAAGAAAGCAATTTAAAATTGCCTAGATCCTAAGGTAAACCCCACTTTATTAATTTTCCCCAGCAGAGTCGCCAGTTCTGTGATACGGTGGCAGAACCGACTGTTAATACTGGTTTTCGTTTTGCGTTTTTGTTCACAAAATGTCGCGGTAAGTAAGAGTCGCCATCGACTTTTATTTCATCCAATCATGGAAAAGGAAAAACAATAGAAAAAACCTTTTTTCGAGATTTCTGAGTACGGGAGATATATTATAGAAAGGGAAGGTGTTAGCACCCTTTCTATCCATGGTTTTCCATGGGATCTTAGGTACTTGCTCATTTTTCAAATTGCTTGTGTGTGCTTGTCTTGAAAATGTTTTACTTCGTGATAATCCTTGTATCAGTCCTCAAGGATGTGACGAAGTTGTTTTGAAAATTTGTTTTGAAAGGTGTTTGTGTGAAAAGTTTTTATTGAGCAAGTACTTAAGATTCTACCTACTAGAAAAAGATTATTTGTTCTCATTTCCTTTAGACAACACTATCCTACTATTAAGGAGTAGGTAGCATCGTCGTTGGAGTTGTAAGGGACATTCGAAAGGGACAAGTACGATCACTAAAGCAATAGTTAGAAAAATTTAGTGGTAACCATAGAGTCTTAAGATCTTTTCGAAGCAACGTTTCCGAGGCAACATTCGAATGGGATGATTTGATATCTTAGACTGGAGGGTAACCCCTAAAATCTCCTATGCTTAATGATTGTTTACCGAAGGCAATCGAAGTGAGGTAAACCCTAGGAGTGAATATGTGCATATGAATTGTTTCAGTTATTTAATCTTTGCACATTAGGTGATCTACCGTTTTAAATTTCCAGACATTCTTGCCATACAACCCTATTAGCATACATCTAGACAGTTAAATATTTGCAAGAATTTAAAAGTGCGAGAAAATAAACCTAGCTATTACAAGGCTTCGGGGAGGGGGATTAATTACATGACCAACAATCTGGGATTTAAACAGTAAATAAAAAAACTAATTAATCTATTACAAACCCTGAGCAGTTACAAAATAATGGACAAATAATTAACAAGCGCGCGACAAATTAAATGCGAGGACGATTGAGATAACCTAAAACCCTAATTGAGAGAGAACAAGTTTTTTGTGGATTTTTATTGAAGAAAACAATTTAATTGTAAATTAATTAAACCTAATTTCTAATTGTTTTTTAATTATGAAGGAAATTAAATTATCCTAATTTTCTAATTAATTAATTAATTAATTAAAGGAATAAATATTTTATGAGAAAAATGATCTTGGTGTATTTTTGAAGAAAATTAATTAAGTTATATACAATTAAAATCCTAAGTCTAATTATTTTTAATTATAAAAAAAAGATTAAATTGCCCTAAGTTAAATTAAACTAACTAATTTAAAAAAATAAAAATATTATAAAAAAAATATTTTGGTGATTTGGGTTTTTTATTTGAGAAAAAAGAAATTTAATTGTAAAATTAAACCTAATTTCTATTTGATTTTAATTATAGAAAAGAAATTAAATTAACCTATATTTCTAATTAAATTAAATAATTTATTAAAAAATGCTTTTTTTTTGGTATTTTGTGATTTATTGATTTTATGATTAAATGAAAAAAAGGTGATTAATTTTTGTGGAAAAATAATTAAACAAAATAATTAAACAAAGGAAATAAAAATAAGAAAGACTTAAAAATGGGCCTGTATGTTGTTAGCAAATCTGGGGATGCACTATCTGAATTTCCAAGCCCAAAATGCTTCAAGCCCGGTCATCCTGCCTGATTCTGTGTAGCGTTGACTTGAACGTGTACCATGGTCCCTCATGGATGGAGCGCTAGATCTGATGACACGCTGGATCAAATGGTTGGACGCAAGTGTGCATGGTGGTCACAAGAAGGATGATGCATTGGATCTGTTACAAGAAAGTGAAATAAAAAAAATTTTGTTGGGACCTGGGACCGAACCCAGGTCCTTATACTCAGTGCCAATGCCTTATTTCCATCTGAGCTGCGCGCTTTTGTTGTAAGTAAAATACAAACACAATATTATATATGAAATAAAGTGGTTAGTGGAAAAACAAAGAAACACGTGCGCTGGTTCAAACGGGCGAATGGTTGGCTGACACATAGTCGTCTTCTTCCTTTCTCTGTCGTTTTAGACATATGACTTTTACCTACAGTCACATGTTGGTAGCCATAGCCCCTGAAAATTTCCAAAATGCACAATACGCACGATAAATGATTTCTAATTACATAGATCCATTCGTGGTGATCTCGTGAACACCATGGTACCCTTCTTTTTGGCTAATTTCACCTGTGTAAGAAAGCCCTAAATTGCACACGTAAACCATAACAATGGCAACGACATGTATAGGCTTCAAAAACGCAATTAAATAGTGCAGCTAGCTTGCAAACATGATGAGGATTACAAATATATGAATAGAATGGATTTATAATGCGTAAAACATAGAAATTGAATTTGAGTTTGGGATGCAAACTGTGATACTTCTATGCGAGGATTCTTGATGTTTTGAAGCCTGCAAATGGTTAGGAATGCTTCCTGAGATGCCAAGGATTTGATTTCTGGCTTTGAATCGTCTTGAATAGCCCCTTATCCCAGAATTTGAAACTCACTTTTTTGTCAATAATTTTGAGTTTGCTTTGGCCTTTTCACGACTGTAACCCTTGTTCTTTTGATTTGGAATTGTTCAATACATATAAGAGAATGAATTAGGTCAATAAAATTGCATCATATCTTGAGAAATAATGAAAAAGTGATTTGATTTGCTCTTTGTATGATATATTCCCAAAATAAGCTTCAATCCAATCTTTTTCAATCCTAATGAGTATTGCACGAATTGATCATCATGCTAGCTGTACATAGACTCTAAAAATGCACAAAAATCCTAAGATTTGACTTTCTTTTATTATTTTACTATTTAATTTGATTTATTTTGATTTAAATGAATAAAAAAATCAAAATAAATGATAAAAATAATAAAATAATAGGTGAAAAAGCTCATGGGTCGTGGGTCCTATTAGAAACATGTTTCAAACAAGAAAACATGGGCCCCTTTGGAAAAAAATGCAAATTTGATCAATGTTGACTTTTGACAATTTTCCAAAAATTACCAACTTTGACAATGCACAATTCTCTCAATTTTGTTGACTTTTCAAAAGGACTTATAGTGTAGAAATTCATATCTTTTGATGAGTGCATATTTTGAACTTGTGGGATGAAGATGAACTGTAGGGAATTGCATCCTCTTTAAAATGAGCCTTGGATGGAAAATTTCTGATAAAGTATGAAGAAGTTATGCTTGGTCAAAGTTGGGTTGACTTTTCTTGTAAAACCCTAATTTAGCAACTTTTGGGTTTTGATGAATTTGGAGCATTCCTTGAGGAATCATGATCAAACCTTGATCAAATGATGGAAGTCACTTCAAAATGTTGATGTTGACCAAAAATATTGAGGTTTGACTGTATGTGGGCCACAATTGACTTTTGACCTAATACAGTAGATTCTCAAGCATTTGAGCAGTTGACTGAGCAAACTTCTTTGTGCAAGGCATGAAACTTAACATAGATGATCTTGGGAACATATTAGGACCTTGGGAAGAATTTGAGTCCTTTGTGGTTCACCCATCTTGATGAAAATGGAAACCTTAATTTGAGATACCCTGCCTTAGGAGAGAGTTTGTCTGGTCAACTCTTGGGCAAACTTGAGCAAATTGAGGACCTTTAGGAGTATGTATTGAGTAAAATGAGAGAGCAAATTTTGGGGTACAACAATAGCAAAAGTCCATAAGAAACTAGTACAAAAGTACAACAAAAGCAAGCAGCAAAGTCAGAAAAGTATAACAACAATTACATAAAACTGTAAAAGTAAAAGACAGTACAACAGACACTGTACCAGCAACCAACAAGCCAAGTCAACTAGCAAAGTTTATTTATCAAAAAAACAGTACAAGCAACAAAGCCAGCAGTATTTTATCACTATCACAAATCAACCAATATAAAAGGGCAACACTACTGTGCAAGAAGGAGGGTTTTTTTGGCCAGCAAGAAGAATATATAGAAAAGATAAATGTCCAGCCACTGTTCTCATCCCTCAAAGATCAATTTCAACAAGCCACAGGATACCAAAACACAACAACAAAGTAAAGAGGTAATTTCTCAAACTGTTTTTAGATTCTTTTCATAGAAATATACAAAATTTTTGAAACTTTTTCTTAGCTTTCTTGTACAAAACATACAGTTTAGGTCAATTAAAAGCCAAATAGAACACATAGGGACAGGAAAACTTGTAACAGAAGTTAACACAAAGCCATCATTCATTTATCTCAAGAAAAGATCAGCAATCACATCATTTTTCTTTTCAGTTTTACAAAAAAAATACAGAGATTCCAAACCCCAAACAAACAATAAACCTTTGTCTCAGAAGATGTATAGAGAAAACAGAAAACCCAGAAAATAACACAAACAACTAACTTTGTTCATCAGAGCCATCACCATTCATAAATATACAAAACATCATTGCCAGCAAACAAAACCAAAACCCTCAACAATCATTCATCAAAAAATATACAAAGCAGAAAACACAAACCCTTCAAAATCACATCATAACAAAATTCACAAACCCATATACAGACAGATACAACAAACCAACCAAAAACCATTTTTCCCATTCTCTTCTCATCATCAAAATATACAAGGAAACAGAAACAAAATCGCATGCAAGCAATCACGAAACCCTAAACTTCTTTTTATCATCATTTTCCTCAAAATCCAGACCCTTCAGAAACGAAAAGAGGAAAGTCAGAAAGATCTCACCTAAATACCGAGAGACCCTCGCGATAAGAACCGTTAGGGTTCCGATTCCCCCCTTTTATATCTATGCTAAACTAAGAGAAATCTGTAAAATCAATCTTGAGATTAGTAACAGAGAAGACGAGAGGAAGAAATTGATGTAAGAAAAATTGGATTTGGGACATCGCCATTGTCGTCGTCGCCGTGAGGCGATTTCTAGTGCAGCGGCATCCTCTTCTCCCGCGAGAGCTTCAGAGGACGAGAGAGAGAGAGAGAGAGTAAGTGAGAGAATATTTGTGACAAATGAGCCCTATTTTTTTATTATTCTATTTTGTTTAATGCTTCTGGGCTAAAGCCCATTCCCCCAACTCCCTTTACTTATACGCACACCCCCCTATTACCAGTATACCACCCAAAGCCCAACCTTTTTTTTCTGCTCATACACACCCATCTATTAAACATCATGCAAGCCCATTTTTTTTTATTTTTTCATTTTTATTCTGACCAATAAAAGGGTTTTGGGCTTGAAACCTAACAGGATTTTTTTCTTTTTCTTTCTCTAACACTCTTTCTATTTTTTTAAACCCCCTGACTTATTTTATGTATTTTATTTTATTTTTCTTTCTTTTAGTTACTATTATTAATATTATTACTATATTTATTTTTGTAAATAAAAATCTCAAAAAATATTTTATTTATTTACTCATATTAAATATATTCATATTTGTTTCTTTTAGACTAAAAGACCAAAATATTTTCTTATTAAATTCATTTTCTTTTCTAAAAATTAATTAAATAATTAGATTTAGGTTTATTCTTATTATTTATTTAGAAATTTGTTTTCTTTAAATTAATTTCTTTTACTAACTTAATTTTAATTTTCTTATTTAATTATTTTTGTTTTAAATTAATTAGGTCAAAACAAAAATCCATTCTTTATCCATTCATACTTGTACATTATATTCATTTCACTTCTTGTACATTATATTTACATTTGTTTTTGTATATTTATTAAATTCGATATGGTTGTAATAGATAAATAGATTTATTTTCTTGCAAATCCCCATTTGTAATTTGTATACCCCATCCCTAAAAGATGTAATAGTGTAGGACATTTATTTTCCGCAATTTATCGCTTTTACATAACATGCTAGTAATTAGGGTTTGTATGGAAAGAATAAAATCAATCAAGTAGAAAACCCTAATTCAAGACAAAAACAAGCATGAAAATAATACACTTGCACACAAGCACCCCTAGGGTAAAATCCACTTGGTTGCCTAACAAAATGGCCATGTTACGCATGTAAGGTATCTTAGCAAAAATAAACAAATACAAGATCATAGTCCCTCGATGACGCTATCTAATTTGCCTTACAAATGATCTTAGTCCCTAAAAAATAATGTTAAAATACCTTGCAACATTGCTAATCATGGTTATACGATGACCCACGCCCGTCCCGTTTACATCCAAAGATAGGGTTGCTTACCAAATCAATGGTAAGACAACAATGTCAAAGGAAAATAAAATGAACAAGAAAGACATTTGAGTAGGTAGATCGCTCCTAATTACTTTCTCCATTTCAAAACAAAACATCCTTGATATTTTCAAAACAAACACCTACACATTTCAAAACATCTTACAAACTTGAAAACATTTTCAAAAGATCAACATCTTTGTATACATTCTTACGAACGAGAATCATTACAAAGATTGCCTAAACTATGGCCTCTTTACAAAATACTTTCAAAAACCACACAAAGCACAATTTCAAACAAAAGCAAGTAATCTAGCAAGTAACTAAGAGCCCATGGAAAACCATGGATGAAAAGGGTGCTAACACCTTCCCTTTTCATAATCTGCCCCCTGAACTCAAGAAAACATCTCTAAAGGTCTTTCCTGTGCTTTTTCACCTTTCCTTTTGGATAAAAGAAAATTCGGTGGCGACTCTTGCTAACCGCAACATTTGCGATAAAATGCAAAACCCTCAAGTCAGTTCTCCCACCGTATCACAGAACTGGCGACTCCGCTGGGGAAAATTCTAAAAGTGGGTTACCTTAGGGTTAGATCACATTTACTTGCTTTCTTTGTTTGACTTGTATGCTTTACATTATGGTTCTTTTTTTGGGTTTGAATCCTCTACCCGGATTTGGGATATATTATAGGTAAGTAGCAATACGTTGTGGAAACTGTGCGGGGTATACCGGCATGGTCTAAGCAATAGCTACGTTAGTGCGACATATTTGTGGGTACCGGTAGCCTTTGAGTTAATCAAAGAGAATACGGGGCCGCTGAGTGATGTCATGAAGCACTAATGAACTTTTAGAACCTTTACTTGACCAACTTGGCCTTTAGGATGTAGTGAGATGACCGACTTTGGTGCAGTCCAAAGTTGGTAGATACTCGATACTACACTCATTGAGGTTTGGTTTCTTGGATTGTTTCGATCGCCATTAAAGAGGTTTGAGCTGAAATAATGACCAAGGAAACAATCCAGTGATATTGAGCTCCTTAGAACCCGATTACTATTACTAGGACATGTTTAATCCAACTAAACTTCAAGAGGGTACTTACCTATAAAACTCCATGCAAGCCTAAACTAAGGACTTGTTTGCTTTATTTGTATATCCATACTTGTACATAACATCATGAACATCATGAACATCATATACATCCACTAACCATTTCAAGGATTTTGGGATTCATATTTGTTCTTGTTTTGTAGGATATAGATTCACTTCGCAGGAAAACTATTCAAGTCAACCTTGTAAGGATCCCTCCACAACTTAAGGAGCTAGCTTTAAGAATTCCTGAAAACTCTCCATTCACCGAGAGACATGGTCATCTACTCAACTTGGTCACCTACAACACATATGAGGATATGATGAAGGTGCTCTTTCAGTTCTTTGATCCTTTACACCATTGCTTCACATTTCCCGACTATCAACTTGTGCCTACTTTAGAAGAATTCTCCCAACTCTTGAGGATTCCCTTTCTCAATCAACTACCTTTCAACGGTACGGAAAGAGACCCAAAGCCAGAAGAGATTGCTCAAGCTCTACACTTACATTCATCTGATGTCATAACTCATTGGGAAACAAGGAGTGGTGTCAAGGGTTTCCTAGAAAAGTTCTTGTTAGAGAAAGCCCAAATCTGTTGGAATTCCTTGGATTTGCAAGCCTTTGAGAAAATTGTGGCTCTCCTCATCTATGGGATGGTTTTGTTTCCAAATCCTGACCAACTCATAGATGTGAACACTGTCAAAATCTTCATATCCCACAACCCGGTGCCTATATTGCTAGGAGATATCCTACACTCTTTTCACACTCGCACAATGAGGAAAAGAGGCGTCCTTATATGTTGCATTCCTCTCTTGGCAAGATGGTTCATTTCGCATCTTCCCCAATCAGTATTAAAGAATGAGCAAGGTTCAAGGTGGTCACAAAGGTTGATGACGCTCAAACATTCAGACATTCATTGGTGCTCCCGATCCAAAGAGAATATTATCATTGTCGACCGTTATGGGGAATTTCCTAATGTCCCTTTACTTGGCATTAGGGGAGGTATCACCTAAAACCCCTGTTTAGCTTTAAGACAGTTTGGTTATGCCCGAAGGGATGGCCCGCATGAGATATTGATTCAAGGTTTGGTATTTGACTACGACAACGATGATCAAGGTCTTCGCCAGAAATTTATCTGAGCTTGGAGGATGTTAAACAAGGTGGATAGCAAGACTTTGGGGGAATAAGAATTCCATCCCTCTTGAGCCTTACCTCAAATGGGTACGAACTCGTGCTCAGAGTCTTATGATGCCTTACCTCTCCATTCTCCCGGTAATCATTGAGCCTGTCATGGAGGGAGATGTTCCATACACTATCCTACATCCTGACATGCCCACATCTCTTGAAGACCTACAAAGGGATTGGATACAACTCAAGGGGGAGCGAGATGCTTTCGAAGCTCAATTCTACGCAAGCGAGAAGAAGTTTTGGAACTCACTAGGCTACTTCATGAGGAGTGGAATCTGAATGCCTACATTGCACCAAAGAGGGTGCGTACTACTTTTCTATCTTAGAGTGTTTTGTATTATTTTGCCCAAGGGGCATTGATGTACTCAAACTTTATCTTATTAATATAACGTGTATTTCCTTTTTGTCTAAAACAAATTTGAATCTTTGAAATCCTTGAAAACATTGCATATGCATATACCATTCATCATAACATAAGCATGTCTTTTACAACAAGTCTCCTCATCTCTCTACTGTTTATTTCAGTAAGATGGATCTTGAGCAAACAGTGAAGGATCTCCAAGCTCAGAATATGCAGTTTCAACAGTTGCTCATGACCCTAGCCAAGGGACAAGAAGAATTGAAAACTTTGCTGGCTGAAGAGAGGAAAAAGAAGACAAATAAGGTAACCGGAGTCTTAAACATGGGGAGAAGATTTCATGAGTATACAAGAAGAACTTTAAACTTTGCAACCACATCCGGAGAAAAAGACAATCAGGAAGGGAAAGGTAAAGAAACAGTTGTCCCGTCAGAATCGGAAGGAGAAGAGGAAGAAGAAGACTACTCTGAGGAACAATATCCTCCACCTAATGACAAGTACAGACATCTCGAAGAGCGGTTGAGCACGATGGAAATCCAAAAGGTGCCAGGCTTGGACTTTGAGGAATTGGGTTTAGTGTCGGGGATTGTGATTCCTCCTAAATTCAAAGCACCTATATTTGCCAAATATGATGGAGTTCCATGCCCTAAAATGCATCTCTGGTAATAGGTAAGGAGAATCCAACCCCATACCGCTGATAAAGACTTATGGGTGCACTTCTTCCAAGACAGTTTGTCTAGAACTCAACTTGACTGGTTTTACCAACTAGAAAGAGCCAACGTTCATAATTGGGAAGATCTTGTCGCAGCTTTCTATAAGAAATATCAATACAATGCTGATTTGGCGCCTACCCGTACTCAACTCCAGAGTATGGCCATGGCCCCCAATGAAGGTTTCAAGGACTATGCGCAAAAATGGAGAGACTTGGCTGGAAGAGTTCAATCCCCTCTATCTGAGAGAGAGTTGGTAGACATGTTCTTGGGCACCTTGTTTGGTCCCTTCTTCAACCATTTAATTGGAAGTTTGTCTGCAGGCTTTACCAAACTAATATTGACCGGGGAGAGGGTAGAAGCCGGTATAAAGAGTGGTAAGATTCAAAAATATTCATCTTATTATACAGCTGTAAGAAAGCCTTTCATCGGAAAGAAAGAGGTGTCTGCTGTATATCCGCAAAGAAACCAAGATAAGGCCGAATGCCGACCAATGGTAGGGGCCGTTATGATTCCTAAGCCTGCGTCTGATCAACAAAGAAATAATCAAACAAGGATGGAAAGGCCAGTCAGGCAGTTCACCAGAATTAACATGACCTCGTCTCAAGTATTACCGCATCTACTAAGATCCAATTTGGTGACCTTGAAAGAAGCTCCGAAAAACCCCAATACAACATCTCATCATTATCATCCCAATGCCCGTTGCGCATATCACTCTGAATGTCCTGGTCACGATACTAATAACTGTTGGGCCCTAAAGAACAAAATACAAGACCGCATTGAAGCAAAAGAAATTGAGTTCCATGCGCCTGAAAATCCAAATGTCATTTCTGCCCCTATGCGCAGACATGGCCACAATACTTGAAATTCTGGCAACAGATACTTAATGTCACAGTGAATGTTATGACACCGTATCTGACAAACTTGTACACACTTCAAACAGTATTTTAAAAATGCAGTAAAGAACACAATCAATTGTTAACCCAGTTCAGTGTGTAACAACACCTACTCTGGGGGCTACCAAGCCAGGGAGGAAATTCACTAAAAAAGGTGTTAATTTAGGAATAAACCAACCAGTTTATCTCCTTCACTTAAGACCTACTCAATGCAACTTCAATCTAAGTTCAACTTAAACCCGAGTTCCTACTCACTCCCCCTCAATCACAGCAGTGATACTAATCTATTGATTAATGAGATTATGAAGACATTCTTCAATACACACACTTGATTCTGCTTCAAAGCTTTAATCAAGAGACATAATCACTCGTACGTCAAAGCTTTGAGTGATAAACAACCCTAACTTGATTTTGCTTCAAAGCTTTAATCAAGAGACACAAACACTCGTGCTTCAAAGCTTTGAGTGATAAACAACCCTTACAACCAAATCCTACTCCAAGTCACTTATCAAAACGATAATTGCTTGGCTCACAGTAGTTACAACTATACAATGCCTTATTGATCTTTTGTCCAAAAGTGCTGTTGTTCATTAGGCTTCGTGAGAAATATATAAGCAGACTATTTCTCATTTAGGGCTTCCATAAAAATAGCTAGGGTTAACTAAAGTTAACCTAAAGACTTGGTCTAGGGTTTTTTCATAACAGATTAGGGTTAAGCAAGGTTAACCTAATGTCCACGTGAACAGCTGATCTGGACAATAATTCTTCAACTCAGAGCAGCACACCAGTTTCCTGAAAAATCTCAGGAATAAAAAATTTGTATAACAACTTGATCAGTACAGGATGTCTTAACATTGGTTATGACATCATGTATCTTACTTTCTGATTTTGGTAGAATTCAATATATATGATCATAGCTTAATGATCATGATAATCACTCTTACTGAGTAGATCCTGTAGAACATTCTTTTCTGCAGAATGTACCTTTATCCCAGAATGTTATGACATCAGTCATGACATTCTCAAATCTGGTTTTACCAAAAAAAATGCCAACAAACAAACACTTACAAACTCCCCCTTTGGCAAATTTTTGGCTAAAACCCCTAAACAATCAGAGATTAGAATGCAGCAGAACTTTTTAATAACAGCTACCAATATCTAATTCTACCAAAATTACCACAATTTCTTCTCCCCCTTTTTAGCCATAAAGAGGCCACAGATACTTGTACTTTAAGTTATACAGTCATCCAAAAGGAAATTAAAAAAAAACACAGAAATAAAGAGAAGGCATCATTTGGCAGCAACAAGTTCCAGCAACAATCTTTTCAGCAAACACAGACCTTCAGGTACTGTCATCCCATGAGGAAGCACTATTTCAGTAGAATTATGCTGGTCTTCATCAGCATCCTCTTCCTTTATTTGTTCTTCATTCTCCTCCTGTTCCAGTCTAGCAATCAACTCTTCAAGAGTCCTTTTTCTTGCATCAAGCTCTCTGCAGGTTTCTTTTAGAACAACTATAACATTAGTTTTCTTGGAATGAGCTTTGACATTTGATGTCTCAGCAGATGTCATAACAATGTCAGGGATATGTGTTCCCTGAAACAGCTTATAGTGAAAACTAAGTGCAGGGGCTCTTTTGCACACAGAGTATTTTTTAACCAGAATATCAGGATACTGATCAATGATTATACCACACAGGAGAGAGGGAAAAGCAATAGGGCCCTTAATAGCATAGCTCCCAACATGTTTCAATGGTTGATCAAAGATGTAGTTGCCATAATTAAAGTTTGTTCTGGTTCCAACAACATAGATAAATCTTCCCAAACCTGTGGAAATGGTGGATTTGTGGTTAGTTGGAACCTAGTTAGCTGCACCAATTTTGTGCAGTATGGTAAACTTCATACTCAGCTTGCTTGCAGTTAGTTTCCCTTTCAAGGGCCAGTGCTTGACTTGCTTGGCAGTGATGGTTTGACAAACCTGGTTGTCAGTAACTTCAAGCTCAGGTTGAGCATCATCAGGCCTTCCTAGGAATTTGTTTATCAAAGTAGGAGAGAAATCTACCTTCCTTCCTCTCACATAAACACTATTAAAATCAGCTGACTTTCCATCAGCACAACCATCAGACAAATTTACTATGAATTCTTTGACAAGAATCTCATAGCAGTTGGAAAACTTGACCACTGTTTTCATCAGGCCAGCAACTTTGATTAGATCCATGACTTCCTTACACTCAATAGCACTTCTGTTCAGCTCTCTCTCCAAGGCAATCCTTTTCAAAAACACATACTTCCATCTGCTTGCATTTTCTGGACGGTGAAAGGAGATGTTGTCAATGGCAACTTCAGGAACCTTAGGCAGTTTGCTAGAAGAGGGTTTCTTTCTGAGAGGAATGTCTGGAACATTGCTCTCAACATCAAAATCAAAGTCTGATTCCTCATCAGATTCAGAGGGTTCAGGATCCTTTCTTTTCTTGGCTATAGGTTGTCTCAAAGGTTTTGAGAGACTACCAACAGATACTCTAGCTTTTGCCTTCCCCTTCCCTTTCGACGTTCCAACTTTTTGATCCTTCTCAGCTTCTTCTCTAGCCTTGTTCTCAGGCCTAGTTTTCTTATGAACAACTTCAGTAGCCTTCTCTTTGGAGGGGCTTTGGGAAGCATTCTGCTTTTCTTTTCTACTCATCATCATTCTAGCTATGCTAGGGTTGATATTAGCAATTAAATCATTGTCAGAGAATTCTTCATCAACATTAATGACAAGAGGTTCAACAGCCTTGTCAGTAGGGTTCTGGTGATCATCAGGTTTTTCTGGAGATTTCCTAATGTTGTCATCAGGTGTCTCAACATTCTGAGTGACATCTGGATCCCTTTCTACATTAGGGCTAGAAGTTTCTTGGTTCAAAGGTACAGATATGCCAGGAACAGAGTGATTCTCATTAAGAATCCTAGTGACTAGTCTGGCAATAGCTTGATGTACATAAGCAGAACCTTCCCTATTAGCTATCTCTGGAGGAGCAGAAGATGATGGTTGAGAAGATTTACCAGATGGAGAAGCTTGTGATCTTCTTGCATGTCTGGTTCGTATCTTCTTGACCTTATTAGGATCAGCTGCCATTTCACGAAGTGGAGTTATCTCAAGAACATCAGTATCCATGCAGTTTACGATTGCCCTAGGTTCAGTGTCAGAGGGTGAGGAAGAAGCAGTCGCCTTTGATGAAGATGATGACATGGATTGTTGAGACATCTCGAGAGATTTAGAGAACAAGTAACAGCGAGTGTGAAATCTTCGTTTGAGGGAATGGAGACTGTTGCAGAAAAGCGAGAAGAGGGAGATATATGAATGTCTATTCCACTTCTTAAAATTTTGGAAAGAAATAGGGAAACAAATGATTAGCCCAATCAGAATAGACTTGACTAAAATATATCTTTCATCCCTTGTTTTAAGCAAAATTAATTGCTACATCTCTTCATATTGGCAAATACCCAGCTTGCCCCTTAAATTTTCAAACTGACTAACATCAAGTGCATTGGTAAAAATGTCAGCCAGTTGTAGTTCAGTGGCAACATGTTCCAGCTTAATCACCTTTTCCTCCACAAGATCTCTGATGAAGTGATGTCTAATGTCAATATGCTTAGTCCTGCTGTGCTGTATAGGATTCTTGGAAATTTTAATAGTACTCAGATTGTCACAGTACAATGTCATGACATCTTGTGTGACATTATACTCAGTTAGCATCTGTTTCATCCAGATCATTTGAGAACAGCTGCTACCAGCTGCTATGTATTCAGCTTCAGCAGTAGATAGAGACACACAATTTAGTTTCTTGCTGAACCAAGAGACAAGATTATTTCCCAAAAAGAAGCATCCTCCATAGGTGCTCTTTCTATCATCAGCACTACCAGCCCAATCAGCATCACAGTAACCAGACATAATTGGTTCACATCCATGAGAGTACATCATGCCATAGTTGTAAGTTCCACTCACATACTTCAGAATTCTTTTCACCTAGTTGATGTGACTTACTTTGGGTTCAGCCTGGTATCTTGCACATACTCCAACTACAAAAGCAATGTCAGGTCTGCTGGCTGTTAAGTATAGCAGACTTCCTATCATGCTTTTGTAAAAGCTTTGATCCACATTTGCCCCACTTGTGTCTTTGGACAACTTTAAATGAGTAGGTGCAGGAGTCCTTTTGTGACTGGAATTCTCCATTCCAAACTTCTTGACAATATTATTTGCATACTTTCTTTGAGACAGAAAAATTGAGTCTTCCATCTGTGTGACTTGCAGTCTAAGAAAGTAGGTCGATTCTCCCATGAGGCTCATTTCAAATTCAGCTTGCATCTGGTCAGCAAAATGTTTAACCATTTTATCTGACATTCCTCCAAACACTATGTCATCAACATAAATTTGAGCTACCATTATCTTTCCTCCTTCATTTTTAACAAAAAGATTTTTATCCAAACCTCCTTTCATGTATCCTTTGTCAGTGAGGAACTTTGTTAACCTGTCATACCATGCTCTAGGAGCTTGTTTCAGACCATATAAAGCTTTCCTCAATTTGTAGACATGATCAGGACAGTTTGGATCCACAAATCCTTTATGTTGTTCCACATATACTTCCTTATTTAAGTACCCATTTAGAAATGCACTCTTTACATCCATCTGAAAAAGCTTGAACTTAAGGAGACAAGCAACTCCCAATAGAAGTCTGATTGATTCCAGTCTGGCTACAGGAGCAAAAGTCTCATCAAAATCAACCCCTTCAACTTGAGTGTATCTGTGATACGGTGGGAGAACTGACTAGGGTTTTGCGTTTGTTTTCGCAAATGTTTCGGTTGAGCAAGAGTCGCCACCGACATTTTATTTTATCCTAAGGAAAGGTTAAAAAGCACAGCAAAAACCTTTGAGATGTTTTCTTGGGTTCGGGGAGTAGATTATAGAAAGGGAAGGTATTAGAACCCTTTCTATCCATGGTTATCCATGGGCTCTTACTTGCTTAGATCAACTTGCTTTGATTTTCAATTGTTTGAAATGGTGCTTTGTGCGTGGTTTTGAAAATGTTTTGAAAAAGATGCCTTGTCTAGGCAACCCTTGTAACAATTCTTTACTCGAATGTTTTACAAAAGGTGTTTGTCTTTTTGAAAAGATGTTTCAAGGTTTTTTTTTGAAAGTTGTTTTGAAAATGTAGTGATGTGTGGTTTGAAAAATAGGCAAGTGTTTTTGTTTTGCAAGTTGACAAGTACTCAAGAGCTATCTACCCTAAAGTTCTCAAAGATCTTTGCTATGTTTTAACCCTTTTAACAATTTTGTTCCACCATTGCATTTGGTGGACAATCTTGTGTTAGGATGTTAATAGGACGGGCGCGGGTCATCGTTTAGACCATGATTGCAATGGTGCCAAGTATCTTTGGGCAATTTTTCCTTTAAGGGACTTGATCATTTTTAGGCAACTTTCGAAAGCGTCATCGAGGGACTATGATCATTTGAATTGTTTTGCTTTGCCCAAAGAGACCTAACATGCAATATGGCCCATTATTGAAGGCAACAAGTGGAATACCCTAGGGGTGCAAGTGTGATTAGTGTTGTCCATTTTCATGCTTGTTTATCTTGATTTAGGTCAAACTACTTTGGTTAATTGATTTACATACAAACCCTAATTCTAGCATGGCATAATTAGAAAGCTTTAAAGTGCGAAAAAATAAAGTTCCTAAGTTATTACAACACAATATATGGGATGGGGGGTACAAATGTTCAAATGGGAGTATTTTGACAAGAATTAAAACCCTAAACTATTACATCCAATCTTGGAATTTTGCAAGGTATTTAATTACACAATATTCAACTAAAATAAATATGCAAAAATGCAAAAGAAATTTTTTTCATATGTATGTAAAAAGTATTTATCATGTACCAAATAAACAAAAATAAAGTTAATTAATTTTTGGGATTTTTATGTATTTAGGGCAAAACCCTAATTTTACTAAATAAAAATGTATTTATTATATAATATATGCAATATTTATTAATTATGTACAAAAAAATAAATGAAAAGGAAATATATGAAAAAAAGTAATTTTTAAGTTAAATATTAGTAGAAATGAAATGTATTATTTTATTATGTTTTTAACCTAAATGTATTAATAAATACCTAAATATTTATAATATTCACTAAATACTAAATATATGTATAAAAATAATAATATTTAATATTTACAAAAAAATGTATTTTTTTATAAAAGAGTTTTTCAAAGGTAAAATAAAACAAAAGTCAGAAAATAAAAAGTATTTATATTATTTTGGCATTTTAAATGAAAAGAAAAGTATTTAGGTGTTATTTATATGTACAAATATCAATTTAAACAAATAAATGCCTAATAAATACAAAAATGGTTTGAAAAATATTTTTTATATTTTTAATATTATGAGAAAAAATAAATAAGTCAGAAATATCAAGAAAAGTCAAGAAAATGTTTCAAATAAGCACAATGGGCCAAGGGGGTTCAAAAGTGAAAATGTGGTGCAAATAAGAAAAATAAAACAAGCCCAGCCCAAAGGACCTTCTTCAACCTCTGGCCAGAAACTTGTCAAAAAACGCGCGCCTCCTACACTGATTCAAACATCTTGATTCATGGACTTTTAGCACAAACTCATAACATGAAAAATGTTAAGCATCAAACCACGATTCTGGACATATAAAGAACTCATCCTAACTCTCAGAAATGAGAGAGAATTTCTTCTCCCCCAATTCCTGACCTAGTTTTTATTCAATGTTCAGACTTAAAATTCTCTAAGCACACATAACATAAATGAAAACTAATGATAAAGACATGTTCAGGGCCATGAATGTGACATAATTTCTTCACAAATCTAAACCTAACTATGCCTGGATAGAGAGATAAGAGTTCATGAACTTACCTGTTCAGTTGGAATCGTATCTGGTAATGGAGGTGTTTACAAGGCAAGGTAATGATTTGTATAGCTTCCTTGATGTCCAGGGATGCTATTCCAACCTTTAGTTTGCTTTGAAACCAAGTGAATCGTGTTATGGAACTTCAACTGCAAAACAGAAAATATGAAAATGGTGATGTTAGTTAGGGATGTTACAGGTCGTGTTTGGGGCTTGGGACAGTTTCAAGGGATGATGTGGGGTGTGTTTGAAGTGTTTTTGGCCAAGATGCACGATGGAAATGAGCCGTGGGATTCAAACTGCAACCTATGCCCTGTTCTTGCAGTTTTATGGTGATTCTGTGTTTGAGGATGTTTGGAACTGGGTTGGCTTGTGTTTCAGGTCAGGGTTAGTGTTTAGAATGTGTACAATAACTTAGCTTAAGCTTGTGTTGGCTGAGATGAGAGTTGGGAGTTGTTATGTCAAGTTTCTTCTTACTTAAGCAACAAAATGCCAAGTTGTGTTTTTGACTAATGGAGGCCCCTCTAATGTGATGCTAAGCTTGCCCTTGATCAGTGGGATTAGCTCAAAAACTTGTGCCAAGGAGATTTGCTGTGTACCTCTTGATTTGCAAATTGACATAAAGTTTTCTCTTTTCAAAAATGGACATAATGCTTTTTCTACTTATGGTTTAGTTTTGTATACAATGCTTGAACACAGAAAATAAGGCTTTGGCACAATGAGTTAGCATTAAATTTATGAGTGCAAATGGGATATAGGACCTGTAATCAAGGAATGCAAGCTGAGTTCAAAATTGCCTAAGTGTATGAACATGAAAATTGGCCCTAAACAAAGTGAGTTTTTCCCATATTGCCAAATTCGATTCTCTCTAACCATAAGGTTGTTTGATGAGTTCTTGGACATTTTGGAAAGCTTGGAATGTGTACTACAATCCATATTTGTAATGAAAATTGAAATTCCAAGTGGAAGCATGTGAAAAGTGGTCTTGAAGTTAGGCAAAAATCCTGCCTAAAATAGGTCAAAATTTCTCTAAGTTAAGAATGGTTTGGTACCCTTGTTCCAAAAATTGTAACTTGAGCTACAAGCTTCTTTTGAGGAAACTTTATGAATCAAAGTTGTATATTTTGCAATGGACTACAACTTTCATGTTTTGACTTTTCCTTGAATCCAAATGCATCTTGATGAGAAAGTGGGACAAAGTTAGGAAAAAATTAGGGTTTTTCATAACTTAGAAAAAATTCTAAGTCATGAAAAATCTTCATTTCAAACCCTAATTTGTGATTTTTGATTTCTTGATGAACAAGTTTCATGATTTGGCATGTTTTGATGAAAAATGAATCTTGACACTTGATTTTGACCAAAAAGTCAAAGTTTGACTTTTCAGTATACAGTCAAAAATTGATCAATTGACTGGAAAATTCAACTGTCAATCTTGTGCATTTGGGATCTTTTGAATTTGTTGAACATGTCAAGACAATGTCATAGGGTCCTTGAATCCATAGGTGAGCTTGATTTGCCATTGGCTAGGTCAAACAGTCAAAAATTGCCTTTGTGCAGTCAAAACCCTAAAACTGACCATTTTGCCCTTTTGGTGATCTGATCAAATTTCTTGTGGAATTATGATCCAAACTTGATCAAATGGTCCATATGAGTTCATAATGTTGATGTGGGTCAATTTTCATGAGGTTTGACTGTCAATTGGCCACAGTTGACTTTTTCCCCAATACAGCTGATTTCTAGGTCAACTGTCCAATTGACTGGGTAAAGGTTGGAATCAAGACTTGAAACTTGGTATGGATAAACTTGGGAGTCCAACATGAAGCATGAAAGTCATCTTAGGCATTTTAGGTCAAAACATCTTTGTGTAAACACAAACCCTAATTTGGGTCAACAGTGCTAGGAGAAGTCTTGAGCAGAGGAAACCCTAACTGGATCTTGAGCTCCAAGGGCCTTGTGATGAGAAAATGTTGAGAAAATGGGAGGGCAAATTTTGGGGTACAACAGTTGCCCCTATTCAATCTTCTTGAATCCGAAGAGTTAGATTGGCAAGTTTGCCTTTCGCGACTCGAGGGTAAAAGGAGATTGGACACTAGAGTGCCCTTAAATTTGCACTCGTCAAAGTAATGGATGTGGGAATGGGCTTAGAGATGCCATTTGGAGATGGGCTTAAAGATGCCATCTGGAGGGGTAACAGAATCTTGTCGGGGATGGGCTTAAGGATGCCATCTGGAATGAGTATCAGAAAGGTGTCCATGCTTTGGACCATCTCTGAACTGGGGGTCTGACTAAGCAATAGATTAACATCCGTTGTTGGGAGGAATCCGTAAACTGTTTTCAGAAGTTGAGAAGAGTCTGAACAAGCGATAGATTAACATCCGTTGTTGGGAGGAATCTGTAAACTGTTTTCAGAAGTCTGAAGAAGAATCTGAACAAGCGATAGGTTAACATCAGTTACTGGAGAACCCGTGAACTGTTTTCAGAAGTCTTGAAGTTGAATAAGCAATAGAGCAGCATCCGTTGTTGGGAAGCGTCCGTAAACTGTTTTCAAAAAAATCATCTGAACAAGTGATAGATTAACATCCGTTGTTGGGAAGAATCCATGAACTGTTTTCAGAGGTCTTGAGAAGAATCTGAACAAGCGATAGGTTAACATCCGTTACTGGAGAACCCGTGAACTATTTTTAGAAGTCTTGAAGTTGAATAAGCAATAGAGCAGCATCCGTTGTTGGGAAGCGTCCGTAAACTGTTTTCAAAAAAAGCGTCTGAACAAGTGATAGATTAACATCCGTTGTTGGGAAGAATCCATGAACTGTTTTCAGAGGTCTTGAGCAGAATCTGAACAAGTGATAGGTTAACATCCGTTACTGGAGAACCCGTGAACTATTTTCAGAAGTCTTGAAGGTGGAGGAGGAACCGGTGTAGGGTTTCCTGATGATGAGTTTGTGTAAAACTGCATCTGGGTGCATCTGGAATAAGCATCAGAATCTTGCCATGTCTGGGTCACATCTGAACTATTTCTAGAAAGAGTCTCGGAAGATAATGATTTTTGTCTGTCGACTGATCTTATCTGAAAAGGTAAAGAGTTAGTTATATGCAATGCCATGATGCATGATGCAATGTATGTTATATGATATGAATGTAAATGAATGTGCATGTAAGCTGGAGAGCTGTCTTGCGGAGGATAGATGAATCCTAGATGGCTGAGGATAAAAGCATCTTGACTGCTGCCGGGAAGAATAATTCCTTGGCTGTTGCTGGGGAATTAGGAGCTTGGGTCGTATACCAATTTTCTAGGGAATTCCTGTCTTGAGGAGATCTTTACTGGGGAATCTTCGAATATTCAGTGAGGAACTGAAAATGAAAGTCTTCAGATTTGCTTGGGGAATACCAGATCTTCAATCGTTGAGGGGCCTTAGAACCACTGCGGGGAATTGGAATTTCCTTGGCGACTTGCAGGGTAAGAGAATTTCTGATGATTTCCACTGGGGAGTTCAGAACCTGATAGACTCATGATGGAAAGGTAGGGCTGAGCATCCTCGGCTTGGTGGGAAGTACCTCTGTGGGGAAAAGGTTCACTAGCTTGGTTCAGCTGGGGATGCTGAGGCTTGACTCTGAGGTGAATCGGGTTCTGAAAGGCTCTTTGACGGGAGAAATCAGTATTTGGAGAGCTTTTCCTGATGAGGATCCTGTAGTCTGACTCTGTTTATTAAATTCTGACTGAGGAATGTGGATTTCAAATTTGCTCGAGATTTCCTTTGAAAGGGTATCAAGATATCTAACTGCACTTTTAACTTATTAGTAATCATCTTTCTTGATTCATAAGTAAATGATTATTTTCAAATGCATATGCCTATTTAACAAAACATTGGACGTTTCTCAAATAAAACATAAGTGCAAAAGAAAAGAGAAAAGGAAACGACGCAGATTTCTGGAAAAGTATTTGTATTAACTTTCTATGAGTATATTCGTACACAGGAGACAATCATCCTAGTAAGAGGATGTCGTTGTAAATATTGAAAAATTTATACAAAAGAAAAATGGCTATGTGAAATAATTCCATGGGATTCCATTCTGCTACAACCTTCACAACTCTGAAAATCTGTCCATTCAATGCTTCGTCTGCCGATGACTGGATTGATCCGAAGCTTGGAACTGGTTGATGAAGAAATTGTCCTTAAAGTGATCCGACGAGACATAGTCATACGCTTTAATTCCCTAACTTTTGCCTGAATCGCCCTTTCGGGTTTTCGATCCACCGGGAAACCCCTTTTTGCCCAAGCCACCCTTTCGGGTTTTCAACTTGCCGGGTGTAAAATTTTTTTGTTTTTATCCCTAACTTTTGCCTGAACCGCCCTTTCGGGTTTTCGGTTCACCGGGATGCCCATTTTTGCCCAAGCCGCCCTTTCGGGTTTTCGACTTGTCGGGTTATTTTATGCGTAGTATCTTTTGACTATGTCTGCGTTCGCAGGGTGCGGCAAATCGTCGCCGTCCATGGTGGTCAGAATCATTGCACCACCAGAAAATATACTCTTGATCACAAATGGTCCTTCGTATGTAGGAGTCCATTTGCCCCTGGGATCACTTTGCGGCAAGATAATCCTCTTGATTACGAGATCTCCGACTTGATACACTTGACGTCTGACTTTCTTATTGAAGGCCTTGATCATCCGCTTTTGATACGTCTGACCATGGCATACAGCAGCGAGTCGCTTCTCGTCGATCAAATTGAGTTGATCAAGTCGGGTCTGAATCCAATCATCTTCATTCAAACCTGCGTCCTTCATAATCCTTAGAGAAGGAATCTGAACTTCCATAGGCAGGACAACTTCCATGCCGTATACCAAAGAAAATGGGGTTGCCCCGGTCGAAGTACGTGCCGTCGTACGGTACCCATGTAGAGCAAACAGTAACATCTCATGCCAGTCTTTGTAAGTGACTGTCATTTTCTGAATGATCTTCTTAATGTTTTTGTTTGCAGCTTCAACAGCACCGTTCATCTTCGGCCGATAGGGAGATGAATTGTGATGATAAATCTTGAACTGTTCGCACAATGCGGTGATCATCGTGTTATTCATATTTGTACCGTTGTCTGTGATGATCCTGTCTGGAACACCATACCGGCATATGAGATTTTGCTTGATGAAGCGGGCAACCACATTTTTAGTAACAGAGGCGAAGGAAGCTGCTTCGACCCATTTGGTGAAATAGTCAATGGCAACCA
The DNA here is from genome assembly GCA_948472305.1 of Vicia faba. Classification (NCBI taxonomy): domain Eukaryota; kingdom Viridiplantae; phylum Streptophyta; class Magnoliopsida; order Fabales; family Fabaceae; genus Vicia; species Vicia faba. Next base: position 1,558,804,886 of record OX451739.1, on the reverse strand, counting down.
GGATGAAACGATGTCCGTTGGATGCCGTGGGCTTGATCTCTCCAATCATGTCAATGCCCCACATTGCAAATGGCCAAGGAGCAGTCAGAACGTTGAGAGGAACCGGAGGGATGTGAACCTTGTCAGCGTAGACTTGACACTTGTGGCAAGTACGGGAATGTTGATGGCAGTCAGCTTCCATGGTAGACCAGTAATAGCCTGCCCTTAGGATCTTCTTAGCCATTGTATGCCCGCTCAAGTGAGTGCCAAATGTGCCGCTGTGTATCTCAGTCATGATCAACTCTGCTTCAGCTTTGTCTACGCATCGGAGTAAAACACAATCATGGCTTCGTTTGTAAAGGATGCCGTTGCTCAGGAAGAATTTGGCAGCGAATTTCCTTAAGAACTTCTTGTCATTTACGGAAGCTCCTTCGGGATAATCTCTAGTCTGGAGATACCTTTTGATTTCATGGAACCAGGGTTGCTCCACTACTTCTTCGGTATTAATCTCGTGACAATGTGCGGGTTCATCCATTCGCTCGATGGTGATTTGGGGAGCCTCGTTATCCCAGTTGAGTTTAAACATGGAAGACATTGTAGCCAGAGCATCTGCTAGCTGATTCTCTTCTCGCGGGAAATGCTCGAAGGTGATTTGCTCAAAATGAGGCAACAATGTCAGGACATGTTCTTTGTATGGGATAAGATTAGGATGCTTGGTATCCCAATCTCCTTTGATTTGACTGATAACCAAAGTCGAGTCCCCGAATACGATCAAAGATTTGATCCCCAAGTCCATAGCAGCCTTGAGACCAAAGATGCAAGCTTCATATTCAGCCATGTTGTTTGTGCAACTGAAGCAAAGTCGGGCCGTGAAAGGTGTGTGACAACCTCCCTGGGAAATGAGTACCGCACCGATACCGTTTCCAAGTGCATTTGAAGCACCATCAAAGTACAGGGTCCATCGGGATCCCTTTTCGGGTCCGTCATATGGTCCGTTACCTTCAATGTTGTCCAAATTCATGATGTCCTCGTCTGGGAAGTCAAATCTCATGGGTTGATAATCTTCGATAGCTTGATGATCCAGATGGTCAGCTAGTACACTCCCTTTTATAGCTTTTTGAGTGGTGTACTGGATGTCATACTCAGTTAGGATCATTTGCCATCTAGCTATTCTTCCAGATAAAGCAGGCTTCTCGAAGATATACTTGATAGGATCCATTTTGGAAATCAACAAGGTAGTATGAGTCAACATATACTGCCTTAGTCGGCGAGCAGCCCATACCAAAGCGCAGCAAGTTTTCTCGAGCAGTGAGTAGCGAGTCTCACAGTCGGTAAACTTTTTGCTAAGGTAATAAATAGCATGCTCTTTTCGACCAGACTCGTCATGCTGGCCCAAAACACACCCCATTGAGTTATCCAAGACGGTCAGATACATGATCAATGGTCTTCCTTCGACAGGTGGAATCAGAATAGGAGGTTCTAGCAAATACTCCTTGATCTTATCAAAAGCAGCTTGGCAATCGTCGTTCCATTTGACCACCTGATCTTTCTTTAGTAGTTTGAAAATTGGCTCACAGGTAGAAGTCAGATGAGAGATGAATCTGGCAATATAATTCAAGCGCCCCAAGAACCCTCTAACCTCCTTTTCAGTACGGGGAGCAGGCATCTCTTGTATTGCTTTTACTTTTGCTAGATCGACTTCAATGCCTTTGTTGCTTACAATGAATCCTAGGAGTTTACCAGACCTAACTCCAAAAGTACACTTACTTGGATTCAGCCTGAGTTTGTATTCTTTCAACCTGACAAACAACTTTTCTAGATGTTCAAGGTGCTCCTCCTCTGTTTGTGACCGAGCTATCATATCGTCTATGTAAACTTAAATCTCATGATGTATCATATCATGAAATAAAGCTACCATGGCGCGTTGATAAGTTGCCCCTGCGTTCTTCAGTCCGAACGGCATCACCTTGTAACAGAAAGTACCCCATTGTGTGACAAAGGTTGTTTTCTCCATATCTTCGGGGGCCATTTTGATTTGACTGTAGCCCGAGAATCCATCCATGAAGGAAAACACTTTATGCTGAGCTGTATTGTCGATCAAAATGTCAATGTGTGGTAGCGGAAAATCATCTTTGGGACTGGCCCTATTCAAATCCCGGTAGTCCACACACATCCTGACTTTGCCATCTTTTTTAGGTACTGGCACGATGTTAGCGACCCATTGAGGATAAGATGTAACAGCCAGAAAGCCAGCGTCGAATTGCTTCATCACTTCTGCTTTGATCTTTCCAGACATGTCAGGCCTCATTCGGCGAACTTTTTGTTTGATCGGTGGATAATCCTCTATTGTGGGGAGACGGTGAACCACGATATCTATGTCTAAACCCGGCATGTCTTCATAAGACCAAGCGAAGATTTCAACGTACTCATTTAACAACTGTATCAGGCGTTCCTTGACACTTGGTTCCAGATTTGCACCCACTTGTACCTCCCTCCGGTCTTCCTCGGTTCCTAAGTTGACAGTTTCCAACAACTCTTCGTGAGGTAAGATGGCCCTTTCCTCTTGCTGTAGAAGTCTGGCTAGTTCCCCTGGTACTTCACAACCTTCGTCATCTTCATACTCGACTTGATTGACCAGATCTTCAGAGTTATTGAAGGACATAGCGGAATAGTCACCCATGGAATCCAGAGTGGATGGGTACCTGCATTTGTGAGTGTGGGTGTGTGTAAGGGATAGCCATCCTTAAACAAAAATGCAAAAGGAAAGAAAATGAACACAGCAGTTTATCAAATGAAAAACGTCCAATGAATCATTAAACATGGCATATGGATATGAAGATAATCAAAACCCTTACAAATGGACCTACATGCCCCGGGCAAGGCATGAGGTAAAAAAAGTAGTGTGCGGATTGTTCAAAAGTAATTATTATAGACCATAGGAAATGTTTGACAGATAAATTACTGATTAATAAAAGTAATGGGGACAAAGTCTTTTGCCTCCCAGTTGCATAGTCCTCCTTTGATAGTTGGGTAGACCCACTCTTCAATGTTGTCCTCTTCGTCTTCACCCTCCAAAGCGTTGATTCCGTAAGGAGAAATCTTGATTGGCGCTCTTTCAATCTTTGAACGGCGCATAGCTTTCTGGCCCGCGGCAGTGAATCCTAATCCAAATTTGTCCGTTTTATGTGGAATATTAGGCAACTTCCCCCATGTTGAATTCTTCCCTTCCTTCATTGCGGCCTTCGCGTCTTCCAGAGATGCCATCCTGGCCATCTGCTTTGGTACTTCAGCTGCCAATTTTGCTACTGTTATTTCAGGAGGGACTTCTTCGAAGTGCTGGAATGGTGTCTCAATGAACTCGCCCTCTACCTCCACATACCGAAAGGAGTTTAGGTGGCTGATCATATATTCCTCTTCACCATGGACGGTTATGATCTTCCCCTTGACAGGATACTTTAACATCTGATGCAGGGAAGAGGTGACAGCCCCCGCATGATGGATCCAAGGCCTACCTAGCAAGCAAGAGTATGAGGGACGGATGTCCATCACGTAGAAAGTAGACTTAAACACCTCAGTGCCCACCTTGATGGGAATATCAACTTCCCCATGGACCATTCTCTTCGAACCATCAAAAGCTATGACAATAATATCACTCGGCTTCAGCTCTAAACCTTCACAATCCAGCCGGTCCAAGGCTTTCTTAGGCAGTACATTTAGCGAAGAACCAGTGTCGACCAAGACATGTGCGAGAGTGGTTCCTCGGCACTCGACTGAAATGTGCAAAGCATCATTGTGGTTTCTACCTTTAGGAGTTAGGTCGGCATCAGAAAAACCTAATCCATTGTCTGCAGTAAGGCTGGCCACACAATTTTGGAATTGGTCGGCAGAGGTTTCCTGGGGCACATGGGCTGTCTTCAGGAATTTTATCAGAGCCTTGGCGTGCGCTTCTGAGCAAAGTAGTAGTGCCAACATGGAGATCTTCGAGGGGGTTTGCCCCAGTTGTTCTACCACGTCGTAATCACTCCTTTTAATTATCTTCAAGATCTCTTCTATTTCTTTCTTGGAGGTTTCCGGGATGACCAAGGGTTGAGCCCTCGTCCTGACGAGCTCATCTTGGGTTCCCTTACCTTTATCAGCAGAGGTAGGAGGGACAATACTAGGAACAACAACATCTTCAATCAATGGGGTTCTAGCGGAGAGTTTTATTGGTGCCGGAATAACTTTGGCAGCAGATGAGGGTCCAAAGATTGCTTTTGGAGGGGCAATCTCTGGAGAAAATATTCTCCCGCTCCGGGTGATCTTGCTTGTGCCCGCAATGTTTCCAATGCTGGCTTCTTCTTCATCCGAGCTTCCTTCAGTTACTTCAACTTGTTTAATACCATGGTAGTAGACGTCACCGCCGTAGTTCCATGGTATTGACTTCTCAGAAATGTAGGGGACAGGCCCTGGCATTGTTATCTTTAGAGGAACAGACTTCGTAGCTGGTGTAATCTTAACAGGCTTTCTGACGGCCTTGGAAAGATTGGCGTGAATGGTTATAATTGAGACTTCTTCAATGTGGGTTGGAATAACAGAAACTTTTTCAAACAAAATTTGTCGACTGTCCATTAGGCCTTGGATGCCTTTCTTCAGTAACGGACAGTCAAACGGCAGAGAGTAACAACAGTAGCAATCTTCCTTACATTCCGGGAAAATCCCGGCCTTTAACAGATTCAACTTGATGGTTAACAACGGAGTCATCAGATCATTGACATCAACAACATACAAATCTTCTTCAATAGCATTGACATTTCGGCCGTGCTTCGGCATTGGAGCGGATATCACGTTCGGCTTCTCTGGAGCGTCAAACTCCACCTCCTTCGCATCTATCAGGTCTTGAATTTTATGCTTGAGTGCCCAACAATCGTTGGTGTCGTGCCCCACACTGTCAGAATGGTAGGCGCATTTAGCATTAGGATGGTAGTGCAGAGAGGACGTATTCACATTTTTTGGTGCCTCTTTGATAGTGGCGAGATTTAACTTTAACAGATGGGGAAGCACTTGCGCTGGCGTCATATTAATGCGGGTGAACTGCCGTTGTGGCCGTTCCACCCGTTGTTGATTTGGTCTGGACTGGTTATAGCGAGGCTGCTCACTTGAAGGGTTTTGGATCATTACGGCCCCCACAGTCGGCCGATGCTCAGTCTTCCCTGCTCTTCTCTGAGAATACACCACAGTCGTTTCCTTCTTGAAAGGCTTCTTCTCAATACTTGTAGCAACACCCTTCTGTATCTTTCCTGACTTGATGCCAGCTTCTATCCTTTCACCCGTCAGGATCAAATCTGTAAACCCAGCGGAGGAATTACCAATTAGATGGTTGAAGAATGGACCAGACAGGGTCCCCAGGAACATGTCAACCAGTTCGCGGTCAGTCAAAGGCGGCTGCACCCTTCCAGCCAAATCTCTCCATTTTTGTGCATACTCTTTGAATCCTTCGCCCGTTCCCAGTGACATACCCTGAAGTTGGGTACGCATAGGAGCGAGGTCAGAATTGTACTGATATTGTTTATAAAAAGCGGTGGCCAAGTCTTCCCAGTTTCAGATATTGGTTCCATCCAGCTGATAGAACCACTCAAGTTGAGCCCCAGAAAGGCTATCCTGAAAGAAATGGATCCAAAGGTTCTTATCCGCAGTGTAAGGTTGGATCTTCCTTACATAGGACCTGAGATGCATTTTTGGACAGGATAGCCCGTCATACCTCACAAAAACCGGCACTTTGAACTTTGGAGGAATCACAATTCCGGCAACTAAACCCAAGTCTTCGAAATCTAAACCCGGGACTCTTTGCAGCTCCATAGCTGCCAATCTGTCTTCTAAACCTTTGTACTTGTCATCAACCGGAGGGTATTGTTGATCAGAGTAGTCTTCGTCCTCTTCAGCCTCCTCTTCTTCCATATCGTACTCGGAAGGTACCGCAGCCGCATTCCCTTTACTGGTTCCCTCCTCAGAAGTAGGGGGAAATTCAAGCACTCTTCTGGCTTCTCCTTCAAACCTTCTCCCTAAAGTAGCCACCCCGAGTCTCTTTTTCTTCTTTTTCACTTGGTCTTTATTCCCCAGCAGGGCCTTTAGATCCTCCTGACCCTTAGCCAAGGTCATCAGGAGTTGTTGAAACTGTGCATTTTGAGCCTGCAAGTCTTTGACTGTTTGCTCGAGATCCATAAACAGTAGACAGATAAGAAAACCTAGTGTGAGATCTGCTTATGCACATGATGAATGGTATGCTTATGTATGCAATGCATTCAAGGATTTAGAATATTCAAAATTGTTGTAAACAAAAGAGAACACACGTCATATTAATAAGAAGAACTTTGTCAGTACATAAATGCCCCATGGGCCAAATATTACAAAACTTCTCAAGGTAAAAAGATGTTGCGCATCCTCTTTGGTGCGATGTAGGTGTTGAGAGTCTCTTCCTCATGGAGTCGGCGGGTAAGCTCTAGAACCTTTTTCTCACTGGCGTAGAAGCTAGCTTCAAAAGTGTTCCGTTCCTCCTTGAGTTGGATCCAACTCTTCTGCATTTCCTCCCACGATGTAGGCATGTCAGGATATAGGATGGTGTAGGGAACCTCTCCTTCCGCAACGGGCTCTTTAATCACAGGGAGAACATGAGGATAAGGCATCATTAGACTCTGGGCTCGGGCTCGTACCCACTTGAGATAAGGCTCGAGAGGGATGGAGTTCTTGTGCCCCAGTGTCTTGCTATCAACCTTGTCGGGCATCCTCCAAGCTCTGATGAATCTTTGGCGAAGTCCTTGCGCATCGTTATCGAAGTCAAAAACTAGGTCAGGAATTAACATGTCGTGAGGGCCATCCCTCCGTGCATATCCAAATTGCCTCAAAGCTAGGCAAGGGTTGTAGGTAATGCCCCCTCTAATACCAAGTAATGGAACATTAGGGAACTCTCCACAACGATCGACGGTGATGACATTTTCTCTGGACCGAGAACACCAATGTACATCAGAGTGAGTAAGAGTCATCAACCATTGGGACCACCTTGAGCCTTGGTCATTCTTCAAGACAGATTGTGGAAGGTGCGAAATAAACCACCTTGCAAGGAGAGGAGTACAACACATGAGAACACCCCTCTTTCTCATTGTTCTTGTGTAAAATGAGTGAAGAATGTCCCCCAGCAATGTTGGTATTGGGTTTCTGGATAAGAAGATTTTGACGGCGTTGACATCTACCAGCTGGTTAGGATTTGGGAACAAGACCAACCCATAGATAAGGAGTGCCACAATTTCTTCAAAGGCTTGCAGGTCCAATGAATTCCAACATTCTTGTGCCTTCTCAAACAAGAATTTTGCTAAGAAACCTTTGACGCTGCTTCTAGTTTCCCAATGCCCCTTGATGTCAGATGGCTGTAGATGTAGTGCTCGAGCAACATCTTCAGGCTTTGGTTCCTTTTCCATACCGTTGTAGGGTAGTTGATTAAGGATAGGAATTCTCAGGAGTTGAGAAAACTCCTCCAAAGTGGGCACCAACTGATAGTCGGGGAAAGTGAAACAGTGATGAAGAGGGTCAAAGAACTGGAACAGCTCCTTCATCATGTCCTCTTTAATGTTGGTGTTGACTAGGCTGAGCAGTCTACCATGTCTTTCACTGAAGGGTGAGCTTTCCGGAATCCTTGATGTGAGCTCCTTAAGTTGAGGAGGGATTCTCACAAGGTTGACTTGGATGGTTTTTCTTCCAAGAATTTCCATGACCTACAAAACAAGAACAAAGTTGAAGATCTAAACCCTTGAAATGGTTAGTGAATGCATATGATGCTTTATGATGTTTATGATGTATGCACAAACATATGTACAAGGGAATCACACCAAACCCTAGTTTCAGGCTTGCATGGGGTTTCATAGGTAAGTACCCTCTTGAGTGTAGTTGGCTTAAAAACCTGTCTTATAAATAGTAACCGGGTTCTAAGGAGCTCAATATCACTGGATTGTTTTCATTGTTCATTGTTTTGGTTTAGCCACTTAACTAGCGACCAAAATATTCCAAGAAAACAACCCTCAATGAGTGTAGTATCGAGTATCTACCAACTTCGGACTGCACCAAAGCCGGTCATCTCACTACCCCTAATGAAAGGCCAAGATGGTCAAGTAAGGTTCTAGGTCATTAGTGCTTAGTGACATCACTCAGCGGTCCCGTACTCTCCTTGATTGAACTCAAGGGTTACCGGTACTCACAAATATGTCGCACTAATATAGCTATTGCTTCGACCGTGTCGGTATACCCCGCACAGTTTCCACAACGTATTGCTATCTATGAATGTTTCCCCAAAATCCGGGTGTAGGATTGTAAACCCAAACAAGAGAGCCAAGATATAAAGCAATCAAAACAAACAATTAGTCATGCAAGAGGGTGATCTAAGCCCTAAGGTTACTCCACTTTTAAAAATGTCCCCAGCAGAGTCGCCAGTTCTGTGATACGGTGGGAGAACTGACTAGGGTTTTGCGTTTGTTTTCGCAAATGTTTCGGTTGAGCAAGAGTCTCCACCGACTTTTTATTTTATCCTAAGGAAAGGTTAAAAAGCACAGCAAAAACCTTTGAGATGTTTTCTTGGATTCGGGGAGTAGATTATAGAAAGGGAAGGTATTAGCACCCTTTCTATCCATGGTTATCCATGGGCTCTTAGTTACTTGCTTAGATCAACTTGCTTTGATTTTCAATTGTTTGAAATGGTGCTTTGTGCGTGGTTTTGAAAATGTTTTGAAAAAGATGCCTTGTCTAGGCAACCCTTGTAACAATTCTTTACTCGAATGTTTTACAAAAGGTGTTTGTCTTTTTGAAAAGATGTTTCAAGGTTTTTTTTTGAAAGTTGTTTTGAAAATGTAGTGATGTGTGGTTTGAAAAATAGGCAAGTGTTTTTGTTTTGCAAGTTGACAAGTACTCAAGAGCTATCTACCCTAAAGTTCCTAAAGATCTTTGCTATGTTTTAACCCTTTTAACAATTTTGTTCCACCATTGCATTTGGTGGACAATATTGTGTTAGGATGTTAATGGGACGGGCGCGGGTCATCGTTTAGACCATGATTGCAATGGTGCCAAGTATCTTTGGGCAATTTTTCCTTTAAGGGGCTTGATCATTTTTAGGCAACTTTCGAAAGCGTCATCGAGGGACTATGATCATTTGAATTGTTTTGCTTTGCCCAAAGAGACCTAACATGCAATATGGCCCATTATTGAAGGCAACAAGTGGAATACCCTAGGGGTGCAAGTGTGATTAGTGTTGTCCATTTTCATGCTTGTTTATCTTGAATTTAGGTCAAACTACTTTGGTTAATTGATTTGCATACAAACCCTAATTCTAGCATGGCATAATTAGAAAGCTTTAAAGTGCGAAAAAATAAAGTTCCTAAGTTATTACAACACAATATATAGGATGGGGGGTACAAATGTTCAAATGGAGGTATTTTGACAAGAATTAAAACCCTAAACTATTACATCCAATCTTGGAATTTTGCAAGGTATTTAATTACACAATATTCAACTAAAATAAATATGCAAAAATGCAAAAGAAAAGTTTTTCATATGTATGTAAAAAGTATTTATCATGTACCAAATAAACAAAAATAAAGTTAATTAATTTTTGGGATTTTTATGTATTTAGGGCAAAACCCTAATTTTACTAAATAAAAATGTATTTATTATATAATATATGCAATATTTATTAATTATGTACAAAAAAATAAATGAAAAGGAAATATATGAAAAAAAGTAATTTTTAAGTTAAATATTAGTAGAAATGAAATGTATTATTTTATTATGTTTTTAACCTAAATGTATTAATAAATACCTAAATATTTATAATATTCACTAAATACTAAATATATGTATAAAAATAATAATATTTAATATTTACAAAAAAATGTATTTTTTTATAAAAGAGTTTTTCAAAGGTAAAATAAAACAAAAGTCAGAAAATAAAAAGTATTTATATTATTTTGGCATTTTAAATGAAAAGAAAAGTATTTAGGTGTTATTTATATGTACAAATATCAATTTAAACAAATAAATGCCTAATAAATACAAAAATGGTTTGAAAAATATTTTTTATATTTTTAATATTATGAGAAAAAATAAATAAGTCAGAAATATCAAGAAAAGTCAAGAAAATGTTTCAAATAAGCACAATGGGCCAAGGGGGTTCAAAAGTGAAAATGTGGTGCAAATAAGAAAAATAAAACAAGCCCAGCCCAAAAGACCTTCTTCAACCTCTGGCCAGAAACTTGTCAAAAAACGCGCGCCTCCTACACTGATTCAAACATCTTGATTCCTGGACTTTTAGCACAAACTCATAACATGAAAAATGTTAAGCATCAAACCACGATTCTGGACATATAAAGAACTCATCCTAACTCTCAGAAATGAGAGAGAATTTCTTCTCCCCCAATTCCTGACCTAGTTTTTATTCAATGTTCAGACTTAAAATTCTCTAAGCACACATAACATAAATGAAAACTAATGATATGGACATGTTCAGGGCCATGAATGTGACATAATTTCTTCACAAATCTAAACCTAACTATGCCTGGATAGAGAGATAAGAGTTCATGAACTTACCTGTTCAGTTGGAATCGTATCTGGTAATGGAGGTGTTTACAAGGCAAGGTAATGATTTGTATAACTTCCTTGATGTCCAGGGATGCTATTCCAACCTTTAGTTTGCTTTGAAACCAAGTGAATCGTGTTATGGCACTTCAACTGCAAAACAGAAAATATGAAAATGGTGATGTTAGTTAGGGATGTTACAGGTCGTGTTTGGGGCTTGGGACAGTTTCAAGGGATGATGTGGGATGTGTTTGAAGTGTTTTTGGCCAAGATGCACGATGGAAATGAGCTGTGGGATTCAAACTGCAACCTATGCCCTGTTCTTGCAGTTTTATGGTGATTCTGTGTTTGAGGATGTTTGGAACTGGGTTGGCTTGTGTTTCAGGTCAGGGTTAGTGTTTAGAATGTGTACAATAACTTAGCTTAAGCTTGTGTTGGCTGAGATGAGAGTTGGGAGTTGTTATGTCAAGTTTCTTCTTACTTAAGCAACAAAATGCCAAGTTGTGTTTTTGACTGATGGAGGCCCCTCTAATGTGCTGCTAAGATTTCCCTTGATCAGTGGGATTAGCTCAAAAACTTGTGCCAAGGAGATTTGCTGTGTACCTCTTGATTTGCAAATTGACATAAAGTTTTCTCTTTTCAAAAATGGACATAATGCTTTTTCTACTTATGGCTTAGTTTTGTATACAATGCTTGAACACACAAAATAAGGCTTTGGCACAATGAGTTAGCATTAAATTTATGAGTGCAAATGGGATATAGGACCTGTAATCAAGGAATGCAAGCTGAGTTCAAAATTGCCTAAGTGTATGAACATGAAAATTGGCCCTAAACAAAGTGAGTTTTTCCCATATTGCCAAATTCGATTCTCTCTAACCATAAGGTTGTTTGATGAGTTCTTGGACATTTTGGAAAGCTTGGAATGTGTACTACAATCCATCTTTGTAATGAAAATTGAAATTCCAAGTGGAAGCATGTGAAAAGTGGTCTTGAAGTTAGGCAAAAATCCTGCCTAAAATAGGTCAAAATTTCTCTAAGTTAAGAATGGTTTGGTACCCTTGTTCCAAAAATTGTAACTTGAGCTACAAGCTTCTTTTGAGGAAACTTTGTGAATCAAAGTTGTAGATTTTGCAATGGACTACAACTTTCATGTTTTGACTTTTCCTTGAATCCAAATGCATCTTGATGAGAAAGTGGGACAAAGTTAGGAAAAAATTAGGGTTTTTCATAACTTAGAAAAAATTCTAAGTCATGAAAAATCTTCATTTCAAACCCTAATTTGTGATTTTTGATTTCTTGATGAACAAGTTTCATGATTTGGCATGTTTTGATGAAAAATGAATCTTGACACTTGATTTTGACCAAAAAGTCAAAGTTTGACTTTTCAGTATACAGTCAAAAATTGATCAATTGACTGGAAAATTCAACTGTCAATCTTGTGCATTTGGGATCTTTTGAATTTGTTGAACATGTCAAGACAATTTCATAGGGTCCTTGAATCCATAGGTGAGCTTGATTTGCCATTTGCTAGGTCAAACAGTCAAAAATTGCCTTTGTGCAATCAAAACCCTAAAACTGACCATTTTGCCCTTTTGGTGATCTGATCAAATTTCTTGTGGAATTGTGATCCAAACTTGATCAAATGGTCCATATGAGTTCATAATGTTGATGTGGGTCAATTTTCATGAGGTTTGACTGTCAATTGGCCACAGTTGACTTTTTCCCCAATACAACTGATTTCTAGGTCAACTGTCCAATTGACTGGGTAAAGGTTGGAATCAAGGCTTGAAACTTGGTATGGATAAACTTGGGAGTCCAACATGAAGCATGAAAGTCATCTTAGGAATTTTAGGTCAAAACATCTTTGTGTAAATACAAACCCTAATTTGGGTCAACAGTGCTAGGAGAAGTCTTGAGCAAAGGAAACCCTAACTAGATCTTGAGCTCTAAGGGCCTTGTGATGAGAAAATGTTGAGAAAATGGGAGGGAAAATTTTGGGGTACAACAGTATCCTTGAGCAACAAGCCTTGCCTTATTCCTGGTGACAACTCCTTCAGCATCTGATTTGTTCTTGTAGATCCACTTTGTGCCAATGATATTTGTTCCTTCTGGTCTAGGAACTAACTCCCATACTTCATGTTGCTTGAATTGGTTCAATTCATCTTGCATTGCTCCAATCCAGTATTCATCAGTCAAAGCCTCTTTAACAATTTTTGGTTCAATCTTAGATACAAAGCAAGAGTTTGTGATGATTTCTCTAGATCTTGTAATGACTCCACTGTTAGGGTCTCCTATGATGAGTTCCTTAGGATGATCTTTCTGAATTCTGATGGAAGGATCTTTGTTAGCTTCCTTTGATTCAGACTCTGATGGAGTAGTTTTAGGTATATCATCCTTTTTAGACACTTGAGTTGAAGTCTCAAAGAATTTCTCAACATTATATGGAACATTTGTTTTCTCATGGTGATCATCAACTATGACATTTATAGATTCCATCATAACTTTGGTCCTGGAATTGATTACCCTATATGCTTTGCTGTTGGTAGAGTATCCTAGGAATATTCCTTCATCACTTTTAGGGTCCATCTTTCTCCTTTGTTCACGATCTGTCAGAATATAGAATTTTCTTCCAAAGACATGGAAGTACTTCATTGTAGGCTTTCTTCCTTTCCATAGTTCATAAATGGTGGATGATGTTCCCTTTCTCAAGGTGACCCTGTTATGGACATAACAGGCTGTATTCATAGCTTCAGCCCAAAAATGAATAGGAAGTCTTTTGGCATGTATCATTGCTCTGGCAAATTCCTGTATAGTCCTGTTTTTCCTTTCCACAACTCCATTTTGTTGAGGAGTTATGGGTGAAGAAAACTCATGATTGATTCCTTCTGAGGAACAGAACTCATCAAACTTACTGTTTTCAAATTCCTTACCATGATCACTTCTGATTCTGACAATGCATCCTTCTTTTTCTCTTTGAATTCTTTTGCACAGTTCCTTAAATACATAAAATACATCAGACTTTTCCCTAATGAAGTTTATCCAGGTGAATCTGGAAAAATCATCCACAACAACATAGGCATATCTCTTTCCACCAAGACTTTCCACCTGCATTGGACCCATCAGATCCATATGTAGAAGTTCTAGCACCTTAGAGGTGGTCAGATGTCTTGTCTTTGGATGTGACATTCTAGTTTGCTTTCCAACCTGACATTCACCACAGACTCTCCCTTCATCAATCTGAAGCCTTGGAATCCCTCTGACTGCCTTCATGGATATGATCTTTTTCATACCTCTTAGATGTAAATGACCAAGTTTTTGGTGCCACAGTTTCACTTCCTTTTCTTCTTTGGCTATAGAGCATACAGAAGAGTAGTTAGTGTTCTCAGACTCCCATAAGTAACAGTTGTCTTTTGATCTGACTCCTCTCATTACAACTTCTTGTTTTTCATTAGTTACAAGACATTCAGACTTGGTGAAGTTGACATTGAATCCTAGATCACATAATTGACTGATACTTATGAGATTAGCAGTCAAACCATTTACCAACAATACTTCATTTAGGTTTGGAACTCCAGGGCAGTCCAAGTTTCCAACTCCTTTGATTTCTCCTCTAGCACCATCTCCAAAAGTGACATAACTAGTAGTATGAGGTTTAACATCATTCAGTAGATTCTTGATTCCAGTCATGTGTTTAGAGCATCCACTGTCAAAGTACCAGTCTTCCTTGGCAGAAACTCTAAGGGAGGTGTGAGCTATCAGGGCTGCAGACTTTTTCTTCCACTGTTGAGTATATGGTGCCTTGTTAGTCTTAGGTTTGACATATGGGGTCTGATTAGGATATCCATATAATCTGAAGCAGAATGGCTTTATGTGACCAAACCTTCCACAATGATGACATCTCCATCTTTGATACTTTTTCTTCATATTTCTCTGTTCTTGATGTTGAGTGCTATGTTGTGACATCTGCTTTGACATTTATTTATCAGGCCTGGTCTTCTTCTTGTCAACAACAGATTTCTTTGCAGCCACAAATCCTAGACCAGACATGTTTCCTACATTTTGTCCAGCCTGAAGGATTTCTTCCAACTTGTCAGTTCCATTTATCAGCATCTTGACAGACTTAGTCATCTGATCAAGTTTGGAGTTCAGCATTTGAACTTCACCTTCGAGATGGCTTATAGTATCAGTGTCTACCTTCTTCTCAGCCTCTAACTTTACTATGAGTTTTTTATGTTTCTCATTTTGCTGACAGACTTCAGCACTTCTGATACATAGCTTCTTGTAGGAGTCAGCAAGTTCTTCAAATGTTACTTCCTCATCACTAGAGTCACTATCAGAGTTACAAATACCAGCTAGTGCATTAACTAGTTTAGCAGATTCTTCTTCAGAATTACTTTCTGAGTCACAATCAGACCAAGTAACAGACATTCCTTTCTTTTGTTTCTTAAGAAAGGTAGGACATTCAGCTCGAATGTGCCCATATCCTTCACATCCATGGCATTGGATTCCTCTGCTTTGATTTCCCTTTTCTTCAGACTTAGTTCTTCTGCTGGAGTCATAGGATCTGCTAATGTCAGAGGGAATGTTCTTGACATTTGACCTTGACTTTGGGTCCATTCTCTTGATGAGTTTGTTGAACTGCCTTCCAAGCATAGCTATAGCTTCTGAAATATTCTCTTCATCACCCTCCTTGATTTCATCTTCAGTATTGGATACAAAGGCCATGCTCTTGTTTTTCTTGTCAACATTGTCACTGATCCCCATCTCAAAAGTCTGAAGTGACCCAATGAGTTCATCAACCTTCAAGTTGCAGATATCCTGAGCTTCCTCTATAGTAGTCACTTTCATTGCAAACCTTTTAGGCAAGGATCTGAGAATTTTTCTCACCAGCTTTTCTTCTGACATCTTTTCTCCCAATGCTCCTGAGGTGTTGGCAATTTCCAAGATGTTCATGTGAAACTCATGAATGGTCTCATCTTCCATCATCCTTAGGTTCTCAAATTTGGTAGTGAGCATCTGAAGTCTTGACATTTTTACTTTGGATGTACCCTCATGGGTGGTTTTGAGAGTGTCCCAAACATCCTTGGCCAGTTCACATTGATGTACTAGTCTGAATATGTTTCTATCAATTCCATTGAACAAGGCATTTAATGCTTTGGAGTTACCTAGGGCTAACTCATCTTCTTCTTTGTTCCATTCTTCCCCAGGTTTCAGACTGGTCGTCTCATCTTTCCCAGTTATGGTGGGATGGTTCCATCCTTTATCAACAGCTCTCCAAGCCTTTTTGTCCAGTGACTTCAAGAAGGCAATCATACGAGGTTTCAAGTAGTCATAATTTGATCCATCCAGAATAGGTGGTCTGTTCCCAAATCCTCCTTCCTTGTCCATAGCGCCAGAAAATAATATCCCTAGATCTCACCCAGAAAGACAGGCAGGGTGCCTGCTCTGATGCTAATTGAAATTCTGGCAACAGATACTTAATGTCACAGTGAATGTTATGACACCGTATCTGAAAAACTTGTACACACTTCAAACAGTATTTTAAAAATGCAGTAAAGAACACAATCAATTGTTAACCCAGTTCAGTGTGTAACAACACCTACTCTGGGGGCTACCAAGCCAGGGATGAAATTCACTAAAAAATGTGTTAATTTAGGAATAAACCAACCAGTTTATCTCCTTCACTTAAGACCTACTCAATGCAACTTCAATCTAAGTTCAACTTAAACCTGAGTTCCTACTCACTCCCCCTCAATCACAGCAGTGATACTAATCTATTGATTAATGAGATTATGAAGACATTATTCAATACACACACTTGATTCTGCTTCAAAGCTTTAATCAAGAGACACAATCACTCTTGCTTCAAAGCTTTGAGTGATAAACAACCCTAACTTGATTTTGCTTCAAAGATTTAATCAAGAGACACAAACACTCGTGCTTCAAAGCTTTGAGTGATAAACAACCCTTACAACCAAATCCTACTCCAAGTCACTTATCAAAACGATAATTACTTGGCTCACAGTAGTTACAACTATACAATGCCTTATTGATCTTCTGTCCAAAAGTGCTGCTGTTCATTAGGCTTCGTGAGAAATATATAAGCAGGCTATTTCTCATTTAGGGCTTCCATAAAAATAGCTAGGGTTAACTAAAGTTAACCTAAAGACTTGGTCTAGGGCTTTTTCATAACATATTAGGGTTAAGCAAGGTTAACCTAATGTCCACGTGAACAACTGATCTGGACAATAATTCTTCAACTCAGAGCAGCACACAAGTTTCCTGAAAAATCTCAGGTACAAAAAAATCTGTATAACAACTTGATCAGTACATGATGTCTTAACATTGGTTATGACATCATGTATCTTACTCACTGATTTTGGTAGAATTCAATATATATGATCATAGCTTAATGATCATGATAATCACTCTTACCGAGTAGATCCTATGAACATTCTTTTCTGCAGAATGTACCTTTATCCCAGAATGTTATGACATCAGTCATGACATTCGCAAATCTGGTTTTACCAAAAAAAATGCCAACAAACAAACACTTACAATACTAATGCCATTGAGGAAGATTTGTTTGTTACCTCAGTTGATGAACTCATGACCCCACTCCCGACTATTAAAATGAATTTGTTGAATGTCGGTGTGTTCCCGGGTTGTGATGAAGTTTGCCATCTCTGTTTGTCCTCACCAACTAGTTGTCCTTTGTTGAAAGTAGGCGTTTAGTGCCTGATAGATAACACAGAAATTTTGTTTGAAAAGGCTTTTGTTCCACGTATTCCTTTTGAAGATGTTTCAATCATTACCATTTCCGCCAATTCTTCCAGGGTCTCCACCAAAAGACCCGTTAGAATTACATCAGTTCCGAAAGCAACTCCTTTAATAATCACAATGCCTGGACCAGTCCCATATGTATCAGACAAATCCATGCCGTGGAATTATGGAGGGGATATCTACTACCATGGCATCAAACAAGACTGGTCGGCCACCGAAGATTTAATTTCTGAGAAAGTGGACTCCGACATCAGTAATATTGCCGGAACTAGCAAAATTACCCGAAGTGGTAGGATCTTTTCTGCATAAATTGCTCCCCCAAAGGCTATCTCTGGACCCGTAATCATCCTTGTGGCTGCTCCAAAGGTTACTCCCATACCCATAATCGTCTCTGTAAGTACTCTTATTGATGAAGCCGTTACAACCCCTGTTATTATTCCTACCAACACTCCTGCTGCCGAGACTCGAGGAAAAAGTATTCTGGTTGAGCCTGTCTGGACGAAGGCTCAACCATTGACTATCCCTGAGACCTCCAAGAAAGAAATGGAGGAGATCTTAAAAATTATAAAGAGGAGCGACTACGATGTAGTTGAACAATTAGGGAAAACTCCCTCTAAAATCTCCATGCTGGCATTACTACTATGTTCCGAGGCACATGCAAAAGCCTTGGTGAAGTTCTTAAAAACTGCCCATGTACCTCAAGAGACATCTGCTGATCAGTTTCAAGACTGCGTAGCTAGCCTAACTGCGGACAATGGTTTAGGTTTTTCGTATGCTGATCTGACGCCAAGGGGAAGGAAACATAATGAGGCATTGCATGTCTCAGTGGAATGTAGGGGCACAACTCTGGCTCATGTTTTGGTGGACACAGGCTCATCTTTGAATGTATTACCGAAAAAAGCTCTTGATAGACTTGACTGGGAGGGACTGACATTAAAGCCAAGCAATATAGTAGTAAGGTCTTTTGACGGCTCGAAAAGGATGATACACGAGGAAGTGGATATCCCCATAAAGGTGGGAACACAAACTTTCAATTCAACCTTTTATGTAATGGACATCCTCCCTTCATACTCCTGCTTGCTAGGCCGGCCATGGATCCACAATGCTGGCGTTGTTACCTCTACATTGCACCAGATGCTGAAGTATCCGGTTTAAGGGAAGATTATCACCGTCCATGGAGAGGAAGAATACATGATCAGCCATCTCAATTCCTTCAGATATGTGGAATTGGATGGTGAATTCATTGAAACTCCATTTCAACAATTTGAAGAGGTCCCCCAAGATATGGCAGTGACCAAAGTTGTGTCTCAGATTCCCAAGATTACAAAGCCTCCACTCCAGATGTCATCTCTGAAGGATGCCAAAGTAGGGGTATAGGAAGGTGGATGCACTATCTGGGGGTAACTCCCAGATATCCCATATAAGTCTGACAGGTTTGGCCTTGGTTTCACTTCAAGTGCTCAGAAAGCTGTATGCCGTGCCCATGCTGGAGGATCACCCTTGAAGATCAGCAACCGTGAAGTCAACATGGTAGAAGATGGTGAAGATGATTGCAACCTGGAGGATTGGATCTTCCCGACTGTCAATTGAGGGCTCAGCAATTGGGAGGCTAGAGACTTTGTCCCGATCACTTTTATCCCACAGTAATTTATCTTTACATTTTGTTGGATCTGTAATATTGAAACAATTCGCACTCTTAAAACTTTGTGTCCTACCCGAGGCACAATGGTCCATTTGTAAGGGTTATTATCTCATTTTCATATGACATCAATGAATCATGGGTGTTTTCGCATACAAACTTTTATGCTCATTGTTTTTCTTTTACATTTTACTTTCTTTCAAAGATGGTTATACTGTTACACACACCCACACTCACAATGCAGGTATACATCCATTCGGGATCCCATGGGTAACGATACTGCTATGGCCCTTTGTGACTCTGAGAATATAATCTACCAAGACAAAGACGAAGGTGAGGAAGATTGTGAAGTATTAGGGGAACTTGCCAGACTTCTACAACAAGAAGAGAGAACCATTCAGCCTCACGAGGAACCCGTGGATACAATCAACCTAGGTACCGAAGAAGACAAAAAGGAGGTCAAGGTGGGTGCCAATCTGGAACCCAGCGTCAAGGAGCGTCTGATTTGATTGTTGCACCATTATGTTGAAGTCTTTTCCTGGTCATATGAAGACATGCCGGGACTTGATGTAGACATTGTGGTACATCGTCTACCTACAAGAGAGGATTGTCCGCCAGTAAAGCAAAAGGTTCGCCATATGAGACCTGATATGTCAGAAAATATTAAAGAAGAAGTCATGAAGCAATTCAACGCAGGATTCTTGGCTGTCACCTCTTACCCTCAATGGGTTGCCAATATTGTTCCCGTACCCAAAAAAGACGGCAAAGTGAGAATGTGTGTGGACTACAGAGATTTGAATAGGGCGAGTACTAAGGATGATTTTCCACTCCCCCACATTGATATCCTAGTTGACAATATGACACAATACAAAGTGTTTTCCTTCATGGATGGATTCTCAGGTTACAACCAAATCAAAATGGCGCCTGAGGACATGGAGAAAATAACATTTGTCACACAATGGGGCATATTCTGCTACAAGGTGATGCCATTCAGAATAAAGAACGCTGGGGCAACCTATCAGTGTGCAATGGTAGCTTTATTTCATGACATGATACATCACGAAATAGAGGTCTACATAGACGATATGATATCCAGATCGCAAACAGAAGAAGAGCATCTTGATCACTTACAAAAGCTGTTTGAGAGACTGAAGAAGTACAAGGTGAGGTTGAATCCAAACAAATGCACATTTGGAGTACGGTCTGGTAAACTCTTAGGGTTTGTCGTCAGTAGCAAAGGTATCGAGGTCGATTCTGCCAAAGTTAAAGCAATACAAGAGATGCCTCCTCCTCATACTGAGAAGGAAGTTAGAGGATTCTTGGGACGTCTGAAATATATTGCCAGATTTATTTCCCATCTGACAGCTAATTGTGAGCCAATCTTCAAACTATTGAAGAAAGATCAAGTAGTCAAATGGAATGACGAGTGCCAAGTTGCTTTTGAGAAAATCAAAGAATACTTACAAGAGCCTCCTGTGTTGATGCCACCAGTCGAGGGAAGACCATTGATCATGTATCTGACTGTTTTAGAAAACTCAATGGGGTGTGTATTGGGGCAGCATGACGAGTCTGGCCAAAAAGAGCATGCTATTTACTACCTGATCAAAAAGTTTACCGACTGTGAAACTAGATATTCACTACTCGAGAAAACTTGTTGTGCTCTGGCATGGGCTGCTCGCCGGCTAAGATAGTATATGCTGACTCATACTACCTTGTTGATATCTAAAATGGATCCGATAAAATACATCTTTGAGAAGCCTGCTCTTTTCGGGAGAATAGCGAGATGGCAGATGATCCTAACAGAGTACGACATACAGTATACTACCCAGAAAGCTATAAAGGGCAGTGTACTAGCTGATCACCTTGCTCACCAAGCTGTGGAAGACTACCAGTCCATGAAGTTCAAATTCCCGGATGAAGACATCATGACATTAGACAACTGTGAAGAATTCAGGCCATATGAGGCACCTGAATAAGGATCCCGATGGACCCTGTTCTTTGATGGAGCCTCCAATGCACTCAGCAATGGTATTGGTGTTGTACTCATATCTCCAGAAGGGTGTCACACTCCCTTTACTGCCAGACTTTGCTTCAACTATACAAACAACATGGCAGAATATGAAGCGTGCATCTTAGGTCTCAAATCTGCCCTAAACTTAGGATCAAATCCTTGGATGTATTCGGAGAATCAGCTTTGGTTATCAGCCAGATCAAAGGGGAATGGGACACCAAACACCCAAACCTTATCCCTTACAAAGAACATGTTTTGACGTTGCTACCAAATTTTGAGAAGATTACCTTCGAGTATTTCCCGCGAGAAGAAAATCAGCTAGCAGACGCTCTAGCCACAGTGCCATCTATGTTTAAACTTAATTGGGATAACGAGGCTCCCCAGATCACCATTGAACGAATGGATGAGCCAGCACACTGTCACGAGATTAATACTGAAGAAGTAGTGGACCAACCATGGTTTCACGAAGTCAAGAAGTATCTCTAGGCTCAAGAATATCCAGAAGGAGCTTCAGTCAATGACAAAAAGTTCTTAAGGAGATTCTCTGCTAAGTTCTTCCTTAGTAACAACATCCTGTATAAACGCAATCATGACTCTGTGTTACTTCGGTGCGTAGACAAGGTTGAAGATGAAAGGATCATGAATGAATTTCATAAAGGCACCTTTGGAACCCACTCCAGTGGGCATACGATGGCAAAGAAAATCCTACGGGCAAGCTATTACTGGTCTACCATGGAAGCAGATTGCTATCAACACTCGCGAACCTGCCATAAATTCCAGATTTATGCGGATAAAGTGCACGTACCTCCGGTTCCTCTGAATGTCTTGACGGATCCTTGGACCTTTGCTATGTGGGAAATTGATATGATTGGGGAAATCAAGCTGACAACCTCCAATGGGCACCGCTTCATCCTAGTGGCAATTGACTATTTTACAAAATGGGTGGAGGCAGCTTCCTTCGCTTCCGTTACCAAGAATGTTGTTGCCCGTTTCATCAAGCAAAACCTTATTTACCAGTACGGTATCCCGGAAAGGATCATCATTGACAATGGTACAAATCTCAACAACACTATGATCACCGCCTTGTGCGAGCAATTCAAGATTCAGCATCATAATTCTTCTCCCTATCGGCCAAAGATGAATGGTGTTGTCGAAGCTGCAAATAAAAACATTAAAAAGATCATACAGAAAATGGCAGTCATATATAAATACTGGCATGAAATGTTACCATTCGCTCTCCATGGGTATCGTACCACGACTCGCACATCAACTAGGGCAATACCCTATTCCTTGGTATACAACATGGAAGCCGTATTGCCTATTGAGGTTCAGATCCCCTCTCTGAGGATTATGAAAGATGCAGGATTGAACAAAGACGATTGGATCCAGACTCGACTAGATCAACTGAATTTGATTGATGAAAAAATACTTACTGCTGTTTGCCATGGTCAAATGTATCAAAAACAGATGATCAA
Source organism: Vicia faba (assembly GCA_948472305.1). Classification (NCBI taxonomy): domain Eukaryota; kingdom Viridiplantae; phylum Streptophyta; class Magnoliopsida; order Fabales; family Fabaceae; genus Vicia; species Vicia faba. Next base: position 1,558,782,412 of record OX451739.1, on the reverse strand, counting down.
GGCTTTCAACAAGAAAGTTAGGCGCCAAGTGTATCAAGTTGGAGATCTAGTGATCAAATGCATCATCTTGCCACAAGGTGATCCCAGGGGCAAATGGACTTCTACCTATGAAGGACCATTTGTAATCAAAAATATATTCTCCGATGGGGAAATGATCTTGACCACCATGGATGGTGATGACCTGCCACACCCTGCAAACACAGACATAATCAAAAGATACTACGCATAAGAGACCCGCTAGGTTGATACATCTAGGCAAAACAAGGGCATCCCGGCGAAACAAAAGGTTCGGGAAAAAATTAGGGATAAAACAAAAAAAGATTTGTACACTCGGCAAGTTGAAAACCCGAAAGGGCGACTTGGGCAAAAAAGGGTTTCCCGGTGGACTAAAAACCCGAAAGGGAGGTCCAGGCAAAAGTTAGGGATTAAGGCGTACGACTATGTCCCGTTGGATCAATTTATGAACAAACTTTGGCTTCCACTGAGGTTCTGATCAATTCAATCATCTTCAGGCGAGGCAACAAATAGACAAGATGCTCAGAGATACGAAGGCTATAGCAGAATGGAAACCCCATGGGATTATCACACATAGCTATCTTTTCTTTGTATCAAAATTTTCATTTTTTTATGACAGCATTCTCTTAGCATAATGTTTGTCTCCTTGTACAAATACTTACTCAAAGTCAATACAAAGATATCCCTTTGAAAGTGCAAAAACTATTTGTCTTTTCTTTACGCTTGTGTTTTGTTTACAAAAACGTCCAATGATTCATTGTTGAACATATGCATTTGAACATAATTACTGTTTACAAATAAACAAAATGAAAAGAGGCAATTATTGATAGGTTGAAAGGATAGGGAAATACCTCTAGGCTATCCCATAAGTAATCCCCTGCAGTACGTCATTTAAATCCCCAACGGAACAAAGTTTCAAATTATTGATCCCCAGTAGAAGTCGTCAAATTTCTCAGGATTCCCCAATAGGATTTTACAAGCAGCACATGGAATTTCCCTTACAACAGAGTTTATTTCTCAAAACGGAAATTCATCAACACTTCGAATTCAAGGCATGAAGACTTACATATCCTCAGCAACATTCAGGGATTTATTTTCCTCAATCCAACAACAGTGCAGCAAATTAGCTCACATACGCATACATCACATCCATATATTCATAAACATTGATAACATGAATGCATTATGCCATGCATTTCATACAAACATAACTTTACATTATAGCTAACATTTTACCCTTTTCAAGATAAGGTTAACATCTACCATTAACAATATTCAAAGTTTTTAGATACAGTTCGGATACGCTCTAGATACGGATGCCATTCTGATACTCATCGAGATACAGTTCAGATACGCTTTAGACACGGACGCCATTCTGATACTCATTTAGCTTTCAGATACAGTTCGGATACGCTCCAGATACGGATGCCATACTGATACTCATCGAGATACAATTCAGATACGCTCCAAACACGGACGCCATCCTGATACTCATTCAGCTTTCAGATAGAGTTTGGATATGCTTCAGATACGAATGCCATTATGATACTCATCGAGATACAGTTCAGATACGCTCCAGACACGGACACCATTCTGATACGCATTCAGCTCTCAGATATAGTTCAGATACGCTCCAGACACGAACTCCATTCTGATATTCATTTAGCTTTCAGATACAATTCAAATACGCTCCAGATACAGATGCCATCCTATTACTCATTCAGATTCACCTTTTAGATACAATTCAGCTATGAATATTATTCTGTTGCTTATTTAAGAGCTCTTCCGGTTCGGACAAATCTCCCAACGATTATTCTATTTCCTTCCTAGTAGATCCTTTTTCTGTTTCAAAATAAATCACTCCAAAGGTTTGTTCTGATTCGTTCCCAATTGAAATCAAGGCCGAACTTAGTCCATTTTCTGTCAGCAATCACCCTTGGATGGCATCTGTAAGCCCATCTCCGACAGTTATCCTGCAGTTCATTCAATGACATCTCTAAACCCATTCCCGATACAATGGATTCAATGCATTAGTTCGTACACCAGCAAGTGCAAATTTTTGGGCACTCTAGTTTTCAATCATCTTCCACTTTCAAGCTACGAACGACAAGCATGCCAATCTCGCTTTTTCAAGTTTAAGAAGATTGAACAGGGGCAGCTGTTGTACCCCAAATTTTGCCTTCCATTTTTTCATGCAAGATGCTTACCCTAGGGTTCTCATACACTCAATTGGCTCAAAGACCGACCAGACAAGTTCTCTTCCTAGGCAATAAATCAATAATTAGGGTTTGGGATTTCTTAGAGATAATTGAGTCTTCAAAATCCCAAATGTTCTTAAAGAGAATTTACTGAAGTTTGTTAGTTCTACAAGACTAACAAATGTTCTTAAAACATGTTTGATAGACAATGAAGTCCCGTTTGAATCAAGAGTGACATGCGAACTCATTTTTATTACCAGTTAACCATTGGACAGGAATTGAAGATTAAGACTTTTGACCATAAGGCTTTGGATTTACGTTAATCAAGTGGAATTAAAATTCTTAAACATTTACTTTGTTTTAGAAGTTTGATTGGAGTACGAAGTGTTTGTTTTGCTTGATCATCTTTGGTGATTGCTTGAAATACAAGTTACCCAAAACAAGGTGTTTTACTCAAAGCATTCAAATAAGAATTTCAAGATTTAAAGTCGAGATTGATACAACATTTTAATTTCACACAAAGTTTATCCAGAGGCATTATATTCATTACATTACAAGTTTGAATTTACAAAAAATGTCTTGTCTACAAATGCAATAAATTACAAAGATCTGTTTACAAAAAAAAAGAAATTTTATTTCTTCAAAGTCTTCATCTTCAAGCAACCACTCCAATCTTCGCTTTCCATCCATGGCTCATGTTCATGAAAAAAAAGGGGAGAAGTTTGTTAGCAACTTAAACATCCAGAAATGAAAAAAAAATACAAAGTATTCTAATTCATCATTAGGGTGGTTTTTGTTGAATCAGAAAAGAAGGGTTTTGTGTTCTAAGACCTCATATAATTCTTGTTTAATCATTGGACTGAGAATTTTTGGTTTGCAAATCACAAGGTACAAGCTTGGTTCATAAACAAGGTAAAACAAAAACCTGCAACAAGCTGCATAACAGGGCAAGCTGCAGCAGCAAAATAGGATGCATAACAGAACAAGCTGCATAGCAGCAAAACAAGCTGCATAACAGAACAAACAAAACCAGCAAACAGGGCATAGCAGGCAGCAAGCAACAACAATGCTGCGAGCTGCCAAAACAAAACCAGCAAACAAGCTGGCAGGAAAACAGGGCATAGCAGGCAACAAGCAACAACAATACTACAAACTTCCAAGACCAAAACCTGTGCAAAAAATCTAAAGAGGAACAAAGTATCAAGAGTTCAGAAAAGGAGGTTTTGTGTTCTAAGGCCTCAAACAATATCAAATTTTATCATGGGCCCATTATCATTGCAAACCACAAAACAAAACTTGGCCCACAATAAACAAATTCAAAAGAATTCCAACCATATTCCCATCCCATTAGCAAAAGATTCAAATCAAGAAATTCAAGCCCAATAGAGGCCTCAAAACAGTGTCCTATCATTGGCCTAAAGATTTGTTTGCAAATCACAAAAACTTGGTTCATAAACAAGGGAAAACAGAAAATCAAGCCTCATACAAAATGTATTTAATCAGGGGCCTAGAACTTTTGAAAATCTCAATTGAATTGGTTCACAATAGACAAAATGAATTCAAATCAGATTCAAGCCCAACTGAATTTTACTTCAAAGGAAAAACCTCATACATGTTTCACAAAGACATAACTACATCATTGGCTTAGAAAATGTTATCTTTTGCAAATCACAAAGACAAAGGTGGTTCACAAAAAGTACAAAGGATCAAATCAGATTTCAAAGAAAAGACTCATCATGTTCTCACGCAACCAAAAGAAAAAATCCTTATACATGTTGTCTCACAAAGTCAGAATTGTATCATTGGGTAAGAAGTAATCTTTTGCAAATCTCAAGTATTTGGTTCACAAAAGGTAAAGAGGAAATCAGAAAATATCAAATCAATAAGCAAAAACCTCATGTTGTTTCAAATCATGTTATATCAAATCAACAATCAAAAAGCCTCAAATTTGCAAAGTCATGTCATAGGCCTAGAGTATTTCACTACAAATCTCAAAACAAATTTGTTTGGTTCATAGTAAAAGTCCACAAGAAACTAGTATAAAAGTACAGCAAAAGCAGCCAGCAAAGTCAGAAAAGTATAACAACAAGTACAGAAACCGCAAAAGGAAAAGACAGTACAGCAGACACTGTACCAGCAACCAACAAGCAAAGTCAACTAGCAAAGTTGATTTATAAAAAAAAAATAGTACAAGCAACAAATCCAACAGTATTTTATCACTATCACAAATCAACCAATATAAAAGGGCAACAATACTGTGCAAGAAGGAGGGTTTTTTTGGCCAGCAAGAAGAATATACAGAAAAGATAAAAGTCCATCCACTATTCTCATCCCTCAAAGATCACTGTCAACAAGCCACAGGATACCAAAACACAGCAACAAAGTAAACATGTAATTTCTCAAACTGTTTTCAGATTCTTTTCATAGAAATATACAAAACTTTTGAAACTTTTCTTAGCTTTCTGATACAAAACATACAGTTTAGGGTCAATTAAAAGCCAAATAGAAACATAGGGACAGGAAAACTTCTAACAGAAGTGAACACAAATCCATCATTCATTTATCTCGAAAAAAGATCAGCAATCACATCATTTTTCTTTTCAGTTTTACAAAGAAAAAAATACAGAGATTCCAAACCCCAAACTAACAATAAACCTTTGTCTCAAAAGATGTATAGAGAAAACAGAAAACCCAGAAAATAACACAAACAACTAACTTTGTTCATCAGAGCCATCACCATTCATAAATATACAAAACATCATTGCCAGCAAACAGAACCAAAACCCTCAACAATCATTCATCAAAAAATATACGAAGCAGAAAACACAAACCCTTCAAACTCACATCATAACATAATTCACAAACCCATATACAGACAGATACAACAAACCAACCAAAAACCATTTTTTCCCATTCTCTTCTCATCATTAAAATATATTAGGAAACAGAAACAAAATCGCATGCAACCAATCACGAAACCCTAAACTTCTTTTTATCATCATTTTCCTCAAAATCCAGACCCTTCAGAAACGAAAAGAGGAAAGTTAGAAAGATCTCACCCAAATATCGAGAGACCCTCGCGATAAGAACCGTTAGGGTTCCGATTCCCCCTTTTAGATCTATGCGAAACTAAGCAAAATCTGCAAAATCAAGCTTGAGATTAGTAACGGAGAAGACGAGAGGAAGAAATTGATGTAAAAAAATTGGATTTGAGACATCGCCGTCGTCGTCGCCACCGTGAGGCGATTTTCGGCGCGGCGGTATCCTCTTTTCCGGCGAGAGCTTCAGAGGACGAGAGAGAGAGAGAGAGAGAGAGAGAGAGAGAGAGAGAGAGAGAGAGAGAGAGAGAGAGAGAGAGAGAGAGAGAGAGAGAGAGAGAGAGAGAGAGAGAGAGAGAGAGCGAGAGAGAGAGAGAGAGAGAGAGAGAGAGAGAGAGAGAGAGAGAGAGAGAGAGTAAATGAGAGAAGATTTGTGACAAATGAGCCCCATTTTTTTTATTCTGTTTTGTTTAATGCTTCTGGGCTAAATCCCATCCCCCCAACTCCATTTACTCATATGCACACCCCCTATTACCAGTATACCACCCAAAGCCAAACCTTTTTTTCTGCTCATACACCCCCCCCCCCCCCATCTATTAAACATCATGCAAGCCCTTTTTTTTTCATTTTTATTCTGACCAGCAAAAGGGTTTTGGGCTTGAAACCTAACAAAAAAATTTTCTTTTTCTTTCTCTAACACTCTTTCTATTTTTTTAAACCCCCCTGACTTATTTTATTTATTTTATTTTTCTTTTCTTTCTTTTAGTTACTATTATTAATATTATTACAATATTTATTTTTATAAATAAAAATCTCAAAAAATATTTTATTTATTTACTGATATTAAATATATTCATATTTGTTTCTTTTAGACTAAAAGACCAAAATATTTTCTTATTAAATTCATTTTCTTTTCTAAAAATTAATTAAATAATTATATTTAGGTTTATTCTTATTATTTATTTAGAAATTTGTTTTCTTTAAATTAATTTCTTTTACTAACTTAATTTTAATTTTCTTATTTAATTATTTTTCTTTTAAATTAATTAGGTCAAAACAAATATCCATTCTTTATCCTTTCATACTTGTACATTATATTCATTTTAATTCTTGTACATTATATTTACATTTGTTTTTGTACATTTATTTAATTCGATATGATTGTAATAGATAAATAGATTTATTTTCTTGCAAATCCCCATTTATAATTTGTATACCCCATCCCTAAAAGATGTAATAGCGTAGGACATTTATTTTCCGCAATTTATCGCTTTTACATAACATGCTAGTAATTAGGGTTTGTATGGAAAGAATAAAATCAATCAAGTAGAAAACCCTAATTCAAGACAAAAACAAGCATGAAAATAATACACTTGCACACAAGCACCCCTAGGGTAAAATCCACTTGGTTGCCTTACAAAATGGCCATGTTATGCATGTAAGGTATCTTAGCAAAAACAAACAAATACAAGATCATAGTCCCTCGATGACGCTATCTAAGTTGCCTTACAAATGATCTTAGTCCCTAAAAAAGAATGCTAAGATACCTTGCAACATTGCTAATCATGGTTATACGATGATCCACGCCCGTCCCGTTTACATCCAATGATAGAGTTTCTTACCAAATCAATGATAAGACAACAATGTCAAAGGAAAAGAAAATAAACAAGAAAGACATTTGAGTAGGTAGATCGCTCCTAATTACTTGCTCCATTTTAAAACAAAACATACTTGCTATTTTCAAAACAAACACCTACACATTTCAAAACATCTTACAAACATGAAAACATTTTCAAAAGATCAACATCTTTGTATACATTCTTATGAACGAGAATCATTACAAAGATTGCCTAAACGATGGCCTCTTTACAAAATACTTTCAAAAACCACACAAAGCACAATTTCAAACAAAAGCGAGTAATCTAGCAAGTAACTAAGAGCCCGTGGAAAACCATGGATGAAAAGGGTGATAACACCTTCCCTTTTCATAATCTACCCCCCGAACTCAAGAAAACATCTCTAAAGGTCTTTCCTGTGCTTTTTCACCTTTCCTTTTGGATAAAAGAAAAGTCTTGGCGACTCTTGCTAACCGCAACATTTGCGATGAAACGCAAAACCCTCAAGTCAGTTCTCCCACCGTATCACAGTTAGTATGACAGGCTATGTTATGATGTCATGATTATGCTCAGATATAGCAGATATAGCAAGCACAAACAAGTCACACAAAAATCTTAGGTTTAAGGCTTGCATGGATTTTAAGGTAATACCCTCTTGAAGTTGGGTTGGTTCAACCTGTCCTAAATATAGTAACGGGGTTCTAAGGGATCTCAATATCACCGGTCTTTCCCTCAAATCTCATTCCGATAGACAATTGACTTGTCACCAAACAGAATTCAAGGGTCTAACCTCAATGAGTGTAGTATCGAGTATCAACCGACTGGGTTTACACCAAAGACGACTATCTCACTACGTCCTAAAAGTCAAGTTGGTCAATTAAGGTGCTAAGTTCAGTTGGCGCTTTATGATACCATGCAGCGGCCCCGTATTCTCCTTGATTACTCAAGGGCTACTGGTACATACCAAAGTATCACATCAATGTAGCTATTGTTTCAACCGTGTCGGTATACCCCGCACAGTTCCCTCACAGTTTATTGCTACTTACCTAAAAAAAGGTGCCCCAAATCCGGGTGTAAGATTAAAGTAAACCCAAACAAGAAACCATAATGTAAAGTATGTAAATCAATCAAAGAAAGCAAATAAATATGATCTATCCCTAAGGTAACCCCACTTTTAAGTATATCCCCAGCAGAGTCGCCAGTTCTGTAACGCGGTGGGAGAACTGACTTGGTTATTTTGCGTTTGATTGCAATTCTGAGGATAACAAGAGTCGCCACTGACTTTTCTTTTATCCAAAAGAAAAGGCTGAAAAGAACAGGAAAGACCTTTAGAGATGTTTTCTTGAGTTCAGGGGGTATATTATGAAAAGGGAAGGTATTAGCACCCTTTTAATCCATGGTTTTCCATGGGCTCTTAGTTGCTTGCTAGTTCACTTGCTTTTGTTTTGAAAATGTGCTTTGTGTGGTTTTTGAAAGGATTTTGAAAATATCTTTGTAATAATTCTCGTTTCTATAAGAACGCGTACAAAGTGTTTGTTTAGAAAATAGTTCAAAGATGTGTTTGTGGAGTGTGCTTTTATTTTTGAAAGTATTTGGAAAGATGTTTTTGTAATTGTTCTCGTCTCTATAAGAACATATACAAAAGCTTTTGTCTTTTTTAAAAAAAGATTTTAATATGAAAGTGTTGGTGTAAAAATGTTTGGTTGTGAGCAAGCGAGCAACTAAGAGCGAATCTACTTACTCAAAAGGTCTTAAATGTTTCTTTTCCTCCTCCTTTAAATGTTTCTATCTTACCATTGATTTGGTAAGAATCCCCATCGTTGGATGTGACGGGACAAGCGCGGGATGTCGTACAGTCATTGAAGGCAACTTGTGAGACGCCTTAGCAATTTTTCATAAAGGACTAGATCGTTTTATCAAAGGCAACATCGAGGGACATCGAGGGACTACGGTCTTTTTTATCGAAGGGCCTTTGCTAAAGCGTCCCATGTTCGAGGGACATGACTGTATTTATGAGGCGACGAGCGAGGTTACCCTAGAGGTGCCCGTGTGAAAAAGTGTGTTCGATTCAAGTTATTTTGTCTTTGAAATTAGGTTATCTAGCGATTAATTTTGAATCTTGCCATGCACGCCTAATTACTATATAGTATAAGGAAAACAGTAAATTGCAGAAATTAAAATTCTACGTTATTACAGAGCTTTCAGGAATGGGGGTACAAATTTACAAATGGGGATGAACGAATCGACAATGCGATTAAAAAGTCTAAATAAATAAGCAATACAACCCAATCGAATTTAAACATAAATAGTTAATTAGACTAAGACAAACTATTAAAGTAAAACTAAAAGGCAAAATAATATTTTTGGTATTTGTTTGAAAAATTTGGAAAGAAAAATAAAATTCTATTCTATTTAAAGAAGATAATTAACTAAAGGAATTAAATCAAATGTGTATATATATATATATATATATATATATATATATATATATATATATATATATATATATATATATATATATATATATATATATATATATATATATATATATATATATATATATATATATATATATATATATATATATATATATATATTATTTTTTTTTTCTTTTAGTGTTTTTTAATATGAAGAAATTAATCAAACAAATTAAGACTAAAGAAAAAAAAGTTAATTAATTATAAAATTTTCCTAAATTAAAAATTATAACTAATCTAATTAAAAAATTATCTAACAAAGTTACATAATTTAATAAATTAGTGAAACAAATAAAAACAAACTAAAATATTAAAACAAAACAAGATAGAAAGATGATGTTAAATTGAAAATGGGGGGTGATGGGGTAGAAATCTGGATGGGCTTAGGTTTTTGTTTAGTACAGGCCCACATACTAAAGAAAATTCTAACATAAAAAAATATAAAATATATATAAAAAAAAGGGTGGGCCGAACTGAGTCGGGTCGGACCCGAATCCAACCCTTTTCTTCAAATCGTGAAAGGGTTTGTAAAACCCTAGATCAGAACAACAACAAACATGAGGCAGCGCCTCCTCTTTACCGCACGCGAAGAAACTCCAAAAACTCTCTCTGTTCTTCTCTCTAATTCCATCACCATCATCTTCTTTGTATCTACTACACTTCCACCACCAAACTCGACATCACACACGCTTCAATCTATTTCATCGCACCTCTATCCTCTTCTCACTCTCATCGCCTAATTCAAATAATCTGAATCTGAGTTATTGGAAATCAAATCGTCAATCTCCTCTTTCGCGGCTGCTTCCTCCGGGTTCGATCGCATTTTAGACATGAAACGCTACCCAATGGCGATGTGAGATTCTCTTCCGCGACGATGAATTTGAGTTGAGCTTGGGTCGAGTTTGGGGATTTTGAGACAGAGGAAAGAGGTATAAAGTTTGAAAGGGTGTTGGTTTTTTTTCTTCTGATTTAATTCCCTATGATTTTTATTCCTTGCCAATTTTTGTTTATGTACAACAAGCTTCTTTTTCTACTGCAGGTTGTGTTTTTGGTTTTAATGGAGGAGTGCGGTGGCTGTTTGGAGGGCAGGAAGATCTGGTTGTACTGTATATTTTTTTTTGGATTTTTACTGTATTACTTACTTTTCTAAATATATTATTTATTATAACAAGAAAATAATGCATGCAGACAAGTTTAATCATTTTAGTGTTTCTATGAATGCAGAGAGATATGAAGACTTACCAAACGGATATGTTTCTGGAAAAAAACTCATGCGTTTCTGTGGCTAGTGGCTTCACGACTTTTGTTTGACATGGGAGTTCACTTCTTGACCCTTTGTTGGACTTTCTCTATTCTCGAATAGAAACTTTTCTGAAGGGTTATGGTTTGAAGAAAATGATGACAAAAAAATAAGAATTTCTTTGATGCTTGGCCTTTTACAGAACTATTTATGTATGTAGCTTGGTTGTTGTAAAAATGCTTTGTTATTTTTTTTTTATTTTCTCTTCTGATATCAGCCCCAAAAAAACCTCCTCTTTTGTTGTGTTACTCTCTTCTTATATTAACATCAGGAAACAACCTTTGGGGGGGAAAGGATATGGATTTTTGAACAAAATTATTATGCTGCTTTGCTCCTTTTTTATTGCAGTTCTCTTATTTACCAATTTTATGCAATTGCTGGACTGTTTTTTTGGTACAGGTTTGGGCAGCAATGCAGGCTGTATTGCAGTCTGCTTTCTTGACAGTATTTTGTTTTCTTATGTTTTGTTTTGTTGACAGTAATGCAGGTTGGTTTTCTCTCTATTTTTTTACAGTATTTTTCTTTGTGAACCCAAAAGAATATATATATATATATATATATATATATATATATATATATATATATATATATATATATATATATATATATATATATATATATATATATATATATATTTTTTGTGATTTTCAATGAAAAAATTCTTAACCATTAGTTCTTGAATTTTCACATGTTAGCTAATTTTCTTTTCTTGTTTCATGGGAACGAGGGTTGGATAGCAAGCAAGGTTGAAAGGCGAAGGAGCCATGGCGAGGAGTGGATGATTTTCTTGAAGAAGAAGCAAGAGAAAATTGAAGAAGCAATATTTTCTTTTTTTCTTTAACAAAACACTTGTAATTTGTATTGTAACTTGTAACTTTGTAACATAAATTGATGGAACTTGAAGTTTGTAAATCTCTTGTAGTAAATGTAACAACTTTGAATAGAAAACTTGAAATTTCCTTGTGATGTAATGAACACAAAACTTGAGCAAATTTGTGAATGATGAAATTTGTTGTACAATAATTAGACAAATCTTGGATTTTGTTTGAACTTTGAAATTGAATGGTTTGAATGATACACCTTGATTTTGTAACTTGAACTTCAAGCAATCACAAATGACTTTTGTAACTTGTATTTCAAGTAAACCATGCGTCTTGTACTTCAATCAAATTTCTAAACAAAATAAATGTTTAAGAATTCAATTCCACTTAGTTAACTCGAACCCAAAATCATGGTCATTTAAAATGAAAATCTTAATCTTCATATCATGTTCAAATCAAACTTGCATTCAAAATGAACTCGCACGCCAGGCTCGATTAAAATGGAACCTTATTTCCAAAACAAACATGCTTTAAGAACATTTACCAATCTTGTAGAATTAACAAACTTCAACATGAGAAACATAGTCCTGAGGAAAAAAATTATGGTTAAGAATATTTGAAATCGAACAAATGACTTGCGACGATTCGATAACTTTCTAAGTCTTCCAAACACAATTTTCTTTCGATCTTTGAAGATAAACTCGTGAGCGACATCACTTATGACCATATGCGGAGATAATCGTCGCAAGATCTTGTAATTTGAGGAAATCACAATTCTTAGAAACCAGGCGACAATTACTTAAGATTAGGTCAAAATCCATGAAGTGACTTTTAACGCATTCAAAATTTGGTGATCTTCTACACGCAACCAGCTCTTTATTTGTGAAGAGAAAATGGAGATGACATCAAGGAGAATCATACGCAAAAAGAACCGCTCAAAAATATCGAATAATGAAGAAGTTACGATCGTTTGAACTTGGTCTTGCAAAAGGTTGACTTTTGGGTCAATGGGATCATTTTCAGCCATCTGCACCATTGACTGAGCAAACTTGCGATGCGAGGCATGAAACTTGGTGCAAGAATCCTTGAGAATACATGAAGGACCGTGAAGATCATTTGAAACTTTGAAAAACTCGATTTCGCTTGAGAAATATCAAACCCTAATTGTTGACTTACTGCCTAGGAAGAGAATCTGTTTGATCAACTTTTGAGCCAATTTGAGTATTCGAGAAACCCTAGGACAATATATTGGATGAGAAATGGGAGTGCAAATTTTGGGGTACAACAGATGTCTAACCCACGTGGAGTGGAAATAACTTAGATTTATTTGTAAAACTATCTTTTGTAAATGAGCATGAGCAAAAATAATAATAGTTGATGGTTGTTACAGGTTCAGTTTTTAAAGTAAACAGTGGCAAACATGTTTTGGTAAGAGTAAATGAGATCAATAATGGAGAATATGTTAGGCTATAATCCGTTAATATGACTTGTCTATTATATGTACATGATGTGTTATGTCCTGCCAGACGAGGTCCGAATATGATCTTATGATGTATTCCTATATCATCATAAACATATATAATAAAGCAAAGAGACAAATTCCTAAGCCTCACTTTTAACTTTAATGCATGTTTAGTTTCATTCCAAATATCCTCTAAATTGTAGATCTTTATGTTTAAAGTAGCTAATCTAGTGAATATTCATATCCTACTATTTACAATCTCATTTACTACGAGTTCCACTTGTTGTTGGATTCCTCACAACAACAAGCTTTCATCTTTTCCTAAGTTGATCTGCCAAAGAATCAGATTTGTAACGATATAATGCATGATAAAATAAATCACTAACAACACATCAATTAACACAAAAGACTACTTCATGTTAACTTCACAAGCTCAACATAGATAGGTTTAGCTCATGGTGAACTTAATACATACATCAACATTGGATCCTAAGATAAAAATTCTTAAACACATAATGGAAAAAGAAATTAAAACCTAAGAGTAACTTCTTCGCCTTCTTGCAATCTTCAATCAACAAGAGACAGGTTTTGTCACGCCAGATACTGGTTACTCATACTTGCGATGAAGAGATGAGAAACTCTTTGCTTTCATTCAGCTTGTTCTTTACACCAAATTCTACCTAGTGTTTCTCTTTGAGTTTTTGAACCTCTTTGCATTTCCTCCAAGAGGTCTTTTTATAGTCAACTTCATCTAGGGTTTTTGTGGTATCTTGGATCATGGGCTTTTGAACATTCTATTTATGACCCAAAATAATCAACAAGTTTCCTTCCAATTCTCCCTTTTCGTACCATTGTTGAGCAAGGTACAACAACATATAGGAGACAAAGTGTCTAGTAGTAGACTAATGGCGTAAGGAAATAGCAGCGGTGCCTTGCAACAATCCCACATGGCAGGGAGACAACAAGGCATGTATTGTTTATATAATTGTGCAAACTTTTGTCTTCTAGCGCCCTGATCATATCTTCTTTACTTTTAACTCAAATGCATTCGAATTATTTGGTTGGTGCCACATATGCCCTAAAGGTGTGACATCCATTCTCTACATCCTTCATTGCATCCTACTCTTATCTCAAAGTTGGGGTTAAGGTGGTGCTCTAGTACCGTCGTCCCACTACTTATCAAAAGTCTTATCAACTCAAGAAACAAACGCATAAAAACTCACAAATGAGAGAACCTAAATTAAACTAGCAAATTACTGATTTAGAAAGATAAAATCAAGTGTTAAGGTCTATACTACCTCACAAATAGTGAGTTATTACACCCCCAAACTTGAATCATTTACTTGTCCTCCGGTGATGTGACAAATGATATCATAAATAATTTTTTTTTTACTTATGTCTATCCCTTACTCTAGCAGCTCAATTCATATAAAACTCAGAATTTTTCTAAGGAGACCACATCCAAAAATTGGCATAATTTGGTCTTTTTACACATTAGTCTTGTTAGTGTGCGTGTGCTTTCTGAAGCATTTTGTCATGCCAGAAGTCTTCAGTTAAGATAGTCAGCCTAGATTTAGTTTGATTATCCTATCCTATGGTCCAAGATTACATTATTTCAGTTTCAGAAGGAGGGATTAGCTATCTTGCTTTTGGCTAGATGCTCCAACTTTTCACCTGACGAAATCTCACTTGTAATGAGCTCAACCCGTTACTAGTAGTGAAAACGTCCACTATTCCTCCAGTTTCGGATACAAAAACTTTATTTATAACATTCATTGACATTTTTCATTCTTTTTGCACACTTTTAAGTGTTTATTTGTAAATGCAGTGTATCCTAGTGCTAGCATTAATATGTAGTGTTTTCCTATCCTAAAATAAATCCTACAACTAATCTCATTCAATATTCTAAAAAAATTCAAACTTATTAAGAAGCTAACTACTTTCCTTACTACTTCTTGCGCGACAGGGTATCTGAAAGGCAAAAGCAGGTGCATTTATTTTTATTATCAAAATCATGTTTTCAATATTGTCAGCAGTCCATTTAGAAGTCTCCCAAGTTCATAGAAAGTTGGTTATTTAGAGATGAAGTTGGTTATTTTAGAGATGAAGTTGGTTATTTTCCTTTTTGATTTGATATATATTTTTAACACAAAAAACTTAAAAACTTAAATTAAGCCAAACGTGTAACTTAACTTTCATTTAAGTAAATCACTTGAACATAGTTGGTTATTTTCCTTTTTGATTTGATATATATTTTTAACACAAAAAACTTAAAAATTTAAATTAAGCCAAACGTGTAACTTAACTTTCATTTAAGTAAATCACTTTAAACATAAAAAACTAATAGGAACTAGAAACATGACTGATTAACTAGCTAGTTGTCTGAAGTCATGACAAGTGTTGTCGTACCCCCAAATAAAGAGTAAGGATAATGTCCTCACTGTCTTTTGGCGAGTTATGGAATGCCATGACTTAGACATTAAATAAAAGAGTATGTGAGAATGATTAGGAAATACTAGCTAGGCTTGAAGCATGCTGTTTTTTCTGGTTGCTTTTTCTTGCTCTACCCTCTTTCTCTTTTTCTCCTTGACCTCTCTCTGCATAAACTCTTTTGAGTGGAACACGAAAGGAGATGGAGGTGAGATAAGTCTTGAGCGATGTTGAGGAGAGAAGAGAATACGGCGGATGAAAGAAGGAAAGGGCGTGCGGCGCGAAGAAGAAGACAGGAATTGAGTCTCTGTTTCTCGTAGAACCTGAAAAGTCACAAACCTCTTTAACCCTATCCTCCTAAAACTACACCGTTTTCACCTCTTTTAAATTTTTATTTTTAATTGTTTTTTTTAATTATTAAAATAAAATAATAATAATAAATCTGGATTGTGAATGTTGTTGTTGGACCGAGCCTTCCCTTTGCTAAGCCCATAACACGTTTTTGTGAAGCCTGGAGAAGCTATAACAAAAACAATTTCTTGACTCTTCTTTTGGGCCTCTGCATCATTGCTATACCACAACCACTAGATCCTTCTTGTACCCCATGGCTTATTTTCATTGTAATTTTTCTTTTCTTGATTTTAGTTAATTTTTTTAATTGCTTTCACATTTCTTTACATGAAAAAATGATAAAAATATTAGGATTTAATTTTCTTTTATCTTGAATGAACTGCTTGTGTGATTACCATGTTCCCTTAGGATTATTAATTCGATTTGGTTAAATTAAATTAATTAGACCTTAGGATTTAATCCAAGTATGACAATATCTAGGTAAAATTTCCTTTGATCCTAACTCTAGGACCACATTACATGATAACATTAGGACTTGAGTTTCCCCTTAGATTTTTTTTCCCTTTTGCATTGCATCTTTAAGACTAAAAAATTTTCTTATCAAAAACTCAAAACATTATAATTTTACTTGAACAATTTCAAAAGTAAAGGAGAAATACTCAAGTACCCCTTGTATAAGGGGGCTACTTGATGTATTCTCCTACCAAAAAGACTCAATCAATTCAAACTCTTTTGCCTTCAGGCTCTTCTTTTAAAATATTTTCATAAAAATGATGTGTTATTTCTATTTCGTGCAATATGATGCGTGAGTCTCCAAAGGTCGAGCGGAAAATGTCAACTGCTAGAATGTGAATGTAACATTATCCGCCTAAAAAACACAAACAAATCAATTCTTTTTTAGAAGAACCACGGTGCTCTAATTCCTTCACGAGATACGTAGGCACGATGTTGTAAAGTCGAGGCGAGCACAATAATAGAAAACATTCTTTTTGTTTGTTAACAATTCATTCATGCATTCCCTTAGCTTGTAAGCTTTAGATATAACATACCCTTTGATTAGAACAACAAGAGTGGATCCCGTGGAGTACCATGGATGTGAGGGGTGCTTATATCTTCCCCTTGCATAATCAAATCCCTTACCCTTCTCTTGTCGCAAGACCTTGATATTTTCCTTTATAGGTTTTGTTTGATGTTTTCCTTTTCCTTCCTTGGGATAAATAAATATTCGATGGCGACTTTATTGTTTATTATTTTCCTAGTTGCTTCAGCTGGAGACTTCACTGGGGAAGACTAAGTGAGTCACTCCTAACTGTTGTTTGTTTATTTCATTGGGTGTTTACTCTTTATGCTTTACTTTCTTGTTGCATTTGCATTACTGGTTTGCATTTGGATTATTTGTTTTGGTTATTCTGGATATTGCTGGTGTGCTGGTTGTTGGACTCTCTGTTTTTCAGGTGAGGTGGGATGTTACTTTTAAGGTAAAAGGCCCACTATCCAGACCATTGTTCACATAGGATTATAGTGGATAGTCATGTTGATTCCCGTGGCATCTGACATGCAAGAGTTGGCATGACATACCACAACCAGCAGAGGTTTCTCTTGGGACGTCGTTATCTTACATATTTATGTACTAGACACAATGTTTTCAAAGAGGATTGTAGACTCTGGTGATCTTTATGAATCCATATTATGTTTATGATTATAACCTACATGTGAGAGGGGTATGATTTACAGGAAAACACGCCTTCATCCTACCTGGTCTTCTTGTATTCATACTGATTCCGAACTTTTGATCATGTTATGTTCAGCCTGTTTATAGATTATACACCAGTTATTCGGAGGATTATACAATTATTATCCATGGTATACTGAACTTTTGAACCTATGTGTTGCATGTCATTACATCAATCATCACATCAAGTTCATTTTACTTATTATCCATACATCATCATGCATCTCATTCATTTCAACCTGGAGACTCATTGCAACTTGGATTCTTATTTAGAATCTCAAGACCTCAAAGATGATTTCTCGACATCGTCACTATCATGGAGTAGTTACAGGCAGATACGGTTGCGATGAACACATAGATTGAGACCCTGATGGGTCAGTTCATGGAAGTTATTCAAAACATCGCCCGTGGACAAGAAGAGTTTGAGACATACTTTTCAGAGACCGATTGTTACTATTGATCATGTTAGTGGTTGATGTGTTGTTCATCCTGTCAGTGTTAATCTTACTCCAGAGGAGTTTCTCTTGAACCAGAATGTTAGAAACAGTGTTCAGATCCATGTTATTACACGCCTAATGTCATAAGTTAGGCCCAAATCATCATCCTCCATATTGTAAATAAATCCTCTTTTTCGTGTGCACACTTTTGGAAGCGAAATATTGTGTGAAACGTTGATATGTGTCACTATTGATGAAAGTTTCCACATCAGATGATTCATAATCAGAGTAATCAATGGAGGGTGTGAACTTCTTCCTTGTGCACATCTTGATTCTTTTTCCAGTTATTTTTATTTCCATAAGTGTTTTATGTAACACCCCAATTCTACCCCAAGCAAATTATGCAAAATAAATCGGAGTTATAAAATTTCATTCATACAAACGAATCGGGACGTCACAAATTCTTCTAACAAATTCATTGCATTCATCATGGATATATAACACTTTTAATAAAACATCGGATGAACCATCAACATAGCATCTCTAATAAAATAATTCAACAACTACGCATCAGAATTCTTCAATGACATCTCTAAATAAAACAACAACTTTGAAACATCTCTTATCTAATAATAAACAATTTAAGGTTCAACAACTAAAAATCAGCAATCAACAATCAGCAAGCGTTCATCCCCCGAGTGTTACATATCAGAGCAATGACACCGACTCGAACTATTAAAGGTATACGGCCTTCACTCGCGATTACCTGCACGTTACCAACATAGGGGCAACATTCAAATAGAAGGGGTGAGATATCTAACAATATAATAAAGCGCATGATAATTAATATATTAAATTAGATCAATAATATCACCACTTCTCATCTCATAATCAACAATAATTACATCATATATATTCATTCATCAACATCAAATACATTTCATGATTCAATCATATAATGCAACTCAAAACTATGCAAATGCATGTGGTACCATTGGAGAAGAACTCCCATCTCAAAAATCTGCTAATTAATAGAGACATCAACAAGGCATAGCCTTCATCTCAAAATTTGCCAATCCAGGCCATCTCAACGAGCATAAGCTCCATCTCAAAAATGCAATGTATGCGACTCTTCATGAATGTAATATCAACATCTCAATCATCTCAAAACACAACATCTCATAAACATATCAGAACAACATCTCATAAACATCTCAGAACAACAACATCTCATAAACATCTCAAAACATCTCAATTACAGCATCTAATAACATCTCAAAATAATTTATTAAACATCACTTTTTTATCAAACGTCATTTGTTCATCATAAATTATCAAACACCACTTTATTAATAACATGTCACTAATACTCAGCTGTATATTAATAATACAGTAAGCCATCTTGTTATTCTGCTAATTTATATCATTGCTATCACTAATCCTACTGTCATAATTCCTAACAACAACCTGTAAACATCTCATGTTCATCATTCTTTCCAAAATCCAGCAATAATGATCAATCACGGGAATTAATTCTAAATCTTAGATTGGTTACTACGATTACACCTCTTCATCATCATTTAAATCATCTAGAATAAAGTTCATCGCGTTAGCTAATCAACGCTTCGAACGACATCTCAAACAACATCCTACAACTCAAGTTACAACAATTTAAAACTGATTCTGTCAAAATTTGTCAGTATGGGTCGACACGAAACTCTATGGATCGACACGTAATGCTTCTCCTGCACAGCATGATTCGACACATCCTCCTCATGGATCGACTCATCCTGCTTCAAATCACAGCATGTATCGACACATGCACCTTACCGATCGACTCATCCTGAGTCTTGCAACTAACATGTATCGATGCAAGCCCTGCATGCATCGACTCATCCTGAGTCTAACCTCGCCCATGTATCGACTCATCCAGCTTGAGGTCGACATATCCTGGTTCCTCCTGCATAATTCTGCGATTTCCTCTGTATTTTCACTATGGGAGTTCATATTATAGCCCTACAAACCTTATTATAAACATAATAAATCATCACCTAACATTAACCTATAATACTACATCGATCAAACGATATCATACCATCATTATTCATTCAAATGCATCAAATCTTCATCATACATCATTCATAACACATTCGATTCAAGAACAAAAAACAATTACATCTAACCCCATATATCAAATATCATGAACCCAATTATAAAGTCAAAACCCCACCCTTACCTTGGATCGAAGGTCGCTCTACAATTTCCGGGTTGAATCTTTGTTCTTGTCGTCTCCTTCTATTTCTAGCAGTTTCACGTTCTTCACAAATCCTTATTTTCTCTTCTTACTGCTTCCTCCTTCTATTCTTCTCACAAATAATAAAATAACCTAATATTATTATATTATTCCTTATTGGGCTCCAAACCTACACCCCCTTATTACTTCCACTCACACCATATAGGCCCACATGAAATAATATTAGCTTCTAACATTATTTCACCAAACAGTAATATTATACCTCTAATATTATTATTTCTCCATTTAATAAAATAAATCCAATTTAATAACACTTCTTCACAAATATTCTAAAAATAATTTAATTAAATAATTAATTAAATTATGGGCGTTACAACTCTCCCCCACTTAGAATATTTTCGTCCTCGAAAATTTACCTCAATCAAACAATTCAGGATAGGAGTCTCGCATCTTGCTCTCCAATTCCCAAGTCATGCTTTCACCAGCAGCTCCTAACCAAACCACTTTAACCAAGGAAATCTCTTTGCCCCTCAGAGTATTCATTTCACGATCCACGATTCGTATAGGCATTGTCTCCACCGTAAGATTATCCCGTAGTTGCACATCGTCCATATGAATCACATGAGATGGATCTGAAATATACTTCCGAAGCTGCGATACATGAAGCACATCATGCAAATTCGAAAGATTAGGCGGTAAAGACACTCTATAAGAAACATTCCCCACTCTCTCCGAAATCTGATACGGTCCAATAAAATGAGAAGTGAGCTTCTTAGACTTCAACGCTCGCCCAACACCAGTCACAGGTGTAACTCTCAAAAACACATGATCACCAGCTTGAAATTCTAAATCTTTCCTTCGCTTGTCATGATAACTCTTTTGTATACTTTGTGAAGATTTCATCTTTTCCCGAATCAACTTCACCTTCTCGGTAGTCTCACGAACAAGTTCAGGTCCAAGTACTACACTCTCACCACATTCATGCCAACATAACAGAGTTCTACATCTTCGACCATACAACGCTTCAAAAGGTGCCATCCAATACTAGAATGGTAACTGTTGTTATATGTGAACTCTATCAACGGAAGATAATTATCCCACGAACCTCCCTGCTCAAGAACACATGCCCTCAACAAGTCTTCTAACAATTGAATCGTCCGTTCAGTCTGACCATCTGTCTGAGGATGATACCCTGAACTCAACCTCAACTTAGAACCCAACGCTTCTTGCAAACTCTTCCAAAAATCAGAAGTAAATCTTGGATCTCTATCTGACACAATGCACAAAGGAACACCATGCAGCTTCACGATCACACTAATATAAATCTCACCAACTTCGACACTAGAAAACTGATGTTAATAGGAATAAAATGAGCTGACTTCGTAAGCCTATCAACAATCACCCAAATCGAAACATGTCCTCTTATAGTACTAGGTAACCCCGTCACAAAGTCTATTGAAATGCTATCCCATTTCCATTCAGGAACTTCCAACGGTTGCATCAATCCTGCAGGCTTCTGATGTTCAACTTTCGACTTCTGACAAGTCAAACATGCATACACAAACCGAGCCACATCAATCTTCATCCCAGGACACCAAAACAAACCTTTCAAATCTTGATACATCTTCGTAGCTCCTGGATGAATACTCAACTTACTTCTATGACTCTCTTCAAGTATCACTTTCTTCATCTCAGCATCATCAGGAATACAAATCCGGTCACGAAATCTCAACACACCCTGCACATCTAGCTTAAAATCACTATTCTCAGATTGATTAGTCCCAACCATCAAATCTACCAGTTTCACATCCAACTTCTGAGCTTCTCTGACACTGTCTAAAAATTCATTATTAATCTTCAACATACCCAACATAACACTCTGCGGAGTAACCTCACAAACTAAGCTCATATCTCTGAACTTCTCAATCAATTCCAACTCTTTAATCATCATTGCTGACATATGTAAAGTCTTTCGACTCAATGCATCAGCTACCACATTCGCCTTTCCTGGATGATAATTCAAACCGAAATCATAATCCTTTAGCAATTCTAACCATCTTCGCTGCCTCATATTCAACTCTTTCTGGTCAAACAAATACTTCAAACTCTTATGGTCACTAAACACTTCAAATCTAGAACCATAAAGATAATGCCTCCAAATCTTCAACACAAAAACAACTACAACAAGCTCTAAATCATGCGTAGAATAGTTCTTCTCATGAGTCCTCAACTACCTGGATGCATAAGCAACTACCTTACCATTCTGCATAAGCACACCTCCTAAACCCATCTTAGAAGCATCACAATACACCACAAAAGGCTCTTCTGGATTAGGCAACGTCAAAATAGGAGCCGACGTCAACCTCTTCTTTAATTCCGTAAAAATTTCTTCGCATTGAACATCCCAAACAAAAGCTCTACCTTTACAAGTCAACTTAGTCAACGGAAGTGACAACTTAGCAAACCCTTCGATAAACCTTCTATAATAACCAACTAATCCCAAGAAGCTTCTAATCTCAGTAGCTGACTTTGGAGTTTCCCATTGCAACACAGCATCAACCTTCGATGGGTCTACAACAATGCCACTACCTGAAATCACATGACCAAGAAAACTAACCTCTTTCAGCTAGAATTCACACTTGGACAACTTTGCATACAACTTCTTCTCTTTCAGAATCTGCAATACTACTCTTAAATGTTCAACATGCTCTTCTTCTGACTTAGAGTAAATCAAAATATCATCGATGAACACAACTACAAACCGATCCAAATAAGTATGAAAGATACGATTCATATATTCCATGAATACTCCCGGCGCATTAGTAACACCTAAAGGTATCACCGAATACTCATAATGTCCATAACGTGTTCTGAAAGCCGTCTTCTAAATATCTTCATCCTTCACTTTAATCTGATGGTAACCCGACCTCAAATCAATCTTACTAAACACACGAGCATCCACTAATTGGTCCATCAAGTCATCTATTCTTGGAAGCGGATACTTGTTCTTAATTGTCACCTTGTTCAACTGTCTATAATCAACACAAAGCCTCATACTTCCATCTTTCTTCTTCACTAACAACACTGGAGCTCCCCACGGCGATACACTTGGTCTTACAAACCTCTTCTCAAGTAACTCTTCCAATTTCTTCTTCAACTGACAACTCAAAGGAAGACATCCTGTATGGTGCCATAGACACAGGTCTGGTACCAGGTACAAGATTAATTACAAATTCAACTTCCCTCTCTGGCAGTACATCAGGAATCTCATCAGGGAAAACTTCAGGAAATTCACATACCACCGGCAATTCCTCAATTATAACTTGAGTCTCTACAGATAGCGATGCCATCAACGAGAACATTTGTGCTTCCTCTTGCATCAACTTTTTCAACTGTCTAGCAGACAACAAACCATCTTCCTCTTCTTCAGGAGTAGAAAACTTCACCGACTTGTCATAACAATTAATATGAACACAATTATGCTCTAACCAGTTCATACCAAGAATCACATCCAAACATCTTAACGGCAAGCAAACCAAATCAACAACAAAGTCTCTGTCGAAGATCGACAAGGGACACTTAGCACACACAAAAGAAGTAGTCACCGATCCCTTGGATGGAGTATCGACGACCATTTATCCACTCAAAGAAGACAACACAAGACCCAATCTTTCAACACAATCAGCAACAATAAAACAATGCGTAGCACCAATATCAATAATAGTTATTAAAGGAGTACTATTAATGAAACATGTACCTCTAATAAGTCTGTCCTCGGCAGCTGTCTGATCCTCCACTAAAGCAAACACTTTACCACTTGACCGAGCCCTCTTCGGCTTCGGACATTGGCTACCAATGTGCCCTTCTTCCTTACAATTGAAACAAACCACATTCTTGTGCTTGCACTCAGATACAATATCTCCGTTCTTACCACAAAGGAAACACCTCTTCACTTTAGTAGTGCATACATTACTCTTGTTCCCAAGTTTCCCACACTTAAAGCGAATCACACCAGCAGGAGCATCTCCCCCACTAGTCCTCTGACCATGAGCAACTCTCTACTTACCCTTACCAGCTGGGGCATCATAGGGTTTACCATGACTCTGCGGGTGCTTACCCCTCTTCTCACTAATAATCTTGTAATGAGCATTATTATCTTCCTCATAAATTCTACAGCTATCAACCAAATCAGCAAAGACACGGATCTTTTGGTATCCAACTGCCTTCTTAATTTCCAGGCGCAACCCATTCTCAAACTTAATACACTTCCAAAACTCAGCATTTTCCTCAGTGTAATACGGATAAAACTTGGCCAACTCAGCAAACTTGGGAGCATACTTAACAAAAGACTTACTTCCTTGCTTCAGCTCAAGGAACTCAATTTCCTTCTTTCCACGGACATCTTCAGGAAAATACTTTCTCAAAAACTCCCTACGGAACATAGTCCAAGTGACATTCTCACCTGCAGCTTCTAACTTCTGGCAAGTCTCTAGCCACCAGTCATCAGCCTCGACTGCTAGCATATGAGTCCCATAACGAACCTTCTGCGCTGGAGTGCAGTCCATCACGCGAAAGATCCTCTCAATCTCTTTCAACCATTCCAATGCTCTGTCAGGATCATATTTTCCCTTGAACGTCGGTGGATTCTCTCTCTGGAAAGTCGCCAAGCTACGAGATCCAACATTCCCGTCATCATTCAGCTGATTTTCCATCGCATGAGCCATTGCTTCTAAAGTAGCAGCAAGAGCAGCATCATTCCTTCCAGCCATCTCAACTTCTTACTACAACACAAACAACAGTTAGAACTCAAAATAACAATACTCGATTGTTAGACAACTACGACTCGACGACAAGGTCGGACCAACCTTTTGCTCTGATACCAACTTTGTAACACCCCAATTCTACCCCAAGCAAATTATGCAAAATAAATCAGAGTTATAAAATTTCATTCATACCAACGAATCGGGACGTCACAAATTCTTCTAACAAATTCATTGCATTCATCATGGATATATAACACTTTTAATAAAACATCGGATGAGCCATCAACATAGCATCTTTAATAAAATAATTCAACAACTACGCAGCGGAATTATTCAATGACATCTCTAAATAAAACAGCAACTTCGAAACATCTCTTATCTAATAATAAACAATTTAAGGTTCAACAACTAAAAATCAGCAATCAATAATCAGCAAGCGTTCATCCCCCCGAGTGTTACATATCAGAGCAATGACACCGACTCGAACTATTGAAGGTATACAACCTTCACTCGCGATTACCTGCACGTTACCAACATAGGGGCAACATTCAAATAGAAGGGGTGAGATATCTAACAATATAATAAAGCGCATGATAATTAATATATTAAATTAGATCAATAATATCACCACTTCTCATCTCATAATCAACAATAATTACAGCATATATATTCATTCATCAACATCAAATACATTTCATGATTCAATCATATAATGCGACTCAAAACTATGCATATGCACGTGGTACCATTGGAGCAGAACTCCCATCTCAAAAATCTGCCAATTAATAGAGGCATCAACAAGGCATAGCCTTCATCTCAAAATTTTCCAATCCAGGCCATCTCAACGAGCATAAGCTCCATCTCAAAAATGCAATGTATGCGACTCTTCATGAATGTAATATCAACATCTCAATCATCTCAAAACACAACATCTCATAAACATCTCAGAACAACGACATCTCATAAACATCTCAGAACAACAACATCTCATAAACATCTTAAAACATCTCAATTACAGCATCTCATAACATCTCAAAATAATTTATTAAACATCACTTATTTATCAAACATCATTTATTCATCATAAATTATCAAACACCACTTTATTAATAACATCTCACTAATACTCAGATGTATATTAATAATACAGTAAGCCATCCTGTTATTCTGCTAATTTATATCGTTTCTGTCACTAATCCTACTGTCATAATTCCTAACAGCAACCTCTAAACATCTCATGTTCATCATTCTGTCCAAAATCCAGCAATAACGATCAATCACGGGAATTGATTCTAAATCTTAGACTTGTTACTAGGATTACACCTCTTCATCATCATTTAAATCATCTAGAATAAATTTCATCGTGTTAGCTAATCAACGCTTCGAACGACATCTGAAACAACATCCTACAACTCAAGTTACAACAATTTAAAACTGATTCTGTCAAAATTAGTCAGTATGGGTCGACACGAAACTCTATGGATCGACGCGTAATGCTTCTCCTGCACAGCATGAGTCGACACATCCTCCTCATGGATCGACTCATCCTGCTTCAAATCACAGCATGTATCGACACATGCACCTTACCGATCGACTGATCCTGAGTCTTGCAACTAACATGTATCGACGCAAGCCCTGAATGCATCGACTCATCCTGAGTCTAACCTCGCCCATGTATCGACTCATCCAGCTTGAGGTCGACACATCCTGGTTCCTCCTGCATAATTCTGCAATTTCCTCTGTATTTTCACTATCGAAATTCATATTACAACCATACAAACCTTATTATAAACATAATAAATCATCACCTAACATTAACCTATAATACTACATCGATCAAACGATATCATAACGTCATTATTCATTCAAATGCATCAAATCTTCATCATACATCATTCATAACACATCTGATTCAAGAACAAACAGCAATTACATCTAACCCCATATATCAAACATTATGAACCCAATTATAAAGTCAGAACCCCACCCTTACCTTGGATCGAAGGTCGCTCTACAATTTCCGGGTTGAATCTTTGTTCTTGCCGTCTCCTTCTATTTCTAGCAGCTTCACGTTCTTCACAAATCCTTATTTTCTCTTCTTACTGTTTCCTCCTTCTATTCTTCTCACAAATAATAAAATAACCTAATATTATTATATTTTTCCTTATTGGGCTCCAAACCTACACCCCCTTATTACTTCCACTCACACCATATAGGCCCACATGAAATAATATTAGCTTCTAACATTATTTCACCAAACAGTAATATTATACCTCTAATATTATTATTTCTCCACTTAATAAAATAAATCCAATTTAATAACACTTCTTCACAAATATTCTAAAAATAATTTATTAAATAATTAATTAAATTACGGGCGTTACATTTTAAGGTTTGAGCTTTTTGTGATTGAAGGATGGTCATATTTCAAAAAGATGAAGATGCGGTTATGAGAGGTTATAAGAATTTGAGAATGGAAGGGAATGATGATCGTGGGAAGTGGAGCTTACCCTTTTATATATGAGAGATAAGGTAGGGTGAAATTTTGAATTTTAAAGTTAGAAATGGAATAGATTTAACCGTTGGATTATTACTATCCAGTAACTTATCACAGTTACTAACACAATAAGTGATGGCGAATAAGGTCAATATTACACTATAAATGATATAACTTTAATGATGTCATGTGCGTGGCTCTAGGAATTTTCTGTTGTTGCCTTTCTCCCACCTCCAGATTTTGCTTTTTCATCATTTTTTAAATATTCTCTTTTGTTTTTCTTCCTTTGAACTTTTTATTCTAGTGAAACTTCACACTTTCCTTTTTTTTATCATGACACAAGTCTTCAAAGGTCATCAGCGTTTAACCAATTTCCAACTCCATCATCTAAAAAAACAAAAAAAAATATTTATTAAGCTGGGTTGCTTACTAGTATCGCTATTGTATAGTCTTATAGCCTGACTTACAACAAAAGAAAATTAATCATTCAAGTTCATGGCGATCCTTGTGTTGTTTGAGGGATAACTAAGATAAGTTTTAAATCTTTAGCCCTTAACCTTAAAATCATTATGCGTTTTCTCCTTCAAAAGGTTTACATCCCCATATAGATAAATTTTCAAAATCTTGAAATGGCCTGACCATCTTGACTTAAGTTTTCCAGGGAATAATTTCAATCTTGAGTGAAACAAGAGAACTTGTTGGCCTTCCGCCATTTCTCTTTTCAAACATTTCATGTCATGCCATTTTTTAGTCTTCTCCTTGTATAACTCAACATTTTCGTATGAGAATAATATATGTTCTTCCAGTTCATTGGGTTGGAGCATTCTTGCTTTCCCAACAGTTGACAAGTCGAAAATCAAATATTTTATAGCCTAGAATGCTTTGTGTTCCAACTCAATGGGTAAGTGGCAAGCCTTTCCATAAACTAGCCTATAGTGAGACATTCCTAAATGGGTTTTATAAGCAGTCCTATAGGTCCACAAAACATCATCAAGATGTTTGGACCAATCCTTTCTTGAAATGTTACCATTCTTCTAAAATCCTCTTAATCTCCCTATTAGGTAACTCAGTTTTCCCACTACTTTGTGGGTGATAGGTTGTAACAACCTTGTGCTTCATCCCAAATTTTTCTATTAGATTTTCAAACAATTTATTGCAAAAAGGGGTACCCTCATCTCTAATGATAGCTCTAGGTGTGTCATGTATAGAAAATATGTTTTTTACCAAATAATTTGGTCGCAATCTTAGCATAATTGGTAGGGATTTCTACTGCCTCTATCCATTTGGATATATAGTCTATAGCAACAAGGATGTACAGATTTCCAAAGGATTATGGAAATGGCCCCATAAAATATATGCCCCATACATCAAAAAGTTCCAATTCCAGAATATTAGTGAGTGACATTTCTTGTCTCATGAAGACATTGCCTATTATTTGGCATCTATCACAAGCCTTTACTAATTCATTAGAATCTTTGAATATAGAGGGCCATAAATAACCTGATTGTAATACACTTGCAGCACTTCTGGTCCTTCAAAAGTGTCCTCCATAAGGCGCATCATGGCAAGCTATCAAGATATGGAACGCCTCTGGATGGTCTACATACCTCCTCAGCAATTGATCAGCATATCACATATAAAGAAATGGTTCATCACAAGAATAACTCTTAGACATGTGGAAAAACCTCTTTCTTTGATGAGAATTAAATTCTGGTGGGACATATCCACTAACTAAGTAGTTAATTATATATGTGTACCATGGTGTCACGCTAGAGCTGATGAGGAGCAAATGCTCATCAAGAAATATCTCCTTAATGTCTTTAATGTCATGCCTCTATACATCATCAGGGAGTCTTGATAAGTGATTATCAACTAAGTTTTCTACTCCCTTCTTGTCCCTGATTTCCAAATCAAATTCTTGCAATAATAGCACCATCTTATTAATACTGGCTTTGCATATTTCTTTGCAATTATGTAGTTGATTATTGCATGATCTATATATACTATCATTTTGGTGCCTACCAAGTATGATATGAACTTGGCAAATGCAACCACAACTGCCAAAAACTCTTTCTCCATAGTGGTGTAGTTGATTTAAGATTCAATGAGTGTTCTACTAGCATAGTAAATGGTGTGGAACACCTTATTGGGTCTTTGACCCAACACAACTCCAATATAAAAGTCATTAGGATCACACATAAGCTCAAATGACTTAGTCCAGTTAAGAGTTTTCACAATGGATACTGTAATACAGTGAGAGAACTGACTTATTTTGCATTTTATCATAAATGTTGCGGTTAGCAAGATTCGCTACTGACTTTTCTTTTATCCAATGAGGAAAGGTGAAAATAACAGGAAATACCTTTGATAGATTTTGAGTTCATGGGGTAAGTTATGAAAAGGGAAGATGTTAACACCCTTTTCATCCGTAGTTATCTACGGGCTCTTAATTGCTAATTCACTTTTGAAAATCTTGCTTTGTATGTGATTTGAAAATATTTTGAAAAGTCAATGTAAGGCTAACTTTGTAATGATTCTTGTATCAATCCTCAAGAATGCATACAAAGTGTTTTAGAAAATATTTTGTTTGAAAGTGTGATGTGTAAAAAATTTCTTTTAGAAAATATTGTGAGCAAGCGATTAAAAGTTCCTTAACTACTAAAGGTCGCTCTTATTCTTTTCGTTCTCCGTTAGAGATAGTGCTATCCATACCATTAGTTGGTAGGTAGCCCTATCTATTGGATGTGAAGGGACACGTGAAGGATCATCAAATTGTCTTTGAAGGCAACATATAGAGATACTTTAGAAATTTCTTATCGGATGGACTAAATCATTTTTCATAGGCAAGATCGAAGGGTCATCGAGGGACTATGATCTTTATTCGAGAGTCTTTTGCTAAAGTATCCCTATTTTCGAGGGACATGTCCATTAGTATCGCAAGGAAACGAAGAGAGGTTACCCTAGAGGTGAAGTGTGCAAAGTGTATTGGTTTCAGTTATGTTATCTTAAAAATTAAGGTTATCTATGTTTGATTTTATTCTTATTATACAAGCCTATTTACTAGCAGTTATATATATACAAACATATAAAGGCAAAAGATAAAGCGAAAGTATAAATCTACGCTATTACAAGGCTTTGAGAGAGTTACATAATTATAAAAATATGGGGATGTAAATCTAAACTATTACATTAAATTGTGCGACCTATACAATTGACGAAGAAAATAAATAGCAAAAAGAATAAGAAAATATTGAAAGAAAGTTTAAATGCCCTAAAAATCTAAGTTCATATTTTTGGTTTTTTAATGAAAATAATTTAAGTGTTAATTAATAATAATTAAAATCCTAATTCTAATTGATTTTAATTAATAAAAAGCCTAAAGTCTAACTGTCCAAAAAAATCAATTAATTAATTTACACTCTAAAACTAATTTTTCGTTGATTTTATTATATGACTTCTTTCTAATTTTTTATGTATAAGTTTTGATTAAAAAAAGTTAATTAATAATAAAATAACTAATAAAAAGAAAGGGAAAATGAAGAAAGTAAAGCAAAAAGGGTTTTGGCATCATTGGGGTTCGAACCCCCTCCCTTCTCTTCACACGCTTGGTTCTAACATGTTCTATGTTTTTTATTTAACACATCTGGACATATGAAACTTATTAATAACACAAGGATTAATAAATTTGAAATTAGAAAATCCTACCACCAGTGTGATTGAGGGGAGGCGTTCTAGGAACGGCTGAACTTGGTTATGGATTTGAGGATATTCCTGGGGATGTCAGGATGATGATTCGAGGCTTCGTTTCAGTTAAAAATGGCTGGAAAGCACGGATACGATTTGCACCTATTCTTTGAAAATTTTGTGTTTGAGAACTTGTTTCTATGGCAGCCAATCCGTGTCCTTGTCTTATAAAGTGTGTCCTCTATTTATAATGGATGATTTTTTAAGTTAACATTCTTGAAAGGAAACATGTGCAATCAAAGTCATTATTTGTTTCTAAAACAATTGCAAAACTTTCTAAAACAAAAGCCCACATGTCTTGTACATTTATTTAATATTTATTTAATTTAATTTTGAATATAAATGAATAAAATCAAAATAAATGAAACAAAAATTAAAATAATGCATGAGTGGACTCAGGGGTCTCTAAACATTTCATAAACACGTTTGAACTTTAAAAGTTAGGCCCATAGCCTAAAAGTCCAAAATTGCTCAATTGTGGTTTCATGCATTTTCTCAAAATTGCTCAACTTGCATCAATCATAACTCTCTCAAATTTTGTCATATGAATGTGATCTCCGACTTTTTGGAAATCTCAAGATGTCTGTTGTACCCCAAAATTTCCCCTCCCCTTTTCTCAACATTTCTCATCACAAAGCCCTTGGAGATCAAGATCCAGTTAGGGTTTCATCTGCTCAAGACTTCTCCTTGCACTGTTGACCCAAATTAGGGTTTGTGTTTGCACAAAGATGTTTTGACCTAAAATGCCTAAGATGAATTTCATGCTTCATATTGGACTCCCAAGTTTATCCATATCAAGTTTCAAGTCTTGATTCCAAGTTTTGCCCAGTCAACTGGACAGTTGACCTAGAAATCAACTGTATTGGGGAAAAAGTCAACTGTGGCCAATTGACAGTCAAATCTCATGAAAATTGACCCACATCAACATTATGAACTCACATGGACCATTTGATCAAGTTTGGATCACAATTCCACAAGAAAGTTGATCAGATCACCAAAAGGGCAAAATGGTCATTTTTAGGGTTTTGACTGCACAAAGGCAATTTTTGACTGTTTGACCTAGCCAATGGCAAACCAAGCTCACATATGGACTCAAGGACCCCATGGAATTATCTTGACATTCTCCCCACAGAGTTACTTCCCACCAACTGAAGATTCTCAGTCTTATATCCCCAGCATGAGTCTATTAGGTTGGAACTCCCCAGTAGAAATCATCAGGAATTCTCTTCCCCAGCAACAGCCAAGGAATTATTCGTCCCGGCAGCAGTCAAGATGCTTTTATCTTCAGTCATCTCAGATTCATCTATCCTCAGCAAGATAGCTCATCAGCTTACATGCACATTCATTTACATTCATATCATATAACATACGGTGCATCACGCATCATGACATTGCATACAACTAACTCTTTACCTTTTCAGGTAAGACCAGTCGATAGACTAAAATCATTATCTTCCGAGATTCTTTCCAGGAATAGTTCAGATGTGACCCAGACATGGCAACATTCTAATGCTTATTCCAGATTTATCCAGATGAAGTTTTACACGAGCTCATCATCAGGGAACCCTACACCGGTTCTTCCTTCAACTCCAAGATCTCTGAAAACAGTTCACGGGTTCTCCAAGTAACGGATGTTAACCTATCGCTTGTTCAGTTTCTTCTCAAGACTTCTGAAAACAGTTTATGGATTCTTCCCAACAACGGATGTTAATCTATCAACTTGTTCAGATGCAACCTTTGAAAATAGTTTACGGACGCTTCCCAACAACGGATGCTGCTCTATTGCTTATTCAACTTCAAGATTTCTGAAAACAGCTCACGGGTTCTCCAAGTAACGGATGTTAACCTATCGCTTGTTCAGTTTCTTCTCCAAACAGTTTATGGATTCTTCCCAACAACGGATGTTAATCTATCAACTTGTTCAGATGCAACCTTTGAAAACAGTTTACAGACGCTTCCCAACAACGGATGCTGCTCTATTGCTTATTCAACTTCAAGATTTCTGAAAACAGCTCACGGGTTCTCCAAGTAACGGATGTTAACCTATCGCTTGTTCAGTTTCTTCTCCAAACAGTTTATGGATTCTTCCCAACAACGGATGTTAATCTATCAACTTGTTCAGATGCAACTTTTGAAAACAGTTTACGGATGCCTCCAGATACGGATGTCAGTCTATTGCTTATTCAGACCCCAGTTCAAAGATGGTCCTAAACATGGACACCTTTCTGATACTCATTCCAGATGGCATCTTTAAGCCCATCCCCGACAGGTTTCTGTCACTCCTCCCGATGGCATCGTTAAGCCCATCTTCAAATGGCATCTCTAAGCCCATTCCCGCATCCATTGCTTTGACGAGTGAAAATTTAAGGGCACTCTAGTGTCCAATCTCCTTTTACCCTCGAGTCACGAAAGGCAAACTCGCCAATCTAACTCTTCAGGTCCAAGAAGATTGAACAGGGGCAACTGTTGTACCCCAAAATTTGCCCTCCCCTTTTCTCAACATTTCTCATCACAAAGCCCTTGGAGATCAAGATCCAGTTAGGGTTTCATCTGCTCAAGACTTCTCCTTGCACTGTTGACCCAAATTAGGGTTTGTGTTTGCACAAAGATGTTTTGACCTAAAATGCCTAAGATGACTTTCATGCTTCATATTGGACTCCCAAGTTTATCCATATCAAGTTTCAAGTCTTGATTCCAAGTTTTGCCCAGTCAACTGGACAGTTGACCTAGAAATCAACTGTATTGGGGAAAAAGTCAACTGTGGCCAATTGACAGTCAAATCTCATGAAAATTGACCCACATCAACATTATGAACTCACATGGACCATTTTATCAAGTTTGGATCACAATTCCATAAGAAAGTTGATCAGATCACCAAAAGGGCAAAATGGTCATTTTTAGGGTTTTGACTGCACAAAGGCAATTTTTGACTGTTTGACCTAGCCAATGGCAAACCAAGCTCACATATGGACTCAAGGACCCCATGGAATTATCTTGACATGCTCAACAAGTTCAAAAGATCCCAAATGCACAAGATTGACAGTTGAATTTCCCAGTCAATTGATCAATTTTGACTGTATACTGAAAAGTCAAACTTTGACCTTTTGGTCAAAATCAAGAGTCAAGATTCATTTTTCATCAAAACATGCCAAATCATGAAACTTGTTCACCAAGAAATCAAAATTGCAAATTAGGGTTTGAAATGAGAATTTTTCATAACTTAGAATTTTTCTAAGTTATGAAAAAACCTAATTTTTTCCCAACTTTGCCCCACTTTCTCACCAAGATTCATTTGGATTCAAGCAAAAGTCAAAACATGAAAGTTGTAGCTTGTTGCAAAAGATTCACTTTCTCACCAAGATTCATTTGGATTCAAGCAAAATATACAACTTTTATTCACAAAGTTTTCCCAAAATAAGCTTGTATCTCAAGTTACAATTTTTGGAACAAGGGTACCAAACCATTCTTAACTTAGTGAAATTTTGACCTATTTTAGACAGGATTTTTACCCAACTTCAAGACCATTTTTCACACATTTCCACTTGGAATTTCAATTTGCATTTCAAAGATGGATTGTAGTACACATTCCAAGCTTTCCAAAATGTCCAAGAACTCATCAAACAACCTCATGGTTAGGGAGAATCGAATTTGGCAAGTTGGGCAAAAGTCACTTTTGTTCTTGACCAAGACATGTTCATACACATTGCCATTTTCAAGTCAGCTTGGTTTATGCTACATTACAGGCCTCTAAACCATCCAACACTCAATAATTTAATGCATACTCATTGTGCCAAGGCCTTGTTTTATGAGTTTAAGCATTACATGTTGAATTAAACCATTTATAGAAAAAGTGAAATATCTATTTTTGCAAAAGTTACACTTTATGTCTAAAGCAAATCAAGAAGGTACAAAGGAAATCTCTTTGGCACAAGTTTAGGAGTTAATCACACTGATCAAGGGGAAGTTTAGCAGCATAGTATGGGGGCCTGTACAGGCTAGAAACATCAAGTGGCCATTGCTTGCTTAAAGTGTAAAAAACATTGCATATGACATACCAACTCTCATATCAGTGAACCAGGGCTTAGAGAAAGTGATCAAACACATTCTAAACATTCATCCTAAGCTGAAGCACGACCCTAAGATCCTCAATACCTCCCCATTCCCAGAATCACCTTCAAACTGCTCAAAACAGGGCAACCCTGCAGTTTGAGTTCCATATCTCAAACCTTCCATGCTTTCTTGCTAAAAACTTGTCAAACACATTCCCTAACATCCCTTGAAGCTAATCAAAACCTAAAACACGACCTGTAACACTCCCAGGCAACATCACCATTTTCATTTTCTTGTTTTGCAGTTGAAGTTCTCTAGCACGATTCAAAAGGTTTCAAGACAAAGTAAAGCTTGGAATAGCATCCCTGGACATCAAGGAAGCTGTACCAATCATCACCTTGCATTGAAGACACCTCAATCACCAGATACAACTTCAACTGAACAGGTAAGTTCATGAACACGAATCTCTCTATCCAGGAATTGTTAGCTTTAGGTTTGTGAAGAAAACATGTCACATTCATAGCCCCGAACATGCCCATATGATTAGATTTCATTTATATTATGTATGCTTAGAGAATTTTAAGTCTGAACATTAATAAAAATCTAGGTCAGGAATTGGGAGAGAAGAAATTCTCTCTCATTTCTGAGAGTTAGATTGATTTCTTTATATGCCTGGAATCGTGGCTTCAAGCTCTACAGGTTTCATGTTGGAAGATTTGGCAAAAGATCAAGGAATTGGAAGTTAGAAAACGCGTGTTTGCTTGAACAAAAGTGTTCTGAGGTTGAAGATGACAACTTTCTGGGCTGGGCCTGTTTGACTTTTCTTTTTACACCCTTTTATTACTTTTACACCCCCTGAGCCCATTTTGTTTATTTTAGTGTTTTTTTGACTTTTTCTTTTTTGGTTTGACTTATTTATTTTTTCTTATGATATTAAAAATATAAAAAATATTTTTCTCACCATTTTCCTATTTATTAGATATTTATTTGTTTAGTTTAGTTTTTTGAACATAAATAAATAAATAGATATACTTTTATTTAAAAAATGTTAAAATAGTGCAAATACATTTTTATTTTCATTTTATTTCATTTTATCTTCTGAAAATATTTTATATAAAAAAATACTTTTTTTAAAATATTAAATATTATTATTTTGTATATATAATATATATTTAGTAAATAATACATATATATATATATATATATATATATATATATATATATATATATATATATATATATATATATATATATATATATATATATATATATATATATATATATATATATATATTTATTAGAGTATTTAGGTTAAAATACAAAATATAGACACTTTTATTTTTTTATTAATATTTAATATAAAAATACATTTTTGACAAATATATTTCATTTTTATTTTATTTTAGTATATAATAAATAAATATTGTACATAATAAATAACTAATACATTTTATTTGATAAAATTAGGGTTTTGCCCTAAACATAAAAAATCCAAAAATAATTCTTTTTTTTATTTTGTTCATTTGACACACAAAAATACTTCTTTTTCATACACATAAAAAACATTTTTGCATCTTGCATATTTATTCTTATTTTATTTAATTTATGCAATTAAATATCTTGTAAATAATTCAATATTGATGTAATAGTTTAGGTTTAAATTCCTTGTCAAAATCCCCATTTGAACATTTGTACCCCCCTTCCCATATTGTGTTGTAATAGCTTAGTAAATTTATTTTCCGCACTTTATTGCTTTCTAACTATACCATGTTAGAATTAGGGTTTGTATGCGAATAAAAAGAACAAAAATAGTTTGACCTAATTTCAAGATAAACAAGCATGAAAATGGACAACACATATCACACATGCACCCCTAGGGTATTCCACTTGTTGCCTTCAATAAATGGGCCATATTGCATGTTAGGTCTCTTTGGGCAAAACAAACACAATTCAAATGATCATAGTCCCTCGACGACGCTTTCGAAAGTTGCCTAAAAATGATCAAGTCCCTCAAGGAAAAATTACCCAAAGATACTTGGCACCATTGCAATTATGGTCTAATCGATGACCCGCGCCCGTCCCTCTCACATCCTAACACAAGATTGTCCACCAAATGCAATGGTGGAACAAAATTGTTAAAAGGGTTAAAACATAACAAAAATCTTTGAGAACTTTAGGGTAGATAGCTCTTAAGTACTTGACAACTTGCAAAACAAAAACACTTGCCTATTTTTCAAACCACACTTCACAAACACTTTCAAAACAAACTTTCAAAAACCTTGAAACACCTTTTCAAAAAGACAAACACCTTTTGTAAAACATTCGAGTAAAGAATTGTTACAAGGGTAGCCTAGACAAGGCATCTTTTTCAAAACATTTTCAAAACCACACACAAAGCACCATTTCAAACAATTGAAAACCAAGGCAAGTTGATCTAAGCAAGTACCTAAGAGCCCATGGATAACCATGGATAGAAAGGGTGCTAATACCTTCCCTTTCTATAATCTACTCCCCGAACCCAAGAAAATATCTCAAAGGTTTTTGCTGTGATTTTTAAACCTTTCCTTAGGATAAAATAAAAAGTCGGTGGCGACCAAAGCCGGTCATCTCACTACCCCTAATAAAAGGCCAAGATGGTCAAGTAAGGTTCTAGGTCATTAGTGCTTAGTGACATCATTCAGCGGCCCCGTACTCTCCTTGATTGAACTCAAGGGTTACCGGTACTCACAAATATGTCGCACTAATATAGCTATTACTTCGACCGTGTCGGTATACCCCGCACAGTTTCCACAACGTATTGCTATCTATGAATGTTTCCCAAAATCCGGGTGTAGGATTGCAAACCCAAACAAGAGAGCCAAAATGTAAAGCAAACAAGACAAACAATTAATCATGCAAGAGGGTGATCTAAGCCCTAAGGTTACTCCACTTTTAAAATTAATCCCCAGCAGAGTCGCCAGTTCTGTGATACGGTGGGAGAACTGACTATGGTTTTGCGTTTGTTTTCGCAAATGTTTCGGTTGAGCAAGAGTCGCCACCGACTTTTTATTTTCGCAAATGTTTCGGTTGAGCAAGAGTCGCCACAATTCAAATGATCATAGTCCCTCGACGACGCTTTCGAAAGTTGCCTAAAAATGATCAAGTCCCTCAAGGAAAAATTACCCAAAGATACTTGGCACCATTGCAATTATGGTCTAATCGATGACCCGCGCCCGTCCCTCTCACATCCTAACACAAGATTGTCCACCAAATGCAATGGTGGAACAAAATTGTTAAAAGGGTTAAAACATAACAAAAATCTTTGAGAACTTTAGGGTAGATAGCTCTTAAGTACTTGACAACTTGCAAAACAAAAACACTTGCCTATTTTTCAAACCACACTTCACAAACACTTTCAAAACAAACTTTCAAAAACCTTGAAACACCTTTTCAAAAAGACAAACACCTTTTGTAAAACATTCGAGTAAAGAATTGTTACAAGGGTAGCCTAGACAAGGCATCTTTTTCAAAACATTTTCAAAACCACACACAAAGCACCATTTCAAACAATTGAAAACCAAGGCAAGTTGATCTAAGCAAGTACCTAAGAGCCCATGGATAACCATGGATAGAAAGGGTGCTAATACCTTCCCTTTCTATAATCTACTCCCCGAACCCAAGAAAATATCTCAAAGGTTTTTGCTGTGATTTTTAAACCTTTCCTTAGGATAAAATAAAAAGTCGGTGGCGACTCTTGCTCAACCGAAACATTTGCGAAAACAAACGCAAAACCATAGTCAGTTCTCCCACCGTATCACAGAACTGGCGACTCTGCTGGGGATTAATTTTAAAAGTGGAGTAACCTTAGGGCTTAGATCACCCTCTTGCATGATTAATTGTTTGTCTTGTTTGCTTTACATTTTGGCTCTCTTGTTTGGGTTTGCAATCCTACACCCGGATTTTGGGAAACATTCATAGATAGCAATACGTTGTGGAAACTGTGCGGGGTATACCGACACGGTCGAAGTAATAGCTATATTAGTGCGACATATTTGTGAGTACCGGTAACCCTTGAGTTCAATCAAGGAGAGTACGGGGCCGCTGAATGATGTCACTAAGCACTAATGACCTAGAACCTTACTTGACCATCTTGGCCTTTTATTAGGGGTAGTGAGATGACCGGATTTGGTGCAGTCCGAAGTTGGTAGATACTCGATACTACACTCATTGAGGGTTGTTTTCTTGGAACATTTTGGTCGCTAGTTAAGTGGCTAAACCAAAACAATGAACAATGAAAACAATCCAATGATATTGAGCTCCTTAGAACCCGGTTACTATTTATAGGACAGGTTTTTAAGCCAACTACACTCAAGAGGGTACTTACCTATGAAACCTCATGCAAGCCTGAAACTAGGGTTTTGGTGTGATTTGCTTGTACATATGTTTTGTGCATACATCATAAACATCATAAAGCATCATATGCATTCACTAACCATTTCAAGGGTTTGGATCTTCATCTTTGTTCTTGTTTTGTAGGTCATGGAAATTCCTCGCAGAAATACCATCCAAGTTAACCTTGTGAGAATCTCTCCTCAACTCAAGGAGCTCACCTCAAGAATTCCGGAAAGCTCATCCTTCAGTGAAAGACATGGTAGACTGCTCAGTTTAGTCAACACCAACATTGAAGAAGACATGATGAAAGTGCTATTCCAGTTCTTTGACCCTCTTCACCACTGTTTTACTTTCCCTGACTTTCAGTTGGTGCCCACTTTGGAGGAGTTTTCTCAACTCCTAAGAATCCCTATCCTTAATCAACTACCCTTCAATGGTACGGAAAAGGAACCAAAGCCGGAAGATGTCGCTCGAGCATTACATCTACAGCCATCTGAAATCAAGGGGCATTGGGAAACCAGAAGCGGCGTCAAAGGATTCTTAGCAAAATTCTTGTTTGAGAAGGCACAAGAATGTTGGAATTCATTGGACCTACAAGCCTTTGAAGAGATTGTGGCACTCCTTATCTATGGGTTGGTCTTATTCCCAAATTCTGACCAATTGGTAGATGTCAACGCCGTCAAAATCTTCTTGTCCAGAAATCCAATACCAACATTACTTGGAGACATTCTTCACTCATTTTACACACGAACAATGAGAAAGAGGGGTGTTCTCATGTGCTGTACTCCTCTCCTTGCAAGGTGGTTTATTTCGCACCTTCCACAATCTGTCTTGAAGAATGACCAAGGCTCAAGGTGGTCCCAACGGTTGATGACTCTTACTCACTCTGATGTACATTGGTGTTCTCGCTCCAGAGAAAATGTCATCATCGTCGATCGTTGCAGAGAGTTTCCTAATGTTCCTTTGCTTGGAATCAGAGGAGGTATTACCTACAACCCTTGCCTAGCTTTGAGGCAATTTGGATATGCACGGAGGGATGGCCCTCACGACATGTTGATTCCTGACCTAGTTTTTGACTTCGACAACAATGCGCAAGGACTTCGCCAAAGATTCATCAGAGCTTGGGGGAGGCCCAACAAGGTTGACAGCAAGACTCTGGGACACAAGAACTCCATCCCCCTTGAACCTTATCTCAAGTGGGTACGAGCCCGAGCCCAGATTCTAATGATGCCTTATCCTCATGTTCTCCCTGTGATTAAAGAGCCCGTCAAGGAAGGAGAGGTTCCCTACACCATCCTACATCCTGACATGCCTACATCGTGGGAGGAAATGCAGAAGAGTCGGATTCAGCTCAAGGAGGAACGAAACACTTTTGAAGCCAGCTTCTACGCTAGCGAGAAAAAGGTTCTAGAGCTTACCCGCCGATTCCATGAGCAAGAGGCCCTCAACACCTACATCGCACCAAAGAGGATGCGCAATGTCTTTTTACCTTGAGAAGTTGTTTTTGTAATATTTAGCCCATGGGGCATTTATGTACTAACAAATTTCTTCTTATTAATATGACGTGCGTTCCTTTTTGTCTACAATAATTTTGAATGTTCTAAATCCTTGAATGCATTGCATACATAAGCATACCATTCATCATGTGCATAAGCAGGTCTCACGCCAGGTTTCCTTATCTGTCTGCTGTTTATTTCAGTAGGATGGATCTCGAGCAAACAGTCAAAGACCTGCAAACTCAAAATGCACAGTTCCAGCAACTCCTGATGACCTTGGCTAAGGGTCAGGAGGATATCAAGACCCAAATAGGGAACAAAGACCCAGTGAAGAAGAAGAAAAAGAGACTCGGGGTGGCTACTTTAGGGAGAAGATTTGAAGGAGAGGCCAGGAGAGTGCTTGAGTTTCCTCCTACTTCTGATGAAGGGACCAGTAAAGGAGGTGGGGCTGCGGTACCTTCCGAGTCCGATGTGGAAGAAGAGGGGGATGAAGTGGATGAAAACTATTCTGATCAACAATACCCTCCAGCTGATGATAAATACAAAGGTTTAGAAGACAGGTTGGCCGCCATGGAGCTACAGAGAGTACCGGGTTTGGATTTCGAACACTTGGGTTTAGTTGCCGGGATTGTGATTCCCCCAAAGTTCAAAGTGCCAGTGTTTGTGAGGTATGATGGGCTGTCCTGTCCAAAAATGCATCTCAGGTCCTACGTAAGAAAGATCCAACCCTATACGGCAGATAAAAATCTTGGGATCCATTTCTTTCAAGACAGCCTTTCTGGGGCTCAATTGGAGTGGTTTTATCAGCTAGAGGGAACCAGCGTCTGAAATTGGGAAGACTTAGCCACCGCTTTTTACAAACAATATCAGTATAATTCTGACCTTGCTCCTACGCGTACCCAACTTCAGGGTATGTCATTAGGAACAAGCGAAGGATTCAAAGAATATGCACAAAAATGGAGGGATTTGGCTGGCAGGGTGCAGCCTCCTTTAACCGACCGTGAGCTTGTTGATATGTTTCTAGGGACCCTATCTGGGCCATATTTCAATCATCTGATTGGTAACTCTTCCGCGGGGTTTACCGATTTGATCTTAACAGGCGAAAGAATAGAAGCTGGCATCAAGTCAGGAAAGATCCAGAAGGGTGTTGCTGCAAGTGTTGAGAAGAAGCCTTTTAAGAAGGAAACAGCTGTGGTATACTCCCAGAGAAGAGCAGGGAAGACTGAGCGCCGACCAACTGTGGGGGCCGTAATGATTCAAAATACTTCAAGTGAACAGCCTCGCTATAACCAGTCCAGACCAAATCAGCAACGGGTGGAACGGCCACAACGGCAGTTCACCCGCATTAATATGACGCCAGCGCAAGTGCTTCCCCATCTGTTAAAGTTGAATCTTGCCACCATCAAGGAGGCACCAAAGAATGTGAATACGTCCTCTCCGCATTACCATCCTAATGCTAAATGCGCCTACCATTCTGACAGTGTCGGGCACGACACCAATGATTGTTGGGCACTCAAGCATAAAATCCAAGACCTGATAGAGGCTAAAGAGGTGGAGTTCGACGCTCTGGAGAAGCCTAATGTGATATCTTCCCCCATGCCGAAGCACAGCCGAAATGTCAATGCCATTGAAGAAGATTTGTATGTTGCTGATGTTAATGATCTGATAACTCCATTGTTAACCATCAAGTTGAATCTGTTAAGGGCCGGGATCTTCCCGGGATGTAAAGAAGATTGCTATTGTTGTTACTCTCTGCCGTTTGATTGTCCGCTACTGAAGAAAGGCATCCAAGGCCTTATGGATAGTCGACAAATTTTGTTTGAAAAAGTTTCTGCCGTTCCGACTCATACTGAAGATGTCTCAATCATAACCATTCACGACAATCTTTCCAAGGCCGTCAGAAAGCC
Organism: Vicia faba; assembly: GCA_948472305.1. Lineage (NCBI taxonomy): Eukaryota > Viridiplantae > Streptophyta > Magnoliopsida > Fabales > Fabaceae > Vicia > Vicia faba. The sequence continues at coordinate 1,558,739,453 of OX451739.1, read as the reverse complement.
TGTTAAGATTACACCAGCTACAAAATCTGTTCCTTTGAGGATAACAATGCCAGGGCCCGTCCCCTATGTTTCCGAGAAGTCGATACCATGGAATTATGGCGGTGACGTCTACTACCATGGTATTAAACAAATCGAAATAAGTGAAGAAAGTTCGGGTGATGAAGAAGCCAGCATTGGTAACATTGCAGGCACGAGCAAAATCACCCAGAGCGGGAGAATATTTTCTCCAGAGATTGCCCCTCCAAGAGCAATCTTTGGACCCTCATCTATTGACAAGGTCATCCCTGCACCAATAAAACTCTCCGCTAGAACCCCGTTGATTGAAGATGTTGTTATTCCTAGTACTGTCCATCCTACCACTGCTGATAAAGGTAAGGGAATCCAAGATGAGCTCGTCGGGACGAGGGCTCAACCCTTGGTCATCCCGGAAACCTCCAAGAAGGAAATGGATGAGATCTTGAAGATAATCAAGAGAAGTGATTACGATGTGGTGGAACAGCTGGGGCAAACCCCCTCAAAGATCTCCATGCTGGCACTACTACTTTGCTCGGAAGCGCACGCTAAAGCTTTGATAAAATTCCTGAAGGCAGCCCATGTGCCCCAGGAAACCTCTGCAGATCAATTTCAAAATTGCGTGGCCAGCCTTACTGCGGACAATGGATTAGGTTTCTCTGATGCCGACCTAACTCCTAAAGGTAGAAACCACAATGATGCTTTGCACATTTCAGTCGAGTGCCGAGGAACTACTCTCGCACATGTCTTAGTCGACACTGGTTCGTCGCTGAATGTACTGCCTAAGAAGGCCTTGGACCGACTAGATTGTGAAGGGTTGGAGTTGAAGCCGAGCGATATTGTTGTCAGAGCTTTCGATGGTTCGAAGAGAATGGTCCATGGGGAGGTTGAAATTCCCATCAATATAGGCACTGAGGTGTTTAAATCTACTTTCTATGTGATGGACATCCGTCTGTCATACTCTTGCTTGTTGGGTAGGCCTTGGATACACCATGCTGGGGCAGTCACCTCCTCCTTACATCAGATGTTGAAGTATCCTGTCAAGGGAAAGATCATTACTGTCCATGGCGAAGAGGAGTACATGATTAGCCACTTGAACTCTTTCCGATATGTGGAAGTAGAAGGTGAGTTCATTGAGACGCCTTTCCAACATTTCGAAGAAGTCCTTCCTGAAACAACAGTAGCAAGGTTGGCAGCTGAGGCACCGAGGCAGATGGCCAGGATGGCATCTCTGGAGGACGCAAGGGCCGCAATAAAGGAAGGGAAGAATTCAGCATGGGGGCAGTTGCCTGATATTCCGCATAAAACAGACAAATTTGGATTGGGGTTCACTACCGCGGGCCAGAAAGCTATGCGCCGTTCGAAGATTGAAAGAGTGCCAGTTAAAATTTCTCCCTACGGAATCAACGCTTTGGAGGATGAAGACAAAGAGAGCAGCATCGAAGAGTGGATTTACCCAACTGTCAAAGGAGGATTGTGCAACTGGGAGGCAAAAGACTTTGTCCCCATCACTTTTATTCATCAGTAATTTATCTGTCAAACATTTCCTATTTGGTCTGTAATATTTGTTTTCGAACAATCCGTACACTATCTTTTCACCTCATGCCTTGCCCGGGGCATGTAGGTCCATTTGTAAGGGTTTTGATTATTTTTCATATCCATATGCCATGTTTAATGATTCATTGGACGTTTTTCATTTGATAAACTGCTTGTGTTCATTTTCTTTCCTTTTGCATTTTCTGTTTAAGGATGGCTATCCCTTACACACACTCACAAATGCAGGTACCATCCACTCCGGATTCCATGGGCGACTATTCTGCTATACCCTTCAATAACTCTGAAGATCTGGTCAATCAAGCCGAGTATGAAGATGACGAAGGTTGTGAAGTACCAGGGGAACTAGCCAGACTTCTACAGCAAGAGGAAAGGGCCATCTTACCGCACGAAGAGTCATTGGAAACTGTCAACTTAGGGACCGAGGAAGACCGGAAAGAGGTGCAAGTGGGTGCCAATCTGGAACCAAGTGTCAAGGAACGCCTGATACAGTTGTTGAATGAGTATGTTGAAATCTTCGCTTGGTCTTATGAAGACATGCCGGGTTTATACACAGACATCGTGGTTCACCGTCTCCCTACAAGAGAGGATTGTCCACCGATCAAGCAAAAAGTCCGCCGAATGAGGCTTGACATGTCTGAAAAGATCAAAGCAGAAGTGATGAAGCAATTCGACGTTGGCTTTCTGGCTGTTACGTCCTATCCTCAATGGGTCGCTAACATCGTACCAGTACCTAAGAAAGATGGCAAAGTCAGGATGTGTGTGGACTACCGGGATTTGAATAGGGCCAGCCCCAAAGATGATTTTCCACTCCCACACATTGACATTTTGATCGACAATACAGCTCAGCACAAAGTGTTTTCCTTCATGGATGGATTCTCGGGCTACAATCAAATCAAGATGGCCCCCGAGGATATGGAGAAAACAACTTTTGTCACACAGTGGGGCACTTTCTGTTACAAAGTGATGCCGTTCGGGTTAAAGAACGCAGGGGCAACTTATCAACGCGCCATGGTAGCTTTGTTTCATGATATGATACATCATGAGATTGAAGTTTACGTAGACGATATGATAGCTCGGTCACAAACAGAGGAAGAGCACCTTGAACATCTAGAAAAGCTGTTTGTCAGGTTGAAAGAATACAAACTCAGGCTAAATCCAAGTAAGTGCACTTTTGGAGTTAGGTCTGGTAAACTCCTAGGATTCATTGTAAGCAACAAAGGCATTGAAGTCGATCCAGCAAAAGTAAAAGCAATACAAGAGATGCCTGCTCCCCGTACTGAAAAGGAGGTTAGAGGGTTCTTGGGGCGTTTGAACTATATTGCCAGATTCATTTCTCATCTGACTTCTACCTGTGAGCCGATTTTCAAACTCTTGAAGAAAGATCAGGTAGTCGAATGGAACGACGATTGCCAAGCTGCTTTTGATAAGATCAAGGAGTATTTGCTAGAACCTCCTATTCTGATGCCACCCGTCGAAGGAAGACCATTGATCATGTATCTGACCGTCTTGGAAAACTCAATGGGGTGTGTTTTGGGCCAGCATGACGAGTCTGGTCGAAAAGAGCATGCTATTTATTACCTTAGCAAAAAGTTTACCGACTGTGAGACTCGCTACTCACTGCTCGAGAAAACTTGCTGCGCTTTGGTATGGGCTGCTCGCCGACTAAGGCAGTATATGTTGACTCATACTACCTTGTTGATTTCCAAAATGGATCCTATCAAATATATCTTCGAGAAGCCTGCTTTATCTGGAAGAATAGCCAGATGGCAGATGATCCTGACTGAGTATGACATCCAGTACACCACCCAAAAAGCTATAAAAGGGAGTGTACTAGCTGACCATCTGGCTCATCAAGCTATCGAAGATTATCAACCCATGAGATTTGACTTCCCGGACGAGGACATCATGAATTTGGACAACATTGAAAGTAACGGACCGTATGACAGACTCGAAAAGGGATCCCGATGGACCCTGTACTTTGATGGCGCCTCAAATGCACTTGGAAATGGTATCGGCGCAGTACTCATTTCTCCGAAAGGTTGTCACACACCTTTTACGGCCCAACTTTGCTTCAGCTGCACAAACAACATGGCTGAGTATGAAGCTTGCATCTTTGGTCTCAAGGCTGCTATAGACTTGGGGATCAAATCTTTGATCGTATTTGGGGATTCGGATTTGGTTATCAGTCAGATCAAAGGAGAGTGGGATACCAAGCATCCTAATCTTATCCCATACAAAGAACATGTCTTGACATTGTTGCCTCATTTCGAGCAAATTACCTTCGAGCATTTCCCGCGAGAAGAGAATCAGCTAGCAGATGCTCTGGCTACAATGTCCTCCATGTTTAAACTCAACTGGGATAACGAGGCTCCCCAAATCACCATTGAGCGAATGGATGAACCGGCACATTGTCACGAGATTAATACCGAGGAAGTAGTGGAACAACTCTGGTTCCATGAAATCAAAAGGTATCTCGAGGCTAGAGATTATCCCGAAGGAGCTTCCGTAAATGACAAGAAGTTCTTAAGGAAATTCGCTGCCAAATTCTTCCTGAGCAACGGCATCCTTTACAAACGAAGCCATGATTGTGTATTACTCCGATGCGTAGACAAAGCTGAAGCAGAGTTGATCATGACTGAGATACACATCGGCACATTTGGCACTCACTTGAGCGGGCATACAATGGCTAAGAAGATCCTAAGGGCAAGCTATTACTGGTCTACCATGGAAGCTGACTGCCATCAACATTCCCGTACTTGCCACAAATGTCAAGTCTACGCTGACAAAGTTCATATCCCTCCGGTTCCTCTCAACGTTCTGACTGCTCCTTGGCCATTTGCAATGTGGGGCATTGACATGATTGGAGAAATCAAGCCCACGGCTTCCAACGGACATCGCTTCATCCTAGTTGCCATTGACTATTTCACCAAATGGGTTGAAGCAGCTTCCTTCGCCTCTGTTACTAAAAATGTTGTTGCCCTCTTCATCAAGCAAAATCTCATATGCCGGTATGGTGTTCCAGACAGGATCATCACAGACAACGGTACAAATCTGAATAACACAATGATCACCACACTGTGCGAACAATTCAAGAATTATCATCACAATTCATCTCCCTGTCGGCCGAAGATGAACGGTGCTGTTGAAGCTGCGAACGAAAACATTAAGAAGATCATTCAGAAAATGACAGTCACTTACAAAGACTGGCATGAGATGTTACCGTTTGCTCTACATGGATACCGTACGACGGCGCGTACTTCTACCGGGGCAACCCCATTTTCTTTGGTATATGGCATGGAAGTTGTCCTGCCTATGGAGGTTCAGATTCCTTCTCTAAGGATTATGAAGGATACAGGTTTGAATGAAGATGATTGGATGCAAACCCGACTTGATCAGCTCAATTTGATCGACGAGAAGCGACTCGCTGCTATATGCCATGGTCAGGCGTATCAAAAACGGATGATCAAAGCCTTCAATAAGAAAGTCAGACGTCAAGTGTATCAAGTCGGAGATCTCGTAATCAAGCGGATTATCTTACCGCAAAGTGATCCCAGGGGCAAATGGACTCCTACATATGAAGGACCATTTGTGATCAAGAGCATATTTTCTGGTGGTGCGATGATTCTAACCACCATGGACGGCGACGATTTGCCGCACCCTGCAAATGCAGACATAGTCAAAAGATACTACGTGTAAAGTAACCCGACAAGTCGAAAACCCGAAAGGGCGGCTTGGGCAAAAATGGGCATCCCGGTGAACCGAAAACCCGAAAGGGCGGTTCAGGCAAAAGTTAGGGATAAAAACAAAAAAAATCTGTACACCCGACAAGTTGAAAACCCGAAAGGGCGGCTTGGGCAAAAAGGGGTTTCCCGGTGGATCGAAAACCCGAAAGGGCGGTTCAGGCAAAAGTTAGGGAATTAAAGCGTATGACTATGTCTCGTCGGATCACTTCAAAGACGATCTCTTCATCAACCAGTTCCAGGCTTCTGATCAATCCAGTCATCGGCAGACGAAGCATTGAATGGACAGATATTCAGAGTTGTGAAGGCTATAGCGGAATGGAATCCCATGGAATTATTTCACATAGCCATCTTTATTTTGTATAAATTTTTCAATATTTACGACAAAATCCTCTTACTAGGATGATTGTCTCCTTTGTACAAATATACTCAGAGAAAGTTAATACAAATACACTTCCCAGAAATTTGTGTCATTTCCTTTTTCTTTTTCTCTTGCACTATTTGTTTTATTTTGAGAAACGTCCAATGTTTTGTTAAATAGGCATATGCATTTGAACATAATCATTTCCTTATGAATCAAGAAAGAGGATTACTGATAGGATGAAGGTACAGTTGGATATCTTGACACCCTTTCAAAAGAAACCCCCAGGAGATTTGGAATCCATATCCCCAACAAGTCTTAAAGCTTATCCCCTGCAGAGTACGGACGTCTCTCCCGAGCTTTATTCAAAGTTACACCTCACAAGGGCTTATAACTGGGTTATCATCAGCTTATTGTCACGGAAGTTCGCACTCGGAAAATTTCCTCCTATCCTCAGCGGAGTTCATCAAAGCTCCCCAACATAACTTATCAATACAATCCCCCAGAGGAGCTTATCTTTGTTATCCCCAGCCAGAGAATCCTCCAGAATTTAATTCTCCCCAGAGTTTAAGTTTCAATATCCCCAGCCGAGCTAAAACTTCAGATTATCAATCCCCAGCGGAGCCAGACTAGTAAACCTTCTCCCCACAGAGTTACTTCCCACCAACTGAAGATTCTCAGTCTTATATCCCCAGCATGAGTCTATTAGGTTGGAACTCCCCAGTAGAAATCATCAGGAATTCTCTTCCCCAGCAACAGCCAAGGAATTATTCGTCCCGGCAGCAGTCAAGATGCTTTTATCTTCAGTCATCTCAGATTCATCTATCCTCAGCAAGATAGCTCATCAGCTTACATGCACATTCATTTACATTCATATCATATAACATACGGTGCATCACGCATCATGACATTGCATACATCTAACTCTTTACCTTTTCAGGTAAGACCAGTCGACAGACTAAAATCATTATCTTCCGAGATTCTTTCCAGGAATAGTTCAGATGTGACCCAGACATGGCAACATTCTAATGCTTATTCCAGATTTATCCAGATGAAGTTTTACACGAGCTCATCATCAGGGAACCCTACACCGGTTCTTCCTTCAACTCCAAGATCTCTGAAAACAGTTCACGGGTTCTCCAAGTAACGGATGTTAACCTATCGCTTGTTCAGTTTCTTCTCAAGACTTCTGAAAACAGTTTATGGATTCTTCCCAACAACGGATGTTAATCTATCAACTTGTTCAGATGCAACCTTTGAAAACAGTTTACGGACGCTTCCCAACAACGGATGCTGCTCTATTGCTTATTCAACTTCAAGATTTCTGAAAACAGCTCACGGGTTCTCCAAGTAACGGATGTTAACCTATCGCTTGTTCAGTTTCTTCTCCAAACAGTTTATGGATTCTTCCCAACAACGGATGTTAATCTATCAACTTGTTCAGATGCAACCTTTGAAAACAGTTTACAGACGCTTCCCAACAACGGATGCTGCTCTATTGCTTATTCAACTTCAAGATTTCTGAAAACAGCTCACGGGTTCTCCAAGTAACAGATGTTAACCTATCGCTTGTTCAGTTTCTTCTCCAAACAGTTTATGGATTCTTCCCAACAACGGATGTTAATCTATCAACTTGTTCAGATGCAACTTTTGAAAACAGTTTACGGATGCCTCCAGATACGGATGTCAGTCTATTGCTTATTCAGACCCCAGTTCAAAGATGGTCCTAAACATGGACACCTTTCTGATACTCATTCCAGATGGCATCTTTAAGCCCATCCCCGACAGGTTTCTGTCACTCCTCCCGATGGCATCGTTAAGCCCATCTCCAAATGGCATCTCTAAGCCCATTCCCGCATCCATTGCTTTGACGAGTGCAAATTTAAGGGCACTCTAGTGTCCAATCTCCTTTTACCCTCGAGTCACGAAAGGCAAACTCGCCAATCTAACTCTTCAGGTCCAAGAAGATTGAACAGGGGCAACTGTTGTACCCCAAAATTTTCCCTCCCCTTTTCTCAACATTTCTCATCACAAAGCCCTTGGAGATCAAGATCCAGTTAGGGTTTCATCTGCTCAAGACTTCTCCTTGCACTGTTGACCCAAATTAGGGTTTGTGTTTGCACAAAGATGTTTTGACCTAAAATGCCTAAGATGACTTTCATGCTTCATATTGGACTCCCAAGTTTATCCATATCAAGTTTCAAGTCTTGATTCCAAGTTTTGCCCAGTCAACTGGACAGTTGACCTAGAAATCAACTGTATTGGGGAAAAAGTCAACTGTGGCCAATTGACAGTCAAATCTCATGAAAATTGACCCACATCAACATTATGAACTCACATGGACCATTTGATCAAGTTTGGATCACAATTCCACAAGAAAGTTGATCAGATCACCAAAAGGGCAAAATGGTCATTTTTAGGGTTTTGACTGCACAAAGGCAATTTTTGACTGTTTGACCTAGCCAATGGCAAACCAAGCTCACATATGGACTCAAGGACCCCATGGAATTATCTTGACATGCTCAACAAGTTCAAAAGATCCCAAATGCACAAGATTGACAGTTGAATTTCCCAGTCAATTGATCAATTTTGACTGTATACTGAAAAGTCAAACTTTGACCTTTTGGTCAAAATCAAGAGTCAAGATTCATTTTTCATCAAAACATGCCAAATCATGAAACTTGTTCACCAAGAAATCAAAATTGCAAATTAGGGTTTGAAATGAGAATTTTTCATAACTTAGAATTTTTCTAAGTTATGAAAAAACCTAATTTTTTCCCAACTTTGCCCCACTTTCTCACCAAGATTCATTTGGATTCAAGCAAAAGTCAAAACATGAAAGTTGTAGCTTGTTGCAAAATCTACAACTTTCATTCACAAATTTTTCCCAAAAGAAGCTTGTATCTCAAGTTACAATTTTTGGAACAAGGGTACCAAACCATTCTTAACTTAGTGAAAATTTGACCTATTTTAGGCAGGATTTTTTCCCAACTTCAAGACCATTTTTTACACACTTCCACTTGGAATTTCAATTTTCATTTCAAAGATGGATTATAGTACATATTCCAAGCTTTCCAAAATGTCCAAAAACTCATCAAACAACCTCATGGTTAGGGAGAATCGAATTTGGCAAGTTGGGCAAAAGTCACTTTTGTTCTTGACCAAGACATGTTCATACACATTGCCATTTTCAAGTCAGCTTGGTTTATGCTACATTACAGGCCTCTAAACCATCCAACACTAAATAATTTAATGCATACTAATTGTGCCAAGGCCTTGTTTTATGAGTTTAAGCATTACATGTTGAATTAAACCATTTATAGAAAAAGTGAAATATCCATTTTTGCAAAAGTTACACTTTATGTCTAAAGCAAATCAAGAAGGTACAAAGGAAATATCTTTGGCACAAGTTTAGGAGTTAATCACACTGATCAAGGGGAAGTTTAGCAGCATAGTATGGGGGCCTGTACAGGCTAGAAACATCAAGTGGCCATTGCTTGCTTAAAGTGTAAAAAACATTGTATATGACATACCAACTCTCATATCAGTGAACCAGGGCTTAGAGAAAGTGATCAAACACATTCTAAACATTCATCCTAAGCTGAAGCACAACCCTAAGATCCTCAATACCTCCCCATTCCCAGAATCACCTTCAAACTGCTCAAAACAGGGCAACCCTGCAGTTTGAGTTCCATAGCTCAAACCTTCCATGCTTTCTTGCTAAAAACTTGTCAAACACATTCCCTAACATCCCTTGAAGCTAATCAAAACCTAAAACACGACCTGTAACACTCCCAAGCAACATCACCATTTTCATTTTCTTGTTTTGCAGTTGAAGTTCTCTAGCACGATTCAAAAGGTTTCAAGACAAAGTAAAGCTTGGAATAGCATCCCTGGACATCAAGGAAGCTGTACCAATCATCACCTTGCATTGAAGACACCTCAATCACCAGATACAACTTCAACTGAACAGGTAAGTTCATGAACACGAATCTCTCTATCCAGGCATTGTTAGCTTTAGGTTTGTGAAGAAAACATGTCACATTCATAGCCCTGAACATGCCCATATGATTAGATTTCATTTATATTATGTATGCTTAGAGAATTTTAAGTCTGAACATTGATAAAAATCTAGGTCAGGAATTGGGAGAGAAGAAATTCTCTCTCATTTCTGAGAGTTAGATTGATTTCTTTATATGCCTGGAATCGTGGCTTCAAGCTCTACATGTTTCATGTTGGAAGATTTGGCAAAAGATCAAGGAATTGGAAGTTAGAAAACGCGTGTTTGCTTGAACAAAAGTGTTCTGAGGTTGAAGATGACAACTTTCTGGGCTGGGCCTGTTTGACTTTTCTTTTTGCACCCTTTTATTACTTTTACACCCCCTGAGCCTATTTTGTTTATTTTAGTGTTTTTTTGACTTTTTCTTTTTTGGTTTGACTTATTTATTTTTTCTTATGATATTAAAAATATAAAAAATATTTTTCTCACCATTTTCCTATTTATTAGATATTTATTTGTTTAGTTTAGTTTTTTGAACATAAATAAATAAATAGATATACTTTTATTTAAAAAATGTTAAAATAGTGCAAATACATTTTTATTTTCATTTTATTTCATTTTATCTTCTGAAAATATTTTATATAAAAAAATAATTTTTTTAAAATATTAAATATTATTATTTTGTATATATAATATATATTTAGTAAATAATACATATATATATATATATATATATATATATATATATATATATATATATATATATATATATATATATATATATATATATATATATATATATATATATATATATATATATATATATATATATATATATATATATATATATATATATATATATATTTATTAGAGTATTTAGGTTAAAATACAAAATATACACACTTTTATTTTTTTATTAATATTTAATATAAAAATACATTTTTGACAAATATATTTCATTTTTATTTTATTTTAGTATATAATAAATAAATATTGTACATAATAAATAACTAATACATTTTATTTGATAAAATTAGGGTTTTGCCCTAAACATAAAAAATCCAAAAATAATTCTTTTTTTTATTTTGTTCATTTGACACATAAAAATACTTCTTTTTCATACACATAAAAAACATTTTTGCATCTTGCATATTTATTCTTATTTTATTTAATTTATGCAATTAAATATCTTGTAAATAATTCAATATTGATGTAATAGTTTAGGTTTAAATTCCTTGTCAAAATCCCCATTTGAACATTTGTACCCCCCTTCCCATATTGTGTTGTAATAGCTTAGTAAATTTATTTTCCGCACTTTATTGCTTTCTAACTATACCATGTTAGAATTAGGGTTTGTATGCGAATAAAAAGAACAAAAATAGTTTGACCTAATTTCAAGATAAACAAGCATGAAATTGGATAACACATATCACACATGCACCCCTAGGGTATTCCACTTGTTGCCTTCAATAAATGGGCCATATTGCATGTTAGGTCTCTTTGGGCAAAACAAACACAATTCAAATGATCATAGTCCCTCGACGACGCTTTCGAAAGTTGCCTAAAAATGATCAAGTCCCTCAAGGAAAAATTGCCCAAAGATACTTGGCACCATTGCAATTATGGTCTAATCGATGACCCGCGCCCGTCCCTCTCACATCCTAACACAAGATTGTCCACCAAATGCAATGGTGGAACAAAATTGTTAAAAGGGTTAAAACATAACAAAAATCTTTGAGAACTTTAGGGTAGATAGCTCTTAAGTACTTGACAACTTGCAAAACAAAAACACTTGCCTATTTTTCAAACCACACTTCACAAACACTTTCAAAACAAACTTTCAAAAACCTTGAAACACCTTTTCAAAAAGACAAACACCTTTTGTAAAACATTCGAGTAAAGAATTGTTACAAGGGTAGCCTAGACAAGGCATCTTTTTCAAAACATTTTCAAAACCACACACAAAGCACCATTTCAAACAATTGAAAACCAAGGCAAGTTGATCTAAGCAAGTACCTAAGAGCCCATGGATAACCATGGATAGAAAGGGTGCTAATACCTTCCCTTTCTATAATCTACTCCCAGAACCCAAGAAAATATCTCAAAGGTTTTTGCTGTGCTTTTTAAACCTTTCCTTAGGATAAAATAAAAAGTCGGTGGCGACTCTTGCTCAACCGAAACATTTGCGAAAACAAACGCAAAACCATAGTCAGTTCTCCCACCGTATCACAATGTCCCCTACAACTCTCATGTTGGTCCCTTTTTCATTTGAAGTATTTAACTTGATGTAAATTGCTTTGACAAAATATGTCTTTTTGTTGACTTTCAAAATGACCTGTAATGTTTTGGCTCATATCTCTCAAATGAAGCATTTTTTAGACTTGAGCCTAGATATTCAAAGTTATAGAGAGTTGAATTTTCTTCAAGAGAGGCTTTGGTTTAGGAATTCTTGATGAAGTATGTGAAAGTTATGCTTGGTCAAAGTTCAGTTGAGTTCTCCTTAATAAAACCTTAATTAGTAATTTTTTATTTTTGATGAATCTTTAGTTTTCTTGATGAATCATGATCAACCCTTGATCAAATAATGAATGTAACTTCAAAATATTTATGTTGACCAAAAATCTTGAGTTTTGACTGTATGTTGACCATAATTGACTTTTTATCCAAAACAGTTGATGAGCAATTGGCTGAGCAAATTTGTGATGTAAGGCTAGAAACTTGACATGAGGATATCTTGAAGCATATGAGAAACCATGAAACTCACTTGGGGCATTAGAGTCCGATTTTTCTTGATAAAACCAAAACCCTAATTGTAGGCCATTGCTTAAGAGAGGTGCTTGTATGCTCAAAACCTTGAGTATTCTTGAGCAATTGAGAACCCTAGGAATATGAGGAGGTGTCTTGAATCAATTGTCTTCAAAAATGGGAGGGAAAATTTTGGGGTACAACAATTGCCCCTGTTCAATCTTCTTAAACCTGAAGAGTTGGATTGGCATGTCCGCCATTCGTGATCTGAAGGTGGAAGAGGATTGAATATTTAAGTGCCCAGAAATTTGCACTCGTCGTTGTACGAAGTAACGCTGTTGGTTGATAGTATTGCTTGAATGGGATTAAAGATGCCCTTCGGAGAGGTGATAGAGTGTCTTAGGAGATGAGCTTACAGATGCCACCCAAAGTAACTGTTGATAGGAGTATTAGAATGACATCTATGTCTCGATTTTATCTGAGGGAAATGATTTTCAAAATGAATCTCTGAAGGAAAATGATTTCTTCAGGACGAAGGCCCATAAGGAGATGCTTTTAACAATAAACCTATGAAGGAGATGCTCGCAAGGATTTAGTCTCTGGGGGGAATGATTTTCAGAATGAAGCCCTCAAGGAGATTGCTTTTCAAAATAAACCTCTGAAGGAAATGCTTGCCAGAATTCGATCTCTAAGGGGAATGATTTTTAGAATATCTTCTGAAGGAGATTGCTTTTTAGAATAAACCTATGAAGGAGATGCTCTCCAGAATTCAGTTTATGGGGGAATGCTTTTCAGAACGAAGGTCCTGAAGGAGATGCTTTTCAGAATAAACTTCTGAAGGGAGGTGCTTTTCAGAATCCAGTCCCTGAAGGGAGATGCTCGCCAGAATTCAGTCTCTGAAGGAAATCATTTGGTCATGTAGATAGTCGCCCCGTTCTATTTCTAGAATTGATCTACAATCTATTTTTCATTGGTAAACCCGTCTTGTTTCAGGAATTCATACCGTCTGGTCGTATAGATAGTTGCCCTGTCCTGTTTCGGGAATTAATCTGCGACCTTTTTTTTGTTGGTAAACCCGTCCTGTTTTGGGAATTCATACCGCCTGGTCATATAGATAGTTTCCCCGTCCTGTTTCGAGAATTAATCTTTGACTTGTTTGAAAATTGCTGATGATATTTGTCTATTTACGAACTTTACCTAAAAAGACAAATTAGCTTTAAGTAATGTCATGATGTATGTAATGCATTGCATAATGATGCTCTCAAAATAAATGAGAATATTATATGCGTTTTAGTATGCATATTCTATGATGTACTGTGAAATGATGTATGGATGCAATATATCGTTGAAGCATATTGGTAGCTCCGTGTAACAATGTCTAGCTGGGGAAAATAAATCTCGGACTGTTGCTGGGGATGAAGAAAGTGATTCTTCAAATTCTGCTGGGCATAATTTTGCTGGGGATTCCCGCTTTCTGTTTGAGGATACTCAGCTGGGGATCTTCGGCTTCTGCTTGAGGATAGAGGCATTCAAGGAGAGTCGGTCGTTCGCCGTTTTTTTGTTGAAGGAACGTACCCTGACTGGGGATAAAAGAGATGGATACTCCTCCGGTGTGCTATCTGCCCGAGTTTCAGATACTGTAGCAACTCCTCTGGGGATAGCAAGTTTGATTAAACTCTGTTGGAGAAGAGAATTTTGTTAGGTATTTACGATGTTGGAGTAATAAACTCCGTTGGGGAATTAAATTCCTGTAAACTATGTCGAGGAAATAAACTCTGATGGGGATTTGAATTTTATAGGCTGCGCTGAGGAAGTCTCCATAGTATGTTGGGGAAATGCTCAAACTTCCTTATCATCTAGGGGACCTATTGAGGATGATGATCAGGTCAAGCTATCCATTAGGGCTATGGAGGTGAACTGCTGGAAGATGCCCCAATTTTTGTCTGAGGGTATATTAGAGTTGTTGGGGAATATATCTCTGTTGGGGATGAGCTTGTGAAGATAGCTCTGTAGAGATAGTTCTATGGAGATTTCTCTGTGGGGATTTGTGGATGACTTGAACATTATCCCAACTCCTAGAGTCTTTAGTAAATGATGATCAGAGTAATAAAAAGTGATGAGATGACTATACATAGTCGTACACTTTAATCCCTAACTTTTTCCTGGATTTTCTTTTCATATTTTCAGTCCACCAGGATACCCTTTTTTGCCCAAGCCACCTTCTCAGGTTTTCGACTTGTCGGGTGTAAAATTTTATTTATATGTCCCTAATTTTTGCTCGAACCCTTTTGGTTCGTCGGTGTGATTAGGTGGGAGAACTGACTTGGGTGTTTTGCGTTTGATCGCAAATGTTGCTGTTAGCAAGAGTCGCCACCGACTTTTCTTTTATCCAAAAGGAAAGACTGAAAAGAACAGAAAAGACCTTTGAGATTATTTCTTGAGTTCGGGGGGTAGATTATAAAAAGGGAAGGTGTCAACAACCTTTTCATCCATAGTCATCTATGGGCTCTTAGTTTCTTGCTAGATCACTTGCTTTTGTTTGAAAATGTGCTTTGTGTGGTTTTTAAAAGTATTTTGAAAAGGCGCCTTCGTTTAGGAAAACTTTGTAATAGTTTTCGTTCGTAATTACGTATACAAAGTGTTAGACTTTTGAAATTATTTCATGTTTGGAAAATGTTTTGAAAGTGTTTGGTATTTGTTTTGAAAGTAAGCAAGTATATTTGATTTGAAAATGAGCAAGCAACTAGAAACAATCTACCTACTCAAAAGTCTTAGTTCATTTCTTCCTTTCCTTTGATATTGCTATCTTACCATTGATTTGGTAAGAAGCCTTATATTTGGATGTAAAGGGACGGGCATGGGTCATCGTATAGTCATGATTGCGATGTTGTGAGATATCTTAGCATTTCTCTTTCAGGGACTAAGATCATTTTGAAAGGCAACATTGATAGCGTCATCGAGGGACTACAATCTTGTATTTTTGATTTGTTTTTGCTAAGATATCCCACATGCATAACATGACCATTTTTGTAAGGCAACAAAGTGGAGTTATCCTAAGGGTGCAAGTGTGAAAATGTGTTTGATTTACATGTATTGTTTATCTTGAATTAGGGTTTGCTATTTGTTGATTTTAGTCTTGCCATACAAACCCTAATTACTAGCATTTATATAAAGCGATAAATTGCGGAAAGTAAAATTACTACGCTATTACATCATTAGGAGAGGGGGTATACAAATTTACAAATGAGGATTGCAAGAAAATTAAACCTAATTAACTATTACAACCATATTGAATAATGTACAAGAATTGAAAAATATAATGTACAAATGCAAATGGAAAAAGAAATGATTTTGTTTGGTTTTTTATGAAAGGCTTTAATCTTGACCTAATTAAGAAAATGATTAGTTAAAAATAAACAAAATTAAATTTAAACTAATTAAGAAAGAAATTAAGTTAAAAATGATTTTTAGGGTTTTCATGAAAAAGGTTTTAACTTAATGAAAATAATCTGAAAATTAATTAATTAAAAGAAACCTAAATTGTAAGTTAATTTTAATTTAAAAGAAAATAATATAATAATTAAACCTAAGTCTAAATATTTATTATTTAAGAAAAAGAAATTAATTTGTTTAAGAAAATGTTTTTTATCCTTTTTGTTTTATAAAGAAAATAAAATATATAAGTGTAAAAGATAAATACAAATATTTTTATATTTTTAATAATAAAAAAATAGTAATAAAAAGAATAATAAAATAAAACTGAAATAAAATACAAATAAGAAAAAGAAATAAATAAAAATAAAATAAATAAAATAAAGTTGGGCCAGGTGTGCAAAAGTAGGCAGGGGGTTAGAAGCCAGCAAAAAAATGAAGTCCACTGTGGGAGGCCCAGACGCATGCAACTTGTGACAAAAAGAGAGAAAAAATGTGAAAAATGAGAAAAGTGGCAGCGTTGGGGCTTGAACCCACGCCCTGAGCATGAAATGCGCACTGCCTTATCACTGGGGTGGCTATACATCCGTTAACTTAAATGAAATAATAAATACATAGCATAAGTCATGTCCTGAATATGACTTCATCTTCAACCTCCAGCCAGAACATCTGCAACTTCACTATTTCTCAACAAAAATGAAATATGCAAACATGAAAGTTGCTCCATTTTTCCATACGAATCCAACCATGTAAATATACAAAGCTATAAATCAAAGATGAATGAAAATTTTTGAAAGTACCAAATTCTGACCTAATTATTTTTAGAGATTCAAACCTAAAATTCTCTAAGCTCAAACAATATAAATGAAATCTATGGATATGTACAGTTTCAGGGTAATGATATCTACATTTTATCTTTGAAAATGCAAGCCTAACAATGCCTAAATAATGAGATGAAAAGTTATAAAACTCACATTGCAGCTGGAGATCGTGTTTTGAGTTAGAACTTGATTCAAGTTGTTATGATGATCAGGTTAGCTTCCTCAAGTTCCCAGGAAGCTAATGCAATGATTAGCTTGAGCAATGGATGGCTTGAATGGCTTGGAGAAGTCAATGTGCAGACTCTGTTTTTTGGTTATGGAAGTTGATGTAAATGGTGTTATAGTTGGGAAACAAGGACAGTGATGAGTTGTATTTGATGTAAGGAAGCTTTGAAATTTATTTTGAGGGAAAATGCACGATGGAAATAGAAGATACAAGTTCAAGGTCAAAACCTGCACAAAAATGGAGTTTGTGTGAAATTTATGGCTAGAGGGAGTTTGGGAGAAATTTCAGGCTTGTAAAATCGTGTCCTAAGTTGCATAATAGTGTCTCAATTTATAGGAAAAGGTTTTGAGAGCTTGGGATGATCAGAAGTACAAGTTCACATGTTATGGCTCTTTGGCTTATTTTTGAAGCAAGCTTGATACACATTATCCCAATGCATAGTACACGGCTATCTAGAGTGGTTATAAGCTTTAAACATGTTTATCTGACTTTGTATGTTGAGTGTGTGCTGAACAAACAAGTTAGAAGCTCAAGACAAGTTGACTTTGTGATCAAACCCAAACAATAGAATCAAATTTAAAGCAATCAAAGCAAACAAGATAAGCATGTAAAGGTGATCTAAACCCTAAGGTAACCCCACTTTTAAAATTGTCCCCAACAGAGTCGCCAGTTCTGTGATACGGTGGGAGAACTGACTAGAGGTTTTGCGTTTGTGTTCACAAATGTTTCGGTTTAGCAATAGTCGCCACCGACTTTTTATTTTATCCAAAGGAAAGGTCAAAAAGCACAGGAAAGACCTTTGAGATGTTTTCTTGGGTTCGGGGGGTAGATTATGAAAAGGGAAGGTGCTAGCACCCTTTTCATCCATGGTTTTCCATGGGCTCTTAGTTACTTGTTTAGATCACTTGCTTTTGCTTTTCAATTGTTTGAAATGGTGCTTTTGTGTGTGGTTTTGAAAATATTTTGAATAGAGGCCTTTGTCTAGGAAACCTTTGTAATGATTCTTGTTTGAATATATACAAAGGTGTTTGTCTTTTGAAAAGATGTTTCAATGTTTGAAAGTTGTTTCTTGGGAAATGTTTTGAAATTGTGTGTGTTTTGAAATTAGCAAGGATGTTTGCAAGTTTGATCAAGTAACTAGGAGTTGTCTACCCTACTCAAAGATCTTTCCTACACATTTTAACCCTTTGACAATGTTGTTTTACCATTGTATTTGGTAAACAACCTTGTATTTGGATGTTAAAAGGGACAGGCGTGGGTCATTGTATGACCATGATAGCAATAGTGCCAAGTATCTTAGCAAGTTTTTTGTGGGACTAGATCATTTTTGTTAGGCAACTAAGATAGCGTCATCGAGGGACTATGATCTTTTGTTTTGTTTTGTTTTGCCAAGACACCTAGCATGCATACCATAGCCATTTTAAGGCAACAAGTGGATGAAACCCTAGGGGTGCTTGTGTGCATTGTGTTGTCATTTTCATGCATTTTTGTCTTGTATTAGTCAAGCTATTTGTTTTGATTTTTGGTTATCATACAAACCCTAATTTATTAATCATGCATATTTGAAAGCAATAAAGTGCGTAAAAGTAAATCTACAACTATTACAACATGATTATGGGGAGGGGGATACAAATTTGGATAGGGGGATATTTGCAAGAAAATAAAACCCTAAGTCAACTATTACAACCATATTGAATTCATTGTTCAAATAAATAAATGGACAAATATTTAAATATGCAATATATTATAAATATGCAAAAAAATGTTTTTATACATTATTTTTCTGTATGTAAAAATAAGTTATTTAATATCCTAAAAATATTAAAAAATATTAATGGTCTTTTTTGAAAGGGGTGGAAACCCTAATTTGGTTTTAAGATATATATATATATATATATTAATTATATTATTTATTCATTTATGTACAAAATAAATAAATAAATAAAAATAATATATACAAATGTTAAAAATAAAATATGTGAGAAAATATTATTTAAGTGTAAAAATAATAAAAATAAAAATATATAATATTTTTATAATATTTACAAGTTTTTATTTTAAGAAAATAAAAGTATATTATTTAATAATTATTTCTATGTCCAAAAAAAATAATAAAAATAATAAAATAAAATGTGAAAATTTAAGAAAATATTTTTTTGTAATTTTTAATGTTTAGAAAAATAAATAAAAGTCAGAAACTAAAAAGAAATGAAAAATATGAAAAAATAATTTAAATGGGCCAAGGGGGTGTAAACAACAAGCTAATGGGTGCAAATAGCATGGAACAGCCAGGCCCAACCCAGATGGCCTTCATCTTCAACCTCTGATCAAACAAAAACGCGCGCCCTGTTCAAAACTTGAAATCCTGCATACGTGCTCAAAAGCAAAAACTTGCAACATGAAGGTTATAGAGCATGATCATACGATTCTACATATAAAAAACTTAACCTAACTCTCAAAGACCAGAGATAATTTCTCTGGCCCTAATTTCTAACCTAGTTTTTTCAGAAAGTTCATCATTCAAATTCTCCCAGCTCAGTTAACTTAAATGAATTCTATGCATATGTACAGCTCAAGGGCAATGAGGACTACATTTTTTATTCACAAACCTAAGCCTAATGATTCCTAAATAGAGAGATAGTAGTTTGAACTTTACCTATTTCAGTCAAGCTCGAGTATGGCAATGTAGGGGTTGTGAGTGAGGCCTGAGATACTTGTGATCTTGCTTGAAGTTCCTTTGAGCTTTCCCAATGCCTAGATAGCTTTGAACTTGCTTGAATCTCTCTATAGAACTTAACCGGCAAACTCAAAATTCAGAAATGGTGAAGTGTGTAAATGGAGTTACAGTGACTTGGGAATGGTTGGGATAGTTTAGGTAGGTTGTATGGAGTGTGTTGAAACTGGTTGCAAGCAAAATGCACGAGTGGTTTGTGATTTGGAAATCAAAATGCAAAACCTGCCCTGTTTTGCAAGAAAATGTGATTTTTGTGTACAAGGGTGTTTGAGAGGTTGCTAGCTCGTGTTTCTGGGTTAGTGTGATATGCAAAACTTGTTTGAAATATTTACAAACTTTGGTTTTATCAGATTGCAAAGATATGTGCTTTTTACAAGTTGACTTGGTTTTGAAGAAAAGTGTGAGTTGACAATGCAAAGGGCTGTACTTGCTAGCTCCAAGCCTGCTGATAGTTGGTGTACTTTTGCCTAAGTTTGTGGAGTTGGTTTTCTGCAAAGGATTGGGTTCACAGCTCAAGAGGAACAACTTGACATAAAGTAAGCTTTATCAAAGTGGCAATGTTGCCTTTTTGCCATTTTTAGATTAATCCTTTGTATAAACTTCTAAAGCTCAGAACAATGTCTTAATACATTGTGTTTGAATTCAATTTTTGAGTGTGGAAGGGTTTAAGGACCTGTAAACAAGTACAAGCAAGGTTGGGCAAAATTTGCAACTTGTATCATAGTGAAAAATGCCATGGACCAAAGTGATATTTTTTCAAATTCAAACCTTTGATTCTCCCTAACCATAAA
The DNA here is from genome assembly GCA_948472305.1 of Vicia faba. NCBI lineage: Eukaryota > Viridiplantae > Streptophyta > Magnoliopsida > Fabales > Fabaceae > Vicia > Vicia faba. The sequence continues at coordinate 1,558,719,034 of OX451739.1, read as the reverse complement.
TGATTTTTGAGAGTTCTTGGACATTTTGGAAAGCTTGTAACATGATATACAATCCATATTTGAAATGAATTTTGAGATTCCAATTGGAACTATGTGAAAAATTACCATGAAGATAGGTCAAAATCCTGCCTAAACTAGGGCAAAATTTCACTAAGTTAAAAGTTTCATGGACCCTTTGTCACAAAATCATAACTTGAGATACAAGCTTCTTTTGGGAAAACTTTGTGATTAAAAGTTGTAGATTTTGTGGAGTACTAATACTTTTATGTTGGAAGTTTTGTTTGAATCCAATTGCATCATGGTGAAAATGTTGGGCAAAGTTGGGAAAAAATAAGAAAATTTCATAACTTAGAAAATTTCTAAGTTATGAAAATTTTCATTCTTAAACCCTAATTTCCAAAATTAGGTTTCTTGGTGAACAAGTTTCATGTTTTGACATATCTTGATGAAAAATGACCCTTGGCACCTGATTTTGACCAAAAAGTCAAAGTTTGACTTTTTAGTGTACAATTGATTTTTGATTAGTTGACTGGAAAATTCATCTGTCAATCCAATGCATTTGAGATCTTTCGAACCTTGTGATTAGGTCAAGATGATTCCATTGAGTCCTTGAATCCATGCTTGAACCCAATTTGCCATTGGCTAGGTGAAAAATCAGAAATGGCCCTTCTGCAGTCAAAACCCTAAAAATGACCATTTTGCCCTTTTGATGATCTGATCAAATTTCTTGAGGAGTTGTGGTCCAAACTTGATCAAATGGTTAGGTCAACTGTCCAATTGACTGTAAATTGGCGACAATTGACTTTTTCCCCAATACAACTGATTTTTAGGTCAACTGTCCAATTGACTGGGCAAAAAAAATTTGATTCAAGGCTTGAAACTTGATATGGGAAATCTTAGGAGTCCAACATGAAGTATGAAAGTCACATTGAGCATTGAAAGTCCAAAAATCCCTGTGCAAACTCAAACCCTAATTTCAAGTCATCAGTGCAAGGTAGGTCCTGAGCAGAGCAAACCCTAATTCTGTCTGGAGTCCAAAGAGTCTTGTGAGGGGAAAAATTGATAAAATGAGAGGGAAAATTTTGGGGTACAACAGCTGCCCCTGTTCAATCTTCTTAAACTTGAAGAGTTAGATTGGCGAGTTTGCCGTTCGTGACTCGAAGGTAAGAGAATGATTGGACACTAGAGTGCCCAAGAATTTGCACTCGATAAAGTGTAGTTGAGGGAATGGGCTTAAAGATGCCATTTGGAGATGTGATAGAATCTTGTTGGAGATGGGATTAAAGATGCCATCCAAAATTGTTGATCTCATAAGAGATTCCTTTGCGAAAGTCTTTATTCCTATTATTGAGGAGGACTACGCCGGGGAATGCTGATCTCTGTCGTGGTAGAAATAGAATTTTAGGAGCTTCAGTCGTCCGTTATTCTACTGGGGAATCATCTCCTGGTTGAAGAGGTGAAAATGAACTAGTATCTGGTCGTGCTCCAGGCTTTACAGTGACTTACTGGGGGTGATATTAAACTTGCTATCTGGTCGTTCTCCAGGCTTCACAATTTCTCAATTCTTATCTGGTCGTACTCCAGGCTTTAGAAGGAATTAAGTTGTTATCCGGTCGCTTTTGGGCTTCAACTTGAATTTAAGGCACACTAATATCCGATCGACTCCGGGCTTCTTAGTAATTAGCCAAGTAAACTGCTATTTGGTCAAAATCCAAGCTTCACAGCATCTTAAACTGTTATCTGGTCAAAATCCAGGCTTCACAGTCTTGTATTGCTATCTGGTCAAAATCCAGGCTTCATGATACCTTACTTCCTATCTGGTCAAAATCCAGGCTTCAGAAGAAAATCAAATGGTTATCTGGTCACCTTCGAGCTTCCCTTTGATTTTGGGGCCTACTAATATCCGGTTGAATCCGGGCTTCAAAGTAATCGGCCGAGTAAACTGCTTTTTGGTCGAAATCCAGGTTTCACAGTGTACCTCACTGTTATCTGGTCAAAATCCAGGCTTCACAGTGTTTTGTAGAGATCAAGATACTATCCGGTCGAACCCGAGCTTCGTAGCTTGAACTTAAGATGTACCACAATCTGGTCGATTCCAGGCTTCATGGTGCTTTATACTACTATCTGGTCGATTCCAGGCTTTACAGTAATTTGCTGGGCATTCAACTATTTTTCCGGTCGATCTCCGGGCTTCAGTATGATCAAGATATCATCCGGTCGAATCCGGGCTTCATAATTTGAGATGGAACAAGAATCTGAGCGTTGATTTGAATAAACAATAGAATATCATCTGTTTCTGGAGCATCTCTAAGCTATATTTGAACTTTGAACATTCGTTACAGATAGTTGTTAATTTTATCCTGAAAAGGGTAAAACGTTAGCTGAAACATAAAGTTATGTTTGCATGAAATGTATGATGCAAATCAATGTTTATGATATATGAATGTAATGTATGCGCATGTAAGCTGATTTGCTGTCTTGCTGAGGAAAATAAATCCTTGATAGCTGGAGATAATAAAATCTTTGACTGCTGCCGGGGAAAATAAATCCTTGACTGCTGCTGGGGATAGAAAATCCTTGACAACTCGCGGGGATTATCAAAACTTTGACAACTTCTGTGGGGATGTGAAAATCCTTTATGACTTTCCTGGGGATATAGGGATCCTTCAAGTCCTTTGAAGTTGGAAGATGATAGACATTCTGTCGTAAGAATAATGCCGAGTGCCGTTTGAGAAACCTGCTTGGGGAGTCCCGAGAACCTTAATGACTATGGTTGGGGATTGAGAATCTTCAATCTACTGGGAAATAAAAATAATTCTGCGGGGGGAAGTTTAATCTGTTGGAGAGTAGCTATACTGCTGGAGAGTTTTAGGAGACTCTTGTGGGGAACAACTCATTCCTGTTATGGAGAGAGTTCAAGAGTTTGGGTTGTATGCCAATCTACTGGGGAACTATCCAAAGCTGTTGTCTGGTTAGCTGTCAGGCTTCACAGCAGCTTGCTGGGAAGTTACCAGGTTCTAAGATAACTTGCAAGGGAATTATCTGGTTTTAAGACAACTCTCTGGGGAATTTGGAGGAAGCTGGATGGTTTCTACTGTGGTTAAGGGTTGAAGTTTTGGACTCCGCTGGGGAAGAAAGTTTCATCTTTGCTGAGGGCCTGTAATTCAAAGTTTGGCTCCATTGGGGATTTCAAAATTTAACTCCACTGGGGATATGTATTTCAAGGTTTTAGCTCCGTTGGGGACCTAGATGATGTACTGCAGGGGATTTCTCCTGGAATAGCCTAAAGAAGTCTTCCTATACTTTCAACCTATCAGTAATTATTCTTTTGCATTTCGTTTATTTGTAATTAGTGATTATATTCAAATGCATATGCTCATTTAATTAAATCATTGGACGTTTTCAAATAAAACACAAGTGTAAAGAAAGGAAAAGGCAAATAGTTTTCTGCACTTTGAAGTATCTTTGTATTTAACTTTGTGTAAGTATTTTGTACAAAGGAGACAGACATCCTAGTAAGAGAATGTTGTCATAAAAATGAGAAAAATTTATACAAAGAAAGATAGCTATGTGTAAAAAATTCCATGGGGTTCCCATTCTGCTATAGCCTTCGTAACTCTGAATATCCTGTCAATTCGTTGCTTCGTCCGAAGATGATTGGGCTGATCAGAAGCCCGAAGCTTGTCTGTGAAGAGATTGTCCTTAAAGTGATCCGACGAGACGTAGTCATACGCTTTAATTCCCTAAATTTTGCCTGGACCGCCCTTTCGGGTTTTCAATCCACCGGGAAACCCTTTTTTGCCCAAGTCGCCCTTTCGGGTTTTCAACTTGCCGGGTGTACAGATTTTTTTGTTTATCCCTAACTTTTGCCTGAACCACCCTTTCGGGTTTTCGATTCACCGGGATGCCCATTTTTTCCCCAAGTCGCCCTTTCGGGTTTTCAACTTGTCGGGTCATTTATGCGTAGTATCTTTTGACTATGTCTGCATTCGCAGGGTCCGGAAGGTCATCGCCGTCCATGGTGGTCAGGATCATTGCCCCACCAGAAAAGATGTTCTTGATCACAAATAGTCCTTCGTAAGTAGGAGTCCATTTGCCCTGGGATCACTTTGCGGTAAGATGATCCGCTTGATTACAAGGTCCCCGACTTGATATACCTGGCATCTGACTTTCTTATTGAATGCCTTGATCATTTGTTTTTGATACGCCTGACCATGACAAACAGCAGTAAGTCGCTTTTCATCAATCAAGTTAAGTTGATCAAGCCGGGTCTGAATCCAATCGTCTTCACTCAAACCAGCACCCTTCATGATTCTCAAGGATGGAATCTGAACCTCGATGGGCAAAACAACTTCCATGCCGTATACCAAAGAATAGGGTGTTTCCCCAGTTGATGTACGCGCCGTGGTACGGTACCCGTGCAGAGCAAATGGTAACATCTCATGCTAGTCCTTGTAGGTGACTGTCATCTTTTGTATAATCTTCTTGATATTTTTGTTCGCAGCTTCGACAACACCGTTCATCTTTGGCCGATAGGGAGATGAATTGTGATATTGAATCTGGAACTGCTCGCACAAAGCGGTGATCATAGAGTTGTTCAGGTTTGTACCATTGTCCGTGATGATCCTGTCGGGGATACCATATCGGCAAATGAGGTTCTGCTTGATGAACCGGGCAACCATATTCTTTGTGATAGAGGTGAAGGAGGCTGCTTCGACCCACTTGGTGAAGTAGTCAATGGCCACCAGGATGAAACGGTGTCCATTGGATGTTGTAGGCTTGATCTCTCCAATCATGTCGATTCCCCACATAGAGAATGGCCAAGGAGATGTTAGGACATTGAGAGGAACTGGAGGAATATGTATCTTGTCCGCATAGATTTGACATTTGTGACAAGTACAGGAATGTTGATGACAATCAACTTCCATGGTAGACCAGTAATAGCCTTCCCGTAGAATCTTCTTAGCCATCGTATATACGCTCGAATGGGTGCCAAATGTACCATTATGTAGTTCAACCATGATATGTTCATCTTCAATCTTGTCCATACAACGGAGCAGAATGCAATCGTGATTGCGCTTGTATAGGATACCATTGCTTAGGAAGAACTTGGATGAGAACCTCATTAAGAACTTTTTGTCGTTGACTGAAGCTTCTTCAGGATATTCTTGTGCTTCGAGATACCTTTTGACGTCATGAAACCACGGTCGGTCCACTACTTCTTCGGTATTAATCTCGTGACAATGTGCAGGTTCATCCATTCGCTCAATGGAGATTTGGGGAGCCTCATTATCCCAGTTAAGTTTAAACATGGAGGACATTGTAGCTAGAGTATCTGCTAGCTGATTTTCTTCTCGCGGGAAGTGCTCGAAGGTAATCTGCTCGAAATGAGGCAACAATGTCAAGACATGTTCTTTGTAAGGGATGAGGTTAGGATGTTTAGTGTCCCACTCTCCTTTGATCTGACTGATGACCAAAGCTGAGTCTCCAAACACAACCAAAGATCTGATTCCCAAGTCTATTGCAGCCTTGAGTCCAAAAATGCAAGCTTCATACTCGGCCATGTTGTTGGTGCAGTTGAAACAGAGTCTGGCGGTGAAAGGTGTATGGAAACCTTCTGGTGAGATGAGCACAACACCGATACCGTTACCAAGTGCGTTGGAGGCACCATCAAAGTACAAGGTCCATCGGGATCCTTGTTCAGGTTTGTCACACGGTCCGTTATCTTCAATGTTGTCTAAGGTCATAATGTCTTCGTCGGGGAAGTCAAACTTCATGGATTGGTAATCTTCGACAGCTTGATGAGCCAGATGGTCAGCCAGCACACTCCCCTTTATAGATTTTTGGGTCGTGTACTGTATATCGTACTCAGTCAGGATCATTTTCCATCTAGCTATTCTTCCAGATAAAACAGGCTTTTCAAAGATGTACTTGATCGGATCCATCTTAGAGATCAGCAGAGTGGTATGAGTCAACATATACTGCCTTAGCCAGCGAGAAGCCCATACCAAAGCGCAACAAGTTTTCTCGAGCAGTGAGTAGCGAGTCTCACAGTCGGTAAACTTTTTTCTAAGGTAATAAATGGCATGCTCTTTTCGTCCAGACTCGTCATGTTGGCCCAATACACACCCCATTGAATTCTCCAAGACAGTCAGATACATGATAAGCGGTCTTCCTTCGACGAGAGGCATCAAGATAGGAGGTTCTAGCAAATATTCCTTGATTTTATCGAAAGCAACTTGACAGTCATCATTCCATTTAACCACCTGATCTTTCTTCAACAACTTGAAGATTGGCTCACAGGTAGATGTTAGGTGAGAAATGAACCTTGCAATGTAGTTTAGGCGTCCCAAGAAACCCCTGACCTCCTTCTTAGTGCGAGGGGTAGGCATTTCTTGTATAGCTTTGACTTTGGCAGGATCAACCTCGATGCCTTTGTTGCTGACAATGAAATCCAAGAGTTTACCAGACCTGACTCCGAAAGTGCACTTGTTAGGGTTCAGTCTAAGCTTGTACTCTTTCAACCTGACAAACAGCTTTTGCAGATGGTCGAGGTGTTCTTCTTCTGTTTGTAAACGGGCTATCATGTCGTCCACGTAGACTTCAATCTCATGATGTATCATGTCATGAAATAAAGCTACCATGGCGCGTTGGTAGGTTGCCCCGACATTCTTCAGTCCGAATGGCATCACTTTATAGCAGAAGGTACCCCACTGTGTAACAAAAGTAGTCTTCTCCATGTCTTCAGGGGCCATTTTGATCTGGTTGTAACCTGAAAATCCATCCATGAAAGAAAATACATTGTGCTGAGCTGTGTTGTCAACCAAAATGTCAATGTGCAGTAGTGGAAAGTCATCTTTAGGGCTAGCCCTGTTTAAGTCTCTGTAATCCACGCATATTCTGACTTTGCCGTCTTTCTTAGGCACGGGCACAATGTTAGCAACCCATTGTGGATAGGATGTAACAGCAAGAAATCCAACATTGAATTGCTTCATCACTTCAGCTTTGATCTTTTCGGACATGTCGGGCCTCATTCGACGAACTTTCTGCTTAATTGGTGGACAATCTTCTCTAGTAGGGAGACGGTGAACCACAATATCAGTATCAAGTCCCGGCATGTCTTCGTAGGACCAGGCGAAGATCTCAACATATTCATTTAACAGCTGAACTAAGCGCTCTTTGACACTTGGCTCTAGGTTGGCACCCACTCTAATTTATTTTATGTCATCCTCTGTTCCCAAGTTGATTGTCTCTAACAACTCCTCGTGAGGTAGAATAGCCCTTTCTTCCTGTTGTAGCAGTCTAGCCAACTCTCCAGGCACTTCACAGTCTTCATCACCTTCGTATTCGGCATGGTTGACCAGATCTTCAGAGTCGCTGAAGGCCATAGCAGAATTGTCACCCATGGAATCCGGAATGGAAGGGTACCTGCATTTGTGAGTGTGGGTGTGTGTAAGGGATAACCACCTTTAAACAAAAAAAGAAAGAAAATGAACACAAAATTTTATATATGAAAACGTCCATGATTCATTAAAATGGCATATGAAGATGAAAAATCAAACCGTTACAAATGGACCTATGTACCTCGGGTAAGGCACAAGGCAAAAAGTGTACGAATTGTTTAAGAATTATTACAGACCAACAGAAATGTTTGAAAGATAAATTACTGATTTATGAAAGTAATGGGAACAAAGTCTTTTTCCTCCCAGTTGTTCAGTCCTCCTTCAACAGTAGGGAAAATACAGTCTTCTAGATTGCTCTCCTCTTCACCATCCTCCAAAGCATTGACTCCATGATGGGTGATCTTCACTGGTGGCCCTCCAGCCCGGGAGCGACGCACAGCCTTTTGAGCAGAAGCAGTGAAACCCAAGCCGAATTTATCAGATTTGAAAGGAAAGTCTGGTAGCTGACCCCACATTGTGCTTCCTCCTTCTTCAATCACAGCCTTCGTATCTTTGAGGGATGACATCCGAGGCATAGGTTTGGTAATCATGGGTACATAAGACACTGTCTTGGTCGCTGCAACTTCAGTAGAAACCTCTTCAAAGTGCTGAAAGGGGGTCTCGATGAATTCACCATCCAATTCAACATAGCAGAATGAATTTAGATGGCTTATCATATACTCCTCTTCACCATGAACAATTATAATTTTCCCCTAGACTGGGTATTTGAGCATTTGGTGCAAAGAAGAAGTGACAGCCCCAGCATTATGGATCCAGAGTCTTCCCAACAAGCAAGAATAGGAAGGACGGATGTCCATCACATAAAATATGGAGTTGAAAGTTTTCGTTCCCACTTTAATCGGGATGTCCACCTCCCCGTGGACCATCCTTTTAGAACCATCAAAGGCTCTGACGGCGATATTGCTGGGCTTCAGAGTTAAACCTTAACAGTCCAATCTGTCCAATGATTTCTTTGGCAAGACATTTAAAGACGACCCAGTATCAACCAGAATGTGAGCTAGAGTAGTCCCTCTGCATTCCATCGAGACATGCAGAGCGTCATTATGCTTTCTCCCCTTAGATGTTAAATCAGCATCGGAGAACCCAAGACCATTGTCTGCAGTTAGGCTAGCTACACATTCCTGGAACTGGTCCGCGGAGGTTTCCCGAGGCACGTGGGCTGTCTTCAAGAATCTGATCAAAGCTTTGGCATGAGCTTCGGAACAGAGCAACAGGGCCAGCATAGAGATTTTTGAGGGAGTTTGCCCCAGTTGTTCCACAACATCATAGTCGCTTTTCTTGATTATTTTCAAAATCTCTTCCATTTCTTTTTTAGTGGTCTCGGGGATAACCAAAGCCTGAGCCCTCGTCCTGAAGGGCTCTTCTTAGATCCCTTTCCCTCTATCATCAGCAACAGCAGAGGGTACAACCGCAGGAGTCACAACTTCTTCAATAATAACTGGAGTTCTTGCAGATATGTTGGCCGGAATGGGAGTAACCTTAGGAGCATTTGAGGGTCCGAAGATTTCTCTTGGAGGAGCAATCTCCGGAGAGAAAATTCTTCCGCTGCGGGTGATTTTACTCGTTCCAGCAATATTTCCAATGTCGGAAGTCTCTTCATCAGAACTTTCTTCAACTGATTCAATCTGTTTAATACCGTGGTAGAAGATCTCTCCCCTATAGTTCCACGGTATTGATTTGTTGGACTTGTACGGGATGGGCCCCGGCATAGTTATCTTCAGAGGTACAATCTTTGGATCGGATATAATCTTAACAGGTCTTTTGGTGACCTTGGAAAGACTGGTGGATATGGTAATTATAGCAACATCATTGACAGGAATCAGAGTTACATGAGTCTTTTCAAAAAGGATTTCTTGATTATCCATTAGGCGTTGGATGCCTAAATTCAACATCGGACAGTCGATTGGTAAGGATGAACAAAGGCAACAAACTCTTTCACATCCTGGGAAAATCCCAGCCTTCAACAAATTTAGCTTGATTATCGGTAACGGAGTCATCAAATCATCAACAGTAGCAACATACAGATCCTCTTCAACAGCATGGGCATTGTGGCCATGCTTTGGCATTGGAGCAGAGATCACATTTGGATTTTCGGGGGCGTCGAATTCCACTTCCTTAGCGTTTATTAAATCCTGAATCTTATTCTCGAGGGCCCAACAATTGTTGGTGTCGTGCCCCAGGCTGTCTGAATGATAAGCACATTTGGCGTTGGCATGGTAAAATGGAGAAGTTGTATTCGGATTTTGCGGTGCCTCTCTCAAGGTTGTAAGGTTTAACTTCAAGAGATGGGGGAGAACCTGAGCAGGTGTCATGTTTATTATGGTGAATTTCCTAGCAGGCCTCTCCGCCCTTTGTTGGTTGGTTCTGGGTTGATTGTTTCTGGGCTGATCAGCCGCAGACTTCTGAATCATTACGGCCCTCACCGCTGGCCGGCGCTCAACTCTTCCTCGACCTATTTGGGAGTAAACAACTGACACTTCTTTCTTTGCTGGAAAAGGATTTTTGATGGAAGCACAAGTAGATGTATCTTTCTGAATTTTACCACTCTTGATTCCGGCTTCAACTCTCTCACCCGTTAGAATTAACTCGGTGAACCCCGCAGACGAACTTCTTATCAGGTGATTGAAGAATGAACCTGACAGAGTCCCCAAGAACATATCAACTAGCTCCCTCTCAAATAGAGGTGGTTGCACTCGCCCTACCAAGTCTCTCCATTTCTGGGCATACTCCTTAAAGCCTTCATTTGAGACCATGCCCATACTCTATAATTGAGTACAGGTTGGTGCTAAGTCCGCATTATATTGATATTGTCTGTAGAAGGAAGCAACCAAATCCTCCCAATTGTGCACATCAGACCTCTCAAGCTGGTAGAACCAATCCAATTGCGTCCCTGACAAACTATCTTGAAAAATGTGGACCCACAGGTCCTTGTCAGAAGAATGAGGTTGAATTTTTCTGACGTAAGACCGTAGGTGCATCTTTGGGCAAGACACCCCATCGTACTTAGCAAAAAGAGGCACTTTAAACTTGGGGGGAATGACAATCCCAGAAACCAACCCTAACTCTTCAAAGTCCAGCCCAGGCACCCTCTGTACCTCCATAGTTGCCAGACGTTCTTCCAGATTCTTGTACTTGTCGTCTGCAGGAGGATATTGTTGTTCAGAATAGTCTTCATCCTCCTCCTCTTCTTCTTCTTCCTCAGACTCAGATGGTACTGCAACTCCCTTTACTTTTCCTACCCCTTAATCAGATGTTAAGGGGAAATCCAAGACCCTTCTAGTTTGACCTTCAAATCTTCTACCCAAAGTAGCCACACCAACTCTTTTCTTTTTCTTTTTCTCTTTTTCCTTTTCCTTTTCCAGCAAGGTTTTAAGATCCTCCTGACCCTTAGCCAAGGTCATGAGTAGTTGTTGGAACTGTGAATTCTGCGCTTGCAAATCTTTGACCGTCTGCTCTATATCCATCTTGCTGAAATAAACAGCAGAGAGATAAGGAAACCTGGTGTGAAGACCTGTTTATGCATATGATGAATGAAATGTATTCATGTAATGCATTCAAGGATTCAGAAATTCAAATTTGTTGTAAACAAAAAGGAACACACGTCATATTAATAAGATAGAATTTATTAGTACATAAATGCCCCATGGGAAAAAATAATACAAAATTCTAATGTAAAAAGACGTTGCGCATCCTCTTTAGCGCAATGTAGGTGTTAAGAGTCTGCTCTTCGTGAAGTTGATGAGTAAGTTCTAAAACCTTCTCACTGGCGTAGAATTGGGCTTCAATAGTATCGCGTTCTCCCTTGATCTGTATCCAACTCCTTTGTAAATCTTCCAATGATTTTGGCATGTCAGGATGTAGGAGGGTGTATGGAACCTCTCCTTCCATAATAGGCTCTTTGATCATAGGGAGAATGTAGGGGTAAGGCATCATAAGACTTTGGGCGCGGGTTCGTACCCACTTGAGGTAAGGCTCAAGGGGGATGTAATTCTTGTGTCCCAATGTCTTATTGTCTACCTTGTTGGGCATCCTCCAAGCTCGGATGAATCTTTGTCGAAGTCCTTGAGCGTCGTTGTCAAAGTCAAAAACCAAGTCTGGAATCAGCATGTCATAGGGGCCATCCCTCCGGGAATACCCAAACTGTCTCAGAGCCAAGCAGGGGTTGTAGGTAATGCCTCCCCTAATGCCAAGTAGTGGGACATTAGGGAATTCCCCACAATGATCAATGATGATGACATTTTCTATGGACCGAGAACACCAATGAACATCTGAATGTGTAAGAGTCATCAATCGTTGTGACCACCTCAAGCCTTGCTCATTCTTCAAGACTGATTGGGGAAGGTGAGAAATAAACCACCTTGCTAGAAGAGGAGTACAACACATGAGAACACCTCTTTTCCTCATTGTTCGTGTGTGAAATGAGTGTAGGATGTCCCCAACCAATGTAGGCACATAATTCCGAGATATGAAGAACTTGGTAGCATTCACATCTATAAGCTGGTCAAGGTTTTGGAACAAGACCAACCCATAGATGAGAAGTGCTACAATCTCCTCAAAAGCTTGCAGATCTAGAGAGTTCCAGCATTCTTGAGCTTTCTCAAACATAAACTTTGCCAAGAAACCCTTGACACCACTTCTGGTTTCCCAATGACCTATGATATCAGATGGTTGCAAGTGTAAGGCTTGAGCAACATCTTCAGGCTTTGGATCTCTTTCCGTACCGTTGTAGGGTAGTTGATGGAGAATAGGAATCCTCAGGAGTTGAGAAAATTCCTCCAAAGTAGGCACTAACTGGTAATCAGTAAATGTGAAGCAGTGGTATAGGGGGTCAAAGAACTGGAAGAGAACTTTCACCATGTCTTCCTCAATGTTGGAGTTGACCAAGTTGAGAAGTCGACCATGTCTTTCAGTGAACGGAGAATACTCTGGAATCTTGGAAGTAAGCTCCTTGAGTTGAGGAGGAATTCTCACAAGGTTGACCTGGATTGTTTTCCTACAGAGTGATTCCATAACCTACAAAACAAGAACAAATATGAAGATCCAAACCCTTGAAATGGTTAATGGATGCACATGATGCTTCATGATGTTCATGATGTATGCACAAGTATATGTACAAGCAAGTCACACAAGTTCCTAGTTTCAGGCTTGCATGGGGGTTTCATAGGTAAGTACCCTCTTGAAGTTAGTTGGCTCAACCTGTCCTATAAATAGTAACCGGGTTCTAAGGAGCTCAATATCACTGGATTATTTTCTGTGTTCATTGTTTCAGTTTAGCCACTTTACTGGCGACCGAAATATTCCAAGAAAATAACCCTCAATGAGTGTAGTATCGAGTATCTACCAACTTCGGACTGCACCAAAGCCGGTCATCTCACTACCCCTAAAAAGGCCAAGATGGTCAAGTAAAGGTTCTAAAAGTCCATTAGTGCTTCATGACATCACTCAGCGGCTCCGTATTCTCTTTGATTAACTCAAAGGCTACCGGTACCCACAAATATGTCACACTAATATAGCTATTGCTTCAACCATGTCGGTATACCCGGCACAGTTTCCACAACGTATTGCTATTTACCTATGAATGTTTCCCAAATCCGGGTAGAGGATTTCAAACCCAAACAATAGAATCAAATGTAAAGCAATCAAAGCAAACAAGATAAGCATGTAAAGGTGATCTAAACCCTAAGGTAACCCCACTTTTAAAATTGTCCCCAGCAGAGTCGCCAGTTCTGTGATACGGTGGGAGAACTGACTAGAGGTTTTGCATTTGTGTTCACAAATGTTTCGGTTTAGCAAGAGTCGCCACCGAATTTTTATTTTATCCAAAGGAAAGGTCAAAAAACACAGGAAAGACCTTTGAGATGTTTTCTTGGGTTCGGGGCGTAGATTATGAAAAGGGAAGGTGCTAGCACCCTTTTCATCCATGGTTTTCCATGGGCTCTTAGTTACTTGTTTAGATCACTTGCTTTTGCTTTTCAATTGTTTGAAATGGTGCTTTTGTGTGTGGTTTTGAAAATATTTTGAAAAGAGGCCTTTGTCTAGGCAACCTTTGTAATGATTCTTGTTTGAATATATACAAAGGTGTTTGTCTTTTGAAAAGATGTTTCAATGTTTGAAAGTTGTTTTTTGGGAAATGTTTTGAAATTGTGTGTGTTTTGAAATTAGCAAGGATGTTTGCAAGTTTGATCAAGTAACTAGGAGTTGTCTACCCTACTCAAAAATCTTTCCTACATATTTTTAACCCTTTGACAATGTTGTTTTACCATTGTATTTGGTAAACAACCTTGTATTTGGATGTTAAACGGGACATGCGTGGGTCATCGTATGACCATGATAGCAATAGTTCCAAGTATCTTAGCAAGTTTTTTATGGGACTAGATCATTTTTGTTAGGCAACTAAGATAGCGTCATCGAGGGACTATGATCTTTTGTTTTGTTTTGTTTTTCCAAGAAACCTAGCATGCATACCATGACCATTTTTAAGGCAACAAGTGGATGAAATCCTAGGGGTGCTTGTGTGCATTGTGTTGTCATTTTCATGCATTTTTGTCTTGTATTAGTCAAGCTATTTATTTTGATTTTTGGTTATCATACAAACCCTAATTTATTAATCATGCATATTTGAAAGCAATAAAGTGCGTAAAAGTAAATCTACAACTATTACAACATGATTATGGGGAGGGGGATACAAATTTGGATAGGGGGATATTTGCAAGAAAATAAAACCCTAAGTCAACTATTACAACCATATTGAATTCATTGTTCAAATAAATAAATGGACAAATATTTAAATATGCAATATATTATAAATATGCAAAAAAATGTTTTTATACATTATTTTTATGTATGTAAAAATAAGTTACTTAATATCCTAAAAATATTAAAAAATATTAATGGTCTTTTTTGAAAGGGGTGGAAACCCTAATTTGGTTTTAAGAAATATATATATATATATATATATATATATATATATATATATATATATATATATATATATATATATATATATATATATATATATATATATATATATATATATATATATATATATATATATATATATATATATATATATATATATATATATATATATATATATATATATATATATATATATTAATTATATTATTTATTCATTTATGTACAAAATAAATAAATAAATAAAAATAATATATACAAATGTTAAAAATAAAATATGTGAGAAAATATTATTTAAGTGTAAAAATAATAAAAATAAAAATATATAATATTTTTATAATATTTACAAGTTTTTATTTTAAGAAAATAGAAGTATATTATATAATAATTATTTCTATGTCAAAAAAAATAATAAAAAAAATAAAATAAAATGTGAAAATTTAAGAAAATATTTTTTGTAATTTTTAATGTTTAGAAAAATAAATAAAAGTCAGAAACTAAAAAGAAATGAAAAATATGGAAAAATAATTTAAATGGGCCAAGGGGGTGTAAACAGCAATCTAAGGGGTGCAAATAGCATGGAACAGCCAGGCCCAGCCCAGATGGCCTTCATCTTCAACCTCTGATAAAAAAAAACGTGCGCCCTGTTCAAAATTGGAAATCCTGCATACGAGCTCAAAAGCAAAAACTTGCAACATGAAGGTTATAGAGCATGATCATACGATTCTAACCATATAAAAAACTTAACCTAACTCTCAAAGACCAGAGAGAATTTCTCTGGCCCTAATTTCTAACCTAGTTTTTTCAGAAAGTTCATCATTCAAATTCTCCCAGCTCAGTTAACTTAAATGAATTCTATGCATATGTACAGCTCAAGGGCAATGAGGATTACATTTTTTATTCACAAACCTAAGCCTAATGATTCCTAAATAGAGAGATAGAAGTTTGAACTTTACCTGTTTCAGTCAATCTCGAGTATGGCAATGTAGGGGTTGTGAGTGAGGCATGAGATACTTGTGAGCTTGCTTGAAGTTCCTTTGAGCTTTCCTAATGCTTAGCTAGCTTTGAACTTGCTTGAATCTCTCTATAGAACTCAACCTGTAAAATCAAAATTCAGAATTGGTGAAGTGTGTAAATGGAGTTACAGTGACTTGGGAATGGTTGGGATAGTTTAGGTAGGTTGTATGGAGTGTGTTGAAACTGATTGCAAGCAAAACGCACGAGTGGTTTGTGATTTGGAAATTAAAATGCAGAACCTGCCCTGTTTTGCAAGAAAATGTGATTTTTGTGTACAAGGGTGTTTGAGAGGTTGCTATCTCGTGTTTCTGGCTTAGTGTGATATGCAAAACTTATTTGAAATGTTTACAAACTTTGGTTTTATCAGATTGCAAAGATATGTGCTTTTTGTAAGTTGACTTGGTTTTGAAGAAAAGTGTGAGTTGACAATGCAAAGGGATGTACTTGCTAGCTCCAAGCCTACTGATAGTTGGTGAACTTTTGCCTAAGTTTGTGGAGTTGGTTTGCTGCAAAGGATTGGGTTCACATCTCAAGAGTAACAACTTGACATAAAGCAAGCTTTATCAAAGTGGCAATGTTGGCTTTTTGCCATTTTTAGATTAATCCTTTGTATAAACTTCTAAAGCTCAAAACAATGTATTAATCCATTATGTTTGCATTCAATTTTTGAGTGTGGAAGGGTTTAAGGACCTGTAAACTAGTACAAGCAAGGTTGGGCAGAATTTGCAACTTGTATCATAGTGAAAAATGCCATGGACCAAAGTGATATTTTTCCAAATTCAAACCTTCGATTCTACCTAACCATAAATGATTTTGGAGAGTTCTTGGAAATTTTGTAAAGCTTGTAACATGCTCTACAATCCATCTTTGAAATTCATTTTGATATTCCAATTGGAACTATGTGAAAAATTGCCATGAAGATAGGTTAAAATCCTGCCTAAACTAGGGCAAAATTTCACTAAGTTAAAAGTTTCATGGACCCTTGTTCACAAAATCATAACTTGAGATCCAAGCTTCTTTTGGGAAAACTTTGTGCATAAAAGTTGTATATTTTATGGAGGACTACAACTTTCATGTTGGAAGTTTTGTTTGAATCCAATTTCATCGTGGTGAAAATGTTGGTCAAAGTTGGGAAAAAATAAAAAAATTTCATAACTTAGAAAATTTCTAAGTTATGAAAATTTTCAATCTTAAACCCTAATTTCCAAAATTAGGTTTCTTGGTGAACAAGTTTTATGTTTTGACACATCTTGATGAAAAATGACCCTTGGCACCTGATTTTGACCAAAAAGTCAAAGTTTGACTTTTCAGTGTACAATTGATTTTTGATGAGTTGACTGGAAAATTCATCTGTCAATCCAATGCATTTGAGATCTTTTGAACCTTGTGATTAGGTCAAGATGATGCCATTCAGTCCTTGAATCCATGCTTGAACCCAATTTTCCATTGGCTAGGTGAAAAATCAGAAATTACCCTTCTGCAGTCAAAACCCTAAAAATGACCATTTTGCCCTTTTGATGATCTGATCAAATTTCTTGAGGACTTGTGGTCCAAACTTGATCAAATGGTTCATAGGAGTCCATAATGTTGATGTGGATAAAAAATTATGAGGTTTGACTGTAAATTAGCCACAATTGACTTTTTCCCCAATACAGCTGATTTTTAGGTCAACTGTCTAATTGACTGGGCAAAAAAAAATTGATTCAAGGCTTGATACTTGATATGGGAAATCTTAGGAGTCCAACATGAAGTATGAAAGTCACATTGAGAATTGAAAGTCCAAAAATCCCTGTGCAAACTCAAACCCTAATTTCAAGTCATCAGTGCAAGGAGAGGTCCTGAGCAGAGCAAACCCTAATTCTGTCTGGAGTCCAAAGAGTCTTGTGAGGGGAAAACTTGATAAAATGAGAGGGAAAATTTTGGGGTAAATCAATTGGATCAAGTGTTCTTCACAAATTTGCCTTGCAAAACAAGAATGAAACCCTAACTTCTTGCCTTTGATTCTCCTTGCTCAAGTATGATCTCAATAACTTCTTGGACATTTTGGAAAGCTTGTAACATCCTATAAAACCTCTATGTTTAACATTTTTGAAGATTCATCTTGGAACTATGTGAAAAATTTCCATGAAGTTAGGTCAAAATCCTGCCTAAACTACGACAAACTTTCACTAAGTTTTCAAGTTTCATGAACATGTCTTCTTAAAATCATAACTTGAAATCCATGAATTTCTAGAAAAAGTTGCGTTCTACAATGTTTTATATCTCATTGATATCTACAATTTTCATGTTGGAAGTTTCATTTTAATCATCTTGCATCATGGTGAAAATTTGGTTCAAAGTAATGAAAAAAATGTGAATTTCCAACATTTAGAAAAATTTCTAAGTTTAGAAATTTTGACTTTTCAAAATGAAATCTTGACCTTTCGATTTCTTGTTTAACAAGTTTCATATTTTGACATGTCTTGATGAATTGTCATGTTTGATACTTGATCTTGGTCAAAAAGTCAAAGTTTGACTTTTCAGTGGACATTTGACTTTTCATTAGTTGACTGAAATTCACATGTCAATCAATTGAGCTTGAGAAATGTTTTGAGCCATGTCATTGGGTAAAAATTAAGTATTTAAAACCTTGAGATCATAACTTAAACCAATCAATCATTTTCTAGGTCAAAAATCAGAAATTGCACCTTCTCAGTCAAAACCCTAATTTTGACCATTTTGCCCTTTTGATGATCTGATCAAATTTCTTGTGGAATTGTGGTCCAAACTTGATCAAATGACATATATGAGATCATGATGTTGATATGGATAAAAAATTATGAAGTTTGACTGTAAATTAACCATAGTTGACTTTTTCCCCAATACAGTTGATTTTAGGTCAACTGATCAATTGACTGAGCAAAAATATGATCCAAGACTTGAAACTTGACATAACAAATCTTGAGGATCCAAAATGATCCATGAAAGTCATATGGGGCATTAAAAGTTCATTTGTCCTCGAGCAAACTCAAACCCTAATTTTCAGTTATCAGTGCTTGAGGAGGTGTCTTGAGTTGATCAACCCTTGTGCAGTCTCGAATCCAAGGAGATGTTGGGAGAGATTACTTGAGAAATGAGAGAGAAAATTTTGGGGTACAACGGCTGCTCCTGTTCAATCTTATTAAACCTGAATAGTTAGATTGGCGGATCCGTCATTCGTGACTTGAAGGTGGAAGATGATTGAACACTAGAGTGCCCAAAAATTTACACTCGTGGCTGGATTGGGAATGGGCTTATAGATGCCATTTGGAGGAATAATGGTAAATACTGGAAGAAGTATCAACACAAATCTTTAGTCGATTTATACTAAAACTTGATGTTTTACCTGTGGAAAAAGGGTTAGTAAAATACAGATGTATGCATGATATTCATAAGATAAATGAGACCATGCTAAATGCATTTTATATGTATATACTATGATGTATGAATGTTGGATGTATGTTTGTCTGGGAAAATAAATCCCTGACTGCTGCTGAGGATTTATGAATTCCGGATTGCTGTTGGGGATTATCTCTTGAATGCTAGCTGTTATCTGGTCGGATCCAGGCTTCACAACTTGCTGAGAATGAGGAAGTCAACTGCTATTCGGTTGGATTCAGGCTCCATGGTAACTTACTGGAGAAAAATAAATTAACTATTATCTGGTCGTATTCCAGGATTCGCAAAAAATTTCTTGGAGGAGAGTGAAGTTAGGCTGTTATCTGGTCAGATTCCCGGCTTTGCAGTAACTTGCTAGAAAGGATGAAGTTAAACTGATATCTGGTCGGGTCCAGGCTTCATAGTAACTTGAAATGGTAACTACTATCTGGTTGGGTCCAGGCTTCATAGTTTTTGAAAAGTTATACTATTATCTTGTTGGGTCCAGGCTTCATAGTGTCTTGCTAGGGGTTGTAGCTAATTGTTATTTGGCCGGGCTCCAGGCTTTACAATAGCTTGCTTGAATAGATGAAGTTGAACTAATATTTGGTCGGATCCAGGCTTCACAGGTTTCGAGGTAGATGAAGTTAATTGCTATCTGGTTTGGTCCATGCTTCACAATAAACTTGTTTGAAGAAATATAGTTGAACTGATATCTGGTCAGATCCAGGCTTTAGAGTAACTTGCTTGGAACTTAGTTGTTATATGGTCGAATTCCAGGTTTCACAACAGACTTCTGAGGGGAATTGCTGTCTGGTCGGATCCAGGCTTCACAAAAGATGAAGTTGAAAACTGATATCTGGTCAGATCCAGGCTTCATAGTAACCTGTTGGGGTATAGGCAAACTCTACTGTGGAAAAGGAGTTAAATCCTGGTCTGATTGAGTCTAGGTTCTTCAATATCTCGAAGAGTTAAATTATTATCTGGTAGGGTCCAGGTTTCATAGTATTTGAAAGTTGTATTATCATCTGGTCGGGGCCATGCTTCATAGTATCTTAAAGGCTTTCACTATCATCTGGTCGGGTCCTGGATCTATAGTGACTTGAGAAGTTAACTATTATCTGGTCGGTTCTAGGTTTCATAGTAACTTGAAAATTGTACTAACATCTGGTCGGGTTCAGGCTTCATAGTATCTTTTGGAGATAGTAAAGGTTTCGTTGACGAATTCACTGGGGATTATGGGTTTTGGCCCTATGATTTGCAATAGTCTGAAAGGAAAACTCAAGTTGGAGAGGATAAACTCAGCTGGGGAAGACAGGCTTGGCTGGAGAGGATGGACTCAGCTGTGGAAGATAGACTATGCCGGGGGAATACCAACTCAGTTGGGGAGTTATGCTACTCGTTTTTTGTCAGGGAAATAAACCTTGTTGATGAATACTTGATGAACTGCTGAAGAGGTGAGTTCTTCTTCTTTTAAGATCAACTTAGCCGGGGAGAAAACTGCCAAAAGATTGAGACTCTGGCTGGGAATCAACCTATGCAAAGAGACTTTGTGGGCAACTCTGTTGAGGATTGGTTTATTGTAGCCGTCTTGTGGAGATAATGCTAATGAAATAACTCTGTGGGGATATTCCATATACATTAAAGAGATGCTTGTTACTGCTTAGCAGGACATATGTGCCAAATAGTTTTAATTATGTTCATATGCATATGTTCATTCAATTTTAGTCATTGGAAAATTTTTCTTTCAAAACAAAGACACAAAGTTTTCACTTCAAAGTATATTTGTATTGATATTTTGCCCATGAATAGGCGTTTTTTGTACAAAGAGACGGAGATCCTAGTAAGAGGAAACCGTCGAAAGGAAAAAAAATTTGAAAACAAAAACAAATAGCCATGTGGAAATGATCTCATTGCATTCCAACTCTACTATTGCCTCAATGTCTTTGAATTCCCCTTGCCGTTGACAGAAGTTGATTAGATTGATCTTGGACTGTTTGAATTTGGACCTTGGTGATAAAGTTGACTGTGGTGATTCCACGGGTCATAGTCATACGCTTTCAATCCTTAACTTTTTCCTGGACCTCCCTTTCGGCTTTTCAGCCCACCAGGATACCCATTTTTGCCCAAGTTGCCCTTTCGGGTTTTCAACTTGCCGGGTGTACAATCTTTTGCATATATCCCTAACTTTTTCCCAAACCTTTTGGTTTGCCGGGATGCCCTTGTTTTTCCTAGGTGTGTCAACCCAACGGGTCCTTTATGTATAGTATTTTTTTAACTATGTCCGCATTTATAGGATGTGGGAAGACTTCACCATCTATGGTAGTCAGCATCATGGCACCGCCAGAGAACACTCTCTTGACAACAAATGGCCCTTCGTAGGTGGGAGTCCATTTCCCCTGGGTTCGCCTTGTGGCAGAATGATGCGTTTTATCACCAAGTCACCACCTTGATATACTCGAGGCTTGATATTTTTGTTGAAAGCCTTGATCATACGTTTTTGATACGTCTGACCATGATAAACAGCAGCCAGTCATTTTTTGTCAATCAAGTTCAACTGATCCAATCTTGTCTGAATCCACTCGTCTTCGACCAGGCCTGCTTCATTCATAATCCTTAATGAGGGAATCTGAACTTCCACTGGCAAAACAACTTCCATGCCATAGACCAAAGAAAAGGGAGTTGCCCCAGTTGATATTCTAGCTGAAGTACGGTAGCCATGAAGAGCAAACGGTAACATCTCATGCTAATCCTTGTAGGTCACTACCATCTTCTGTACAATCTTCTTAATGTTTTTGTTGGCCGCTTCGACTGCGCCATTCAGTTTAGGTCTATATGGAGAAGAATTGTGATGCTTGATCTTGAACTGAGTGCAAAGTTTGGTAATCATAGCATTGTTGAGGTTAGTCCTATTGTCGGTGATGATCCTTTCGAGGATACCATAGCGGCAGATGAGGTTATGTTTGATGAATCTGGCTAACACGTTCTTGGTGATTGAGGCAAATGAGGTGGCTTCGACCCATTTGGTTAAATAATCAATAGCGACCAAAATTAAGCGATGTCCATTGGAAGCGGTGGACTTGATCTCTCCAATCATGTCAATTCCCCACATTGCAAATGGCCACGGAGCGGTCATGACGTTCAACGGGGTAAGAGGCACATGGACCTTGTTAGCATAGATTTGGCATTTGTGACAAGTTCTTGAGTGTTGATGGCAATCAGTCTCCATGGTTGACCAATAGTAGCCAGCTCTAAGGATTTACTTGGCTATGGTATGTCCGCTCGAGTGAGTCCCAAAGAGACCATTATGCATGTCTTCCATAATTTCCTCTGCCTCCTTCTTGTCCACACATCGGAGTAGAGTAGAATCATGGTTGCGCTTGTACAATATTCCGTTACTTAGGAAGAGTTTGGCTGAGAATCTTCGTAAGAACTTTCTGTCGTTGATGGATGCTCCCTCAGGATACTCTTGTGCTTCAAGATGTCTCATCACCTCATGGTACCATGGATTTTCTGCGTCTGTGTCGAGCTCACAATAATGTGTGGGTTCGTCGAATCTTTCGATGGTAATCATAGGGGCTTCGTTGTCCCATATGACCTTGAGCATTGAAGACATAGTTTCCAAGGTGTCAACCAACTGATTTTCTTCCCTAGGGAAGTGCTCAAAGGTGATCTCTTCAAAGTAAGGAATTAGAGATAGCACAAGTTCCTTGTAAGGGATGAGATTAGGGTGCTTAGTGTCCCAATATCCTTTTACTTGGCTAATCACTAGAGCGGAATACCCAAAAACATTTAAATGCTTGATCCTCAAGTCGATGGCAGCCTTTAGACCCAAAATGCACGCTTCGTACTCAGCCATATTGTTCGTGCAATCGAAGCATAGTCTGGAAGTGAAAGGAGTGTGACAACCTTCAGGAGAGATGATCACAACACCAATTCTGTTACCCAAGGCGTTGGAATCCCCATCGAAGACCATAGTCCATCGGGATCCTTGTTCAAGTCCGTCATATGGTCTAGGTTTTGCACAGTCGGTCACTAGCATGATGTTCTTATCAGGGAAGTCAGAGTTTATGGACTGATAATCATCAACAACTTGATGGGCTAAATGATCTGCTAGCACACTTCCTTTGATGGCTTTCTGCGTTGTGTATTGAATGTCGTGCTCAGTTAAGATCATTTGCCATCTGGCTATCCGTCCGGAAAGAGCAGGTTTCTCGAAGATGTACTTGATTGGGTCTATCTTAGAAATCAACAGAGTGGTATGAGTCAACATATACTGTCTTAGCCGGCGAGCAGACCATTCCAGAGCGCAATACGTTTTCTCGAGCAGTGAATATCTGGTTCCACAGTCGGTAAACTTTTTGCTCAGGTAATAAATAGCATGCTCTTTTCGGCCAGACTCGTCATGTTGGCTCAAAACACACCCCACATAGTTCTCTAGTACTGTCAAGTACATGATCAAGGGTCTTCCATCAACTGGAGGCATGAGGATAGGAGGCTCTTGCAGATATTCTTTGATTTTGTCAAAGACAGCTTGGAATTCATCATTCCATCTGACTACCTGATCTTTCTTCAAGAGTTTGAAGAGTGGCTCACAAGTAGTAGTCAAGTGAGATATGAAGCGGGTAATGTAATTGAGACGACCCAAGAATCCTCTAAATTCTTTTTCAGAGTGAGGGACTGGAATTTCTTGGATGGCCTTGACCTCGGCAGGATCAACTTCAATACCTTTATTACTAACAACAAAACCTAGAAGCTTTCCATATCGTACTCCGAATGTGCACTTGTTAGGGTTTAACCTCAACTTGTACTTTTTCAGCCTTTCGAATAGCTTGTACAGGTGATCGAGATGTTCCTCTTAAGTTTGTGATATGACAATCATATCATCCACATAAACCTCTATTTCATGATGAATCATGTCATGAAACAAAGCTACCATAGCCCTCTGATATGTTGCCCCTGAATTCTTTAATCCGAACGACATGACCTTGTAGCAAAAGGTGCCCCATTGCATAATGAAAGTTGTCTTCTCCATGTCTTCGAGAGCCATCTTTATCTGATTATAGCTGGAGAAACTGTCCATGAAAGAGAAGACTTTATGCTGAGCAGTATTATCGACCAAAACGTCAATGTGGGGTAGAGGAAAGTCATCCTTGGGGCTTGCCCTATTCAGATTCCTATAGTCTATGCACACGCGAACTTTTATGTCCTTCTTTGGCACTGGAACCACATTTGCAACCCATTAGGGGTAGGATGTTACATCTAGGAATCCTGCATCAAATTTTTTCATCACTTCAGCTTTTATCTTTTCAGACATGTCAGGCCTCATGCGACGAACTTTTTGTTTGACAGGAGGACAATCTTCCTTTGTAGGCAGACGATGGACTACGATGTCGGTATCCAACCTTGGCATATCTTCATAAGACCAAGAAAATACTTCCACATAATCATGAAACATCCGAACCAACCTACTCTTGACACTGCTTTCCAAGTTAGTGCCGATCCTGATTTCCTTTTTGTCTGTCTCAGTACCCAAATTGATGACTTCAACCGACTCTTCGTGCGGTTGAATAACTTTTTCCTCTTGTAATAGAAGTCTGGCTAGTTCTCTCGGTATTTCACAATCTTCCTCGCCTTCGTCTTTGGATTAGTTAATTGGACATTCAAAGTCATAGTCGGTAAAAGTAGAGTCATTGGCAATAAGATCCAGAGTGGACGAGGACCTGCAAGAGTGTGTGTGTGTGTGCATGTAAGATACATGGCTATTTTGAAAAATGTATTTAAAGGAAAATAAAGACAATGAACACAAAGATTTTAATGCAAAAGAGTCCAATGATTTGTATTGAATGATCATATGATTTAGATGAACATAAATAAAACCCTAGACAAATGGACCAAAGTGCCCCGGGCCAGGCACATGGCTTAAAAGTCATTGTTAAATATTACAGACAAAATGTTCTTGAATTAATAAACAACAATAAACAAGTAGATTACTCCTAAATGAAGGAGATGGGCACGAATTCCTTTGCATTCCAATTCTTTAGCTCCATTGTAGTTGGATACACCAAATCTTCAAATACAGCTTCATCATCTGAATCACCCATAACGTTAACCTCATGGCTTCCAATGCAGAGAGGTGGCTTTCATGCACGAGCACGCCTCACTTCCTTCTGAGCCTTGGCGGTGAAACCAAAACCAAATTTATCCGCTTTGAATGGGATCTCGAGGAGTTGCCCCCAAGTATCACAACTTCCTTCTTCAATTGTAGCACGGACATATTTGACTGAAACCATCTTCGGCATGATCTTAACAGCTTTTGACTCATCAGAGGAACATTTAGTAGCAGCAACCATTGGTGGCACAACTTCAGAGGCTTGACACAGGGTCTAAAGGAATTCTCCATCCATCTCTACATACTTGAAAGAGTTTATGTGGCTTACCATGAACTCTTCCTCTCCACAGACGGTGACAA
The DNA here is from genome assembly GCA_948472305.1 of Vicia faba. Lineage (NCBI taxonomy): Eukaryota > Viridiplantae > Streptophyta > Magnoliopsida > Fabales > Fabaceae > Vicia > Vicia faba. Next base: position 1,558,693,771 of record OX451739.1, on the reverse strand, counting down.
TTCTTCCTTTGACCGAATATTTGAGTTTTTGATGGAGAGTTAAGGTTACTTCCCCAGCTTTATGGATCCAAGGGCGACGCAACATATAAGAATAGGCAGGAAGGATATCCATGATGTAGAAGGTGGAATTGAAAATTTGTGATCCCACCTTGTTTGGAAGATCTACCTCCCCATGAACTGTCTTTTCTGATCCATCGAAGGCCCTCACAATGATATCACTTGGCTTCAAGACTAAACCTTCACAGTCTAGACGGTCTAACGCCCCTTGGATAACACGTTTAGAGAAAAACTAGTGTCGACTAGAACATGCGCTAGGGTGGTCCCCTTGGACTCGACAGAAACATGTAGAGGTTTATTGTGGTTCTTCCCAAGCGGTGTTAGGTCAGCATCTGAAAATCCCAAGCCATTATCAACCATCAAGCTCGCCACGCAATTCTCAAACTGGTCCGTTGTGGTCTCATGGGGGACATGATCTTTTTTCAAGAATTTGATTAATGTCCGAGCATGAGCATCGGAACAAAGTAGAAATGAAAATAGAGAAATATTAGAAGATTTTTTCCGCAACTGTTCCATAATCTTGAAGTCGCTCCTTTTTATTATCTTTAAGATCTCGTCTATCTCACGAGCGGAGGGTTCTCTGTCAGCTACATCCTTTGCAGGTATTTCTGTCACGACTGGCTCAACAACTTCCCCCTTCCCTCTTATATCAGTATTTGGCTTAGTAGCAGTGATGCGGACAGGCGCCTTTGTAACAACTGGTGGTGAGATATTGGGTGAAAAGATTCTCCCAGTTCGGGTTACCTTACTTGAGCCAGTTATGTTGCCAACATCAGCAACTTTATCTTCTTCGATCCAAGTTCCTTGTTTTATCCCATGGTAAAACACCTCAGCACCATAGTTCCATGACACTACCTTGTTTGAAGAGTAGGGAATTGGTCCAGGATTGGTAATTATTAAGGGAGCAACAGTTGGTTCATTTGAAATCCTGATAGGACCTTTGGAGGAGATCCTAAGAGGCTTGTTTGAGATGGTTATTATGGAGAGATCTTCACATTCATTATTCAAACTTTTGGCAAGTGGAGTCTTCTCAAATAGGATCTCGTGGCTATCCATCAGGTGTTGAATGCCTTTCTTCAGCCCTTCGTATCCATTTAGTTGTTTTGTACAACACACACAGTCTTTTACACAGCCAGGGAAGATCCCGACTTTCACTAGATTATCTTTGATGATGATTAATGGAGTAGTCAATTCTTTGACAGAGGAAATGAAAATGGTATCTTCAACAAAATTGACACCCTTGCCATGGTTCGGCATAGGTATGATGATTACATTCAGAGTTGGAGGAGGATCAAATTCAATAGTCTTGTTATCGATCAAATCCTGGATTTTGTTCTTCAAGGCCCAACGTTTGTCAGTCTCATGCTCGGGGCTACTTGAATGGTAAGCACATTTGGCGTTTGGATTATACTTTGGTGAAGAGGTATCAGGGTAGGCAGGAGGATCGCGTAATGTCACCAAATTATCCTTGAGCAAGTGTTGTAAGGCTTGAGATAATGACATTCCTAACCTCGTGAATTGTCTTATCGAAGTTTCAAACCGTTGGTGATTAGCAGATGGTCGTTGAGCAGGAGTTGGATTCGAGATTTGGACAACATTAACAAATGGATGGTCACTCTTCTTGGTACGGGCCCTTGCCCCATACACAACATTGATTTATTTCTTTGCAGCAAAAGGTTTCTTTACTGGATTGGAAGTGGAGGCAGATGCCATGGAAATCTTTCCGCTTTTGATGCCGCTTTCAACTCTTTCTCCGGTTAAGATCAGTTCAGTCAAACCGAAAGAAGAACAACCAACCAATAGATTAAAGAATGGGCCAGATAAAGTTCCCATAAACATGTCAATGTGCTCCCTATCAGTCAAAGGTGGTTGAACCCTACTGGAAAGGTCTCACCACTTTTGTGCGTATTCTTTAAATCCTTCATTCTTCCCCATGGTCATATCTTGCAATTGAACCCTTGTCGGTGCCAAGTCGGCGTTATACTGGTATTAGTGGCAGAATGCGGTAGCTAAGTCTTCCCAAGTATTGATGCGGGAACCATCCAACTGGTAGAACCATTCTAGTTGTGTCCCGACCAAGCTTTCTTGGAAAAAGGAAACCCAGAGTTTCTTATCAGCGGTGTGCGGATGTATCTTGTGCATATAAGATTTCAGGTGAAGTTTTAGACAAGAAACTCCATCTTACTTTGCAAAGACCGGTATTTTGAATTTGTGGGGAATAACAACCCCAGAGATCAAACCCAAATCATAAAAATCTAAACCGGGGACAACTTGGATCTCGACGGCTTTCAATATGTCTTCTAACTGCTTATACTTGACATCGGCGGGTGGATACTGCTCGTCAAAATAATCATCATAAGACGCTTGATCATTAATACAGTCAGCCTGGGTACTTTTAACTTCACCAATCTGATTCTCATCTTCCTCAGACGAGTCTTCCACTACCGAGATCTGACGGACTGACTCTTTGAACCTTCGACCCATACTGACCAAAGCTTTCCTCTTGGGCTTATTCTTGGATACCAACAATGCCATCACATATTTTTGCCCCTTGGATAGGGCCATTAGAGTCTCTTGGAATTGAGAGTTTTGTGCCTGAAGATCCTTCACAGTTTTCTCTAGATCCATCTTGCTGAAATAAACAGCAGAAAGATAAGGAAACCTTATGTATGAAAACTTGTCATGTTATGATGCATGGAAGATATATATGCAAATGATTTCAAGGATTTATAAAATTTAAATTTGTATAGACAAAAGAATGAACAAACTTTAATTTTCATTAATTAGTTTGAAAAGATTACAACATGCCTCTCGAGCTTACAAAATAACTTTCTAAGATAAAAAGACTGAACGCATCCTCTTCGGCGCAAGGTAGGCGTTCACACTTTGCTTTTGTTGCAGCTGCTTTGTAAGCTCTAAGACCCTCTTCTCACTAGCATAGAATTGAGCTTTGAAAGTATCTCGTTCTTCCTTTAGCTGAATCCAACCCTTTTGCAAGTCTTCAAGAGAGGTAGGCATGTCGGGATGGAGGACAGTGTATGAGACATCTCCTTCAACCACAGGTTCCATGATGACTGGTAAGATGGAGGGATAAGGCATCATAAGTTTTTGAGCGCGAGCTCATACCCACCTTAGATAAGGCTCAAGGGAATGGAATTCTTGTGTCCCAACATCTTAGTATCCACTTTGCTTACATCCTCCAAGCTCATATAAACCTCTGGCAGTAACCTTGATTGTCGCTCTCGTAGTCGAATACCACTCCTTAGATGAGCATCTCATGTGGACCATCCCTTTGGGTATAACTAAACTATCATAAAGCTAAGCAGGGGTTGTAGGTGATAACTCCTTTAACGCCAAGCAAAAGGACATTATGGAATTCTCCACAACGGTCGATGATAGTGACGTTCTCCAAGGATCGAGAACACCAATGAACATTTGAATGTCTGAGTGTCATCAGCCTATGGGACCACCTCGAACCTTGCTCATTCTTCAATACAGACCGGGGAAGATGCAAAGTAAACCATCTTGCCAAGATAGGAGTACAACACATGAGGATCCCTCTCTTCCTCATTGTGCGAGAGTGAAAATAATGTAGGATATCTCCCAACAAAGTAGGCACCAGATTGCGAGACATGGAGATTTTGATAGCGTTTACATCTATAAGTTGGTCAGAGTTTGGAAACAAAACCATCCCATAGATAAGAAGGGACGAAATTTCTTCAAAAACTTATAATTCCAAAGAGTTCCAACATTCTTGAGCTGTCTCGAACAAGAACTTGGCTAAGAAACCATTGACACCACTCCTTATTTCCCAATTAGTTATGACATCAGATTGTTGCAAGTGTAATGTTTGGGTAATCTCTTCAGGGTTTGGATCTCTTTCCGTACCTTTGAAGGGTAGTTGATTGAGAATAGGAATCCTCAAGAGTTGTGAGAATTCTTCTAGAGTAGGCACAAGCTGATAATCAGGAAAGTTGAAGTAATAGTGTAGAGGATCAAAGAATTGGAACAACACCTTCATCATATCTTCGTCAGTGTTGGAGGTAACCAAGTTTAGCAAGCAACCATGTATTTTGGTGAATGAAGAACTCTCAGGGACCCTTGATGCTAACTCTTTAAGTTGAGGAGGAATCCTTACGAGATTGACTTGGATAGTATTCCTGCAGAGGGAAGCCATGTCCTACAAAACAGAACAAAGATAAATCCCAAAAATCCTTGAAATGGTTAGTGAGAATGAGTATGATGTTATGATGTTTATGATGTTATGTAAAAGTAAGTATATACAAACAAGGCAAACAAGTCCTTAGGTTTAGGCTTGCATGGAGTCTTATAGGTAAGTACCCTCTTGAAGTTTAGTTGGCTCAAACCTGTCCTAGAAATAGTAACCGGGTTCTAAGGGATCTCAATATCACTGATCTATCTTATCGGGAATTGTTTCAGCGTAAGCCTCTTTCAAGGCGACCGAAATATCTCGAGAAGTCAAATCTCAATGAGTATAGTATCGAGTATCAACCAACTTCAGACTGCACCAAAGCCGGTTATCTCACTACGTCCTAATGGCCAAGTTGGTCAAGTAAAGGTTCTAAAAGTGAGTTAGTGCTTCATGACACCACACAACGACCCTGTATTCTCCTTGACTACTCAAGGGCTACCGATACCCACAAATGTGTCACACTAACGTAGCTATTACTTAGACCATGTCGGTATACCCCGCACCGTTTCTACAATGTATTGCTACTTACCTATAAGGTATCCCGAATCCGGGTAGAGGATTTAAAACAAGCCCAAACAAGGAACCAAAATGTAAAGCAAACAAGTCAAACAATAAAAGAAAATAAAGGTGATCTATCTCTAAGGTAAACCCACTTTTAAGTGTCTTCCTCAGCAGAGTCGCCAGTTATGTGATACAGTGGGAGAACTGACTTGGGTGTTTTGAGTTTGATCGCAAATGTTGCGGTTAGCAAGAGTCACCACTGACTTTTCTTTTATCCAAAAGGAAAGGATGAAAAGAACAGGAAAGACCTTTGAGATTATTTCTTGAGTTCGGGGGGTAGAATATGAAAAGGGAAGGTGTCAGCACCCTTTTCATCCATAGTCATCTATGGGCTCTTAGATGCTTGCTAGATCACTTGCTTTTGTTTGAAAATGTGCTTTGTGTGGTTTTTGAAAGTATTTTGAAAAGGCGCCTTCGTTTAGGAAAACTTTGTAATAGTTCTCGTTCGTAAGAACGTATACAAAGTGTTGGGCTTTTGAAAATATTTCATGTTTGGAAAATGTTTTGATAGTGTTTTTGAAAGTGTTTGATGTTTGTTTTGAAAGTAAGCAAGGATGTTTGATTTAAAAATGAGCAAGCAACTAGGAACAATCTACCTACTCAAAAGTCTTAGTTTATTTCTTCCTTTCCTTTGATATTGCTATCTTACCATTGATTTGGTAAGAAGCCTTATCTTTGGATGTAAAGGGACGGGCGTGGGTCATCGTATAGTCATGATAGCAATGTTGTGAGATATCTTAGTATTTCTCTTTGAGGGACTAAGATCATTTTGAAAGGCAACATTGATAGCATCATCGAGGGACTATGATCTTGTATTTTTGATTTATTTTTGCTAAGATATCCCACATGCATAACATGGCCATTTTTGTAAGGCAACAAAGTGGAATTACCCTAAGAGTGCAAGTGTGCAAATGTGTTTGATTTACATGTATTGTTTATCTTGAATTAAGGTTTGCTATTTGTTGATTTTAGTCTTGCCATACAAATCCTAATTACTAGCATTTATATAAAGCGATAAATTGCGGAAAGTAAAATTACTACGATATTACATTATTAGGGGAAGGGGGTATACAAATTTACAAATGGGGATTGCAAGAAAATTAAACCTAATTAACTATTACAACCATATTGAATAATGTACACGAATTGAAAAATATAATGTACAAATGCAAATGGAAAAAGAAATAATTTTGTTTGGTTTTTTATGAAAGGGTTTAGTCTTGACCTAATTAAGAAAAATGATTTGTTAAAAATAAACAAAATTAAATTTAAACTAATTAAGAAATAAATTAAGTTAAAAATGTTTTTTTAGGGTTTTCATGAAACATGTTTTAACTTAATGAAAATAATATGAAAATTAATTAATTAAAAGAAATCTAAATTCTAAATTAATTTTAATTTAAAAGAAAATAATATAATAATTAAACCTAAGTCTAAATATTTATTATTTAAGAAAAAGAAATTAATTTGTTTAAGAAAATATTTTTTATCCTTTTTGTTTTATAAAGAAAATAAAATATATAAGTGTAAATAATAAATAAAAATATTTTTATATTTTTTAATAATAAAAATAATAATAATAATAATAGTAATAAAAAATAATAAAATAAAACTAAAATAAAATAAAAATAAGAAAAAGAAATAAATAAAAATGAAATAAATAAAATAAAGTTGGGCCAGGTGTGCAAAAGTAGGCAGGGGGTTAGAAGCCAGCAAAAAAAAAATGAAGCCCACTGTGGGAGACCCAGGCGCCTGTAGCTTGTGATAAAAAGAGAGAGAAAATGTGAAAAATGAGAAAAGTGGCAGCGCTGGGGCTTGAACCCACATCCTGAGCATGAAACGCGCTCTGCCTTACCACTGGGGTGGCTATACATCCGTTAACTTAAATGAAATAATAAATACATAACATAAGTCATGTCCTGAATATGACTTCATCTTCAACCTCCAGCCAGAACATCTGCAACTTCACTATTTCTCAACAAAAATGAAATATGCAAACATGAAAGTTGCTCCATTTTCCCATACGAATCCAACCATGTAAATATCATAAGCTATAAATCAAAGATGAATGAGAATTTTTGAAAATACCAAATTCTGACCTAATTATTTTCAGAGATTCAAACCTAAAATTCTCTAAGCTCAAGCAATATAAATGAAATCTATGGATATGTACAATTTCAGGGCAATGATATCTACATTTTGTCTTTGAAAATACAAGCCTAACAATGCCTAAATAATGAGAAGAAAAGTCAGAAAACTCACCTTGCACCTGGAGATCATGTTTTGAGTTAAAGCTTGATTCAAGTTGTTATGATGATCAGGTTAGCTTCCTCAAGTTCCTAGGAAGCTAATGCAATGATTAGCTTGATTAATGGATGACTGAAATGGCTTAGAGAAGTCAATGTGCAGACTCTGTGTTTTGGTTATGGAAGTTGATGTAAATGGTGTTACAGTTGGGAAACAAGGACAGGGATGAGTAGCATTTAATGTAAGGAAGCTTTGAAAATTATTTTGAGGGAAACCCCACGATAGAAATAGAAGATACAAGTTCAAGGTCAGAACCTGCACAAAAATGTAGTTTGTGTGCAATTTCTGGCAAGAGGGAGTTTGGGAGAATTTTTAGGCTTGTAAAATCGTGTCCTAAGTTGTATAATAGTGTCTCAATTTATAGGAAAAGGTTTTGAGAGCTTGGGGTGATCAGAAGTACAAGTTCACATGTTATGGCTCTTTGGCTTGTTTTTGAAGCAAGCTTGATACACATTGTCCCAATGCATAGTACAAGGCTATCTAGAGTGGTTACAAGCTATAAACATGTTTATCTGACTTTGTATGTTGAGTGTGTGCTGACCAAATAAGTTAGAAGCTCAAGACAAGTTGACTTTGTGATTAAAGTAACTTTTCAAGAATGGAATGGTAACTTTGTGCCATAAATGGAAATGCAACTTGGATAATGGCTCAAATGCTTGGACAATAGATCTATTAGTTGTGTAAACATTCAATTATTGAGTGATTAGCAAGTTTGAAGCCTCCAAAGCAAGATTTGTACAACATGCTTGAAGATTGGATCAAGTGTTCTTCACAAATTTGCCTTGCAAAACAAGAATGAAACCCCAACTTCTTACCTTCGATTCTCCTTGCTCAAGTATGATCTCAATGACTTCTTGGAAATTTTGGAAAGCTTGTAACATCCTATACAACCTCTATATTTAACATTTTGTAAGATTCATCTTGTAACTATGTAAAACATTGCCATGAAGTTAGGTCAAAATCCTGCCTAAACTAGGGCAAAATTTCACTAAGTTTTCAAGTTTCATGAACATGTATTCTTAAAATTATAACTTGAAATACATGCATTTCTAGAAAAAGTTGTGTTCTACAATGTTTAATATCTCATTGAGATCTACAATTTTCATGTTGGAAGTTTCCTTTGAATCATCTTGCATCATGGTGAAAATTTGGCTTAAAGTTATGAAAAATAATGTGAATTTCCAACACTTAGAAAAATTTCCAAGTTTAGAAATTTTGACTTTTCAAAATGAAATCTTGACTTTTTGATTTCTTGATGAACAAGTTTCATATTTTGACAAGTCTTGATGAATTATGATCTTTTATACTTGATCTTGATCAAAAAGTCAAAGTTTGACTTTTCAGTGGACAGTTGACTTTTCATCAGTTGACTAAAATTCATATGTCAATCAATTGAGCTTGAGAAATGTTTTGAGCCATGTCATTGGGTCAAAATGAATTATTTTAAACCTTGAGACCATAACTTAAACCAATCAATCATTTGCTAGGTCAAAAATCAGAAATTGCACCTTCTTAGTCAAAAACCTAATTTTGACCATTTTGCCCTTTTGATGATCTGATCAAATTTCTTGTGGAATTGTGGTACAAACTTGATCAAATGACATATATGAGTTCATGATGTTGATATGGATAAAAAATTATGAAGTTTGACTGTAAATTGACCATAATTGACTTTTTCTCCAATACAACCGATTTTAGGTCAACTGATCAATTGACTGAGCAAAAATATGATCCAAGACTTGAAACATGACATGAGCAATCTTGAGGGTCCAAAGTGACCCATGAAAGTCATATGGGGCATTAAAAGTCCATTTGTCCTTGTGCAAACTCAAACCCTAATTTTCAGTTATCAGTGCTTAAGGAGGTGTCTTGAGCTGATCAACCCTTGTATAGTCTTGAATCCAAGGAGATATTGTGAGTGATTACTTGAGAAATGAGAGGGAACTTTTTGGGGTACAACATCTGCCCCTGTTCAATATTCTTAAACCTGAAGAGTTAGATTGGCGGATCCTCCATTCGTGACTTGAAGGTGGAAGATGATTGAACACTAGAGTGCCCAGAAATTTGCACTCGAGGATGGATTGGGAATGGGATTATAGATGCCATTTGGAGGAATGATTGTAAATAATGGAAGAAGTATCAACACAAATCTTTAGTCGATTTATACTAAAACTTGATGTTTTACCTGTGGAAAAAGGGCTAGTAAAATGCAGATGTATGTATGATATTCATAAGATGAATTAGACCATGCTAAATGCATTATGTATGTATATGCTATGATGTATGAATGTTGGATACATGTTTGTCCGAGAAAATAAATCCCTGACTCTTGCTGAGGAGTTCTGAATCCCGAATTGCTGTTGGGGATTATCTCTTGAATGCTAGCTGTTATTTGGTCGGATCCAGAATTCACAACTTGTTGAGAATGAAGAAGTCAACTGCTTTCCGGTAGGATCCATGCTTCACGGTAACTTACTGGGGAAGAATAAATTAACTGTTATCTGGTTGGATTCTAGGCTTCGCAAAAAATATCTTGGGGGAGAGTGAAGTTAGGTTGTTATCTGGTCGGATTCCCGGCTTTGCAGTAACTTGCTAGAAAGGATGAAGTTGAACTGATATCTGGTCGGGTCCAGGATTCATAGTAACTTGAAATGGTAACTACTATCTGGTCGGGTCCAGGCTTCATAGTTTTTGAAAAGTTATACTATTATCTGGTAGGGTTCAGGCTTCATAGTGTCTTGCTGGGGATTGTAGCTAATTGTTATCTGGTCGGGCTCCAGGCTTCATAATAGCTTTCTTGAATAGACGAAGTTGAAATGATATCTGGTCGAATCCAGGCTTAAGAGGTTTCGAGGTGGATGAAGTTAATTGCTATCTGGTCGGGTCCAGGCTTCACAATAAACTTGTTTGAAGAAATAAAGTTGAACTGATATATGGTCAGATCCAGGCTTTACAGTAACTTGCTTAGAACTTAGTATTTATCTGGTCGAATTCCAGGTTTCACAACAGACTTATGAGGGGAATTCCTGTCTGATCGGATCTAGGCTTCATAAAAGATGAAGTTGAAAATTGATATCTGGTCGGGTCCAGGCTTCACAGTAAACTTTTGGGGTAGAGGCAAACTCTAATGGGGAAAGGGAGTTAAATCCTGGTCTGATTGAGTCTAGGTTCTTCAATATCTCGAAGAGTTAAACTATTATTTGGTCGAGTCCAAGTTTCATAGTATTTTAAAGTTGTACTATTATCTGGTCGGGGCCATGCTTCATAGTATCTGAAAGTATTTCACTATCATCTGGTCGGGTCCAGGCTCTATAGTGACTTGAGAAGTTGACTATTATCTGGTCGGGTCCAGGTTTTATAGTAACTTGAAAATTGTACTAACATCTGGTCGGGTCCAGGCTTCATAGTATCTTTTGGAGATAGTAAATGTTTCGTTTACGACTTCACTGGGGGTTAGGGGTTGTGGCCCTATGATTTGAAATAGTGTGAAAGGAAAACTCAAGCTGGAGAGGATAAACTCAGCTGGGGAAGACAGGCTTGGCTGGAGAGGATGGACTCAGCTGTGGAAGATAGACTATGTCGGGGGAATACCAACTCTGCTGGGGAGTTATGCTACCCGTTGTTTGTTGGGGAAATAAACTTTGTTGATGAATACTTGATGAACTGCTGAAGAGGTGAGTTCTTCTTCTTGTAAAATCAACTTAACTGGGGAGAAAACTGCCAAGAGATTGAGACTCTGGCTAGGAATCTACCTATGCAAAGAGACTTTGTGGGTAAATCTGTTGAGGATTGGTTTATTGTAGCCGTCTTATGGAGATAATGCTAATGAAACAACTGTGAAAATATTCCATATACATTAAAGATATGCTTTTTACTGCTTAGCAGGACATATGTGCCAAATAGTTTTAATTCTGTTCATATGCATATGTTCGTTCAATTTTAGTCATTGGACAATTTTGCATTCAAAATAAAGACAGAAAGTTTGCACTTCAAAGTATATTTGTATTGATATTTTGCCCATGAATAGGCGTTTTTTGTACAAAGAGACAGAGATCCTAGTAAGAGGAAACTGTCGAAAGGAAAACAAAATTGAAAACAAAAACAAATAGCCATGTGGAAATGATCTCATTACATTCCAACTCTACTATTTCAACAATGTCTTTGAATGCCCCTTGCCGTTGACAGAAGTTGATCAACATCAACATCAAACTTCAAGATTTTTGGTCAACATCAACATTTTTAAGTGATATTCATCATTTGATCAAGGGTTTATCATGATTCCCCAAGGAAAGTCCCCAGTTCATCAAAATTTTCACATGCTTCATCAACTTTTCCCCAACCAAAGCCCAAAAAAATTCAATTCTCTACAACTTTGCTATTGTTCTCAAGTCCAAAAAATGCTTCATTTGGAAGATATGATCTCATACATTATAGGTCATTTTCAAAAGTCAACAAAAGAAACTTTTTGTCAAGGAAACTTAAATTAATATGATATCTTCAAAATAAAAAATGATAAACATAGAGATTGAAAGGGACATCTTGGGCTTTCCAAAAAGTCCAAGATCAACTTTAAAAGATGAAAATTGAGCAAGTTATGAGGTGCACAAGTTGGGTAATTTTTAAGAAATGCATGAATTCAACTTTAAGCAAAATTGCATTTTTAGGTTAATGAACCTAACTTTTAGGGTTCAAACATGTTTATGAAATACCCAAGGACCTCTAAACCTAACAATGCACTATTGTGATTTTTATTTTTATTTATTTGAATTTTTTATTCATTTAAATATGAATTAAATCAAATAAATTAGATAAAAATACAAGAAATAATGGGATAGCGCATTTTGGCTTGACTTGACCTATCATGGAGCCTAATATTTCGTGCAAAAACCAACAAAAAATTGTCCAAGTTCATGCAACTTCAAGAATGACAAGAATCATCCAAATATGGCAAACTTTCAATATGTTGGATTTTTGTCTCATGGCCTTGAAAGCTTTGTTTCTTGCCATACTTGCTTTTATCCTAACTCTATAAATACATAAAATTACAAGCAATAATGGGCACAAAATTCTACACTCAAAAAGCTCTCCAAAAAAGCTCTCCAAAAAAGCTCTCCAAAAGCTCTCCAAAAACTCTCCAAAAAAATCAAAGAATTGGTGCAAGTCATATCTCAAAGTTCCAGCCTCTCTCGATTGAAACCAAGCCTCGAGCCATCCTCTTGAAGTTCCCAGGAGTTTTTTACAAGGCCCAAGACTAGTCCATCACAAGCTTAGGACGCCCCCATTTGATAACACCGGTTTGGTAAAGTTTAAAACTTCGAATCTATGATTTTAATCATATTTCATGGCATGCTAACATTTATTTGAGTTTATATGAATCTATAGATCAGGTATGAGTGGGACCAAATGTCCGCATCATGCACCTCCAATTCCTGACCATCATATTTCATCAGGCTAGATCCAAAGCCTCAAAGGCGCGTCCCCATGATGAACCCCAAGAAGCGTCCCTCACTGGATCTCCAAGCGCCTGGGTCCTATTGCTAATGAGCCTGAGAATTTTTTTACTATTTCACACCCTCTAACTATTTTTTGCAGTGCCTGACCCATTTCTTTTTTTCTTTTTTTGTTTTTTATTTATTTAATTTTCTTTAAACCTCTTTTTTCTTTTTATGAATATAAAAAAATCACAAAATAAGAAAATCACAAAAAATAGTAGATTTAAGTTTTTATTAATTAAATTAATTTTGATCAATCATTTGATCACCTTTTTTTAATTAATTAACTAATTAGAATTAGGTTCTTATAATTTAATTATTTTTCTAAATAAAAATTAAAAACAAAAACAAATATTTATTTTATCACTTAGAAATTTTTCTTATGGTTTTTCTTCATCCTTTCATTTTTATTTCTTTCTCCCCCGCCTGCGCGTTCATTTATTTATCCGCATTATTTTTTACCAATATTATGTAATTGCATATGGATTTTAATAGTTTAACTTAGGAGACTTTACATTTCTTTTCCACGTTTTGGTTTGTAATTCCCCCATCCCGAAGCCTTGTAATAGCGTAGATTCAAAATTCCCACACTTTATTTTCTGTACTTATTCAATTAACTGTTATATGAATGCTAATAGGATTGTATAAAAAGACTAAAAGAAAATGTTAGAAAACCTAACATTCAAAGATAAACAAAACTGAAACACAACACACTCGCACATGTGCACCTCTAAGGTACCTCCACTTGTTGCCTACAGAATAAAACAGTCACGACTCTCAAACGTAAGAAGTTTTAGTGGCGACCCTTTGGTTTAAAAGATTATAAATCCCTCGATGACCCTTTCAATGTTTCCACGATATATGATCTTAAAACCTTAGGGTAATTACTAAAGTATCTTATGAGTTGCTTTCGTGACTGTACGATGACCCTCGCCTGTCCCTCAAAACATCAAACGATAGGGTTACCTACTGACTAATAGTAGGATAACACTATCTAAACGAAAAGAGGAAAAGAACAAATCTTTCGAGTAGGTAGATAGCTCCTAGTTGCTTGCTCATAAAAACAAACAAAACAATTTTTCGCACATACACAAACTCTTCTCTAACATATTTTCAAAGACAACGCACCTTGTATACGTTCTCACCGAAACGAGAAACATTACAAAGTTCGTCGCACTTAGGCATCTTTTTCAAAATATTTTCAAATACACTTACACAAAAAAAGCATTTTTAAAGTGATCTAGAAACTAAGAGCCCGTAGATAATTGCTAAAAAAAAGTGGGGTTACCTTAGAGATAGTTCACATTTAAATGCTTTACCTATTTGACTTGCTTGCTTTATATTTCAAGTTTATGTTTGGGTATTCTTGTAAAGATCCTATACCCGTATCTGGGGCACTTTTAGGTAAGCAACAATAGATCGTAGAGATTGTACGGTGTAGACCGATATGGTTGAAGCGATGACTATGTTAGTGTGACACATTTGTTGGTACCAGTATCCCTTGTGTTAAATCTAGGAGAATACGGGGCCGCTGTGTGGTGTCATAAAGCACTAACTGACCTTAGAACCTTAGTTGAACAAACTTGGCCATTAGAAAAGTAGTGAGATAGTCGGCTTCGGTATAAATATGAGGATTGGTTGATACTCAATATTGCACTCATTGATATCGGACTTTCGGGATATTTTGGCCACGAGAAAAGATCGCCTGAGCTGAAACAATGCCCGATAAAGAAAGATCAATGATATTGAGACTCCTTAGAACCCGATTACTTTTCTAGGACAAGTTGAACCAACTAAACTTCAAGAGGTTACTTACCTATAAATTCCATGCAAGCTTGAACCTAAGGCTACTTGCGTGACTTGTTTACTTTCATTATCTAACAACTTGAACTCCTTGCAGAGTTTTATTTATACTCATTATCTAACAATGTGAGTTCCTTTCGGCACTTGTTTGTAGTCATTATCCAATAACCTGGACTTCTTGCAAGACTCACTTGTATTCATAACCTTACACTTTTACTTGTTTCATAGCATACACATCATAACATCATGCTATAGCATTTCCTTATCCATTTCAAGGATCTCAGGGGCCTGTGATGCAGGTTATGATGAACCGGACGTCTAGCAAGGGGAAATTGGATTTATTTTCCTCTAGCCAATGTCGTCAAAAGACCAAAGTGCGATAACTTGAGTTTGAGGCTATGACCCACTCGACATGGTGAGCTTGATTCTTGTAGAAGGACATTCAACGATATAAAGTTCTTCTGTCAAAGATGCAATTAAAATTCAAACATTTTCTTGTGTTTACCCCGCGAGATCCTTGAAAACATTGCATGCATGTCATTACATAACAGGTATTCTCAAGACAAGTTTCTCATTTTCTCGCTGTTTATTTTAGCAAGGAAGATGGCTATCGAACAGAACGATATAGATCTCCAAACTCAAGATGCTCACTTCAAGAAAATGTTCCTGAATCTATCCAAGGGGCAAGAAGAATTGAAAGCACTCCTCGCTGGGAACATGGTCAAGAAAAATCCTGATGATAATCAGGATGACCAGGTGGAAAAACTGCAAGTTGAAATGGAATGGATGAGAATCCAGATGAGTAGTCAGGTGGCTCTTATCCAAAATTTAGCTCGGGGACAAGAAGAGTTAAGAATCCTCATTAGCAAACTTCGTCAAGACAGATACGACCGTCAGGGGTAAACTGCTAGAATTTAGGGTCTAATCAGTGATCAATCTCTCCTGAAAGACAGGGAATCGAGTGACATGTTCATATGGGAACATGTTGAAAATAAACTTAGGAGCGGTGAAATTTAGAGGACTTCATCTTCAAGTACTCATAGGAGATCATACAATGAAAAGAAGGAGTCCAGTACTGTGTACGACCAGAAGGATCGTAATAAGAGTGATCTTAACCAATTTGTGGGGGCAGTACGGATCTCTAATCCAGCACCAGTGCAACAACGACAATAGGGTAATCAGCGTAAGCAGAATACATCTAAAATATGCTTTACCTAAATCAATGTGTCATTGGCTCAAGCATTGCAACACGTGTTGGAGGCCAAGCTGGTTACGTTGAAGGATCCTCCTCAGAATCCTAACACTGCCTCTCCAATGTACAATCCAAATGCAAGGTGTATGTACCACTCTGTTGTACCCCAAAATTTTCCCTCTCATTTATCAAGTAATCTCTCACAAGATCTCCTCTAATTCAAGACTGCACTACGGTTGATCAACTTAAGACACCTCCTTAAGCACTGATGACTGAAAATTAGGGTTTGAGATTGCACAAGGATAAATGGAATTTTAATGCGCCATACGAATTTCATAGATAATTTTGGACTCTCAAGTTTTCTCATGACAAGTTTCAAGTGTTGGATCACATTTTTGCTCAGTCAATTGATCAGTTGACCTAAAAATTAGCTATATTGAGGAAAAAGTCAATTGTGGTCAATTTAGAGTCAAACTTCATAATTTTTGATCCATATCAACATTATGAACTCATATATGTCATTTGATCATGTTTGGACCACAATTCCTCAAGAAATTTAATCAGATCATCAAAAGGGCAAAATGGTCAAAAATAGGGTTTTGACTGAGGAAGTGCAATTTATGATTTTTGACCTAACAAATGGTTGATTGGTTGGAGACATGATCTCAAGGATTCAATTGCATCATTTGACCTAATGGCATGACTCAAAACTTTCCTCAAGATCAATTGATTGATAGTTGATTTTCAGTCAACTGATCAAAAAGTCAATTGTACACTGAAAAATCAAACTTTGACTTTTTGGTCAAAATCAAGTGTCAAAGATCACAACTCATCAAAACATGTCAAAATATGAAACTTGTTCATCAAGAAATCAAAAATTCAAGATTTCATTTGAAAAGTCAAAATTTCTAAACTTAGAAATTTTTCTAAGTGTTTGAAAATTCATATTTTTTCACCATGATGCAAGATGATTCAAAGGAAACTTTCAAAATGAAAGTTATAGATCTCAATGAGATCTAAAACATTGTAGAACATAACTTCTCCTATAAATGCATGGATTTAAAGTTATGATTTTGTGAATACATGTTCATGAAACTTGGAAATTTAGTGAAATTTTGCCCTAGTTTAGGCAGGATTTTGACCTAACTTCATGGAAATTTTTCACATAGTTCCAAGAGGAATTTTCAAAAATGACAAACTTAGAGGTTGCAGAGGATGTTACAAGCTTTCTAAAATGTCCAAGAACTCATTAATATCATACTTGAGCAAGGAGAATCTAAGGCAAGAAGTTTGGGTTTTCAAACTTGAATTACAAGCCATTTTGTGAAGAACACTTGACCAATTCATAGCCATGCTGTGTAATCTTGGCTTTGCAGACCTCAAACTTGTTAATCACTCCATAATTTAATGTTTATACAACTGATTTATCAATTTTCCAATTGATTCAAGCATTATCCAAACCAAATTTTCATTTTGGGAAGAAAGTAACCATTCCATTCTTGTAAAGTTGCTTTAATCACAAAGTTAACTTGTCTTGAGCATTAAACTTGTTGTTTCTACACAAGCATCCCCTACACAATCAGAACAAGCATGTTTAAAGGTTACAACCACCCTACAAGCTTTGTACTTCACATTGGAACAAGATGTTTCAAGCTTGCTTCAAAAACAAGCAAAAATCCCATAACTTGTGCTTTTGTGATTCTAACCATCTCAAGTCTCCAAGCCTTTTCCTTTATATCAAGACACTCTTATGCAACTTAAGACATAATTTTTACAAACTCTCAAACGCCATCAAACTCCCAAAAACCAGAAATTACCATACAAGCACAAAACTTGTCATTTCTGATTTTTGAATCCAATCTCCAAATCCCCTCGTGCATTTCTTGGCCAAACCATCCACAAAGTTTCTAATACACATATAGAAGCTATCACATTCCCTGTTTCAAGACTGTAATCACATTTCCATCATCCACCATTTTTGAAACTCAAGCTTGCAGACTGACTTGAGTAGGGAGTTTCAGCCATCCTCAAGGCAAAGTAAGACTTGCAACACATTCAGGGAGGTCCAGGCAAGCTAACCTGATCATCTTCACTCTTCAAAACTTGTTCAAAGTCCATATTCAAATCCAGCTGCAAGAGGTAAGTTTTCAAACTTCAATATCTTGATACAAGCATCCTTTGTGAATACATTCTGGAGTAAAAATGTAGATATTATTGCCCTCAAGCTGACCATGTCCCTAGTTTGCATTTTACTTGCTTGTGCTTGGATAATTTTGCTTTTGACCAGTTAGGGCATGCATTTGGTATCAAACAAAATTAAGTCTAACCTTTGATTTTTAGCTTAATTAAATTATATGGTTAAATTGATGATGAAATTTCCAGCAAGTTTCATGTTTGTACTTTTCAAAATGGTCAAGAAATAAGAAAGTTATAGGGTTAACAATGGTGGACATGGTGTCTGCGCGCGCATGAAGGAGGAAGAAGATGATTTCAAATATTCAGGGCAAGACTTATATTATATATTTGTTGTTTTGTTTAAGTTAGCGGATGTATCACCACCCCAGTGGTTAAAGCGCGCGCCTGTAACCAGAGGGACCTGGGTTCGAGCACCAGTGGTACCCTTTTGATTCTTTTTCATATTTTCTCTTTTTTTTTTTTTGAAGGCAGGCGCTGGGCTCCCTTTTGTTGGGCCTGGTATTTTACTTATCTCATACTCTCTGTTTCACTTTCATACATCCTGGCCCATTTTCTTTCTTTTATATTTTTATTTCCTTTACTATTTTTATTACTATTATTATTATTATTAATATTATTTTTATCTTTACTAATAAAAAAATCCAAAAATATTATTATTATTATTATTATTATTATTATTTTTACATTTATTTATTTTTCTTTGTAAAAAACAAAAAGACTAAAAATTATTTTCTTAATGAATTTAACCTTCTTTTTTATAATTAATATTTAGATAATTTATTTAGTTATTATATTATATTATCATTTTCATAATTAATTAATTTAGAACTTAGGTCTATTTTAATTGATTAACTTTCATTTTTCCTTAATTTAAAACTTTTTTCATAAAAAACCCTAAAAAATACTTTTTAATTTAAATGCTTTCTTAATTAGTTTTATTCAATTTTTTAACTAATATTTTTCAATTATGTTTAGATTAAAACCCCTTTCATAAAAATCCAAACAAAAATCACTTTTTATCCATTTACATTTGTACATTATTATTTATTTAATTCTTGTAAATTTATTCAATATGGTTGTAATAGTTAATTAGATTTAATTTTCTTGCAAAATCCCCATTTTTAAATTTGTATACCCCCTCCCCTAATGATGTAATAGCTTAGTATTTTTACTTTCCGCAATTTATCGTTTTATATAAATGCTAGTAAATTAAGGTTTATATAGAAAGATTAAAATCAACAAGTTAGCAAACCCTAATCCAAGATAAACAAAGCATGTAAATCAACACACTTGCATACTTACACCCTTAGGGTAATTCCATTTTGTTGCCTTACAAAAATGGCCATGTTATGCATGTGGAGTATCTTAGCAAAAAGCAATAAAAATACAAGATCATAGTCCCTCGATGACGCTATCAAATGTTGCCTTTCAAAATGATCTTAGTCCCTCAAAGAGAATTGCTAAGATATTTCACAACATTGCTATCATGGTTATACGATGACCCACACCCGTCCCCTTTACATCCAAAGATAGAGTTTCTTACCAAATCAATGATAAGATAACAATATCAAAGGAAAGGAAGAAATGAACTAAGAATTTTGAGTAGGTAGATTGTTCCTAGTTGCTTGCTCAATTTCAAATCAAACGCTCTTGCTTATTTTCAAAACAAACACCAACACTTTCAAAAACACTTTCAAAACATCTTCCAAACTTGAAACATTTTCAAAAGATCAACACTTTGTATACGTTCTTACGAACGAGAACTATTACAAAATTTGCCTAAACGATGGCCCCTTTTCAAAATACTTTTAAAAACCACATAAAGCACATTTTCAAACAAAAGCAAGTGATCTAGAAAGAAACTAAGAGCCCATAGATAACTATGGATGAAAAGGGTGCTAACACCTTCCCTTTTCATAATCTATCCCCCGAACTCAAGAAATAATCTCAAAGGTCTTTCCTATTCTTTTCAACCTTTCCTTTTGGATAAAAGAAAATTCGACGGTGACTCTTGCTAACCGCAACATTTACGATAAAACGTAAAACACCAAGTCAGTTTTCCCACCATATCACACACTCCAACAATCTTGGGCATGACACTAATAGCTGTTGGACGTTGAGAAATAAGATTCAAGACTTAATCGACGAAGGAGTGCTGGAGTTCACATAAGATGGTCAGACTAAATTCTTCTTCCATCCTTCAAAGGCACACCAACTGAAGTGACCAGTTCAGACAAATAGGCTTTTTGTTCATTAGAATTTTCAAATTGTAATTTTATTTTGATTGTTCAAACACTTATTTATGTCAAACTTTGTTATTCCATTAATGCATTGCACATGTTTATCTTGAATTAGTCCATTTGTTTTCACTATACTGAAACTATGCTTTTACTTCCTTTTTGTGATATTCCACTCTCGATTAAAAGCTGTAAGCCTTTAGAGGGAGGATGACGAAAAAGATACCACAATCTCTACAATATGCTTTTGAACAGACCTGACTGACGATGTACAAGCGTTGTTTAAAATCCTAAACAATGGAGTTACAAGGAAGATAATCCCTAGTCAACCCCTTTGAGCCTAAGAAGTAGGAGTTTTCTTTTTCACACAAATTGAAACCTTTAATCATGACCTGGGGCAGGGTAGTTTCTCAGGTAATTCAAATGTGCATTCAGTCGCAAGCTCTATCTTCATACACGATGAATAGTGTCGAAGATGCTCTTCTAAAGGCAATGATGGTTCCCCGTAATCACTAAAATAGGCAATCATTATTTTTCAAAAGAAAAGCCCGCTAAGTCAAAACCTATGAAGGAGACTTAAGGAAAAATTGGGGCATCCTGCTGACTGTAATCACAAGAGAAACATTTCAGGCAAAAGGTAGGGATAATAAAATAAAAAAAGAGGTCGCTACGAATCCCCAACAAAAAATATTACAAAAAAAATGATGACTGCCTTCTCAAATAAACTTCCAGTATCCGAACCATCACCAGAATATCAGGGCAAAGATTCCAGACTTAATTGGGATCTAAACGCACAATTAACTGAGTATAGGACTGAAAAACATCATGAAGAACGGGTTGGGTACAAATAAATTTTGAGCCTTTATCCTTTGTTTCTTGAACCGTGAACCAGGTCACGCTACAACCCTTAAAAGTCCTAGCTGAAGCATGGGTTAGTTCAAAAGCATACTGTTACAAAAAGGTATCCTGACTCATGTGAGGTTTACTATAAATCCTGAGTTGAATTCATATTCTTACAAAATTTTGTTTGTTTACTAAAAATGTATTTGCAAAACTTCAAGACAGACATAAGCTTTGCATTTTTTAAATACCATTTTTTGCATATGACCAATTGTTCGACAATAGAGAAATTCGCATGACGGATATTTAATGAACGAAAATCATCTCAATGAACATAATCACCTCAGATGGAAAGACATTTCCAATAACAAGCCTTTCATAATCAAGGGGCATGGCATGGTGTCCAACTGATTTGGGGGAGGTCGATTCAAGATTCAAGGAATTTCTCAAAAAGTGTCGAATAGCCAGGGGCAAACCTCCATCTGAATCACTTGGGGCATTGAACATGAATTCTAGCAAATGGCCACGTATGATCAAGCAAACATTTTCTGGCAGTGTTACAAAACTTACTACTATGGATAGTGGCAATTCTGTGCATCCTATGAACACAAACATAGTCGGAAAATACTACACATGAAAAAAAAGACCCGCTAGGTTGAATGGCCTAGGCAAAAGAAGGGCATCCCAGCGAACCAAAAGAGTTCGGGAAAAAATTAGGGATATATAAATAAAACTGTACACCCGGCAAGTCGAAAACCTGAAAAGGCAGCTTGTGCAAAAAAGCGTATCCCGGTGGACTGAAAATCTGAAAGGACAGTCCAGGAAAAAGTTAGGGATTAAAGCGTACAACTATGTCCCGTCATCTCGTCACTTATTTATCAGTAGAAGACTTATGGCCCTGATCAGCGTTCACCAAAGGCTCTAGAAGTAGAGGTGTGTTCAAGTCTCCATGAATCCCCACAGAGTAACTTCCATGAGATTATCCCTACATGGTAATCTTCGCAAATTCATACATTACATGTAATTTTCCCAACAGATCACTCTGGTAAATAAAGGAGTGCAGGCTTCCTCCCGGTAATATTGCCTATCTACAGGATCCCAAACATTACGGTCTATGGGAATTCTTCTCCCTAGCTGAGTTTTCAAAACTGTAAAAGCCCTTATAGATTACTTCTCTCCAACAGAGCGCATTCTCCTCGACAAAGAGTTTCCTCAGCGGGATATACCTCCATCAATAGGGTTTATTTCCCCAACAAGATTTATCTCCCCAATGAGGACCAATCTCCCAAGCTTGAGTCTATTACTCAAATGATAATGAGTCACCACAAAACTTCCCTTCCCTAGTGAAGTCATCATTGTCCCTAGAGAATTGCTATTTGAATCTAAAATTGGATCAAATATCAATCAACTCTATCCTCCTCAGACGGGCCAGAAAGTTATCCATCGATGTTATCCCCATTTAGGGTATACAAGGAATTATAACTCCCCAGTAGAGCAAAAAATAACCAAAGTGTTGACCTCTTCTTCCCCAAGAAGGAGTAAACACTCTCCAACAAAGTTCCCTCAGAGAGCAGAAATCAATGTTCCCCAACAGAGTTTCATAAAATCTCAAGCAGTTTATAAAGCCTCATCCCCAGTAGAGTTTATTTCTCTAGCTATGGAAGTTCATACCCCAACGGAGTTTATTTCTCCAAATTGGTAATATCTTCCAACATAACTCTTCTCTCCAACAGGATTAATCAAGATAACCACCTCTAGAAGAGTAGCTACTCGCATCACAGGATTATTCGTTTTTCCACCCCCAGTCAGAGTACATATAATCAATCTGTTTCAGAAACCATGACAGGTTATGAACTCTCCTAAAAAGCTTCTATCCTCAAGCAGAAATCAAAATCTCCAGCGGAATATCCTCGGACAGAAAACGGGAATCCCCAGTGAATTTAACTTCAACAAATAGTGAGGAATTACATTCTTCATCTCCAACAGGAAGCTAGGTATTTATTTTCCCCAATTTAACTACACTACAAAAAGCAACTAATGCACTCACATATTACATTCGTACATCATTTACAAATGCCATAACATATGCATACAAAGCACATGCAACACAATCTCATTTATTTTAAGAACATTGTTCCGCAGTGCATTTCATACATCATGACATTGCCTACAACTAACTCTTTACCGTTTTAGGAAAAGATCAATCAACAAAACAACATCATCAACTACTGGTATGACCAGACCTTCTTCTCAAAGACAACATCTTCTGGCTCAGATTAAATCGACCAATGATTTATTCTGATACTTCTTCCAATAGACCTTTTTCTGGCTCAGATTAAATCGACCAATGATTTATTCTGATACTTCTTCCTGTTAAAGACAAAGAGACCTCTTCTGGATCAGATTAAATCAACCAAAGATTTATTCTGATAATTCTTCTAGTCGAAGTCGGACATAAATATCCTCTGGCTCAGATTAAATCGACCAAAGATTTATTTTGATACTTCTTCCAGCGAACCTTTTTCTGGATCAGATTAAATCGAACAAAGATTTATTCTGATACTTCTTCCAGTTAAAGACAAATAGACCTCTTCCAGCTCAGATTAAATCGACCAAAGATGTATTTTGATACTTCATCCAGTTGAAGTCAGGCATAAAGGATCTTCTGGCTCAGATTAAATCGATCAAAGATTTACTCTGATACTTCTTCCAGTTAAAGACAAAGAGACCTCTTCTGGCTCAGATTAAATCAACCAAAGTTTATTCTGATACTTCTTCCAGTCGAAGTCGGACATAAATATCCTCTGGCTCAAATTAAATCGACCAAATATTTATTCTGATACTTCTTCCAGCCGACCTTTTTCTGGCTCAGATTAAATCGACCAATGATTTATTTTGATACTTCTTATAGTTAAAGATAAAGAGACCTCTTCTGGGTTAGATTAAATCGACCAAATATTTATTATAATATTTCTTCCAGTCGAAGTCGTGCATAAAGCATCTTCTGGCTCAAATTAAATAGACCAAAGATTTACTCTGATACTTCTTCCAGTAGACCTTTTTCTGGCTCAGATTAAATCGACCAACGATTTATTCTGATACTTCTTCCAATTAAAGACACAGAGACCTCTTCTGGCTCAGATTAAATTAACCAAAGATTTATTCTGATACTTTTTCAAGTTGAAGACGACTGTAGGTAGTCGCTGGCTCGGATTAAATCGTCTAATGATTTATTCTGATGCTCCTTCCAGTGGACATTCTTCTGGCTCAGCTTAGATCAGGTGTAGATCTATTCTGATACTTCTTCCAGTTGAAGAAATTTTCTGGCTCAGATTAAATCAACCAAAGATTTATTCCGATACTTCTTCCAGATAAAAACAAGCATAAATATCTACAGGCTCAGATTAAATTGACCAATATTTACTCTTATACTTCTTCTAGTAGACCTTTTTCTGGCTCAGATTAAATCAACCAATAACTTATTCTGATACTTCTTCCAGTTAAAGACGCAAAGACCTCTTCTGGCTCATATTAAATTAACCAAAGATTTATTCTGATACTTTTTCCAGTTGAAGATGGTCGTAGATAGTTGATGGCTCGGATTAAATTGACCAATGATTTATTCTGATACTCCTTCTAGTGGACATTCTTCTGGCTCAACTTAGATCAGGTGTAGATATATTCTGATACTTCTTCCAGTTGAAGACATTTTCTAGCTCAGATTAAATCAACCAAAGATTTATTCTGATACTTCTTCCAGATAAAAACAAGCATAAATATCTGCTGGCTCAGATTAAATTGACAAAGATTTACTCTGATACTTCTTCTAGTAGATCTTTTTCTGGATCAAATTAAATAGACCAATGATTTATTCTGATACTTCTTCCAGTTAAAGACATAGAGACCTCTTTTGGATCAGATTAAAATAACCAAAGATTTATTCTGATACTTCTTCCAGTTGAAGACGATCGTAGATAGTCGCTGGCTCCGATTAAATCGACCAATGATTTATTCCGATACTTCTTCCAGTGGACATTCTTCTGGCTCAACTTAGATCAGGAGTAGATCTATTCTAATACTTCTTCCAGTTGAAGACATTTTCTAGCTCAAATTAAATCAACCAAAGATTTATTCTGATACTTCTTCTAGATAAAACAAGCATAAATATTTGCTGGCTCAGATTAAATCGACTAAAGATTTATTTTGATACTTCTTCCAGTAGACCTTTTTCTGGCTCAAATTAAATCGACCAATGATTCATTCTGATACTTCTTCCAGTTAAAGACACATAGACCTCTTCTGGCTCAGATTAAATCAACCAAAGATTTATTCTGATACTTCTTCCAGTTGAAGATGGTCGTAGATAGTCGCTGGCTCAAATTAAATCGACTAATGGTTTATTTTGATACTACTTCCAGCAGACCTTATTTTGGCTCAGATTAAATTGACCAATGATTTATTCTGATACTTCTTCCAGATAAAATGAACATAAATATCTTTTGGCTCAGATTAAATTGACTAATGTTTTATTATGATACTTCTTCCAGTAGACCTTTTTCTGGATCAGATTAAATCGACTAATGATTTATTCTGATACTTCTTCCAGATAAAATGAGTATAAATATCTTTTGGCTCAGGTTAAATCGACCAATGATTTATTCTGATACTTCTTCCAGTAAACCTTTTTTGGTTCAGATTAAACCAACTGTAGGTTTTTCTAATACTTCTTCCAGTTAAAGACAACAAAGACCTCTTCTGGCTCAGATTAAATCAACCAAAGATTTATTCTGATACTTCTTCCAGTTGAAGGCGGTCGTAGATACTCGCTAGCTTGGAATAAATCAACCAAAGGTTCATTCCGATACTTCTTCCAGTAGACATTCTTCTGGCTCAACTTAGATCAGGTGTAGATCTATTCTGATACTTCTCCCAGTTGAAGACATTTTCTGGCTCAGATTAAATCAACCAAAGATTTATTCTGATACTTCTTCCAGATAAAAATAAGCATAGATAGTGGCAGGCTCAGATTAAATCGACCCAAAGATTTATTCTGATACTTCTTCCAGTAGACCTTTTTCGGGCTCAGATTAAATCGACCAATGATTTATTCTGATACTTCTTCCAATAGACCTTTTTTGGCTCATATTAAACCGACCAATGATTTATTCTGATAATTCTTCCAGTTAAAGACAAAAGGAACATTTTCTGGATCAGATTAAACCAACCGTAGGTTTATTCTGATACTTCTTCCAGTTTAAAGTCAACATTTACTTTGGATGGCATTTATAAGCCTATCTCCGACGAATCTCAGTCATCTCTCTGAATGACATCTTATAAGCCCATTCCTGATAAAATCAGCCAACAACGTTACCATCTTGCACAGGCGAGTGCAAATTTCTGGGCACTTAAGTGTTCAATCATCTTTTACCTTCAAGTCACGAATGGCGGACATGCCAATCTAAATCTTCAGGTTTAAGAAGATTGAACAAGGGCAGCTGTTGAACCCCAAAATTTTCCCTCCCACTTTTCTTTAAATTATTCTTTCAAGGCTCTTCAAATGGTCAAGGCACCCAAGGGTTGACTAGTCGAGATGCACCTCCTAGACCAAAAGCCTACAACTAGGGTTTGGAGTTTCTCAAGGAAATTTGGTATTCAAAAGTATCAAGTGTCTCCCATGTTTCTTCGTAGGTCCTCAACAAGGCTCATGTCAAGTTTCAAGCCATACATCACAAGTTTGCTCAGTCAATGGCTCAAATGCTTGAAAAATCAACTGTATTGATAAAAAAGTCAACTATGGTCAAAATACATTCAAACTTCAATATTTTTGGTCAAAATCAACATTTTTAAGTGATATTAATCATTTGATAAATGTTTGATCATGATTCCCCAAGGAAAGTCCTCTGATCATCAAAAGTCAAGATTTGTCAAATTAGGGTTTCCTTAGGAGAAGTCAACTGAACTTTGACCAGACATAACTTTCAAATGCTTCATCAAATTTTCCCCAACCAAATCCCATTTTAAAGAAAATTCAATTCTCTATAACTTTTCTATTATTCTCAAGTCCAAAAAATGCTTCATTTGGAAGATATGATCTTATACATTATAGGTCATTTTCAAAAGTCATCAAAAGATACTTTTTGTCAAGGAAACTTACATCAAGATTATATATTCAAAATAAAAAATTTTCAACATAGAGATTGAAGGGGACATCTTGGGCTTTCTAAAAAGTCCAAGATCAACTTTAAAAGATGAAAGTTGAGCAAGTTATGGGGTGCACAAGTTGGGCAATTTTCAAGAAATGCATGAAGTCAACTTTGAGAAAAATTGCATTTTTAGGTTAATGAACCTAACTTTTAGGGTTCAAAAATGTTTATGACATACCCAAGGACCTCTAAACCTAACCATGCACTATTGTGATTTTTACTTTTATTCATTTAAATATGAATTAAATCAAATAAATTAGATAAAAATCCAAGAAATAATGGGCTAGCGCATTTGGGATTGACTTGATCCGTCATAGAGCCCAATATTTCGTGAAAAGACCAACAAAAAACTCTCCAGGTTCATGCAGCATCAAGAATTGAAAGAATCATCCAAATATGGCAAACTTTCAATATGTTGGATTTTTGTCTCATGGCCTTGAAAGCTTTGTTTCTTGACATACTTGCTTTTATCCTAACTCTATAAATACATAACATTGAAAGCAATAAAGGGCATGAAATTTTACATGAAAAAAGCTCTCCAAAAAAGCTCTCAAAAAGCTCTCCAAAAAATCTCCAAAAAAATCAAAGAATTGATGCAAGTCATATCTCAAAGTTCCAGCCTCTCTCGATTGAAACCAAGCCTCGAGCCATCCTCTTGAAGTCCCCAGGAGTTTTTTATAAGGCCCAAGATCAGTCCATCACAAGCTTAGAATTCCCCCATTTGATAATACCGGTTTGGTAAAGTTTAAAATTTCAAATCTCTGATTTTAATCATATTTCATGGAATGCTAACATTTGTTTGAGTTTATATGAATCTATAGATCAGGTATGAGTGGGACCAAATGTGCGCATCATGCACCTCTAGTTCCTGACCACCATATTTCATCATGCTAGATCCAAAGCCTCAAAGGCGCGTCCCCATGATGAACCCCAAGAAGCGTCCCTCACTAGATCTCCAGGCGCCTGGGCCCTATTACTAATGGGCCTGGGAATTTTTTTCTATTTCACACCCTCTAAATACTTTTTGCAGTGCCTGACCCATTTCTTTTTTTCTTTTTTTGTTGTTTATTTATTTAATTTTCTTTAAACCTCTTTTTTCTTTTTACGAACATAAAAAATCAAAAAATTAGAAAATCAAAAAATATAGTAGATTTAAGTTTTTATTAATTAAATTAATTTTGATCAATCATTTAATCAACTTTTTTAATTAATTAACTAATTATAATTAGGTTCTCATAATTTAATTATTTTTCTAAACAAAAATTAAAAATACAAACAAATATTTCTTTTATCACTTAGAAATTTTTCTTAGGGTTTTTCTTCATCCTTTCTTTTTTATTTCTTTCTCCTCTGCGCGTTCATTTATTTATCTACATCATTTTTCACCAATATTATGTAATTGCATATGGATTGTAATAGTTTAACTTAGGACCCTTTACATTTATTTTCCCCGTTTTGGTTTGTAATTCCCCCATCCCGAAGCTTTGTAATAGTGTAGATTCAAAATTTCCGCACATTATTTTCTGTACTTATTTAATTAACTATTTGATGAACGCTAATAGGATTGTATGAAAAGACTAAAGGAAAATGTTAGAAAACCTAACATTCAAAGATAAACATAATTGAAACACAATAGACTCGCACACACGCACCTCTATGGTACCTCCACTTGTTGCCTTCGAAATAAAATAGTCACGACTCTCGAACGTAATAAATTTTAGTGGCGACCCTTTGATTTAAAAGATTATAAGTCCCTCGATGACCCTTTCGATGTTGCCTCGATATATGATCTTAAAACCTTAGGGTAATTACTAAAGTATCTTATGAGTTGCTTTCGTGAGTGTACGATGACCCTTTCCTATCCCTCAAAACATTCAACGATAGGGCTACCTACTGACTAATAGTAGGATAACACTATCTAAAGGAAAGGAGGAAAAGAACAAATCTTTTGAGTAGGTAGATAGCTCCTAGTTGCTTGTTCATAAAAACAAACAAAATAATTTTTCGCATATACACAAACTCTTCTCTAAAATATTTTCAAAGACAAAACACTTTGTATACGTTCTCATCGAAACGAGAAACATTACAAAGCTCGCCGCACTTAGGCATCTTTTTCAATATATTTTCAAAATATTTTCAAATACACTTACACAAAAAAAGAATTTTTAAAGTGAGCTAGCAACTAAGAGCCCGTAGATAACTACGGATGGAAAGGGTGCTAACACCTTCCCTTTCCATAACCTACCCTCCTTACTCAAAAAATCTCGAAAGGTCTTTCCTGTTCTTTTCACCCTTTCCTTTATTGGATAAAATAAAAGTCGGTGGTGACTCTTGCTAACCGCAACATTACAATAAAATGCAAAACCAGTAAAATTCAGTTCTCCCACCGTACTACAGAACTGGCGATTTTGCTGGAGAAAATTTCTAAAAAAAGTGGAGTTACCTTAGAGATAGTTCACATTTAAATGCTTTACCTGTTTGACTTGCTTGTTTTACATTTCGGGTTTATGTTTGGGTATTCTTGTAAAGATCCTATACCCGTATCTGGAGCACTTTTAGGTAAGTAACAATAGATCGTGGAGACTGTACGGAATAGACCGATATGGTTGAAGCGATGGCTGCGTTAGTTTGACACATTTGTTGGTACCGGTATCCATTGTGTTAAATCGAGGAGAATACGAGGCCGTTGTGTGGTATCATAAAGCACTAACTGGCCTTAGAACCTTAGTTGAACAAACTTGGCCATTAGAAAAGTAGTGAGATAGCCGGCTTCGGTATAAAGTTGAGTATTGGTTGATACTCGATACTACACTCATTGAGATCAGACTTTCGGGATATTTCGGTCGTGAGAAAAGATCGCCTGAGCTGAAACAATGCCCGATAAAGAAAGATCAGTAATATTGAGACTCTTTAGAACCCAGTTACTTTTCTAGGACATGTTGAACCAACTAAACTTCAAGAGGGTACTTACCTACAAATTCCATGCAAGCCTGAACCTAAGGCTACTTGTGTGACTTGTTTGCTTTCATTATCTAACAACTTGAACTCCTTGCAGGGTTTTGTTTGTACTCATTATCTAACGATGTGAGTTCCTTGCAGGACTTGTTTGTATTCATTATCTAATAACCTGGACTTCTTGCAAGACTCACTTGTCTTCATCACCTTAAACTTTTTCTTGGTGCATAGCATACACATCATAACATCATACCATAGTATTTCCTTAACCATTTCAAGGATCTCAAGGGCCTGTGATGCAAGTTATGATGAACCAGACATCTAACAAAGGGCAAGGGGATTTATTTTCCTCTAGCCAATACCGTCAAAAGACCAAAGCATGATAACTTTAGTCTAAGGCTATGACCCACTCGACATGGTGAGCTTGATTCTTGTAAAAGGACATTCAACAATACAAAGTTCTTCTGTCAAAGATGCAATCAAAATTCAAAATTTTTCTTGTGTTTACCCTTCGAGATCCTTGAAAACATTGCATGCATGTCATTACATAACAGGTATTCTCAAGACATGTTTCTCATTTTCTCGTTGTTTATTTCAGTAAGGAAGATGGCTCTCGAACAGAACGATAAAGATCTTCAAACTCAAGATGCTCAATTCAAGGAAATGTTCCTGAATCTATCCAAGGGGCAAGAAGAATTGAAAGCACTCCTCACTGGGAAAACGGCCAAGAAAAATCCTGAAGATAACCAGGATGACCAGGTGGAACAACTACAAGCTGAGATGGAAAGGATGAGAATCCAGATGAGTAGTCAGATGGATCTTATCCAAAATTTAGCTTAGGGACAAGAAGAGTTAAGAATCCTCATCAGTAAACTTCGTCAAGACATATACGACCGTCTGGGGCAAACCACTAGAATTTTAGGGCCTAATCAATGATCAATCTCTCTTGGAAGACAAGGAATCGAGTGAAATGTTCATGTGGGAACATGTTGAAAATAAACTTAGGAGCGGTGAAATTCCGAGGACTGCATCTTCAAGTACTCAGAAGAGATCATACAATGGAAAGAAGGAGTCTAGTACTATGTACGACCAGAAGGATCGTAATAAGAGCGATCTTAACCAATCTGTGGGGGCAGTACGGATCTCTAATCCAGAACCAGTGTAACAGCGACAATGGGGTAATCAGCATAAGCAAAATACATCTAAAAGACGCTTTACCAAAATCAACGTTTCATTAGCTCCAGCATTGCAACACGTGTTGGAGGCCGAGCTGGTTACGTTGAAGGATCCTCCTCAGAATCCCAACACCGCCTCTCTAATCCACAATCCAAATGCAAGGTGTGTGTACCACTCCAACAGTCCTAGACATGACACTAATAGCTGTTGGACATTGATAAATAAGATTCAAGACTTGATCGACGAAGGAGTGCTGGAGTTCACACAAGATGGTTAGACTGAATTCTTCTGCCATCCCTCAAAGGCACACCATCTGAAGTGACAAGTTCAGACAAAGAGGCTTTTTGTTCATTAGAATTTTCAATTTTTAATTTTCTTTTGATTGTTCAAACACTTATTTATGTCAAACTTTGTTATTTCATTAATATTTCATATGTTTGTCTTGAATTAACCCATTCGTTTTCACTATACTGAAACTATTCCTTTACTTCCTTTTTGTGATATACGACTCTCGATTAAAAGTTATAAGCCTTTAGAGGGAGGATGACGAAAAAGATATCACAATCTCTACAGTATGCTTTTGAACAGACCTGGCTGATGATGTACATGCGTTGTTTCAAATCCTAAATAGTGGAATTATAAGGAATATAATCGCTAGTCAACCCCTTTGAGCCTAAGAAGTAGGAGTTTTCTTTTTCATACAAATTGAAACCTTTAATCATGACCTGGGGCAGGGTAGTTTCTCAGTTAATTCAAATGTGCATTTAGTCGCAAGCTCTACCTTCATAAATGACGAATAGTGTCAAAGATGCTCTTCTAAAGACAGTGATGGTTCCCTGTAATCACTAAAATAGGCAATCATTATTTTTCAAAAGAAAAGCCCGCTAAGTCAAAACCTATGAATGAGACTTAAGGAAAAACTGGGGCATCCCGTTGACTGTAATCACAAATAAATAGTTCATCCAAAAGGTAGGGATGATAAAATAAAAAAAGAGGTTGCTACGAATCCTCAACAAAAAATATTACAAAAAAATGATGACTTCCTTCTCAAATAAACTTTCAGTATCCGAACCATCACCGAAATATCAGGGCAAAGATTCCAGACTCAATTGGGATCTAAACACATAATTAACTGAGTATAAGACTGAAAAACATCACGAAGAATGGGTTTGTTACAAATAAAGTTTGAGCCTTTATCCTTTGTTTCTTAAATCGTGAACCAGGCCACACTATAACCATTAAAAGTCCTAGCTGAAACATGCATT
Organism: Vicia faba; assembly: GCA_948472305.1. NCBI lineage: Eukaryota > Viridiplantae > Streptophyta > Magnoliopsida > Fabales > Fabaceae > Vicia > Vicia faba. The sequence continues at coordinate 1,558,661,274 of OX451739.1, read as the reverse complement.
AGTTTGAAAGCATACTGTTACAAAAAGGTATCCTGACTCCTGTGAGGTTTACTACAAATCTTGAGTTGAATTCATATTCTTACAAAATTCTGTTTGTTTACTAAAAATGCATTTGAAAAACTTCAAGACAAACATAAGCTTTGCATTTTTTAAATACCATTGTTTGCATATGACTAATTGTTCGACAGTAGAGAAATTCGCACGACGGATATTTAATGAATGGAAATCCTCTCAATGAACAGAATCACCTTAGATGGAAAGACATTTCCAATAACAGGCCTTTCATCATCAAGGGGCATGGCATGGTGTCCAACTAATCTGGGAGCGGTCGATTCAAGATTCAAGGAATTTCTCAAAAAGTGCCGAATAGCCTGGGGAAGACCTCCATCTGAATCACTTGGGGCATTGAACATGAGTTCCAGCAAAGGGCCACATACGATCAAGCAAACATTTTTTGGAAGTGTTGCAACACTAACTACTATGGATAGTGATAATTCTTTGCACCCTGTGAATGCGGACATAGTAGGAAAATACTATGCATGAAGAAAAAAAAGACCCGCTAGGTTGACTGGCCTAGGAAAAATAAGGGCATCCCGGCGAACCAAAAGAGTTCGGGAAAAATTAGGGATATATAAATAAAACTGTACACCCGGCAAGTAGAAAACCTGAAAAGGCGGCTTGGGCAAAAAAGGGTATCCTGGTGGACTGAAAATCTGAAAGGATAGTCCAGGAAAAAGTTAGGGATTAAAGCGTATGACTATGTCCCGTCATCTCGTTACTTGTTTACCAGTAGAAGACTTATCACCCTGATCAGCGTTCACCAAAGGCTCTAGAAGTTGAGGTGTGTTCAAGTCTCCATGGATCCCCACAGAGAAACTTCCATAAGATTATCCCTACATGGTAATTTTTGCAAATTCATTCATTCCATGCAATCTTCCTAACAGATCACTCTGGAAGATAAAGGAGTGCAGGCTTCCTCCTAGTAATATTGCTTATCTATAGGATCCCAAACATTAGTCTATGGGAATTCTTGTCCCTAGCTGAGTTTTTAAAACTGTAAAAGCCCCTGCAGATTACTTCTCTCTAGCAGAGCGCATTCTCCTCGACAAAGAGCTTCCCTCAGCAGGATATACCTCCATCAATAGGGTTTATTTCCCCAACAGGGTTTATCTCCCCTATGAGGACCAATCTCCCCAGCTTGAGACTATTACTCAGATGACAATGAGTCACCGGTAAAACTTCCCTTCCCTATTAAAGTCATCACAATCCCTAGAGAACTTCTATTTGAATCTAAAATTAGATCAAATATTGGTCAACTCTATCCTCCTCAGATGAGCCAGAATGTTATCCATCGATGTTATCCCCAATCAGGGTATACAAGGAATTATAACTCCCTAGTAGAGCAAAAAACAACCAAAGTTTTGACCTCTTCTTCCCCTAGCAGGAGTAAACGCTCTCCAGCAAAGTTCCCTCATAGAGTAGTGTTGTACCCAAATTCCCCCCCCCCCCCTAAGATCCCTTCATCATACCATGTTGATTCATTCACAATAAGATCACATTAGAATTCTTGGTTCCCCACCCTATATTTAGCTTTGCTCTTTGAGGAATCACCAAGCACCTTGACTTGTGTTCTTTTGTGATCATGAATATTTTTGTCTTGATTTCTCCTCTTAATTAATAAAATTCAATGTTGGTTTGTCTTGCTTGTTACTAATATAGGTAAAGGCAATGAGATTTAACAAGTTGCTCCATGGGTTCATGAGTTAATTTCCATGCCCTAGTCAATAAAGCTTGAGAAGTTCAAACCTCACCATTGGATTTATTTTGGAAGTAATGGCATGACAAGGTTATTTTGGTTCACCATATTTCAAGGTTATCAAATTTGGTTCAAGAGCACAAGGGATTGATTGGAGAAGTTGTCATGCTTGGACAAGGCTTTGTTCCTATTGGTCACAAATGCATATTTATCTCAATTCTTAAGAAATGGAAGTGGTTGTGGTTTCTATTAGTTCTCATTATCATCCTCAACAACTTATATTTACAAAGCATTTGTGTTGGTACAAGAAGTTTGTTCAAAATTGTCAAAGTTCCTCAAGGCATGTTTCTTGATCTAGGAGCTAGGGTTTTGAACTTCAAAGGAGTATATATTGCTCATCTTTTGTTATTTTTGAATGATTACAAAGACATCCTTCTCTTTAAAGGGTTATCAATAAATCACTTCAAAAGTTCTAAGGAGTTTTCATGTGGAAGAAACTTGATGAAGAAGAAAGATTACAAGTCCTCCAGATGAATCCCCAATTTTCCATGTGTGACTTTAAATGATCATAACTTGGTCAATTTTTATTACCTTGAGCCTATTCGTTTTCCACAATGATCTTAAGGATGTGAACTTTATGCCTTCTTTTATGTGCAAAGTGAGAAAATGGATGGAAGTTACCTTAAGGATACAAACGATTATAGGTCATTTCATGATTTTTTGCCAACTTCAACTATTCATAACTCTCTCAAGTTTTGGAGATTTTGAATGGTTCGAGTCCCAAAATGTCATTCAAGAGGTCTATTTCATGCCATCTTTTTTGGTCAAGAGCAAATTCCAAGAGGAAGGCCATGTTTGGATGCAAAACATTATAGGTCACTTTTGAAGAAAAATTTGAAATATTTCTAAGTATGGAAAGTCAACCCTTTTTCTCCAACTTTGACTCCATGCAACTTTCAGCTCAAGCATCCATTTGATCCCATTATTTTTCCATTGCAAAGCTTGTAACCTCATCTTTATAAAGCATCAAGAATCATGCCCTAAGACCCCTTGAGCTGAGAATGCCATGATTTTGAAGTTGGTAACTTGGAACTGAAGTTTTATCTCAAGTCAGATTTTGAAATCTTTGTTTTGGCCTCTAATCACAAGTTTTCCACGCGTTTATGCCTCTAAACATGTTTAATGAAGTTCCAGAATTTTTTAGAACAACAAAACGTGTGTTTTGGATGAGTTTTGATCAAATTAGAAGTCACACTTTTCTTGTTTGCAACTTCACACGATTTCCCTCCAAACTTCATCATTTCACATGCTTGGACATTCCATTTCATTCTCTATAAATAGAGGGTCATCCCCCTTTCATTTCCTCAAGCTTGGATAGCCAGAATCACCTTGCCAAACTTGTTCCATAACTCAAAATCCAGCAACTTCGAAATCTATTCTCAAGCCTTTTTCAATCTAATATTTCCATCAATTCACCTTCCTTGATCTTCCCTAAAGCTAACCATATAATTATATTCAAGAAGCGCGCCCTATATTGCTCCATAGAAGTTAAGTTTAAGAGCTCTGCAACTCAACTTCAATAGGTAGATTCCATCATCAATTCTTCAAAACTTTGATATCATTGTGATGCTTTCATTACCCTGGTTCTAGTCGCAACACTTGTTTTTTCAATGGAAACACGTTTTGACCATGAAATTTCAAATCCCTTTTCAAAACTTTCCTTCCAAATTGCTTGAGCTACAGTTTATATAAATTTGTCGCGAAGGTGTGGTTGTCTTCGTCTTGAAGAGACGAAGCGAATGGCATAAGTCTCGTGCTCTAATTTTACAGATTGAGCAACCTGGTTTTGGGACTGGATGGAGGTTGAAGATGACCAACGTGTCATCTTCCAACCAATGAAGGCACGCCATCTGTGTTTTTCAAAAATCTGATTTAATTAATGATCCTATGCATTATTCACTAAAGTCTATAACATGCACAACGCGCCAGGTCCACTTGATATGTTTACTAACGTGTTTTGACATCGATCAGATGACCCATATTTTTTTGGTTTTTATTTTCTTTTCTGATTTTTATATTTAATTGTTTTAAACTTCAAAAAATCACAGAAAATTCATTTTTAGTCCAAAAATTCGGAAAAATATTCGGAAAAATATTTTTAATTATTCTCTTTCTGATTTTTATTTTTTCACAATTTAATTTTGTGTTTTGGTATTTTTTATAAATTTACACTTTATTTGAATTGTTTTAAATATTTAAAAATACTTTTATGTAGGGATGGACCAGCAAGAGGTCAATCTTTCCCCAGCAGAGTCACCATTTCTGTAGCGATAAAAAATGTAGCAGGGTAAATCGGAGATCGAGCTATTAATTAACTCGTCTCACAAAAGCAAGAGTCGCCACCGCGCTTTATTATTTCCAAGGGAAAAGGGAAAAGAGCGAAATAAAACCCTAAAATATGCAATATAAAATAATACTTTAAAAGTAATGAAAATACATGGCGTTTTTGAAAAGAGGTCTAGAGTTCGGGGGTTGGTTATACAATGAGAAGGTATTAGCACCCAATGTATCTATAGTATTCTATAGGAACCTTTTGAAATATCTGTTTATTAAAAAAATTGTTTGTTTGATTAAAAATAAATTATTTGGCCAAAAATGGGTATGGACGAGTTTTTTGAAGATACGACAACCTAACGTCGAAGTTTTGACTTAAAAGTGTGAGTTTTAAAAAATTGAATATTTGGGAAAATTATCTTAAGTTTTTTAACAAAACAATAAACGAAAGATGAATGAGGGTATTCGCACTATGTGTTTGATGACATGAAGTCGATAAAAATTTAAACGATTCCCTTGGATTGAGACGGACAAAAGATATGCGGATTAACGATCAATTAATTAAAATTACAATTGAACAATTAACTAATGAAATTTAAATCATACTAGCATGCATTTTAACGATTAGATAAATAATCAAAAGCACATGAAGATTAAATTTCGAAATCATAGATTTTTAATAATTAAACACATAACAAAAATTAAATCATGAAACATGTATTTTTGAATAATTAAATAAAACAACAACACAAAAATAAAATAGAAAAAAAATAGTATGTTGACAAAATTAAATAAAAGATGAAATTTAATTAAACATTTTTTATGTGTTTTTTATAATAGAAGGAAAATAATAGTATGTTTTTTAAATAAAGAAGAATGGAAACAACAAAAAAAAGTACCCTAATCCTAAGTAAGGGCGCCGCTTGCTACCGTAAGCATGGGGAAAGGAAAAACAAAATTATTATTATATGCTTATTACTGGGAATAGGAAGAATAAATTATTATATTTGTTATATTGAGAAGAGGAAGAAACATATTACTATTAATAATGTTTTTAATAAAATAACAAAAGAAGACAATAAAGTAATTCTTGTAAAAAAAACAAAAACCAACGTTAAACCTAAAGCTAGGGAGGTGCTACTACTGTATGCATAGGGAAGGAAAAACAAAACTATTATTAATAATATGCTTTTGAAAAGAGGGAACCATATTATATTATTATTATGTTATATGCTTTCAATAAAAACAAGAAAAGAAACAGTAGGTAAATTTTGTAAAAAAACAATGCAAGGTCACTTTATCCTTTCCTCTCTCATCACGCAGCAACTCTCTTTCTTCCTCTTTGCATTTTATCTCCCTTTCTCTTTGCATACATATCCGTCTCTTCCTTTCTCTTCTTCCATGCTAACGAAAACAACAAAAAAAAAGAAAATTTGAACCAGTTGAAACAAGCAACGAAGCTGGAGAAAAAACAAGGTTTCGGTTGTGTGAGCATGAACAACATCGCCGAGTTGCACCATCACCGGTGACCGGTTAAACTGGTTGGGATCTGGCCGGAAAAAAAATGAAGGTATCGTGATGATGACGGGATTGGACGACAGGTACTATGTTGATTTTAAATAGTTTGAGGTTTTTTGGGAACAATGGTTTCTAAAGGGGTTTCAAGATTTGGTACTATTTTGATTTTGTATGCTGGCTTTATGTTGGTTTTGTTTTTGTTAACAGGATGATGATTGATTTTTGATTTTAAGTGATGTTTGGGATTTTTGCAGGTTATACCGTTTTGAACAGATTGGGTTTTGGTTTTTGAATGGGTTAAACATTTGGACAACAAGGGTGTTTTTTATTTATTTTGTAACAACAAATGTTTTTGGATTTTTGTAACAGCAAAATGGTTTTGGATTTTGGTAACAGCAAAATAGTTTTGGATTTTGTAACAGCAAAATGGTGTTTGGATTTTTGTAACAGCAAAATGGTGTTTGGATTTTTGTAACAGCAAAATGGTTTTGGATTTTTGCAACAGCATAATGGTTTTTTTTGGACTTTGCAACAGCATATGGTTTTTTGGACTTTGCAACAGCATATGGTTTTTTGGACTGGTTTTATTGATTATGCAGGTTCTATGTTTTAGGACAGCAAGTGATGAACCAGACAACAAGCGATAAACTGGACAGCAAACTCTGAATTGGTATTACGCGACAGAAGAAGTATGCTTTTTATTACACTTGTTATTATTACCGATGTTGTGAATACTAACATGTTTAAATGCTAACAATCATGCAGCAACTCAACTCAAATACAGTACAACAAAGAAAAGAATGATAAGGCAAATATTGCATGGCAAAGAAAAAAAATGGTACAACAAGTGATTCAAACATGAATATATGCAGCAATAGATAGAGAGGAGGAAAAAGTAATACCTATCGGAGCCTCTCCGATAGGGCTTCTAAAAAATAGTAAGTTTCCTTGAGTTTGCTATCTTTTCTCCTTACTGGATTTTTTAGAACAACACCAATTTTTCTGTTTTCACTCTTGCTGAAACTTTAGAATAAAACTCTATTTTTTCTGTTTTTCTTACTTGCTGAATTTTTGACTTCTCCTCCTCATTTGTGTTGACAAAGGTTCTTATTTATAGTGGAGTGTGTGGGATTTTAGGGGGGGAAAACAGTAGAGATTTGAACTGTTTTGGTAAGCTGTTTCCATGCTTTGTTCATACAATTTATTTTAGCCATTTTGATGCAAACTGTGGCTACTTTGATGCAGGTTGGAGCAGATTTTGGCAGCACTTGGAGCTGTTGTATGTTGCTGTTTTTTTTACTGTTTGTAGCATTTTACAATATCTTTCTTTGCTGTTTTTTTCCAGGCTGTTTGGAGTATTGTTGACCAACAAAAAGGCAGCAAAATTGGGCTTGAAGATGGGTTGCAAAGTGGACTGCACTAGCAACTTTGCTGAATTTTTTTTATGTTGAAAATATATCTTGTATAAACTTGTAGCTTCTTTGCAACCTTGTAATAAACTCAAATAAATTGTGACATGTATAAACATGTATTCTTCAATATATTTCCACTTCCTTTGATAGTTATGAATAATCTTGAATCTTCACATAAACATGAATCTTGATATATCTTGATAAAAATTCAAGATCTTCCATTTAAATTTGGGAAATAATTGAATAATACTTGGATGAATTGTTGAATGAAGAATAAATAATAATGCAAGTCTTGGACTTTGATCTTGCACTTTTGTAATAGAAATCCAAATAAATCACATGGATTAATTTTGTAATCAAATAAAATTCCTCATGTAATTAAATAGAATTCCTCACTAACTTCTTGAAATAATGCTTCATGTATTTAAATAACCATGATGTAGATCCTCCAAAATAATCACAAAAATAATCTTGAATAAATATTTCATGCGATAAGTGAATATTCTTGGATGAGATCTCTTGATAGCTCCTCTTTAATTATCACTTGGATTCAAATAAAGAAAATTCCAAATATTCCGAATATTCTGAATAAATTCTTCTAGAACGGTTTTGAATCTAATTATCCCATTCCGACGAAATTCAACCCGCGTCATGAGAAAATATGCAGATGACTTTTGGTTCAAGGAATCGAAAATGACAGTATAACCTGTTTTTTGTATTTTAGAACAATGTGAAACACACATGAACCAAAGCCGGTAGAATTTCGACTGTTCTTCCTAAAAAAATATTCGGAGAAAACGGAGACCATCTGTTGGACAGAGTGTGGAAATAAACGTACAATTCTCTGAAATTATTTGATGAACCAGTCTTTTAGAACTTAATGAACGACAACATTTCTATCCTGAGACTCGAAAGCCTAATCGACGTACAACGTCTGATGTTCTTCTTTCAGACCTATTTTCTGCACATGAAAATAAAACAGCAAAACATGCACTTCGTGCCTGATTAGTGGTTAGTCATTCATAAAATGCTCACAACACTCGGTAATCTCTACACAGTCAAAGCTCGACATCGAAACGTTTGAACCCTATCGTATTCTGTGACCTTGATGTATATGTAAAATAATGCAGATGAAGTAGAGATCTTAGGTCAAAAATTGGGGTATGACAGCTCGAACGAGTTTTTCTTGAGAATATTACTAATTTCCGAGTTAATCAGGAAGTTGGTAATATCCGAAGGAAGGATTTAGTCTTTGGGAACCTTTAGAACCTTGTTCGGTAGGTGATAACTTTTAGACCAATACCTTATGGGTAGTACCTTCGACCTCATGCTCGTGACGTTGAACCTATGAACCCTATATGTGTGATCTTATGTGTGATTGTTGCATTATGCATACATGCATCCATAAGCATCTTTTGAAAAGATCTTATTTCAAGGGATTTAAAAATTGACCATTTGTGAATATCTCAGGTACTTTTTAACCATGGATTATGGAAAGAGAAAGACCGGGAAGTAAAGTTTCAAGGATCCCAAGATAGATAAGTTGATCAGTCTAAACCCTGAGATTGAGTGTTCTACAGACTTTCAGAAGACGTATGATCCATCATTCCTCTCATGAAGCTGAAGATGAAGGAGGGTATTCTCTCGACCTTGGTCCAGTTCTATGATCTGATGTATCATTGCTTTACTTTTCCTGACTATCAATTGATGCCTACACTGGAGGAGTATTCTTATCTGTTAGATTTACCCGTTATTGATCGTGTTCCTTTTACTGGTTTGGAAGGTGAGCCAAAACCGCATGAGATCGCTGTTTTGATTCATCTGGGGAAGTCTGAGGTGGAAGCCCATATGACTACCAAAGGAGGGATTAGAGGATTACCAGCTCAGTTCTTATTAGAGAAAGCTCACTACTTTGCCAGGATAAAGAGTACAGTCACTTTTGAGGCCATCTTTGCTCTACTTGCTTACGGGTTGGTCTTATTTCCTAATATGGACAGGTTTGTTGACATTAATGCTATCAGGATCTTCATGATCGGAAACCCAGTTCCTACCTTGTTGGGTGATGCTTATTACTCTATTCATCTTTGGAATTCTTATCATGGGGGGATGATTATTTGTTGCACGCCCCTATTGTACCAGTGGTTTATCTCTCATATGCCTCAGTCTGATGCTTTTTAGGATGTCAAGAAGGAACCCCGTTGGGCTGCTAAGATCATGGCACTTGCTCACTCGGATATTAATTGGTATCATCGAGCTTACTAGGATATAGAGATTATTGACAGTTGTGGTAGTTTCCCCAATGTACCTCTTCTTGTACAAAGGGAGGAATTAACTATAACCCTGTTCTTGCACGACGACAGCTCGGTTATCCGATGAGGGATAAACCAAATAGTATTCATTTGAGTAGTTTCTTTCTGAAGGATGGAGAAGACCATAGGGAAGCTAGGGAACAAATTGCGAAGGCCTGACGTCACATTCATAAGAAGAGTAGGAAGGATTTTGGACCTAGGGGTGTTGTTTCTTTGAAGCCATATCTTCAGTGGGTCCAAACGAGAGCTATTCAGTTGAAGATTCTGTATTCCCAAGAAACACCTATGCCTGATCTATTTGTGAAGAATACTCCTCCCTTATTAGATGATCTAGAAGAGCTGTAACTTGCTTTGGTCAGGATGCAACAGGAAAAGGATGCTTGGAAGAACAAGTGCCAAACTTCAGAGATTTCCTATAGAGAAGACTTGAAGGAGAAAGAAGACTTGATTGAGATCCTTGAGAGTCGAGCGGTAGAGACTATGGAGAGGAAAGGGGATTTATTTTCTCCAAAGACTAAATCAGATGTTGATTACTCACTTCCTGATTCAGGTGATTGGAAGAATGTTTCCACCAGGTATGCGGAAGAAAACCAGAGGCTGAAGGCTCAGATTTCCAGGCTCACAGGGAAGCACCGACGTATAGAGTGATCTCCATCAGTTTTACTTCTCAGGGTTTTAGATTTTATTTTCATCTTGTACTTGGGATCATTGAAACTTGTAATCCATTTTGGAGTTGCTATAATGAAATTTTTCAGTATTTCAAATGCGTTATTACTTTGATATTTGCAATATGTCCATAAATTTTAAATCTCTTGAAATATTAAATAATAAAATAAAATAAAATCATGTGCACTGCATATCATGCATCATATTGCACATCTTTCTTGCATTTGTTATGCATATCCAGGTGTCTTACCAAGCTTCTTAACTTCATTCAGCAAGCTGACTCACCACTACAACACTCGGGCTAATTTCAGAAAGAAGATGGACAACTTAGAACAAGAGAATCGCGAGCTACGCGAGGAGGTTTCTGCTTTGAAGGCTGGCATGGCCAATCTCACTGCTCTGGTGGAATCTCTGGTGGCTGCTCAGAATCAGCCACCGAGTGTCCAACCTCAACCAACAAGGGCAACTACTGAAGCTCCGACTGTTCCCGTATCTGCTACTCCATCTATTTTTCAAAACCGTATGCCTTAAGGTTATCCATGGGGAATGTCAGAATTTTTCACCTGAAGGTTTCAATCTTGGTCCTCAAGATACTCCAATTGTTCAGACTATTGTTACTCCGACACTTTCTGTGGTGTATGCTTCTCCTGCTGCGCCTCCTTCGGTGAATATGGTTCTGTTTGTTAACGATGATGTGTGTCGTCCTTTCTCTCCATCGAGTGAAGACTTGGGTCTTTATGACAGAATGGATGATATTCAAGAGCAGTTTGACAAGATGCAGAGAGAGATGAAGGCTCTCAGGGGAAAAGAGCTATTCGGGAAGATTGTGAATAAGTTATGCTTGGTCCCGAATGTTAAGATACCTGCTAAGTTTAAGGTCCCGAAGTTTGAGAAGTACAAGAGCAACACTTTCCCTCGTGCTCATCTGGTGATGTATGTAAGGAGAATGTCTACCCATACTGATGATCAACGTCTGTTGATTCACTTTGTTCATGATAGTTTGACGGTGCTGTGCTGAAGTGGTATATGAGTTTGGACAGTGTTAACATCCATACTTTCAATGATTTGGGAGAAGCATTCATCAAACAATACAAGTACAACATGGACATGGCGCCTGACCGTGATCAACTCAGGGACATGGTTCAGAAAGACAGGGAATCGTTCAAAGAATATGCACAGAGATGGCGTGAGGTAGCCGCCCAAGTGATTCCTCCCATGGAAGAGAAGGAGATGACTAAGATTTTCTTGAAAACGCTGGGTTCTTTCTACTACGAGAGGATGGTAGCAAGTGCGCCAAATGACTATACTGAAATGGTAGGAATGGGTATCCGCTTAGAAGAGGCTGTAAGAGAGGGCCGTTTAAAGAGAAGTGAAGGATTTGGGGGTGTGAAGAAGCCATCTTATGGGTTTACCAAGAAGAAGGAAGGGAATGCTAATGTTGTTATGCAAGAGAGGAGGGTTAATACTCCTAGAAGGAATTATCAGCTTCATCAGCAAGTCGCCTCAGTTACTCCAGTTGTAGGTGCAGCTCCAACTACCATTGCTTATCAGAGACCGTCCCAGCAGGGGAATCAAGGGTATAATCAGAGAAGGGAGAGTTATGACCCTATTCCCATGAGCTATACAGAGTTACTACCGGCATTGATTCAGAAGAAGCTGGTTCAAACCCGACCACCTTCCACTGTACCATCACCATTGCCTTGGTATTACAAGGCAGACCAAACATGTGCTTTTCATCATGGAGCACCAAGGCATAATGTTGAAAATTGTTATCCTTTAAAGACTGAGGTGCATAAATTGGTGAACTCTGGTATTCTATCTTTCAAGGATGTGGGACCTAATGTGAAAGACAATCCTCTACCTAAGCATGGAGGAGTAAATGTTGTAGATATGGTGGTCGGTTGTCCAGGAGACTTATGGATTTTTGATATTAATCTGGTTAGATGAGATTTGGTGAAAATGCATGCAGACCTCTGTGGATTTAGCTACTACATGCATGACCATTCCGGTTGTGCTATTTGCATTACAGACATACAAGGTTGCGATAAATAAAGGCTGATTTACAAGATATGATGGATGAGGGCCTCATCCACATAATCAGGCCTAGGGAAGAGTATGAAGAGGAGGTGAATATGGTTTCTAGATGTCCTGGAGAATTCAGAATTTTTGATGTAAAGTATATGAATGAGGACCTTGTGCAATTGCATGCTACTTTCTGCCATATGGCTGGTCAGGTAGAACACCAGTATGGATCTTGCTGAATTTGCTGTCGGGACTCCCGAGGATGTTCAGTCGTGAAGAAGGGTGTTCAGTTATTGTTAGATAATGGAGTTATCAAGGTTACATGTCAAAGATATGATTACCATGAAGTTAATTCGGTTGAGGTTTGCTTGACTGAAGAAGAGTTGGATGAAGAGTATGCCTCTACAGATGAGTATTTCTCCTCAGATGAGGATTTGTTTTCCAAAAAAGACTCAATAATGACTGGTTGTGTTGAAGAAGGGGCAAACGTCATTCCTTGTTTTGGGGCACCCGCCCATCTTGAAGTTTAACATTATAGCAAGCCAGTTGTTACCCCATTGGTGATTAGTTTGCCGGGTCCTATCCCCTACAAGTCAAATAAGGTTGTGCCCTACAAATACAACGCTACAATATTAGAGGATGGAGTGGAAGTTCCCATCCAGCCAATGCCTGATGTTGGGAATATTGCTGAAAATAGAAGGGTGACCCGCATCGGTCGTATGTTTGCACCAGTTATTCAAGGAGATGTTAGTGTTGGACAGAAAATTGCTGAGAATGTTGAACCCAAGAAGGCTACGGGTGAGACTAGTGGGGCTACGTTAGAGAAAGAAGTGGATGATATTTTGAAGATAATCAAGATGAGCGACTACAGAATTGTAGATCAGCTACTGCAGACTCCTTCGAAAATATCTATCTTGGCTTTATTGATGAACTCATCTGCTCACAGAGAATCCTTGATGAGGGTATTGGACCAAGCTTTTGTGGAGAGTGATATGCCAATAGACCAATTCAGCAGCGTAATAGGGAACATTACATAATGTAATAATTTGAGTTTCTGCGATGATGAATTACCAAATGAAGGAAGGAATCAAAACCTGGACCTCCATATCTCTATGAATTGCAAGAATGATTCACTATCCAATGTGCTGATTGATCATGGATCCGATTTGAATGTTATATCGAGGATCACTCTTATGAAGTTGAAATATCAAGGAACGCCTATGCGCCCGAGTGGCATCATTGTGAAAGCGTTTGATGGATCAAGGAAATCTGTTATTGGTGAAGTGGACTTGCCTATTCATATAGGACCACATTTGTTTCAGATAACTTTCCAGATCATGGATATTGTACCCACTTATAGCTGTTTGCTAGGACGGTCATGGATTCATGAGGCAGGGGTTGTCACTTCAACTTTACACCAGAAACTGAAATTTGTACGTGAAGGGAAAGTGGTAATCATAAATAGGGAACATGCATTATTGATATCTCATTTGTCCTCTTTAAGCATTGTGGAGGCGGATGAAGATGCTGTTGGAACTCAGTTCCAAGCCTTATCCATTGACAACATAAGAGGAAATGAGAATTCTATGGTTTCGCTTAAGGATGCGCAACAAGTTGTGCGAAAGGGTTATAGCGAGGTATGGGGACAGATTGTGGATCCACCTGTGAAGAAGAACATAGCTGGCTTGAGGTTCTCTTTGAAGAATGACAAAGGTAAGAGCATGAAGCCGAAGTCTGTTGCGAGCAATATCAAGACATCTTATGTAGCGGGGGTTATCTTCGTCCAACTGTTTCCAGGATTAATGCCATTGTGGAAGATGAAGCAGAGCAGGAAATGCCGAATTATGTGACGCACGGAGTTAGGGTTCATAACTGGATCACCATTGATGTTCCCTCTTGCATACATGTTTCAAAGTAATTTGTTTTGTTAATATTTTTGAAAAGCTTTCACTCTGCCCAAGGTAGAAGTATTAATGTTGTAGGGCTTATCTGTTTGCTGTGACTTTTAAAATCAATAATAAAAGTTATCTTTGTTTCCCAAATTGTGTCTTTATTTTCTGCTTTTTTTTCTTGGAAAATGGTAATCATAAAAAACCCTTCAAAATAAATAATAACTGAAATTCAATCTGCATGATCACTTGTTATATGTGTGTCAGTTTCTAAAAGCAATCATAAATCATATGTGCAGATTAATTAAAAAACCCGTTGAATACAATGACCCTGCACCCTCTCCCAACTTTGAATGTCATGTGTATGGGGCCGAAGAAGAATATTATGATGAGATTCCAGAAGAGGTATCATGGTTGCTTGAGCACGAGGAAAATACCATTCAGCCATATAAAGAGCCATTGGAAGTGATCAATTTGGGTTCAAAAGAAGATCCAAAGGAAGTCAAGATTGGAGCATTGCTGCATCCTGATGTGAAGAGCAGGTTGATTGAGTTGTTGAAAGAGTATGTGGATATTTTTTCTTGGTCTTATCAAGATATGCCTGGTCTAGATACAAGTATTGTAGAGCACCGTTTTCCGTTGAAGCCAGAGTGTCCGCCAATCAAACAGAAGTTGAGAAGAACTCACCCAGATATGGAAGTGAAGACCAAAGAGGAGGTTTTAAAGAAGACTAATGCTGGTTTTCTTGGGACGTCAGTGTATCCTCAATGGATTGCCAATATTGTCCCAGTACCGAAAAAAGACAGAAAAGTTTGCATGTGCGTAGATTACAGAGATCTAAATAAAGCTAGTCCAAAAGATGATTTTCCATTGCCACACATTGATATGTTAGTGGATATCACAGCAAAAGTCAAAGTATTATCGTTCATGGACGGATTTTATGGTTATAATCAAATAAGAATGGCTCCGGAGGACATGGAAAAAACAAAATTTATCAAACCCTGCGGAACATTATATTACAGAGTGATGCCCTTCAGGTTGAAGAACGTTGGTGCAACGTACCATAGGGCTATGACAACCCTATTCCATGATCTGATGCACAAGGAAATCGAAGTATATGTTGATGATATGATTGCTAAATACCATACTGAAGAAGGGCATGTAGAAGATTTGTTGAAGTTGTTTCAGCATTTGAGGAAGTATCGTCTCCGTTTGAATCCAAATAAATGTACCTTCGGTGTTCGATCAGGGAAATTGTTGGGTTTCATTGTTAGCCAGAAAGGAATTAAAGTTGACCCTGATAAATAAAAAGCAATTCAAGAGATGTCAGCGCCAAGAACTGAAAAACAAGTCAGAGGGTTCCTCGGGCGTTTGAATTATATTTCCAGATTCATTTCCCACATGCTGCAACATGTGAACCGATCTTTAAGTTGTTAAAGAAGGATCAAGGTTGCGTGTGGATGGATGACTGCCAAAGGGCATTTGAAAGTATTAAAGAATATCTTCTTTAACCTCATATCTTTCTACCTTCTGTCAAAGGAAGACCGTTGATTATGTATCTGACAATGTTAGATAAATCCATGGGTTGTATTCTGGGACAACGGGATGAAACAGGGATGAAAGAGTTCACCATTTATTATCTCAGTAAAAAGTTCACTGATTGTGAGTCACAGTATTCCATGCTAGAAAAGACATGTTGTGCTTTGGCCTGGGCGGCAAAGCGTTTGTAGCAGTATATGTTGAATCACACTACTTGGTTGATCTCCAAAATGGATCCAATCAAGTACATTTTTGAAAATCCTGCTCTTACCGGGAGAATTGCCCGCTGACAGATGTTGCTATCTGAATATGATATCGAATACCGCACTCAAAAAGCTATTAAAAGCAGTGTGTTGGCAGATTATCTTGCTCACCAACCACTGGAGGATCATTAGTTTGTAGAGTATGAATTCCCCGGTGAGGATGTGATGCTCCTGAAAGTGAAAGATTATGATGAACCATTGCCTGAGGAAGGTCCTGACCCTGAATCTCGTTGGAGTATGATATTTGATGGAGCTGTGAATGCTTATGTAAAGGAATTGGTGTTGCGATTGTCACTCCACATGGATCGCACATTCCTTTTACTGCAAGGTTGACATTTGATTGTACTAATAATATGGCAGAATATGAGGCTTGTATCATGGGTCTCGAAGAAGCTATTGATCTCATAATTAAAATTCTAGATGTGTATGGTGATTCAACTTTGGTAATAAACAAGATTAAAGGAGAATGGGATACCCGTCACCCCGACTTGATCCCTTACAAAGATTATGTTAGAAGGTTATTACCCTTCTTTAATAAAGTTGAATTCCATCATATTCCAAGAGATGAAAATCAAAAGGCGGATGCTCTGGAAACTCTGGCTTCTATGTATCAAGTAAATACTTGGAATGATATACATCAAATTATGGTTCAGAGACTGGATAGACTCGCTCATGTGTTTACAACAGAGGAGGTAACAGATGAGAAGCCTTGGTATTATGATATCAAACATTTTCTCTGGACTCAGGAATACCCGATCGGTGCATCGAATAAAGATAGAAAGACATTGAGAAGATTGGCAGGCAATTTCTTCCTTAGTGAAAATGTGTTGTATAAAAGAAATTATGACATGGTCTTGCTCAGATGCGTGGATAGACACGAAGCAGGCATGTTGATGCAAGAGGTTCATGAAGGTTCATTTGGCACTCATGCCAATGGATATTCGATGGCTAAAAAGATGCTAAGGGCAGGTTACTATTGGCTAACAATGGAATCCAATTGTTACAAATTTTCAAAGAAGTGCCATAAATGCCAGATTTATAAGGACAAGATTCATGTGCCTCCGACACTTCTCAATGTGATCTCTTCCCCATGGCCTTTCTCTATGTGGGGTATTGACATGATCAGGATGATAGAACCCAAAGCTTCGAATGGACACCGTTTTATCTTGGTAGCAATTGATTACTTCACCATGTGGGTAGAGGCTGCTTCATATGCCAATGTTACTAAGCAGGTGGTTGTGCACTTCATCAAGAATAACCTTATATGTCGGTATGGTGTGTCGAGTAGAATTATCATCGACAATGGCTCGAATTTAAACAATAAAATAATGACAGAACTGTGTAAAGAATTCAAGATTGTCCATCACAATTCATCTCCGTACAGGCCAAAGATGAATCAGGTTGTTGAAGATGCTAATAAGAATATCAAGAAGATTATCCAGAAAATGGTTGTTACTTATAAGGATTAGCATGAAATGCTCCCTTTTGCTTTGCATGGATATCGAACATCTGTCTGCACTTCAACAGGAGCAATCTCGTTCTCCCTGGTGTATGGAATAGAAGCGGTACTCCCAGTCGAGGTTGAGATTCCCTCTTTGCATGTGATAATGGAAACCAAGTTGACTGAGGCTGAATGGGTCCAAAACCGGTTTGACCAATTGAATTTGATCGAGGAGAAGAGAATGTTAGCTTTGTGTCATGGACAGTTATATCAGAAAAGAATGAAGAAAGCTTTTGATAAAAAGGTCAAACCTCGTGAATTCAGAGAAGGCGACCTCATGCTCAGAAATATCATGTCTTTTAACACAGATTCTAGGGGCAAGTGGACTCCCAATTTTGAAGGCCCATATGTTGTCAAGAAAGCCTTCTCTGGCAGTGCATTAATTCTTGAAACTATGGATGGCGAGGAGTTCCCACGTCCTATGAATGCTGATGCAGTCAAGTAATACTTCACCTAAAGAAATAAAAGAACAACTCGCTAAGTTGAAAACCCAAAAGGGTGACTTAGGCAAAAAAAACGTCTCGGTAGGCCGAAAACCCAGAAGGGCGGTCTAGGAAAAAATTAGAGACATAAACAAAATAAATTTCCCGCTAAGTTGAAAACCTGCAAGGTCATCTTAGGCAAAAGTTAGGGAATTTCTTGGCAAGTAACTGCATCATGCAAGATCTGATCGTTGAAGCAACAATCTTCTCGAATCCTCATCATACTTCAACAGAAGCTGCTGCTCAGGATTTCAAAAATTGTTAGAGGGGATAGTGGTCATTGTATCTCAATGTATATTTTCCATTATATATTACCATTTTCCAAACTTTGTATTCATCTATAGAGTCTCGTCGTTCGCAGACTACTATTCTATTAATAAAGTTTGAGCTGTTACCCAACTCTTTGTGTTTCTTATTTTATTTAGCTTGCAAAGACTCCATTTATTATTGATAGTAACTTTAAAATCAATAATATTAAATAAAAAAATCAATTTTTCAAAAAGAATTTACAATTTGCTTTTACTTTAGAATTTGTGATGCGAAAAAACAACAACAACAACAAAAATGGTGATCCCTGGAATGCACAAATTCCAGTTGTTTTAAGAATTTTTTGTTCCCCTCAGGAAAGTTTACTCAAGATGATTCGCCGTATTGGGTTCGAGACTCTGGTATCCTCAGTCATGTTTGGATTCATTTCTCCTCCTTGTCTGAGTTTTCATGATGTAAAGTTTTAATCCGAGATTTCTCTAGTGAAGTTTTCATTCGGTCTAATGTAAGTTCTTTTTCCAGAGAAGTCGGTACCATAATCACTCTTGAAGAACGCAGGTCCCCAGTTTCTCTAGTGAAGAACATATTGTGGTTTTCCCTTTAAGGATGTGGTGATTAACCTCCCCAATGAAGTAGACCTGAATTCCCCAGTGAATGTTTTGATGATTTGGTGTCCATCTACTTTACTTGAGATTGGTTTTGCAATCCCCAGTAAGAGCGTTACTCTTGAAAACATTTTTTCCCCAGTGAAGCCTGGAGAAGGATGTTCTATCCCTGTATCTGTACTATTCTGCCACTTTGTTTTGTTTACTTCCGGATTATGTTTCTCCTCAGTAAACTAAAGCAGGCAGTAGGTTATGTTTCCTCAGCTGGCATTTACCTTTTTTTTGGAATGATCATCTTGGATGTGATTTAGCCGAGTATTGTTTGTGCCCGAGGTGGTTTTGCCTGGTTACTCCCAGTGTTGTATATCTGTTTTGTCAGCATACACACAATAACACTCATACATTCATACATACATCATGCATAGCTAAAATTGGCAAATCATTGCTCATTAACATTTGTTAATATTTTTGTTGACATATCACCCTGTTTTGCAATGTTATGTTGTCCTCTCTTCAATAGAGTGTTGTCCTTATGCAGAAAGTGTATATTCTTTCAATTTCCCCATTGAGTTATCCCTCGTGGAAGATTTTTGCTTTAGTCTTCCTGTACAGCTCTTTGTTTAGATGGATTTAGTTTTCCCACTTGAGTTTATTTCTCAAAGGATGTATTTTGGTTGACTTTTTCATTCCAGTTTATTTCTGATTTGAATCTTTGGTTTCCCAGCAATATTATTTACTCTGGATTTCTAAAAGCTTCGAGTTTTGGTTTGTGCATTTATTTTGCACAAGAAGACTTTATCTCCTCAGCAAGAATATCGTGGCATTTCCCCAGGAAGTCATATTTCATTCCCCAGGAAGCCATATTATTCTCCCCATAAAGTCATTTCTTTTTACAACCCTCCATGACAACAAGTGACAAGTCTCTTTATTTGAGCAACTTGTGCTTCCCTGTAAAAGTCGACGTAACTTTTTTTTGCTATCTCCTCTATGAGTGGATAGTTTGCATTCCGTCGTCGGTTTACGCCAGCGGATGGCAAGACTTTCAAATTCGCATAGACAGTTCGTTTTGAAATATTGGCAGGTGGAAGTCTCTTTATTTGAGACAACTTACCCTTTCTAGACAAAGTGCCCCAGTTAAAGAAGAAGTTGAGACCCGTTCTAGGAGAAATGCTAGAATTTTGGGGAAACTTGTTATCTTTTTGTTTCCCTCAGTGAACGTTGGTAGTTCATCTTCAGTGAATAGCGGTGCTATGATATATTCTATTTCTACCTTCAATGGAAGTTGGTAGGTCATCAGCAGTGAACGTCGATGATTATTATCTTTTTGCTATCCTAAGTGAACGTTGGTAGTTCATCTTCAGTGAACGATGATGCTATGATATCTTCTCTCTCTACCTTCAGTGAAAGTTGGTAGATCACCATCAGTGAAAGTTGGTGTTTGTTATCTTTTTGCTACCCTCAGTGAACATTGGTAGTTCACCGTCAGTGAATGGCGGTGCTATGACATATTCTCTTCCTACCTTCAGTGAAAGTTTGTAGGTCATCGGCAGTGAACGTCGATGATTGTTATCTTTTTTCTACCCTCAGTGAATGTTGGTAGTTCATCGTCAGTGAACGGCGGTACTATGATATATTCTCTTCCTACCTTCAGTGAAAGTTGGTAGGTCATCAGCAGTGAACGTCGATGATTGTTATCTTTTTTCTACCCTCAGTGAACGTTGGTAGTTCATCGTCATTGAATGGCGATGCTATGATATTTCTTTTCCTTCTACCTTCAGTGAACGTTGGTAGCTCACCGTCAGTGAACGACAGTGTTGTTATTTCTTTTCTTTCTACCTTCAGTGAATGTTGGTAGCTTTACCTCCAGTAGGAGTTGGTGTATCCTTTGACCATTTTACCATCCTTTCTAATTCAGGTCTTTTTGATCCACCGGTGATTTATTTTCTTGGTTGGATTACTCTCTTGTTTCTTTATTTTTTTTGTTACATCCCCAGTGGTATTTTGCGTCCCTTTGGAGTTGTCCATGTGCACTCATATCATAAGAATTGCATGGCATCTTAGGGCCAAAAATAGGGTTTGTTTTATATTTAAGTATCTTCGATCGCGTCGACACGAAGATTTTTAACCTTTGTATCTCCGGATAGAAGAAACATAAATAAGGGCAGCTGTTGTATCCCAATTTTCCCCCTAAGATCCCTTCATCATACCATATTGATTCATTCACAATAAGATCACATTAGGATTCTTGGTTCCCCTCCCTAAATTTAGCTTTGCTATTTGAGGAATCACCAAGCACCTTGACTTGTGTTCTTTTGTGATCATGAATATTTTTGTCTTGATTTATCCTCTTAATTAATAAAATGCAATGTTGGTTTGTCTTGCTTGTTACTAATATAGGTAAAGGCAATGAGATTTAACAAGTTGCTCCATGGGTTCATGAGTTTATTTCCATGCCCTAGTCAATAAAGCTTGAGAAATTCAAACCTCACCATTGGATTTGTTTTGGAAGGAATGGCATGACAAGGTTATTTTGGTTCACCACATTTCAAGGTTATCAAATTTGGTTCAAGAGCACAAGGGATTAATTGGAGAAGTTGTCATGCTTGGACAAGGCTTTGTTCCCATTGGTCACAAATGCATATTTCTCTCAATTCTCAAGATATGCAAGTGGCTGTGGTTGCTATGAGTTCTCATTATCATCCTCAATAACTTATATTTACAAAGCATTTGTGTTGGTACAAGAAGTTTGTTCAAAATTGTCAAAGTTCCTCAAGGCATGTTTCTTGATCTAAGAGCTAGGGTTTTGAACTTCAAAGGAGTATATCTTTCTCATCTTTTGGTATTTTTGAGTGATTCCAAAGACATACTTGTGTTCAAAGGGTCAACAAATCACTTCAAAAGTTCCAAGGAGTTTTCATGTGGAAGAAACTTGATGAAGAAGAAAGATTACAAGTCCTCTAGATGAATCCCCAATTTTCCATGTGTGACTTCAAATGATCATCACTTGGTCAATTTTTATCACCTTGATCCAATTATTTTTCCATAATGATATTGAGGATGTGAAATTTATGCCTTCTTTTATGTGCAAAGTGAGAAAATGGATGGAAGTTTCCTTAAGGATACAAAAGATTATAGGTCATTTCATTATTTTTTGCCAACTTCAACAATTCATAACTCTCTCAATATTTGGAGATTTTGAATGGTTCAAGTCCCAAAATGTCATTCAAGAGGTCTATTTCATGCCATCTTTTTTGGTCAAGAGCAAATTCCAAGAGGAAGGCCATGTTTGGATGTAAAACATTATAGGTCACTTTTGAAGAAAAATTTGAAATATTTCTAAGTATGGAAAGTCAACCCTTTTTCTCCAACTTTGACTCAACGCGACTTCCAGCTCAAGCATCCATTTGATCCCATTTTGTTTCCATTGTAAAGCTTGTAACCTCATCTTTCTAAAGCATCAAGAATCATGCTCTAAGACCCCTTGAGCTGAGAATGCCATGATTTTGAAGTTGGTAACTTGGAACTGGAGTTTCATCTCAAGTCAGATTTTGAAATTTGTGTTTTGGCTTCTAATCACAAGTTTTCCACGCGTTTTTGCCTCTAAACATGTTTAATGAAGTTCCAGAATTGTTTAGCATAACAAAACGCGCATTTTGGATGAGTTTTTATCAAATTAGAAGTCACACTTTTCTTGTTTGCAACTTCACATGATTTCCCTCCAAACTTCATCATTTCACACGCTTGGACATTCCATTTGATTCCCTATAAATAGAGGGTCATCCCCCATTCATTTCCTCAAGCTTGGATAGCCAGGATCACCCTGCCAAACTTGTTCCATAACTTAAAATTCAGCAACTTCGAAATCCATTCTCAAGCCTTTTTCAATCTAATGTTTCCATCAATTCACCTTCCTCGATCTTCCCTGAAGCTAACCATATAATTACATTCAAGAATCGTGCCCTATATTGCTCCATAGAAGTTCAGTTTCAGAGCTCTACAACTCAACTTCAATAGGTAGATTCCTTCATTAATTCTTCAAAACTTTGATATCATTGTGATGCTCTCATTTCCTTGGTTCTAGTCACAACACTTGTTTTATACTGGAAACACATTTTGACCATGAAATTTCAAATCTCTTTTCAAAACATTCCTTCCAAATTTCTTGAGCTACAATTTATATAAATTTGTCGCGAAGGTGTGGTTATCTTCGTCTTGAAGAGACGAATCGAATGGCATAGGTCTCGTGCTCTAATTTTACAGATTGAGCAACCTAGTTTTGGGACTGGCTGGAGGTTGAAGATGACCAACATGTCATCTTCCAACCAATGATGGCGCGCCATCTGTGTTTTTCAAAAATCTGATTTAATTAATGATCCTATGCATTATTCACTAAAGTCCATAACATGCACAGTGCGCCAGGTCCACTTGATCTGTTTACTAACGCGTTTTGACATTGATCAGATGGCCCATATTTTTTTGATTTTTATTTTATTTTCTGATTTTTATATTTAATTGTTTTAAACTTCAAAAAATCATAGAAAATTCATTTTTAGTCAAAAAATTATGAAAAAAATTTTGAATTTTTTTTTTGATTATTCTCTTTCTAATTTTTATTTTTTCAAAATTTAATTGGGTTTTGGTATTTTTTTATAAATTTTCACTTTATTTGAATTGTTTTAAATGTTTAAAAATACTTTTATGCATTTTTAAATTCTAAAAAAATTATGGAATGATCTAATGATATTGTGACAAATATTGGTGACCTCACTTTTTTATTATTTCTGACTTTGGTATTTTTTATCATTTTTAGTTTATTTTACTCATTTCTTTTAATTTTAAAAATAGTTTCTGAATTTAAAAAATTACCAAAAAATTTATAAAATCATTTGAGTCCTTTTCTGATTTTTCTTGATCAATTTGAACATAGTTGATATTTTTCTCTTTTATTTCTATTTTAAAGTATTTTTTTAAACCTTTTTTGTATATATTAAATGTAATATTATTTTGTGACTATTTTCTGGCTGATCTTGGGTTAAATTTTTTATCATGAACTTTATTAACATCATTGGATCCATGGTGTTGAGTCTAACTTCACAAAAATAGATGAATAATTTTAATAATAGTTTGATTAAATTTAATTCAAAAGTGGTTTGTATATTCTCTCCCACCCCTCTCCATCTCACCCCTTTCTTATTGCACTAAGTGTTATTGGAGCATGATCTCTATATCATGTCTCAAAACAAATGGTGCATATATTTCTATTGACCGACCTCAAAATAGGTGCGACTTCTATATAAGTCCACTTACGATTGCTTAACATAGCGCTAAATTTTGTCCCGATTCGAATAAATGATCATTTGTGGCCCAAACTTATGTTTGCAAGCCCAAGTATATTAATTTGATCTCTTTGATCCAATAAACTTGAGATTCATTGTATGGAGGCTTTGGTTCTATCAATCCTCTAATGGATCTACAACACCTTTGGTCAACGCGGATCACTTAAACATTGTTGATCATTAAATGGTACTCATGAGGATTCCAAATGGATGATATACTTGACAAAAAGCAAATGCAACTTGTTGTGTGGAGGCTTTGGTTCTACCAATCCTCTAATTAGTTCCAAATGAAAGTTTCAAGATGATCATCCAACTAACCACTAATCACTAATAATTGACTTTATCCTTTATTTTATTATATGCCCCCTTTTATTTTTATGCACTATCTACTTTTAACATTTACATTTCATGCCATTTTCATCTTTGCTCATTTGAGTATTTACTTTCTTGTCATTTTTATTTTTGCTCACTTGAGCTTTACTTTTCTTTTTCAAAACACCTAATAATCAACATACACCCTAAAAATATTTAATGATACTTGGACTATTTGGTTACTATCCTTGGCATTATGGAGCATTGGACTTTTGGACTTAGGATTAGAAACCTTGGCCTATGATTGGAGACCTTATGACCTTATCTAATTATTTGGTCTGGAGCTCTTGAGGTTTACCTCAAGGCATTGAATTGTTTGTTTGTTTTATGTGCAGGTTATTGTGATTACACTCTTTGTTTGTAATCTGGAATTCATCTGTATACAACTGTTACTCTGCCCAATTTTTGTGAAGACTTAATACACTTGAAGTTTGGTTCTTTCAAGAGGTCTAGTATCATTGCTTATTTGGTTTCAATCCAAAGAATGAGAACTATATCTTGGCTCATAGTGTCAAGTATTGGCTTCTTGTTGGTTAGATGGTTCTTATCCCTAGCTTTTACCTTATGCTTTAGGATAATCCCTTCTTCTCCTCCCACCTTCTTTAATTTCAAAAATATTCTCTCTCCTTTTGAAAAACTCTTCTTGTTCCCAATATTTTGAAGTGATATTCATCATTTGATCAAGAGTTGATCATGACTCCCCAAGGAAAGTCATCAGATCATCAAAAGTCAAGATTTGTCAAATTAGAGTTTCCTTAGGAGAAGTCAACTAAACTTTGACTAGGCATAACTTTCACATGATTTATCAACCTTTCTTCCTTAAAATCCCATATTGAATAAAATTCAATTCTCTACAACTTTTCTATTGTTCTGAAGTCCAAAAAATGCTTCATTTGGAAGATATGATCTCATACATTATAGGTCATTTTCAAAAGTCAACAAAAGACACTTTTTGTCAAGGAAACTTAAATCAAAATGATGTCTTCAAAAGCAAAAATGATCAACATAGATGTTGAAGGGGACATCTTGGGATTTCCAAAACATCCCAGATCAACTTCAAAAGATGAAAATTGAGCAAGTTATGAGGTTCACAAGTTTGGTAATTTTCAAGAAATGCATGAAGTCAACTTTGAGAAAAATTGCATTTTTAGGTTAATGAACCTAACTTTTAGGGTTCAAACATGCTTATGACATACCCAAGGACCTCTAAACCTAACCATGCACTATTGTGATTTTTATTTTTATTTATTTGAATTTTTATTCACTTAAATATGAATTAAATCAAATAAATTAGAAAAAATACAAGAAATAATGGGCTAGCACATTTGGGCTTGACTTGACCCATCATGGAGCCCAATATTTCGTGAAAATACCAACAAAAAATTGTCCAGGTTCATGCAGCATCATGAATGACAAGAATCATCCAAATATGCCAAACTTTCAATATGTTGGATTTTTGTCTCATGGCCTTGAAAGCTTTGTTTCTTGCCATACTTGCTTTTCTCCTAACTCTGTAAATACATAACATTGCAAGAAAGAAAGGGCACGGAATTCTACATGCAAAAAGCTCTCCAAAAGCTCTCCAAAGAAGCTCTCCAAAAACTCTCCAAAAAAATCAAAGAATTGGTGCAAGTCATATCTCAAAGTTCCAGCCTCTCTCAATTGAAACCATGCCTCGAACTATCCTCTTGAAGTCCCCAGGAGTTTTTTACAAGGCCCAAGATCGGTCCATCACAAGCTCAGAACACCCCCATTTGATAACACCGGTTTGGTAAATTTAAAATTTTGAATCTCTGATTTTAATCATATTTCATGGTATGCTAACATTTGTTTGAGTTTATATGAATCTATAGATCAGGTATGGGTGGGACCAAATGTACGCATCATGCACCTCCAGTTCCTGACCACCATATTTCATCAGGATAGATCCAAAGCCTCAAAGGCGCGTCCCCATGATGAACCCCAAGAAGCGTCCCTCACCGGATCTCCAGGCGCCTGGGCCCTATTGATAATGGGCCTGGGAATTTTTTGCTATTTCACACCCTCTAACTACTTTTTGCAGTGCCTGGCTGTAGCGATAGAAATGTTGAGACTAAGCCATTGGATTGACTTAACTCACACAGATCAAAATAAAAATCGCCATTGTGCTTTATTGTTTCCAAAGGAATGGGAAAATAACAAATAACCCAAAAGAGGGGGGAAAGATTCTAGGTAAGGGGGTTGGTTATGCAAAGGGAAGGTATTAGCACCCTAAACATCTACGGTACTCCGCAGGAACCACTTTGAAAATCTATATATTTTGGCTATAAAATGTTGTATATAAGAAATAGATCGTAGGGATGAGAAAAGAAGTATTTTTTTAGGATTTTTGCATCCGCCATGGTTGCAAACCTTTAGTTCCTATGTACCATGTTCCGTGTAATAGGGGATCAGGGTACATGTAGTTCCTCTTTAAAAATTTTAAAACGCAAGTGTGTTGGTTAATTTTAAGAGACGAGAATCATCGTCATTGTCCGTGTAGAAAACATACTTACTACCCACAATTATGAGAAATGAGAATTTGCATCATCTGAAAGTGGAGGATATGGCTTGGATTTTAAAATCAACAATGCCTAACTCAACACCCAAGTAGAAAATATATCACTTCACTACATATTATAAAAGTATAATTGTTTGCATCACTACAAGGATTGACAAGAGTCCAATCTTTTGAGAAATTTTTTAAAGATAAAAGCCAAAATGGTAAAATAGTTTGAATGAGATTGATTGAATTTTAATCTTCTCACAAAAATGTCCGAGTATTATCAAATTGATTAAAGTTTGATTAAGAAAATATTTTTTTGAAAATGCATGGACCTAAGTCCAAGTTTATTATGAAAGTGGTTCAAGTTTTAAAACAAGAATAATTTTCAAAAAGAGGGAGAAGATTTTGAAATTAAAGAAGATGGGAGGAGATGAAGGGACTATCCTAAAGCTTAAGGTAAAAGCTAAGGAGAAAGAACCATCTAACCAACAAGAAGCCAACACTTGACATAATGAGTCAATGTAGAATTCCATACTTTGGATTTGAAACCAAGAAAACAATTAATAAACCTCTTAGGAATACCAAGCTTTAATTTGTATTAAGTATTCACAAAAATTAGGCAGAGTAACAATTGTATACAGATGAAATCCAGATCACAAACAAAGTATGTAATCACAATAACCTGCACACAAAGCAAACAAACAACTCAATGTCGTGGGGTAAACCCCAAGAACTCCAGAAAAAATAACAATTGAGGTCATAAGGTCTCCAACATAGGTTAAAGTCCCTAATCCTATGCCCAGGAAGTCCAACACTCTATAATGCCAAGGATAGTAACCAAGTAGTCCAAGTAATATTAAAGTTTTTTAGGGTTCAAGTTGATTATTAAGTATCTTCAAAAAGAAATGAAAATCTCAAATGAGAAAAAATAAAAGAGACATAAAAATAAAGGCTCAAGTGAGCAAAGATGAAAATAGCATGAAATGTAAATGCTAAAGTAAATGGTACATAAAGTAAAAAGCATAAAAATAAAGTCAATTGTTAGGAATTAGTGATTAGTTGGATGATCATATTGAAACTTACATTTGGAACTCATTAGAAGATTGGTAGAACTAAAGCCTCTCAACAAAAAGTTGCATTTGCTTTTTGTCAAGTATATCATCCATTTAAGAATTCTCAAGATAACACTTAATGATCAATGATGTTTAAGTGATCCACTTTGAGAAAAATTGATGAAGTTCCATTAGAGGATTGATAGAACCAAAGCCTCCTAACAATGGATCTCAAGGTTATTGGATCATAGGGTTCAAATTAACATACTTGGGCTTGCAAACATAGGTTTGAGCCACGGATGATCATTATCTCAAATTAGGATAAAATTTATCGCTATGTTAAGAAATCGTAAGTGGACTTATATAGAAGTCACACCTATTTTGAGACCGGTCAATAACAATCTATGTACTTCATGTTTGGATAAATGATATAAAGATCATCGTCCCATAATATGTAATACAATAAGAAGGGGGCGTAAGATGAAGAAGGAAGGGGAAATGAATAAACCATATTTGAACCAAACAATTTAATCAAACATTTATTAAAATCATTCATCCATTTTTACGGAGTTAGACTCAACACCATGGATCCAATGATGTTAATAAAGTTCATGATCAAAATTTCAATCCAAGATCAGCCAGAATATATAAAAATAAAATTGTACTTAAAATAAAAATGAAAAAAAGGTTTATTTTTAAATGATTGAAAAAAGAAAATAAGAGAGAAAAATAGCAACTATAAGTAAGGCCATAGAAAAATCAGAAAGGAACTCAAATATTTTTATGAAAATTTTGATAATTTAAAAAGTTAGAAGCTATTTTTAAACTAAATAAAATTACTCAAATAAATGGAAAATAGATCAAAAATAGTAAACATCAAGATAAAATTCCACAAAATTTCCAAAAAGTCAGAAATAAGAAAAATGATATTTATGAATATTTTCAGAATTTAAAAATGGTAGAAAGTATTTAAAAAAAATTAAAATAAGGAAAATATGGTGAAAATTATGAAAAATACTAAACCTCAATAAAAATATGACAAAATACTCATAAAATCATAAATAAATCAGAGTATTTTTGTATATTTTTTTTTCATAATTTTTGGATAAAAAATAAAAGAGTTGTGAATTTTTGAAATTTAAAACAATTAAAATATAAAATCAGAAAATAAAATAAAACCGAAAAGACGTGGACCATCAGATCATAGTCAAAACACATTAGTAAGCTGATCAAGTGGACCAGACGCGTTGTGCTTGATATGGACCTTATTTGAAAATGCATTGGATTAGGAAAAAGGGAACCAAAAAAAAAAATTTGGGACGCTATCATTGGTTGAGACGAGACATGTCATCGTCTTCAACCACCAGGCACCCTGCATTGGAGATTTAATGAGTTTCTTCAAATGGAAAAATTATAATCCCAGACTAGTATCATTGGATTCGTCTCTTCAAGACGATTCTAATGGTACCATCGCGCCAAATTCATATAAACTGTGCAAGGATGTGTTTGAAGAAAACCAGAAAAATTAGCGAATATGAAAATCTGGGATATCTCACTCAAACCTCAATGAAATTGCAAATTATAAAGAGCACGAGGATCAGAAGGATACAAAGAATAGATTAGCCTTTTATTTGAATCAATTTGGCCAAGAAATCTACCTGAACGAAGTAGTGAGAAGTTGATCTGAAACTAGACTTCTATAGATCAATATAGGTTACGATTCTTGAGGATAATTGTATGGTTAGCTTCAGAGAAGTTTAATGAAGCTAACTGAATGGACCTTTTGGTGTTTGAAGGTGAGAATGTAAGAAATCAGATATTCAAATTCAGAGTTCGTATAGGATCTGAACAGGGGTAAATTGGATATCAAAAGCTTGAAAAAATGAATGAGGGATGACCCTCTATTTATAGGGGAGTGAATGGGATCCTTAAGCGTGTCAGATAATGAAATTTGGAGGGAAATCATGTGGGTCTGCAGCATGAACAAAGTGTGACTTGTTTAGCATCAAAACTCAGCTAAATCATGCGTTTCATGATGCTAAACGCCTTTAGAAAGTTGCTAAACATGATTAGAAGCAGAAACGCGTGGAAAATTTGTGATTAGAAGCCAAAACAAAGATTTCAAAATCTGACTTGTGATGAAACTTCAATTTCAAGTTACCAAATTCAAATCAATAGCATTCTCAACTCAAGGGGTCTTAGGGAATGATTCATGAAGTTTTAGAAAGATGAGGTTACAAGCTTTGCAATGGGAAAAGAATGCGATAAAATGGTTGCTTGAGCTGAAAGTTGCAATGAGTCAAAGTTGGAAAAAAGAAGTTGACTTTCCATACTTAGAAAATTTCTAAGTTTTTTCTTCAAAAATGACTTATAATGTCTTGCATCCAAACATGTCCTTCCACTTGGAATTTGCTCTTGACCAAAAAAGATGGCATGAAGTAGATCTCTTAAATGACATTTTGAAACTTGTACCATTAAAAATATCCAAAAATTGAGAGAGTTATGACTTGTTAAAGTTGGTAAAAATTCATAAAATGACATATAATCTTTTGCATCCTTAGGGAATCTTCCATCAATTTTCATACTTTTCACATAAAAGAAGGGTTGAAGTTAACATCTTCAAGATCATTTTGGAAAATGGATGGGCTTAAGGTGATAAAAATTGATCAAACTTCTTCAATCAACCCTTGTACTTTTGAGCTAATTTTGACAATCTTGAGGAATGATGAATCATGAAATACTTTGTCATGATATTACTTAAAAACATCTTTAACGATGAGGCTTGAATCTCAATGAAGCTTGGTTGAGGAAGGCACAAAAATGAACTCATGAATCCCTAGATCAACCTTGATGAATGTATTGTGCTTTCACCTACAACATCAACAATTAGGGGTGTGATACGGTGGCCAGAACTGGGATCGTGTTTCCCTATTGTTTAAGGAATTTGCTGGTTTGCATTTTGCGTTTGTGTTTGCAAAATGTCGCGGTAAGCAAGAGTTGCCACCGTCTTTCATTTTATCCAACAAGGAAAGGAAAAAAGCACAGAAAAATTCCTTTTTCGAGATATTTCCGAGTACGGGGGGTAGATTATAGAAAGGGAAGGTATTAGCACCCTTTCTATCCGTAGTTATCTACGGGCTCTTAGGTACTTGCTCATCATTTTCAAAATTGTTTTCTTTGTGTTCGTGGGTTTTGAAAAGTTTTTGTTTTAACTTCTATTTAACTCTTGCTTCTGTCTTCAAGAGTGTAATGAAGTGTTTTTGAAAACTTTGTTTGTAAAGGAGTGTAAGTGTGAAAAATTTGTTTGGAATGAGCAAGTATCTAAAAGCTAATCTACCTACTCCAAAAAAGAATCGTTCTATGTTTGTTTCCTTTAGACAAAGTTATCCCACTATTAGTGAGTAGGTAGCATCATCGTTGGAGTTTAAGGGTCGATTCGAAAGGGACGTACGGTCACTAAAGCAATGTCAGGACGTCTTAGTAGTAACCCTAATGTCCTAGATCATTTATCCGAGGCAACAATATCCGAGGCAACCTTTCCGAGTCAACTTAATCTTTGGATAAAAGGACGACCACTAAAACATCCTATACTCAATGACCGTTTACCGAAGGAAACCAAGTGGGAGTGTACCCTAGGAGTGCGCATGTGCGAGTGATTCAATTTCAGATTATTTATCTTTGCACATTTTAGGGTTATCTAACTGTTTTAAAATTAGTCATACATTCTTGTCATGCATCCTATTATCAAACATCTAACAGTTAATAATTTGCGGAATTTAAAGTGCGGAAATTAAACTACGCTATTACAAGGCTTCGGGTATTTACATAGCCAAAAACAAACCCTTTGAAAATAAAAGCGATAAATTTAAAAGTCCTAATTAAAATTATTACAAACTGTGAGCAGATACAATAATTGGACGAAATAATAATAAAGCGCGCGATTAAAAATTAGATCGACGAGAAACTAGGGTTTTAACCCTTTTATCCTAATTTAAAAGAAAAATGTTTTTTGTTGCTTTTAATAAAAGAAATGAGTTTTCTAAATTAAATGTGCAATTAATTAAATTAATTAATAAAAATAATTAAATGACCTATTTTTGGTTTTTTTGTTATTTTAGGAGAGAAATAAAATAATTAAGTTAGTGATAAAACCTACTTATTCTAATTGAATTTTAATTATTTACAAAAGGAAATTAAAATTGTCTAAAATTAATAACCTAATTAAATTAATTGATTTTTTTAATAAAAATAAGATCTAGACCTAATTTGTGAAAAATAATATTTTTGGTGATTTTTTGATAAAAGAAAAATAATTGTTTGATCAGTAAATAAATTAAATAAAAATGAAATGAAATAAAGAAAAGAAATAAAGAGTGAGAAATGGGCCTGAATCAGCAATTCTAGGAGGTGTAAAAAGCAATTTCCTGGGCCCAATAATTGTGAGATCTGTTTTTACTTTTTGGATCCAATATGGCACGCTTGACTTGGCTCACGATGCATCTTCCTGGATGGCCATTAGATTTGGCCATCCAGCCACTTGGCATGATTGATGATGAAGACCTATGGTGGTCTTCTGGCTTGGGAACACCCTGGATTATCTGAAAGAAAACATGAAAATAGCAAATGCTGGAGGCAGGGGTCGAACCCCTGACCCCCAGGCTTCCAATGCCTTAAGCGTTTCCTGGATGCCACTGGGCCATTTTGTTTCTGTTGCACATAAGATAAATAATAAACATAATATATGAAACAAGTGCAGTAATGGAAATCTAGCGCGAAAATTCAAACAAGCCAATAGGAGGGTGCCAGCAAATCGTCTCTTTCCTCTCTCCGTGGGTAAAAGTAAAACACTTTTACCTACGGACGTTTTGTCCGTCGCTATAGGCCGCGTTCATTCCAAAATCTTCTATGGGAAACATAAATGACATCTAATGTCATGGTTGTGTTCGTCTCATCCTCCTGAACGTGATAATACCACTTACAAAGGCTAATTTTCCCTACAAGAAAAAACCCTAAAATGGAGCTACGAAACCTAGCAATGGTGATTTACAGTATATGCCATATAAATGAAATTGAATGATGCATAAAGTTTGCAAATGTCTCATAGATCAAGAATGTACAATTAATTCATCCTAACAATGTCTATATTATGAGATTCGAACTCAAAAATAGGGCTATGTCGTGAGTGACTTATAGAGCTTTTTGGGGCTTGAAAATGCTTGGTTTTGATGGCTTTGGCTTGCTGGGAACCTCAGGAAGGGATTGAGATCATTCAAAGGTCCTGAAACCGCCTCTAAGTGCAAATTCGATCTCACACTTTTCTTGCTTTTTTTTTCCAGATTTTGCTCTGCCTCTTGCGCCTGTCTCTAGCCTGTTTTTAGGTCTGCACGCACTCTATATGTACCAAGCAATGCATTAGGGTTGATAACTGCATCCAAATCTTTCTCCTTCAATGATTTTTGATTTGATTTGATTCATCTTTAAAACCTTTCCAAACATGGCCTAAATCAATCTTTTTGTTCACACTATGCATTTACACGAGTTTGAATGATTGGTATTTGTAATTTAAGACCTGAAACAATCATAAAATCTCTTGTTATCAATGTTTTGGATTTTATTTGATTTGTTTTGATTTAAATTGGATTAATTCAAATAAAAACCAAAATAAATAATAAAAAGTAAGATATGGACAAGTGGCAAAGGCTAGAGCTCGTGGGCTATGTTGCCAACTCAAGACAAGTGAAAAAGATTGGGCCCATTTGGCAAAATTTGAAGTTTTAGGGATAGTTGACTTTTTGCAATTTTGCAAAAAAGGTCAACTTCACCAATGCATAACTTCCTCAATTTTGACTCTTTAGAGGTGTTCTAAGACTTTTTAGAAAGCTTGAGATATCCTCTAAGCAACCCTTTTTGTCTCATATCAATTTGATATTCCATGCTCATGTATTAAGCTTTGACAAAAAAGGTGTTTTTGTTGACTTTTCAAAATGACCTATAATGTCCAAATTGATAACTTCTTGTGAGGGAATATTTTGATCTTGGGAGATGAAGATGGATTGTATGGAATTTCAGCCTCTTCAAAATGAGCTTTGGATGGGTCATTTCTCATAAATTATGAGAAAGTTATGCTTTGTCAAAGTTGAGTTGACTTTTCCTACAAAACCCTAATTTAGCAACTTTTGAATCTTGATGAATTATAAGCAATCCTTGATGAATCATAATCAACCCTTGATAAAATGATTAAATATACTTCAAAATGAGGATGTTGACCAAAAATCTTGAAGTTTGATTGTATGTAGGCCATAGTTGACTTTTGCCCTAGCTAAGTCGATTTTTGGACCTTTGAGCAATTGACTGAGCAAACTTCCTCTACAAGGCTTGAAACTTGACATGGATGATATTGAGAACATATTAGGAAATTGGTGAGCATTTGGGATCACTTGGACTCAAGTATCTTGATGCAACATGAAACCCTAATTTGAGATAGACTGCCTTAGGAGAGAGCTTGTTTGACCAACCCTTGGACTACCTTGAGTAATTTGAGGATCTTTATTGAAATGTTTTGAGAAATATGGGAGGGAAAATTTTGGGGTACAACAACTTCCCCTGTTCAATCTTCTTAAACCTGAGGATATAGATTAGCTTTCGTGCCTTTCGTGATCTGAAGGTGGAAGATGATTGAACACTAGAGTGCCCAAAAATTTGCACTTGCATGAAGTGGTATTCGTCTTGTGATGTCGGGAATGGGCTTACAGATGCCATTTGGAAATTGATTGATGGGAGATGGGCTTAAAGATGCCATCCGAAGGAGTGTCGATCGCATAAGAGATTCCTTAGCGAGAGCTCGTATACCTGTCGTTGAGGAAGATTCCGCTGGGGAATGTTGTTCTTTGTCTTGAGGGAAATAGAATTTTAGGAACTTCGGTCGTCCGTTATTCTACTGAGGAACTGTCTCTTAGTTGAGGAGGTGAAAATGAATTGTGATCTGGTCGTGGTCCAGGCTTCATAGTAATAAGACCGACTGCTACCTGGTCGTAATCCAGGCCTTACAGTGACTTACTGGGGGGATGAGATTAAACTTGCTATCCGATCGTAATCCAGGTTTCGCAACTTCTCAATTCTTATCTGGTCGTAATCCAGGTTTCAGAAGGAATTCAAATGTTATTCGGTCGCATCCGGGCTTTTAACTTGAATTTATGGCACACTAATATCTGGTCGACTCCGGGCTTCTTAGTAACTGTCCAGGTAAACTGCTATTTGGTCGAAATCCAAACTTCGCAGGGTCTTGTACTGCTATCTGGTCGCGATTCAGGCTTTAGTCCTTTTATCGTTATCCGGACGTAATCCAGGCTTCATGGTGTTCCGTATTGCTGTCTGGTCGTAATCCAGGCTTCACAATACTTTACTTCTTATCAGGTCGTAATCCAGTCTTCAGAACACTTTACTTCTTATCTGGTCGTAATCCAGTCTTCAGAACAATTTACTTCTTATCTGGTCGTAATCCAGTCTTCAAAAGAGATCAAATGGCTATCCGGTCGTAACCCGGGTTTTCCCTTTGGCTTTAGGCCTACTAACATCCGTTCGTAATCTGAGCTTCATAGTATCTGGCCGGGTGAACTGCTATTTGGTTGAAATCCAAGCTGCACAGTATCCCTTATTTGTTATCTGGTCGAAATCCAGTCTTCACAATACTTTGCTTCTTGTCTGGTCGTAATCCAGTCTTTAAAAGAGATCAAATGGCTATCCGGTCGTAATCCAGGATTTCCCTTTGACTTTGGGCCTACTAACATCTGGTCGTAATCCGAGCTTCATAGTATCTGGCCGGGTGAACTGATATTTGGTCATAATCCAAGCTGCACAGTATCCCTTATTTGTTATCTGGTTGAAATCCAGTCTTCACAATACTTTACTTCTTGTCTGGTCATAATCCAGTCTTTAGAAGAGATCAAATGGCTATTCGGTCGTAATCCGGGATTTCCGTTTGACTTTGGGCCTACTAACATTCGGTCGTAATCCGAGCTTCATAGTATCTGGCTGGGTGAACTTCTATTTGGTCGTAATCCAAGCTACACAGTATCCCTTACTGTTATCTGGTCAAAATCCAGCCTTCATAGTGTCTTTAACCGCTATCTGGTCGTAATCCAGATTTCACAGGAACTTGTATTGTTGTCTGGTCGTAATCCAGGCTTCATAATAACTTGCTGAGCTGTTATCCGGTCGTAATCCGGGATTCACGGCTTGCTGAGGATTTAAGCTATTGTCCAGTCAAATCTGGGCTTCATAGCTTGCTTTTGTGAGAATTTGATTGTATATTTCCTGAAAGGTAAAGGTTAGCTGCATGTGATGCATGATATGTATCAGGCAATGATGTTCTCAAAATAAATGAGATTGTGTTGTATGATGCGTATATGCATGTGTCATGGTGTATGGAAATGTAATGTTTTTAGCTAGGGAAAATAAATCTCGGATTGCTGCTGGAGAAGAGAGTTGAATCCTTCGTTTCCGCTGGGGATAGTGAATGAAGATGATTGTGAGAATAAACCTGCGGGAGAGGATAACTCCGTTGGGGAATAAACTGATGAGGAAATGGCTCTGTGGGGGAGGACATGCTCTGCTGAGGATTCCGTTGATAAATTCAACTGGGGATGAATTACCGTTGTTGGCGATACTGAATCTTGTTGGGGATTGGATTTCTGTTTGTGAAAGGAATGAACTCCGCTGGGGATGATCTTTCAGTTGTGACTTCACCGGGGATAACCTTTTAGGCTCTACTGGGGACGATCTTCTAGAGTCTACTGGGGATGATTCTCCAAACTCCACTGGGGAAGATTTTCCAGACTCCGCTGGGGATAATTGTCTAGCGTTGATGATGGATAAAATCTGCTTGGAGAGAATATCGCCAATTCATTCTTGGTTGCGAGCCTCAGCTGGGGAGAATTAACACCACTGTCTTTCTCTTACTCTGCGGGGAGTGAATGTACTTTAGTCATATTCTTCAGCTAAATCTATCCCTGTACCTAGTGGACAGAGCAACTGTAAGGTCTGGACAATTCTTATTTTCCCCCTGTTCCTGATATTACGAGTAATCGTCTTTTGTTTCGCATGTAAATATTTATGAACAACAATCAATGTCAAATTCATATATCAAAAATGAACATTGGACGTTCTTGCAAAACAGAACAGAAAAAGGAAAACAGTTTGAAATTTATTTGTGACATGAATTGTATTGACTTTGAAGTTTGGCCTGTAAATAGGCCTTTTTGTACAAGAGGCTGACGTCCTAGTAAGAGAAAACCGCCGAACAATAGAATTTATACAGTTTGTGTAAAAGAAAGAAAAAACAGCTATGTGAATAATCCCACCGGGTTCCAACTCTGCTATTGCCTTTATATCCTCGAACATCTCATCACTTTGCTACTTGGTTGAAGGTAGATCAGATTGATTAGTGCCGTCCGAGCTTGATAGTCGATACCGAAGTCTGGTTGCAAGGTGATCCAATGAGACATAATGTTACGCTTTGATCCCTAATTTTTGCCTGGACCGCCCTTTCGGGTTTTTAGTCCACCGGGATACCCTTTTTTTGCCCAAGCCGCCTTTTCAGGTTTTCGACTTGCCGGGTGTACATTTTTCATTTTCATCCCTTATTTTTGCCCGAACCCTTTTGGTTCGCCGGGAAGCCCTTATTTTTACCTAGGTCTGTCGACCTAGCGGGTCTTTGATTATGCATAATATTTTTTCACTATGTCTGCATTGACGGGGTGAGGAAGGTCGTCACCATCCATGGTGGTTAGAATCATAGCTCCTCCTGAGAAAATATTCTTAACCACAAATGGACCTTCGTAAGTAGGGGTCCATTTGCCCCTGGGATCACCTTGAGGTAGGATGATATGTTTGATCACCAGATCCCCAACTTGATACTCTTGTCATCTAACTTTCTTGTTAAATGCCTTGATCATCCGTTTTTGATACGTTTGACCATGACAAATAGCAGTAAGTTTCCTTTCGTTGATTAAGTTCAGCTAATCAAGCCGGGTCTAGATCCAGTCATCTTCGCTCAAACCTACACCCTTCATAATCCGAAGAGAGGGTATCTGAACCTCAATAGGCAAGACAACCTCCATGTTGTAAACCAAAGAATAGGGTGTTGCCCCTGTTGACGTCTGCGTTGAGGTACGGTACCCATGAAGAGAAAATGGTAACATCTCGTGCCAGTATTTATATGTCACCATCATCTTCTGCACAATCTTCTTGATGTTCTTATTAGCCGCTTCAACAGCCCCATTCATCTTCGGCCGGTAAGGAGAAGAGTTATGATGCTGTATCCTGAACTGCTTGCAGAGTTCGGTGATCATCTTTTTGTTGAGATTTGTACCATTGTCCGTAAT
Organism: Vicia faba; assembly: GCA_948472305.1. NCBI lineage: Eukaryota > Viridiplantae > Streptophyta > Magnoliopsida > Fabales > Fabaceae > Vicia > Vicia faba. Next base: position 1,558,623,045 of record OX451739.1, on the reverse strand, counting down.
GATCCTCTCTGGTACACCGTATCGACAGACCAGATTATGCCGAATAAACCGTGCCACGACGTTCTTGGTTACTGTAGCAAAGGAAGCTGCTTTAACCCACCACGTAAAGTAATCAATTTCTACCAAGATGAAACGATGCCCGTTGGACGCAGTAGGTCTGATCTCGCCGATCATATCGATGCCCCATATTGCAAAAGGGCTAAGGTGCCGTCAAAACATTCAAATCTTTGATATCAATAGGGTAGTATGAGCCAACATGTACTGTCTCATCCGGCGAGCAGCCCATGCCAAAGCGCAACAAGTTTTCTCGAGCAGTGAGTATTGGGTCTCACAGTCGGTAAACTTTTTGCTAAAGCAGTAAATAGCATGCTCTTTTCAGCCAGACTCGTCATGCTGCCCCAGTACACACCTCTTTGTATTATCCAACACTTTTAAGTATAAGATCAACGGTCTTCCTTCAACTGGAGGCATCAGAATTGGTGGCTCTTGAAGGTTGTATGGCCCTCTCTTCCTGAAGTAACAGTCTAGCAAGTTCTCCAGGCACTTCTCAATCATCCTCACTTTCGTCCTCGGCTTGGTTGATCGGACTTTCGAAGTCATAACTGGAAGTAGCAGAGTCGTTATCAGTGGGATCCAGAGTGGATGTAGATTATGATATGTGAGTGTGTGTAAGGCAAATAGCTGTTTTGCAAGATAGAAAAGAAAAACAAGGAGCACAAAATTTGTAATGCAAGAAACGTCCAATGCTTTTATTGATGATATATGGAAATGAAAAATACAAAGCCCTCACAAACAAAGCCACGGTGTCTCGGGCAAGACACCGGGCCGTAAAGTTTAAAACTATCTATTACAAACTCAAAACAAAAGTCTCATTAATGCGTAATAAAAGAAATGGGCACGAAGTCCTTTGCCATCCAATTGCTTAATCCACCGTCAGTAGTTGGGTAAATCCAGCTGTCAAACTCAGACTCTTCATCATCATCTTCAATCTCATTCACTTCCGGATTTGTGATACGCAGGGGAGGTCTTCCAATCCGCGCACGCCGAATAACCCTTTGATCTTCTGCAGTGAAACCCAAACCAAACTTTTTAGTCTTGTATGCAAAGTCAGGGAGTTGGCCCCAATTCGCACACCCACCTTTTTCAATAACAGCCCGGGCATCCTTGAGGGAAGCCATCTTCATTGGAGGATCTTCAGCAACAGTTTCAGTTGACGCCAGAGTCTGGGGGACTTCTTCAAAGTTCTGGCACGGGGTTTCAATGAACTCCCCATCCATCTCCATATACCGAAAAGAGTTGAGGTGGCTTACCATGTACTCCTCTTCCCCTCGTACTGTAACAAATTTCCCCTTCATTGGGTATTTTAGCATCTGGTGAAGCGTAGAAGTTACTGCCCCAGCTTTATGGATCCACGGGCGACCCAGCTAACAAGAATAAGATGGTCGAATGTCCATCACATAGAACGTAGACGCGAAAGTTTGAGAACCAACCTTAATAGGAACATCCACCTCTCCATGCACCATCCTTTTGGACCCGTCAAAGGCCCTAACCACAATATTACTTGGCTTCAGCACCAACCCTTCACAATCTAACCGTTCTAACGCCTTCTTGGGTAAAACATTTAACGAGGACCCAGTATCCACCAACACGTGAGCTAGTGTAGTGCCCCTGCACTCAATGGAAACATGCAGAGCGTCATTGTGATTCTTTCCTTTGGCAGTTAAATCTGCATCGGAGAAACCCAACCCATTATCAGCAGTCAAAATAGCCACACAGTCTTTGAACTGGTCAGCAGATGTCTCCTGTGGCACATGCGCAGTTTCAAGGAAAGAAATCAGAGCCTTAGCATGGGCTTCTGAGCACAATAATAAAGACAACATAGAGATCTTCGATGGGGTTTTCCCCAGCTGTTCGACTATGTTGTAGTCGCTTTTCTTGATGATCTTCAAAATTTCCTCTATCTCCTGCCTAGAGGTTTCAACAATAATCTTCTTCGGTGCCTCCGTCCGGGCAGGCTCATCGGTGATCTCTTTGCCCCGAGTGTCAGATGACTCGGCGGCAGGGGTAACAACTCTAGTGAGAATTGGAACAGTAGCAGATGTACTGGCAGGTGTAATAACAACAGGCTTTCGAACGGTTGGTGGGGAGATCTCAGGAGAGAAAAGTCTTCCGCTGCGGGTGACCTTGCTAGATCCAACAATATTACTGACATCAGTATCAGCCTCTTCATCCTTCAAGTCTTGTTTAATCCCATGATAATACACATTGGCCTCATAATGCCACGGGACGGCCTTATCCGACGTGTAAGGGATAGGTCCAGGAATAGTAATGATCAATGGAGCAACTCTCGGAACAAATGTAATTCTAACAGGATTTTTCGAGGAAGCCTTGGAAGAATTGGCGGAAATGGTGATTATGGAAACATCTTCAATAAGAATCAACGGAACCAAAGTTTTCTCGAACATGATTTCTTTGTTATCCATCAGGCGTTGGATACCTGACTTCAATAGATGGCAACCAGTAGGCAGGATGAAACACATGTGGCAACCTTCGCCACAGCCCGGAAATAAACCGGGCAATAATAAGTTCTTCTTTACGGTCATCAATGGAGTAGTAATGTCTCCCGCAGAGGTTACAAACGAATCATCGTCCACAACATTTACTCCATGCTTGGGCATAGGAGAAGTCATGACATTTGGCTTTTCAGGCACTTCAAACTCAATTTCCTTAGCTTCAATCAGATCCTGCACCTTATTCTTCAAGGCCCGACAGTTATTCGTATCATGCCTCGGGCTATCGGAGTGAAAAGAACAGCGGGCATTCGAATTATACGGCGGAGAGGTGGTAATGGGATTCTTCGGGGCTTCCCTCAGAGTGACCAAGTTGGTCTTTAATAACTGCGGTAGAATTTGAGACAGGGTCATACTGAGCTGAGTGAATTGTCTCTACGGCCTCTCTGCTCTTTGTTGGGTATTGCATTATGGGGCAACAGTTGGTTTTGAGATTACCACCGCATTAACTGCTTGGCGGCGTTCAGGACGATTTTGGCTCCTCGAGCTGTAAACTGCACTAGACTCCTTCTTGAAAGGCTTCTTCTCCGTACTTGACGAAGCACCTTTCTGTATCTTTCCGCTCTTGATACCGGCTTCAATTCTCTCCCCGGACATAATCAATTTAGTGAACCCAAACTATGAACTACCAATCAAATGATTAAAATACGGACCAGACAAAGTCCCAAGGAACATATCCACCAGCTCCCTATCAGCCAGAGGGGGTTGGACTCTTCCAGCAAGATCTCTCCACTTCTGAGCGTAGTCCTTAAAACATTCGCTCGCACCCATAGACATACCCTGAAGTTGAGTACGTGTGGGAGCGAGGTCGGCATTATAATGGTATTGCTTGTAAAAAGCAGCAGCAAGGTCCTCCCAGTTACGGACATTAGCCCCTTCCAGTTGGTAGAACCATTCAAGTTGAGTCCCTGAAAGACTATCTTGAAAGAAATGAATCCAGAGGTTCTTATCAGCAGTATATGGTTGAATCTTTCTAACATACGAGCAGAGGTGTAACTTTGGACAGGAGACTCCGTCGTACTTAGCAAAGACAGGCGCTTTAAACTTGTGGGGAATCACCACCCCAGATGCCAAACCCAAATCTCCAAAGTCCAGACCAAGGACTTTCTGGATCTCCATTGCGCTTAACCGGTCTTCAAGTTGCTTATACCTATCCTCAGCTGGAGGATACTGGTCTTCATTAAAGTTAGTGTCATTGTCATAAACCACATGGCTAGGAGCCCTCCTTTCTTCTTGATTCTCTCCCCCTCTAGATGAGTGAGACAAATCAACTTCTTCCCGCAACCTGTTCCCAAATCTATGACCCATATTCAGGAGGACTGTCCTCTTCTTCTTCTTCTTCTTCTTCTTCTTCTTGTCTTTCAAGATAAGAGTCTTCAGATCTTATTGACTCTTGGCCAGGTTCAGGAACATTTCCTAGAACTGAGTGTTCTGGGCTTGCAGAGCCTTGACGGCTTGATCAGTAGTTGTTTCAGAAGACATGATTGCTGAAATAAACAGCGAAGAAGATGAGAAACCTGTAAGGGTACCTATAATGAGGTGCATGGGAATGGAATGCGTATGATATGATTTCAAAGACTTTAGGGAGATTCAAATTCGTAAACCAAAATGAAACACACTTTATTAGATAAAAACTTGAAACAATGTTTAACAAATTCCTTTAAGGCGTTACAAAAGAAATACTGAAAAGCAAATCTACACTAGAAACAATAAAAGACATCAGCATTCCCATGGTCATTTTCCTTTGGTGCTGACATAGTCATTGAGGACCCTCTCATTCTCCAGCTGCCTTGTAAGCTTCAGGATCTTCCGTTCCTGCTCATGATACTTTTCTCTGTAAGTATCCCGTTCTTCCCTTAGCTGGATCCAAGACCTCTTCAATGCCCCAATGTCAGTAGGCATGTATGGATGGAGGACTGTATGAGGAACCCCTTCTTCATCATTATGCTCAACAATTATCGGTAAGACAGCTTCGTATGGCATCCCCAGCCTTTGAGCACGAGATCGAACCCACCAGAGATACGGTTGCATCGGGAGAGAAGTCTTCATTCCTAGCTCATGTGGATCAGACCTGTTCACCCTATCCCAGGATCGTATAAATCTGCGGCGATGTCCCTCAACATCCCCCATGAAGTCAAAGGCAATGTCTGGAAGCAGCAACTCATGAGGACCGTCCTTTCGAGCTCGTCCAAACTGTCGTAAGGCCAAACAAGGATTATAGGTTATCCCTCCTCTAATTCCAAGCAATGGAACATTGGGATATTCCCCACAACGATCGATGACAGCTACTTCTTCCATATCTTTAGTACTCCAAATGATGTCCGTGTGAGCAAGGGACATGATCCTGTAGGCCTAACCCATGCCTTCCTCGTTCTTCAAAACAGACTTGGGGAGGTGAGAAATAAACCACCTCGCCATCAATGGTGCACAGCACATGAGGGTTCCCCTTTTCCGAGCAGTACGGGCATAAAGAGCATGTAGAATGTCACCTAAGAGAGTGGGCACTAGATTATGGGACATGAAGATCTTCATTGCGTTCACATCGACAAAAGAATTTGAATTTGGGAACAGAACTAGGCCATAGATGAGGAGGGACAGGACATCTTCAAACGCTTGAAAGTCCAAACTATCCCAGAACTGATGAGCCTGATCAACCAAGAACTTAGCCAAGAAGCCTTTAATCCCACTCCGAGTCTCCCAGTTAGACACCATATCAGCCCTTGTAAGATGGAGGGCTGAAGCAATATCCTCTGGCCTAGGAGCTATCTCCAAACCTATAAATGGTGTCTGCTCTAGAATAGATATACCAAGAAAATCAGAGAACTCCTCCAAAGTAGGGACCAACTGATAGTCCGGGAAGGTAAAACAGTGGTGTAACGGGTCAAAGAACTGGAACAAGACGCTCATCAATTGCTCATCCAGCTTTGAAGTGACCAAACCAAGGAGGTGACCATGTCTTCTGACAAAGGAAGAAGTATCAGGAACCTTTGAAACCAAATCTCTAAGCTGAGCGGGAATCTGCACGAAACTGATCTGAATGGTATTTCTGCGCATAGATGTCATGATCTGTAAAACAGAACAAAGATGAATCCCCTCGGTCTTTGAAATGGTTAGTATAATGAAATATGCATGCAATGTCATGATGCATGATGTTATGATAGAAACACACCACAGGTATCACAGATAGCAAACATGGTAAGGGCAAACAAGTCACACAAAAGCCCTTAAATTTAAGGCTGGCATGGAGTCTAGGTATTACCCTCTTTCAGTTTAGGTAGTTCAACCTGTCCTAGTAATAGTAACCGGGTTCTAGAGGATCTCAATATCACTGACCATCCTCGATCGGTCATAATTCCGGTTTAGCAACCTTTTCTTGCGGCCGGAATCATCGTGAGAGTATGGTCTCAATGAGTGTAGCATACTGCTACTTTTCTATGGCCAAGTTGGTCAATTATAGGTTCTTAGGTCAATTGATGCTTAATGACCTATTAGCAGCCCCATACTCTCCTTGTTCCTCCACAAGGGATATCGGTACCAACTAATCTGTCACACCAACGTAGCTACTGCTTCAACCGTATCGGTCTACGCCGTACAGTTTCCTCACAGTCTATTGCTACTTACCTAAAAGGTATCCCCAGATCCGGGTTAGGATCTATAGTAACTCTGATACAAAGCCCACAAAGATAAAGCATACAGATCAAACAATTAAAAACAAAATGATGAACTATTCATAAGGTATACCCCACTTATAACTCCCCAGCAGAGTCACCAGTTCTGTGATACAGTGGCCAGAACCGGGATCGTGTTTCCCTATTGTTTAAGGAATTTGCTGGTTTGCATTTTGCGTTTTTGTTCGCAAAATGTCGCGGTAAGCAAGAGTCGCCACCGTCTTTTATTTTATCCAACAAGGAAAGGAAAAAAGTACAGAAAAATTCCTTTTTCGAGATATTTCTGAGTACGGGGGGTAGATTATAGAAAGGGAAGGTATTAGCACCCTTTCTATCCGTAGTTATCTACGGGCTCTTAGGTACTTGCTCATCATTTTCAAAATTGTTTTCTTTGTGTTCGTGGGTTTTGAAAAGTAGTTGTTTTAACTTCGATTTAACTCTTGCTTCTGTCTTCAAGAGTGTAATGAAGTGTTTTTGAAAACTTTGTTTGTAAAGGAGTGTAAGTGTGAAAATTTTGTTTGGAATGAGAAAGTATCTAAAAGCTAATCTACCTACTCGAAAAAAGAATCGTTCTATGTTTGTTTCCTTTAGACAACGATATCCCACTATTAGTGAGTAGGTAGCATCATCGTTGGAGTTTAAGGATCGATTCGAAAGGGACGTACGGTCACTAAAGCAATGTCAGGACGTCTTAGTAGTAACCCTAATGTCCTAGATCATTTATCCGAGGCAACAATATCCGAGGAAACCTTTCTGAGGCAACTTGATCTTTGGACAAAAGGACGACCACTAAAACATCCTATACTCAATGACCGTTTACCGAAGGCAACTAAGTGGGAGGGTACCCTAGGAGTGCGCATGTGCGAGTGATTCAATTTCAGATTATTTATCTTTGCACATTTTAGGGTTATCTAACTGTTTTAAAATTAGTCATACATTCTTGTCATGCATCCTATTATCAAACATCTAACAGTTAATAATTTGCGGAATTTAAAGTGCGGAAATTAAACTACGCTATTACAAGGCTTCAGGTATTTACATAGCCAAAAACAAACCCTTGGAAAATAAAAGCGATAAATGTAAAAGTCCTAATTAAAATTATTACAAATTGTGAGCAGATACAATAATTGGATGAAATAATAATAAAGCGCGCGATTAAAAATTAGATCGACAAGAAACTAGGGTTTTGACCCTTCTATCCTAATTTAAAAGAAATTTTTTTTGTTTCTTTTAATAAAAGAAATGAGTTTTCTAAATTAAATATGCAATTAATTAAATTAATTAATAAAAATAATTAAATGACCTATTTTTGGTTTTTTTGTTATTTTAGGAGAGAAATAAAATAATTAAGTTAGTGATAAAACCTACTTATTCTAATTGATTTTAATTATTTACAAAAGGAAATTAAAATTGTCTAAAATTAATAACCTAATTAAATTAATTGATTTTTTTAATAAAAATAAGATCTAGACCTAATTTGTGAAAAATAATATTTTTGGTGATTTTTTGATAAAAGAAAAATAATTGTTTGATTAGTAAATAAATTAAATAAAAATGAAATGAAATAAAGAAAAGAAGTAAAGAGTGAGAAATGTGCCTGAATCAACAATTCTGGGAGGTGTAAAAAGCAATTTCCTGGGCCCAATAATTGTGAGATCCGTTTTGACTTTTTGGATCTAGTATGACACTCTTGACTTGGCTCACGATGCATCTTCCTGGATGGCCATCAGATTTGGCCATCCAGCCACTTGGCATGATTGATGAGGAAGACCTATGGTGGTCTTCTGGCTTGTGAACACCCTGGATTATCTGAAAGAAAACAAGAAAATAGCAAATGCTGGAGGCAGGGGTTGAACCCCTGACCCCCAGCCTTCCAATCCCTTAAGCGTTGCCTGGCTGCCACTGGGCCATTTTGTTTCTGTTGCACATAAGATAAATAATAAACATAATATATGAAACAAGCGCAGTAATGGAAATCTAGCGCGAAAATTCAAACAAGCCAATAGGAGGGTGCCAGCAAATCTTCTCCTTCCTCTCTCCGTGGGTAAAAGTAAAACACTTTTACCTACGGACGTTTTGTCCGTCGCTATAGGCCGTGTTCATTCCAAAATCTTCTATGGGCAACATAAATGACATCTAATGTCATTGTTGTGTTCGTCTCGTCCTCCTGAACGTGATAGTACCACTTACAAAGGGTAATTTTCCCTGCAAGAAAAAACCCTAAAACGGAGCTACGAAACCTAGCAATGGTGATTTACAGTATAGGCCATATAAATGAAATTGAATGATGTAGAAAGTTTGCAAATGTCTCATAGATCAAGAATGTACAATTAATTCATCATAACAATACCTATATTATGAGATTTGAACTCAAGAACAGGGCTATGTCATGAGCGACTTACAGAGCTTTTTGGGGCTTGAAAATTCTTGGTTTTGATGGCTTTGGCTTGCTGGGAACCTCAGGAAGGGATTGAGATCGTTCAAAGGTCCTGAAACTGCCTCTAAGTGCAAATTCGATCTCACACTTTTCTTGCTTTTTTTTCTTCAGATTTTGCTCTGCCTCTTGCGCCTGTCTCTAGCCTGTTTTTAGGTCTGCACGCACTCTATATGTACTAAGAAATGCATTAGGGTTGATAACTGCATCCAAATCTTTCTCCTCCAATGATGTTTGATTTGATTTGATTCATCTTTAAGACCTTTCCAAACATGGCCTAAATCAATCTTTTTGTTCACACTATGCATTTACACGAGTTTGAATGATTGGTATCTGTAATTTAAGACCTGAAACAATCATAAAATCTCTTGTTATCAATGTTTTGGATTTTATTTGATTTGTTTTGATTTAAATTGGATTAATTCAAATAAAAACCAAAATAAATAATAAAAAATAAGATACGGACAAGTGGCAAAGGCTAGAGCTCGTGGGCTATGTTTCCAACTCAAAACAAGTGAAAAAGATTGGGCACATTTGGCAAAATTTGAAGTTTTAGGGATAGTTGACTTTTTGCAATTTTGCAAAAAAGGTCAACTTCACCAATGCATAACTTCCTCAATTTTGACTCTTTGGAGGTGTTCTTGGACTTTTTAGAAAGCTTGAGATGTCCTATAAGCAACACTTTTGGTATCATATAAATTTGATATTCCATGCTGATGTATGAAGCTTTGACAAAAAAAGGTGTTTATGTTGACTTTTCAAAATGACCTATAATGTCCAAATTCATAACTTTTTGTGAGGGCATATTTTGATCTTGGGAGATGAATATGGATTGTAGGGAATTTCATCCTCTTAAAAATGAGCTTTGTATGGGTCATTTCTCATAAAGTATGAGAAAGTTATGCTTGGTCAAATTTGAGTTGACTTTTCCTGCAAAACCCTAATTTAGCAACTTTTGAATCATGATGAATTATGAGCAATCCTTGATGAATCATGATCAACCCTTGATCAAATTATGAAATATACTTCAAAATGATGATTTTGACCAAAAATCTTGAAGTTTGACTGTATGTAGGCCACAGTTGACTTTTGCCCTAGCACAGTCGATTTTTGGACCTTTGAGCAATTGACAGAACAAACTTCCTCTGCAAGGCTTGAAACTTGACATGGATGATCTTGAGAACATATTAGGACATTGGTGAGCATTTAGGATCACTTGGACTTAAGTATCTTGATGCAACATGAAAACCTAATTTGAGATAGACTGCCTTAGGAGAAAGCTTGTCTGACCAACCCTTAGACTACCTTGAGTAATTTGAGGATCTTTCTTGAAATGTTTTGAGAAATATGGGAGGGAAAATTTTGGGGTACAACAGGGGGTAAAACACTCATTATATTTATTAGTTAAAGGATAATCAATACAAAACATAGACGATCATAAAATACAAGTCAAGGTGCTTGGTGATTTCTCCCAAAGTAAAGCTAAAGATAGGGAGAAGAACCAAACCCTAATGTGTGATCTTGTTGTGATTGAATTGATATGATATGGTGAATGGGATCTTAGGAAAAAAATTTGGGTACAACACTGGCCCATTTCTTTTTTTTTCTCCTTTTTTTGGTTTATTTATTTAATTTTCTTTAAACCTCTTTTTTCTTTTTACGAACATAAAAAATCACAAAATCACAAAATCACAAAAAATAGTAGATTTAAGTTTTTATTAATTAAATTAATTTTGATCAATCATTTAATCACCTTTTTTTAATTAATTAACTAATTAGAATTAGGTTCTCATAATTTAATTATTTTTCTAAAAAAAAATTAAAAACAAAAACAAATATTTCTTTTATCACTTAGAAATTTTTCTTAGGGTTTTTCTTCATCCTTTCATTTTTATTTCTTTCTCCTCCGCGCGTTCATTTATTTATCCGCATTATTTTTCACCAATATTATGTAATTGCATGTCGATTGTAATAGTTTAACTTAGGACCCTTTACATTTCTTTTCCCCATTTTGGTTTGTAATTCCCCCATCCCGAAGCCTTGTAATAGCGTAGATTCAAAATCCCTGCACTTTATTTTCTGTACTTATTCAATTAACTGTTAGATGAATGCTAATAGGCTTGTATTAAAAGACTAAAAGAAAATGTTAGAAAACCTAACATTCAAAGATAAACATAACTAAAACACAACACACTCGCACACGCGTACCTCTAAGGTACCTCCACTTGTTGACTTCGGAATAAAACAGTCACGACTCTCAAACATAAGAAGTTTTAGTGGCGACCCTTTGGTTTAAAAGATCATAAGTCCTTCGATGACCCTTTCGATGTTGTCTCGGTATATGATCTTAAAACCTTAGGATAATTACTAAAGTATCTTATGAGTTGCTTTCGTGACTATACGATGACCCTTTCCTGTCCCTCAAAACATCCAACGATAGGGCTATCTACTAACTAATAGTAGGATAGTGTTATACCCTAAAATTTGCCCTCTCATTTCTCAAAGGATCATCCTGAACCCTCAGTTTTGCTTCTGTCAAGTTTCAAGTCTCGGATTACAATTTTCCAAGAAAGTCATTCACAAGGGCAAATTGGTCAAAAGCACACTGAAAAGTCTAACTTTGACTTTTGGATCAAAATCAAGTTTCAACAATCATATTTCATCAGGATAGGAAATTTGTTCATCAAAAAAATCAAAAGTCAAAAAATTACTTTGAAAAAGTCAAATTTCTAAATACTTAGAAAATTTTCTAAGTGTTAAGGAAATATGATAATTTCAGAACTTCTGGGCCAGTTTTCACATAAGTGCAATCAGAATTTACAAAGATGATTCAGAACATGACTCTTCGATCAGAACATACAGAAGCTATGTTCTTAGATCAGAACGTGACTCTTCAAATCTCATTCTTCAGCATATGGAGACTATGTTATGCTCTTCGATCAGAATATCATCCTTCAAATCTCACTCTGGTCTTTCCACTCTTCGATCAGAACATCACAAAACCCCAAAACCTCGTTTTGAACAGCCTGTTGCACTGCTATAACATATGCCTGCATCCAACTGCCACAACACTCCAAATTGTTGTTGATCCAGTCCACGCCTGCAATTTTCTCAAACCCCATACTTGCACCAAATTAGCACATAAAGGCTATATTTAAAAAGCAATGGAACAGTATGCCAAAATGGTTCAAATCCCATTTGTTTTTCCCCCCAAAACCACAACAAATTCATCTATAAATAAATGGTTCCACCACACGTCTAAGGGACTGGCTTTTGGAAGGAGAGAGTTATCAAATACCAAAAAAGAGAGAAAAGAAAACATTCAAACATTCTTGAACCCAGAATTTTCAAAAAAAACAATACCTTTATTCTTCCCTTTGAAAAAGATTATAACATTTATGTTCCGTTTTTTGGCTAACCCAAGAATATTCGAAGGCAGCAGTTCAAGTCCCAAACACACGCTTCAGATTTAAGGTAAGTCTTCCTGACTTTGAATTTTTTTCATTCAGAACATTATTAAAAATGTAGATATCATAATGTTAAGACTGTATATATCATTGCCCAAGTAGAAAAATTATGGATCAAAATTTCTTGAAGAAAACTAGGCTCAGAATTAGGAATAGAATTTCTATAAACTGTTGTGCTTTTATTTTTCTGTTTTTTTGTTGTTGAGAACTGAATAAGTTGCATATGCTCTGGCTAATGTAAGGAAGGAGGTGAAGTGTAACACATAACTTCTGAGTTTTCTTTCCCACAGTTTTAACACAACACAAAACTTCTAGGTTTTTTTTTCTCAGTATTGTAAGACAACACACATAACTTCTAGGTGTTTTTCTCACTGTTGTAACACAACACACAAAAATTCTAGGTGTTCTTCTCACTATTGTAACACAACGCACATAACTTCTAGGTGTTTTTCTCACTGTTTTAACATAACACATAACTTCTAGGTTTTTTTCCACTGTTGTAACACAACACACAGAACTTCTAGGTGTTTTTCTCATTGTTGTAACACAACACGCATAACTTCTAGGTGTTCTTCTCACTATTGTAACAAAGCGCACAAAACTTATAGGTGTTTTTCTCACTATTTTAACAGAACACAGAACTTCTAGGTTTTTATTTCGCTCTGTTTTAACATAACACATAACTTCTAGGTTTTTTTTTCTCACTGTTGTAACACATCACACATAAGTTATAGGTTTTTCTCACTGTTGTAACATGGCATGCAGAACTTCTAGGTTCTTCTCATGGTTACAACACAGTACACAGAATTTCCAGGTTTTTCTCACTGTTTCAACACTCAGAACTTCAGTGCGCAGCAACCCAGAACTTCTGGTTCCCTCTAACGTTTCTTTCTGAACTTCAGCGTGCAACAACCCAGAACTTCTGGTTCCATCTAACGTTTCTTTCTGTACTTCAACGCGCAACAACCCAGAACTTCTGGTTTCCTCTAACGTTTCTTTCTAAAATTCAGCGCGCAGCGACCCCAAACTTCTGGTTTCCTCTAACGTTTCTTTCTGAACTATAGTGTACCTAGCATCAGAACTTCTGATCCCTCTCAGTTTTGTTTTCAACAACGTGTTGATCCTGTTTTCATTATTTCTCCTTTTCTTTCTTATTCTTATTATTTTCAGCATTAATACTATTTTTATTAATATAAAAAAGACATAAAAATATTTTATTTTTATTAACTAATTATTCATTTTTCTTTTTAATTTATTAAGAAAAAAACCATTTTCAAAACAAATCCTTTCCATTTTCTTGTATTGTACAATTCAATATGGTTGTAATAAATAATTAGGATTTAAATTCTTGCAATCCCCATTTGTAAATATGTACCCCCACCCCTAAAATGATGTAATAGCTTAGGACTTATTTTTGCACTTTTATTGCTTTCATACATTGTTAGTAATTAGGATGTATGGCAAGACAAAATCAACAAGTAGATAACCTTTAAATGCAAGACAAAATGCATGCAATCAAACACACTTGCATACTAGCACCTCTAGGGTAATCTCAGTTTGTTGGCCTTTCGTAAAATAGTCATGTCCCTCGAATATGGGCGTTTTGGCAAAGACCCTCGATAAAAGATCGTAGTCCCTCGATGACCCACAATGTTGCCTTCGGTAAACGTCCCATAGGTTGCCTTCTATGACTATACAAACGTCCCACGCCCGTCCCTTCACATCCAACGATGAGGCTTCTTATTAAATCAATGGTAAGATAGCAACATCTAAAGGAGGAGGAAAAGAACATTTAAGACCTTTTGAGTAGTTAGGTTTCTCCTTGTTGCTCGCTTGCTCACAACAAAAACATTTTATACACCCCAATTTCACTTGGAAACATTTTCAAAAGTTAGAACACTTTGTACGTATTCTTATAGAGACGAGAAACATTACAAAGACACCCCTTTTCAAAATACTTTCAAAACCCACATCACAAGCACACTTTCAAACAAAAAGCAAGTGATCTAGCAAGCAACTAAGAGCCCGTAGATAACTACCGATAAAAAGGATGCTAACACCTTCCCTTTCCATAACCTACCCCCGAACTCAAGAATGATCTCGAAAGGTCTTTCCTGTTCTTTTCAGCCTTTCCTTTTGGATAAAAGAAAATTCGGTGGCGACTCTTGCTATCCACAATAATTGTGATCAAACGCAAAACACCCAAGTCAGTTCTCCCACCGTGTTACAGAACTGGAAACTGAGCTGGGGATAACTTAAAAGAGGGGTTACCTTAGGTCTAGATCACCTTTAATTGCTTTTCTTTGTTTGACTTGTTTTCTTTATATTATGGTTCTTTGTTTAGGCTTGTTTTGATCCTCTACCCGGATCTGAGACACCTTTTAGGTAAGTAGAAATAAGTTGTGGAAACTGTGTAGGGTATACCGATATGGTCTAAGCAATAGCTACGTTAGTGTGACACATTTGTTGGTACCAGTAGCCCTTGAGTAGTCAAGGAGAATACGGGGCCGCTGTGTGGTGTCATGAAGCACTAACTGACTTTAGAACCTTTATTTGACCAACTTGGCCATTAGGAATTAGTGAGGTAGCCGTCTTTGGTGCAGTCTGAAGTTGGTTGATACTCGATACTACACTCATTGAGATCAGAATTTCGGGATATTTCGGTCTCCATTAAAGAGGCTTGCGCTGAAACAATGCCCGATAAAGAAAGATCTCTGATTTTGAGATCCCCTAGAACCCTATTACTTTCTAGGACAGGTTGAACCAACTAAACTTCAAGAGGGTACAAACCTATAAACCTTATGCAAGCCTAAACCTAAGGATTTGTTTGATTTAACTTGTGCATATGCTTGTACATAACATCATGACATCATACCATAGCATTTTAGACTAACCATTTCATGGATTTTGAGGTTCATCTTTGTTCTGTTTTGTAGGACAAGACTCCCACTCGCAGGAATACAATCCAAGTCAACCTTGTACGAGTACCTTTTTAGCTCAAAGAGTTATCATCAAGGGTCCCTGAGAATTCTCCGTTCACCAAAAGACATGGACGACTTCTCAACTTGGTTACCTCAAGCTTTGATGAAGATATGATGAAGGTGCTTTTCCAGTTCTTTGACCCTTTACACCATTACTTTACCTTCCCTGATTACCAGCTTGTACCAACTATGGAAGAATTCTCTCAACTCTTGGGAATTCCTATTCTCGATCAACTACCTTTCAACGCTACTGAAAGAGACCCAAGCCCTAAAGAGGTTTCCCGAGCTTTATACTTGTGAAAATCCAATGTCACGGCTAATTGGGAAACAAGAAGTGGTGTCAGATGGTTCTTAGCCAATTTCTTATTGGAAAAAGCTCAAGACTGTTGGAACAATCTGGATTTACAAGCTTTCGAAGAAATTTTGGCTCTTCTCATATATGGGTTGGTACTATTTCCAAATCCTGACCAACTTATAGATGTGAATGCTGTCAAAATCTTTTCATCTCATAATCCAGTGCCTACTTTGTTGGGAGATATCTTGCATTCTCTCCACTCTCGCACCATGAAGAGAAGAGGAACCCTCATGTGTTGTACTCCTCGGTTGGCTAGATGGTTTGCTTCACATCTCCCCAATCCGTTATGAACAACGAGCAAGGTTTGAGATGGTCCAATAGGCTGATGTCACTCAGACATTCAGATTTCCATTGGTGTTCTCGATCCTTGGAGGATATTACTATCATCAATTATTGTGGGGAATTCCTTAATGTCCCTCTGCTTGTCATTAGAGGATGTATCACTTATAACCCTTTCTTAGCTCTATGACAGTTTGGGTACGCACGAAAAGATGGTCCACATGATGCGCTCATCCAAGGTGTGGTGTTCGACTATGAAAGTGATGATCAAGGCTAACGTCAGAGGTTTATACATGCTTGGAGAATGGTAAACAAGATGGATAGTAGGACATTGGGACGCAAAAATTCCATTCCCCTTGAGCCTTACCTTAGGTGGGTACGAGTTCGTGCTCAGAGTCTCACAATGCCTTACCCCTCCATTCTCCCTGTTATCATAGAGCCTGTTGTTGAATAAGATGTCCCGTATACTGTCCTTCATCCCAACATGCCTACCTCTCTCGAATACTTGCAAAAGGATTGGATTCAGCTAAAGGAAGAGAGAGACACTTTCGAGGCCCAATTCTATGCCAGTGAGAAGAAAGTTCTGGAACTCACCAAGCAGCTTCATGAAGAGCGGAGTTTGAACGCCTACATCACGCCAAAGAGGATGCGTTCGACCTTTTTGTCTTAGGAGTTTTTGTATTTTATTTCTTTCATTGTAAGCCCAAAAAGGCATGATGTACTAGAACTTGGATTTATTAATATAACGTGTGTTTCCTTTTTGTCTAAGAAAATTTAAATCTCTAATTTCCTTGAAATCATTTGCATGTGCATTTTCATTCATCATAACACAAACAAGTTTCTTACAACATGTCTCCTTATCTTTCTACTGTTTATTTCAGTGAGATGGATATTGAACAGACAGTAAAGAATCTTCAAGCGCAAAACACTCAATTCCAACAAATGTTCTTGACTCTGGCAAAAGGACAAGAGGATTTGAAAACTTTGTTGATCAAAGAGAAGAAGAAGAAAGCGAAGAAACCAGTCAGTGTTTTGAATCTAGGAAGAAGGTTCAAAGGACCAGCCAGACGAACTCTAGATTTTGCAACCTCGTGGGGTGAAGGAGATAATCAAGAAGGGAAAAAAAAGGAAGTAAATAACCACCTAAAGTATGAAGAAGAGGAAGAAGGGGACTACTCGGAAGAACAGTATCCCCCAGCTGACGATAAATACAAGCAGCTGGAAGATCGCCTCAATGCTATAGATATCCAAAGGGTACCTGGATTAGATTTTGAAGAACTAGGACTTGTCTCAGGAGTTTTCATCCCGCAGAAATTCAAGGTCCCCACTTTCGCTAAATATGACAGTGTCTCTTGTCCTAAGCTACATTTAAGGTCATACATCGTGAAAATTCAACCCCATACTACTGATAGAAACCTATGTGTGCATTTCTTCCAAGAAAGCTTGTCAGGGACGCAGTTATATTGGTTCTATTAGTTGGAAAGGACCAATATTCACAATTGGGAAGATTTGGCTGCCGCTTTTTACAAGCAATACCAGTATAATGCTGACTTAGCTCCAACTCGAACACAATTGCAAGGCATGTCTATGGGTGCTGGTGAAGGTTTCAAAATTTATGCTAAAAATTGGAGGGATCTCGCGGGAAGAGTCTAACCCCCTCTATCTGACAGGGAATTGGTGGATATGTTCTTAGGAACGTTATCTGGACCCTTCTTCAACCATTTGATCGGAAGCTCCTCGGATGGATTTACTGAACTAATCATGACTGGTGAACGGGTAGAAGCCGGTATAAAAAGTGACAAAATTCAAAGAGATGTATCCTCGAACACGATGAAGAAACACTTTACCGGAAAGAAGGAGATCAGTGTTGCATACGACCATAAAAATCAAAACAAAACTGAACATCTCCCGACGGTAGGGGTTGTTATGATTTCCAATCCTATACCAAATCAGCAAAGAAACTATCAATGCAGGCCAGAGGCACCCATGAGACGATTTACCCGAATTAACATGACCTTGTCCCAAGTTTTGCCACATCTTTTGAAATCCAATCTGGTGACCCTAAAGGAATCTCCCAAGAACCCCAACACTGCTTCTCCTCGATACAACCCGAATTCTCGATGTGCCTATCATTCTGAAAGCCCGAGGCATGACACAAACGATTGTTGGGCCTTGAAGAATAAGGTACAAGACCTTATCGAGGCAAAAGAAATTGAGTTTGATCCCCCCAGAAATGCCTAATGTGATAACGGCGCCAATGCTCAAACACGGTCAAGGTGTCAACATTGTTGATGTTGATTATTTTGTTTCCTCCGTGAATTATTTATCTACTCCTCTTTTGACTATTAAACAGAATCTATTACGAGCCGGTCTGTTCCCGGGCTGTGATGAAAGTTGTCAATTATGTATGTCTCTACCAAATGGCTGTATGTTACTGAAGATGGGCGTTCAGCGCCTGATGGCTAACAAAGAAATCCTGTTTGAAAAAGTTCTTCTTACCAGAAATTCCTGTGAAGATGTTTCAATAATCACCATCTCCGACAATCCTCCCATGGTCTCCACCAAAAGACACGTCAGGATTACATCTGTTCCAAAGTCTGCTCCCCTAATCATCACCATGTCGGGGCCAATCCCATATTCTTCGGATAAAGCTGTTCCCTGGAACTATGGGGCTGACGTCTATTATCATGGTGTCAGGAAAGATCTATTGGCTATCGAGGACAAAGTTACGAAAGGCACTGATCCTGACATCGTCAATATCGTCGGGACCAGTAGGATAACAAGAAGTGGAAGATTCTTATCACCCAAGATCTCTCCTAGGACCATTGCAACTCCTGTAATTATTGCCTCTACCGCTCCTACCAGCATTCCCAGTGATACTCCAATTGATAATCCTATTGTTATCTCTGCTGCCAAGACAAGGGGCAAGGAAGTATTATTTGAGCCTGTACAGAAGAAGGCACATCCAGAGGTCATTCTTGAAGCTTCTAGCAAAGAGATGGAAGAGATACTAAAGATAATCAAGAAAAGTGACTACAATGTCGTGGAACAGTTGGGGCAGACTCCCTCGAAAATATCAATGTTGGCCTTACTTTTGTGTTCTAAGGCTCATGCCAAGGCCTTGGTAAAGTTCTTAAAGACCGCCCACGTGCCCCAAGAAACTTCCATTGATCAATTTGAGAATTGTGTGGCCAGTCTAACTACTGATAACGAATTGAGTTTTTCTGACACCGACTTAACTCCCAAAGGAAGGAAACAAACAATGCCTTACATGTTTCTATTAAGTGCAGGGACACCACATTAGCTCACGTGCTGGTGGATACGGGCTCATCGCTGAATGTCTTGTCCAAAAATGCTCTTGAACATCTAGATTGCGAGGGACTCTCTTTAAAGCCTAACAACATTGTGGTGAGGGCCTTTGATGGTTCGAAAAGGACAGTTCACGGAGAAGTTAACATCCCTATAAAAGTTGGAACTCAGACTTTTGATTCAACTTTCTATGTGATGGATATCCGCCCTTCCTATTCATGTCTATTGGGACGACCCTGGATCCATGGCGCTGGTGCCATCACTTCTACCCTACATCAGATGTTGAAATACCCAATCAAGGGAAAGATCATCACTGTCCATGGGGAGGAGGAATACATGGTTAGCGACCTGAAATCTTTCAGGTATGTGGAAATGGATGGTGAGTTCATTGAGACCCCATGTCAGCATTTTGAGGAGGTCCCACAAACAGTTGCGGTAACCAAGACTACTACCAAGACTCCAAAGGTTACCAGACTGTCATTGAAAATAGCCTCTCTGAAGGATTCTAGAGCAGTAGTTGAGGAAGGTGGATGTACCATCTGGGGTCAACTTCCGGATATTCCCTACAAATCCAACAAATTTGGTTTGGGTTTTACTTTGGAGGCCCATAGAGCTGTTCGACGAGCTCGCGCTGGAGGACCACCTCTACGTATAAATAATCAGAGAGTCAATGTAGTGGAAGACAGTGATGGCAGCTGTGACATGGACGAGTGTATTTTTCCAACCATCAGCGAAGGACTCAACAATTATGAAGCCAAAGAATTTGTCCCTATTAGTTTTATTCAAGAGTAATTGTCTTTTAAATTTTTCAGACTTGTAATATTTAAACAATTTAGACTTTAAAACCTTGTGTCTTACCTGAGGCACAATGGTCCATTTGTGAGGGTTGTTAATTCATCTTCATATGTCATCAATAAATCATGGAGGTTTTTGCATGCAAAAATTTACACTCTTTGTTCTTCTTTTTCTACCTTTTTATTTTTTCAAAGATAGCTATGCTCTTACACACACTCACATATCAAAATGCAGATCCACACCCACTCAAGATCCCATGAGTAACGATTCTGCTATGGTCTATCATGACTTTGAAAATACGATCTACCAAGCCGAAGACGAAGGTGAGGAAGATTGTGAGGTACCAGGGGAACTGGCCAATTTATTACAACAAGAAGAAAGGACCATAAAGCCTCACGGAGATCCGGTTGAAACAGTTAACTTAGGTACCGAAGAGGACAAGAAAGAAGTCAAGGTAGGCGCCAACCTGGAGCCTAGTGTCAAGAAGCGCTTAACTTAGTTGCTACATGACTATGTTGAGGTCTTTTCCTAGTCGTACTAAGACATGCCAGGACTCGACACTAATATCATGGTCCATCGTCTGCCGACAAAAGAAGACTTCCCTCCGGTAAAATAGAAAGTTCGTCGTATGTGGCCAGAAACGTCAGAGAAAATCAAGACTGAAGTCATGAAGCAGTTCAACGCAGGATTCTTAGCTGTCACCTCCTATCCATAATGGGTCTCCAATGTTGTTCCAGTACTTAAAAAGGATGATAAGATACGTATGTGTGTGGATTACAGAGACTTGAATAGGGCAAGCCCCAAGGATGACTTCCAGCTTCCCCACATCGATATTCTGGTTGACAACACCGCATAACATAAAGTATTTTCCTTCATGGATGGTTTCTCTGGATACAACCAGATCAAAATGGCACCTAAGGACATGGAGAAAATAACCTTCGTCACACAGTGGGGCATTTTCTGTTACAAAGTTATGCCATTTGGGTTGAAGAACACCGGGGCAACCTATCAGCGTGCCATGGTAGCTTTGTTTCACGACATGATCCATCACGGGATAGAGGTCTATATGGATGACATGATATCCAGATCTCAAAATGAAGAGGAACACTTTGACCATCTTCAGAAACTGTTTGAAAGACTAAAGAAATACAAACTAAGGCTGAACCCAAATAAATGCAATTTTGGAGTGAGGTCCGACAAGCTCTTAGGCTTCGTTGTCAGTGGAAAAGGTATCAAAGTGAACCCTGCAAAGGTAAAATCAATACCAGAAATTCCTGCTCCTCTCACTGAGAAGGAAGTCAGAGGATTCTTAGGACGACTAAATTACATCGCTAGGTTCATTTCCCATTTAACCGCCACTTGTGAACCAATCTTCAAATTGCTGAAGAAAGACCAAGTGGTGGAATAGAACAACGAATGCCAAGATGCCTTGATAGAATCAATGAGTACCTTCAAGAGCCTCACACTTTGATGTCGCCGATTTAGGGAAGACCTATGATCATGTATCTAACAGTCTCAGAAAATTTAATGGGGTGTGTGCTGGGGCAGTATGACGAGTCTAGCCGAAAAGTGCATGCAATATACTACCTGAGCAAAAAGTTTACCGACTGTGAAACCAGATATTCACTGCTCGAGAAAACTTTTTGTGCTCTGGCATGGGCTGCTCGCCGGCTAAGACAGTATATGTTGACTCACACTACCTTATTGATATCCAAGATGAATCCAATTAAGTACATATTCGAGAAACCTACCCTCTCTGGGAGAATAGAAAAATGGAAGATGGTTCTGACTGAATACGATATTCAATACACTACCCAGAAAGTAATAAAGGGAAGTATGCTAGCCGATCACTTTACTCATCAGGCTGTGGATGATTATCAATCCATGAATTTTGAATTTTCAGACGAAGACATCATGGTGATAAAAAATTGTGAAGAACTCAGACCAAATGACGGACCTGAACAAGGATCCTGATGGACCTTGTTTTTTGATGGAGATTCCAACGCACTCGGCAACAACATAGGCGTTGTGATCATATCCCCTGAAGGTTGCCACACTACCTTCACTGCTAGATTGTGTTTCAACTGTAGCAATAATATGGTGGAATATGAAGCGTGTATTATGGGTCTCAAAGATGCCATAGATTTGGGATTCAAGTCCTTAAGTGTATTTGGAGATTCAGCTTTAGTCATCAGTCAGATCAAAGGAGAATGGACACGAAGCATCCTAACCTCATCCCCTACAAAGAACATGCGTTGACATTAATCCCACATTTTGAGGAAATTACCTTTGAGCATTTTCCACGAGAGGAAAATCAACTAGCGGACGCGCTAGACACTATGTCATCCATGTTCAAAGTCAGGTGGGATAATGAGGCTCCCCAGATCACTATTGAGCAAATGGATGAACCAACTTACTGTCACGAGATTGACACTGAAGAAGTAGTGGCCAAGCCTTGGTTCCATGAAATTAAGAGATATCTCGAGACCCAAGAGTATTCGGAGGGAGCTTCAGTCAACGACAAGAAATTCCTGAGAATATTCTCTGCAAAGTTCTTCCTGAGTAAGAGAGTTCTCTATAAGCGAAACCATGACTCTATTTTGCTTTGGTGCATAGACAAGAGTGAGGCAGACAAGATCATGGATGATCTACATGAAGGCACCTTCGGCACCCATTCTAGTGGGAACACGATGGCTAAAAAGATCTTATGGGAAGGATACTATTGGTCCACCATGGAAGCAAATTGTCATCAGCATTCACGAACCTGTCACAAGTGTCAGATCTATGCGGATAAAATACATGTGCCTCTAGTTCCTCTAAACATCATGACCGCTCCTTGTCCATTCGTAATGTGGGGCATTGACATGATTGGAGACACCAAACCTATAGCTTCTAATGGACACCACTTCATCTTGGTTGCCACTGATTACTTCACGAAATGGGTCTAGGCAGCTTCATTCGCTTCTGTCACCAAGAACATTGTGGCCCGGTTCATCAAACAAAATCGTATTTGTCAGTATGGTATTCCAGAGAATATCATTATAGATAATGGTACCAATCTCAACAATACTATGATCACCGCACTATGGGTCCAATTCAGGATCCAGCATCATAACTCTTCTCCTTACCGGTCGAAGATGAGTGGCATTGTAGAAGCCGCTAATTAAAACATCAAAAAGATCATATAAAAGATGACAATGACCTATAAGGACTTGCATGAGATGTTACCATTTGCTCTCCACGGCTACCATACCACGGCGCGCACATCAACAGGGGCAACTCCTTTCTCCTTGGTATACGGCATGGAAGTTGTCCTACCCATTGAAGTCCAAATACCTTCTCTGAGAATCATAAAGGATGCAGGTTTGAATGAAGATGGATGGATCCAAACTCGATTTGACCAGTTGAACTTGATTGATGAGAAGAGGCTTACGGTTGTCTGCCATGGCCAGATGTACCAGAAACGCATGATTAAAGCTTTTAACAAGAAGGTCAGATGTCAGGTATATCAGGTTGGTGACTTGGTAATCAAGCGTATCATACTGCCACAAGGTGATCCCAGGGGCAACTGGACTCCTACATATGAAGGACCATTTGTGATTAAAAACATATTTTCTGGTGGAGCAATGCTCTTAACCACTATGGATGGAGACGACCTTCCGCACCCTGTAAACGCGGACATAGTTAAAAGATACTACGCATGAAAAAAGACCCGCTAGGTCGACTGGCATAGGCAAAAATTAGGGATAAAACACAACAACAAAAATTTGTACACCCGGCAAGCTGAAAACCTGAAAAGGCGTCTTGGGAAAAAAAGGGTATCCCGGTGGACTGAAAACCCGAGAGGGAGGTCCAGGAAAAAGTTAGGGATTTAAAGCGTATGACTATGTCCTGTTGGATCACTTTATAGCCAATCTTCAGTATCAATCGTCAAACTCGAACGTTGCTAATCAATCCAATTAGCTTTAGACAAAGCAGCAAGTGGATGAGACACTCAGAGACATGAAGGCTATAGCAGAATGGGAACCCCATGGGATTATTTTACATAGATGTCTTTTCTTTGTATCAATTTTCATCTTTACAATGACATTCTCTTACTAGGATGTTTGTCTCTTTGTACAAAAGTACTTATTCAAGTTAATACAAAGATATTCCTTTAAAAGTACAAAACTATTTGTTTTTCTTTTTACTTTCCTGTTTTGTTTGCAAAAACGTCCAGCGTTTATTTTTGAACATTTGCATTTGAACTTAATTAGTGTTTATAAATTAACGCATAAAAAAGGAAAACTAAATAGAAAGACAATTACTAATGGCTTTAAGAAACATGATAATATCTATAGGCCATTCCATGAAATCCCCGCAGGTACTTTCTCCAGCAGGAGCAGAAGCAAGGACATCCTGCTACAGGATCACATGCGTATCTCCAGTATGCATCCTAATGGTATCAGGTGCTCTCATATCTCTAACAGAGTGAAATTTCCAATTACCGCTCCAAGGATTCCCTTGTGAAAGTCACCCAGCTTCACAGAAATCCCCAGTAGAATTTCACCAAGTCCACGAGCAATGCACGAAGTTTCCCTTTCCCAACAAAGTTTACTTCTCTAATGACGAAAACTCATCTATCAATACTTCAATTTCAACAAAATATGAAGGCTTACACTCCATATTCTCAACAACAGTCAGGGATTTATTTTCCCAATCTAAACAGCACTGCAGCAGAACAACTAATATGTGCATACATTGCATTCACACATCATAGACATTTACAACACAAATGCATATATCATAATTTCATTCATTTTTAGAAACATCATTACACCATGCATTCCATACATCATGGCATTACATACAACTAACTCTTTACCTTTTCAGGAAAGATTAATCAATAGAAAATTGTCATCAAATTTTCAACAAGACAAGGCAATTATCTGTGAACAAGTCAATGGTAGATCAATTCCCGAAACAGGACAGGGTGACTATCTACATGACAAATACTTCATTCAGACCTCTGTTGGTTCAGTTTAAATCTCTCAATGATTTATCTTGATTCTTTCATGTAGACACTTTCTCTGGTTCAGATAAATCGCTCCAAGATTTATCCTGATTCTTTTCCAGACCTCTGCTGGTTCAGTTTAAATCTCTCAACGGTTTATCCTGATTCTTTCCTGTAGACACTTTCTCTGGTTCAGATAAATTGCTCCAAGATTTATCCTGATTCTTTTCCATACCTCTGCTGGTTCAGTTTAAATCTCTCAACGGTTTATCCTGATTCTTTCCTGTAGACACTTTATCTGGTTTAGATAATTCACTCCAAGATTTATTCTGACTCTTTTCCAGACCTCTGCTAGTTCAGTTTAAATGTCTCAACGGTTTATCCTGATTCTTTCCTATAGACACTTTCTCTGGTTCAGATAAATCGGTCCAAGATATATTCTGATTCTTTTCCAGACCTCTGCTATTTCAGTTTAAATCTCTCAACGGTTTATCCTGATTCTTTCCTATAGACATTTTCTCTGGTTCAGATGAATCGCTCCAAGATTTATTCTGATTCTTTTCCAGACCTCTGCTGGTTCAGTTTAGATCTCTCAATGGTTTATCCTGATGTTTTCCCAATAGACGTTTTTCCCTGGTTCAGTTTAAAATTGACCAAGGATTTATTCTAATTCTTTCCAGTTAAAGATTATTAAAGACTTCTACTAGGTTCAGTTTTAAATCGACCAAAAATTTATTCTGATGCTTCTCCCAGTTTAAATTCAAGCTTAGACTTAGTCTAATCTCTGTCAACAATCACCTTTGGATGGCATATATAAGCCCATCTCTGACAACTCTCCATCATTTTCTCCAAATGGCATCTTTAAGCTCATTCCTTGCACCTCAACCTCAAAATCATCAGAGTGCAAATTTCTGCGTACTCTAGTGTTCAATCATCTTCCACCTTCAAGTCACGAATGGCAGATTCGCCAATATAACTCTTCAGGTTTAAGAAGATTGAACATGGGCAGCTGTTGTACCCTAAAATTTTCCCTCTCATTTATCAAATGATCATCCTGAACCCTCGATTTTGGTTTTTGTCAAGTTTCAAGTCTCGGATTACAATTTTCCAAGAAAGTCATTCACAAGGGCAAAATGGTCAAAAGCACAATGAAAATTCAAACTTTGACTTTTAGATCAAAATCAAGTTTCAACAATCATACTTCATCAGGACAGGAAATTGGTTCATCAAAAAAATCAAAAGTCAGAAATTACTTTGAAAAAGTCAAATTTCTAAACACTTAGAAAATTTTCTAAGTGTTAAGGAAATATGATAATTTCAGAACTTCTGGGCCAGTTTTCACATAAGTGCAACCAGAATTTCAAAGATGACTCAGAACATAACTCTTCGATCAGAACATATAGAAGTTATGTTCTTCGATCAGAACATGACTCTTCAAATCTCATTCTTCAGCATATGGATACTATGTTCTGCTCTTCGATCAGAATATCATCCTTCAAATCTCACACTGGTCTTTCCACTCTTCGATCAGAACATCACCAAACCCCAAAACCTCGTTTTGAACAGTCTGCTGCACTGCTATGACACAGTCCCGCATCCAGCTGCCACAACACTCCAAATTGTTGTTGATCCAGTCCACGCCTGCAATATTCTCAAACCCCATACTTCAACCAAATTAGCACATAAAGGCTGTATTTAAAAAGCAATGGAACAGTATGCCAAAAGGGTTTAAATCCCATTTGTCCCCCCCCCCCCCAAAACCATAACAAATTCATCTATAAATAAATGGTTCCACCATACGTCTAAGGGGCTGGCTTTTGGAAGGAGAGAGTTATCAAATACCAAAAAAGAGAGAAAAGAAAACATTCAAACATTCTTGAACCCAGAATTTTCAAAAAAAACAATACCTTTGTTCTTCCCTTTGAAAAAGAACATAACATTTATGTTCTGTGTTTTGGCTAACCCCAGAATATTCGAAGGCAGCCATTCAAGTCCGAAACACATGCTTCAGATTCAAGGTAAGTCTTTCTGACTTTGAATTTTTTTCATTCAGAACATCATTAAAAATGTAGATATCATAATGTTGAGACTGTATATATCATTGTCCAAGTAGAAAAATTATGGATCGGAACTTCTTGAAGAAAACTAGGCTCAGAATTAGGAATAGAACTTCTATAAACTGTTGTTGTTGTACCCCAAAATTTTCCCTCTCATTTAACAAGTATTCTCTCACAAGATCTCCTTTGGTTCAAGACTGCACAAGGGTTGATCAGCTCAAGACACCTCCTTAAGCATTGATGACTGGAATTAGGGTTTGAGATTGCACAAGGATAATTGAACTTTTAATGCCTCATATGACTTTCATGGATCATTATGGACCCTCAATATTTCTCATGTTAAGTTTCAAGTCTTGGATCACATTTTTGCTCAGTCAATTGATCAATTGACCTAAAAATCACATGTATTGGGGAAAAAGTCATTTGTGGCCAATTTACAGTCAAACTTCATAATTCTTGATCCATATAAACATTGTGAACTCATATATGTCATTTGATCAAGTTTAGACTATAATTCCTCAAGAAATTTGATCAGATCATCAAAAAGGTAAAATGGACAAAATTAGGGTTTTGACTAAGAAAGGGCAATTTCTGATTTTTGACCTAGCAAATGGTTAATTTATTTGAGACATGATCTCAAGGTTTCAAATGCATCATTTTGACCTAATGGTATGGCTCAAAACTTCCCTCAAGATCAATTGATTGATAGTTGATTTTCAGTCAACTGGTCAAAAGTCAATTGATATAGTGAAAAGTCAAACTTTGACTTTTTAGTCAACATCAAGTGTCAAAGATCATAATTCATCAAAACATGTAAAAATATGAAACTTTTTCATCAAGAAATCAAAAAGTAAAGATTTCATTTTGAAAATTCAAAGTTTCCAAACTTATAAATTTTTCTAAGTGTTGAAAACTTCATATTTTTTCACAACTTTGAGCCAATTTTTCACCATGATGCAAGATGATTCAAAGGAAACTTTCAACATGAAAGTTGTAGATCTCAATGATATCTAAGACATTGCTTTACACAACTCCTCCTAAAAATGCTTGGATCTCAAGTTATTAATCCATGAAATCATGGTCATGAAACTAAAACATAGTGAAATTTTGAGCATTTTGGTCAGGATTTTGACCTAACTTCTGAGCCAAGTTTCACATAGTTCCATTTGGATTTTGCAAAAGTGATTCAAAGAGGGGTTGTATAGAACATTACAAGATTTCTAAAAAGTCCTAGAACTCCTTGAGATCATTTTTGAGCAAGGAGAATCGAAGGTATGAAGTTGGCATTTCATTATTGAATTATAGGTCATTTCCATGATGAACAAGAATTCAAATCCATGGTAGGCTTCACAATATTTTCTTTGTAGGCCTCAAACTTGCTTGGAACTTCATAATTAATGTCTTTCATAGCTGTTAGAGGCTTTAATCTAAGCATTAAATGCATTGCCCATGCTTAATGCCATTTTGGGAAGAAAGTGCACATTGCCATTTTAGAAAAGTAGCTTTATACACAAAATCAGTTCTTGAGCTTTGCACTTGTTTTCTTATGATCATACACAATCTATAACCCAAAAGAAACTTGTATAAAGCCTCAAAACAACTCAGCCCATGCTTGCACTTTGCCTTGAAACCATGTTTTCACTTTTCTCCAAAATCATGTAATATAGCCATAACTCTATATCTTGCTCTTCTGACCCTCTCAAGTGCTAGAACTTTTTCCTTACTTATGCACAAGTTGTTTGCATCAAAACACACAAATACACAAGCTCCAAAATGGACAAAAACTTAAAACTGTACACAAATCACCATTGTTGCATATACTGACCAAGAACTTCAAACTTCCATTTCACTCGTGCGTTTCTTGGCCTTTTACTTCCAAAAGATTCCAAACATCATACATAAGCCATCCTTGTCCCTGTTACACGACTGTAACACCATATTCACCCATTTCCAAGTTCAAAAATGGAGCATCACGATTGGACTTCTCCAGACAATTCCAGCCACCTTCAGCTCAAGCCAACCATTGCATTAGCTTCCTAGAGGTCCAAGGAAGCTAACCCGATCATCACCATCACTTGAAGCAAGCTCAAACTCATTTCACGATTTCCAGTTTTGAGGTATTTTTATTGAACTTCTATCTCATTATTTAGGCATTGTTAGGCTTGCATTTGTGAAGATAGAATGTAGATATCATTGCTCTGAAACTATACATGTCCATAGATTTCATTTATGTTGCTTGAGCATGGAGAATTTTGAGTTTAAACTTGCTGAAACATTTAGGTCAGAATTTGGTACTTTCATAAATTCATCCTTATATTTGAATGTTAGCTTAAATTAGTTACAAGGTTGGATTCGTGGTGAAAAAATACACAAGTTTCATGTTTACATTTTTTAAAATGGTTGAAGAATGATCAAGTTACAGATCCTTTGGTTGGAGGTTGAATATGAAGTACAGTCAAGGCAAGTTTTATGTTATGTATTTATTTTTGTGCCAATGTTAACAGATGTATAGCCACCCCAGTGGTAAGGCAGCGCGCTGGTAACCAAGAGGACAAGGGTTCAACACCCAGCGCACTACCTTTTTCCATTTTTCCACATTTTCATTCTTTTTGTCACAAACACACGCCTGGGCCCCTCCAATTTGGGCCTGATCATTTTTTTTCTTTTACTAACTCCATGCCTTGCTTCAGCACCCCTTGGTCATTTATTTATTTCTTTATTTTATTTTATTTTTATCTTTTAGTTTATTTCACTTTCATATTTTCATTTAATTATTTTTATTATTAATATTATTATTATTAATAAAAAAACCAAACATATTTATTTTATTATTTTACACTCATTTATATTTTATTTCTCTTTATAAAAATTAAAAAGAACAAAAACAATTTTCTTAGCAAATTAATTTCTCTTTTTTTATGAATTAATATTTAGGCTTAGGATTAATGACTACATTATTTTATTTTCTTAGTTAAAATTAATTTAGAACTTAAGTATTTTAGTTAATTAATTTTCCTATTATTTTTATTATTCAAAGTCTTTTCATGAAAAACCCTAAAAAATCATTTTTAACTCATTGTTCTTTGTTAATTAATTTAGGTTCTAATTTTAGTTAATTTCCATTAATTATTTTCTTAATTAGGTCAAGATTAAAACCCTTTCATAAAAATCCAAAAAAAATCATTTCTTTTCCCATTTACATTCTTGCAAATTTTATTTTTTAGTTTTGTACAATATTCAATATGGTTGTAATAATTATTTAGATTTAATTTTCTTGCAATTTCCCCCTTTGTAAATTTGTACACCCCTCCCCTATTGATGTAATAGCTTAGTATTTTTATTTTCCGCAATTTAATGCTTTATATATAAATGCTAGTAAATTAGGGTTTGTATGGAAAGATAAAATCAATGCTTAAAAAACCCTAATTCAAAGACAAAACAATGCATGTAAATCAATACACTTGCACACTTACACCCTTAGGGTAAATCCACTTGTTGCCTTATGAAAATGGCCATATTATGCATGTGGGGTATCTTAGCAAAAGCAATAAAAAAATACAAGATCGTAGTCCCTCAATGACGCTATCAAAGTTGCCTTTCAAAAATGATATTTGTCCCTTAGAGAAAATGCTAAGATATCTTACATTATTGCTAATCATAGCTATAGGACGACCCATGCCCGTCCCTTTTACATCCAAAGATAGGGTTTCTTACCAAATCAATGGTAAGATAACAATGTCAAAGGAAAGAGGAAATAAACATGAAAGACTTTTGAGTAGGTAGAATGTTCCTAGTTGCTTGCTCATTTTCAAACCAAAACATCCTTGCTATTTTCAAAACAAACACTAACACTTTCAAAATATCTTTCAAACTTGAAAACATTTTCAAAAAGATCAACACTTTGTATACATTCTTACGAACAAGAATCATTGCAAAGTTTTCCTAAATGACGTCGCCTTTTTAAAATACTTTCAAAAACCACACAAAGCACATTTTCAAACAAAAGCAAGTGATCTATTAAGCAACTAAGATCCCGTAGATAACTACAGATGAAAAGGGTGCTAATACCTTCCCTTTTCATAATCTACCCCCCGAACTCAAGAAAATATCTCGAAGGTCTTTCCTGTTCTTTTCAACCTTTCCTTTTGGATAAAAGAAAAGTCGGTGGTGACTCTTACTATCCGCAACATTTGCGATCAAACGCAAAACAACCAAGTGAGTTCTCCCACCATGTTACAGAACTGGCGACTCTGCTAGGGATAAATTTTAAAAGTGGGGTTACCTTAGGGCTAGATCACATTTACTTGCTTTCTTTGTTTGAATTGTATACTTTACATTATGGTTCCTTGTTTGGGCTTGCTTTGATCCTCTACCCGGATTTGGGACACCTTGTTAGGTAAGTAGCAATAGATTGTGGTAACTGTACGACGTAGACCGATATGGTTGAAACAATGGCTACTTTAGTATGATGCATTTGTGGGTACCGGTATTCCTTGTGTTGAATCGAGGAGAATACAGGGCCGCTGAGTGGCGTAATGAAGCACTAACTGACTTTAGAACCTTAATTGAATAAACTTGGCCAATTAGGACGTAGTGAGATAACCGGTTTCGGTGGAAAGCTGAAAATTGGTTGATACTCGATACTACACTCATTGAGACTAGACTTTTGGGATATCCAGGCCGCAAGAAAAGATTGATTGTGTTGGGACAATGCCTAAAAGAAAGGTCAGTGATATTGAGATCCCTTAGAACCCGGTTACTATTAACTAGGAAAGGTTTGAGCCAACTAAACTTCAAGAGGGTACTTACCTACAAACTCCATGAAAGCCTAAGCCTAAGGACTTGTTTTTGCCTTGTGTGTATATGCTTACTTGTACATAACATCATGAACAACATAACATCGTACGCAATCTCACTAACCATTTCAAGGATTTAGGAATTTATCTTTGTTTTTGTTTTGTAGGCCATGAACTCCGTCTGAAGAAACACCATCTGAATCAACTTCATGAAAGCATACCTTCAGCTCCAAGAGTTAGCATCAATGGTTCCCGAAGATTCTCCTTTTACCAAGAAATATGGACGACCCCTCACTTTGGCTACCTTCAATTTCCAAGAAGAAATGATGTGTGTGATCTTCCAATTCTTTGATCCCATACATCATTGCTTCACCTTTCCTGACTATCAGTTGGTACCTACACTAGAAGAGTTCTCTCTATTATTAGGAGTGTCCATGCTTGATCATATACCGTTCACCGGTCTAGAAGGGATCCCAAAACCCTAGGTCATGGCCGAAGCTCTACATCTGAAGAGAGCCGACATCATAGAAAATTGGGAGACTAGAAGTGGAGTCAAAGGGTTCCTAGCCAAATTTCTATTAGAGAAAGCTCGTTCATTCTGGGAAGATATGGATTTTCAAGCCTTTGAAGACGTCCTGGCCCTTCTCATCTATGGTCTGGTTCTTTTCCCTAACTCGGACCAATTCATAGATGTAAATGCCATCAAAGTCTTTCTCTCCCGTAATCCTATACCTACCTTGTTGGGAGACATCTTACATTGCATCCATACACTCACCATGAGGAAAAGAGGTACCCTTTTGTGTTGTATTCCCCTACTCGCCAAGTGGTTCATTCCATACCTACCTCGATCAATATTAAAGAACAAGCAAAGATGACATGGTCTCAAAGGATGATGTCCCTCACCCACTCTGATATTCATTGGTGTTCAAGATCCTCAGATGATACTTCTATCATTGACCATTGTGGGGAATTCCCTAACGTCCCTCTGCTTGGCATTAGGGGAGGTATCACTTACAACCCTTGCTTAGCTTTACGACAGTTTGGGTATGCCCAGAGAGATGGTCCTCATGAAATGCTCATCCAAGGTTTGGTATTCGACTACGAAAGCGACGAGCAAGGCTACCGTCAGAGGTTCATGCAAGCTTGGAAGATGGTAAACAAGGTGGATAGCAAGACACTGGGGCACAAGAATTCCATCTCTCTTGAGCCTTATCTCAAATGGGTACGAGCTCGTGCTCAAAATCTTATGATGCCTTACCCCTCCATTCTCCCAGTTATCATAGAGCCTGTTATGGAAGGAGATATCCCATACACTATCCTTCGTCCTAACATGCCCACCTCTATCGAAGACTTGCAAAGGGATTGGATACAGCATAAGGAAGAGCAAGACACTTTCGAAACCCAATTCTATGTCAGCGAGAAGAAAGTTCTGGAACTCACCAAGCAGCTTCAGGAAGAGCGGAGTCTGAACGCCTGCATCGCACCAAAGAGGACGCGTTCAACTTTTTTGTCTTAGAGGTTTGTATTTTATTTCTTTCATTGTAAGCCCAAAGAGGCATGATGTACTCAAACTTTGATTTATTAATATGACATGTGTTCCTTTTTGTCTAAAGAAAATTTAAATCTCTAATTTCCTTGAAATCATTTGCATATGCATCTTCATTCATCATAACACAAACATGTTTCTTACAACATGTCTCCTCATCTTTCTACTGTTTATCTCAGTGAGATGGACATGGAACATACAGTAAAAGATCTTCAGGCGCAGAACGCTCAGTTTCAACAAATGTTCTTAACTCTGGCAAAAGGAAAAGAGGATTTGAAAAATTTGTTGATCAAAGAAAAGAAGAAGAAAATGAACAAATCAACCGGTGTTTTGAATCTGGGAAGAAGGTTCCCCAGGCCAGCCAGACGGACCCTAGACTTTGCAACATCATCAGGTGAAGGGGACAATCAAGAGGGAAAAAACAAGGAAGTGACTGACCATCCAGAATCTGAAGAGGAAGAAGAGGATGATTACTCTGAAGAGCAATATCCTCCAGCTGATTAGAAGTACAAACTTTTGGAAGAGCATCTAAGTGAAATGGAGATTCAGAAAGTCCCCGGGCTGGACTTTGAAGAGCTGGGTTTGGTGTCTGGGATTGTTATTCCACCAAAGTTTAAGACACTAGTGTTTTCTAAGTACGAAGGGGTTTCGTGTCCCAAGATGCACCTTTGATCTTATGTGAGGAAGATACAACCTCACACTACTGACAGGGATTTGTGGGTCCACTTCTTTCAAGATAGTCTATCCGAGACTCAGCTAGATTGGTTCTATCAACTGGAGAGGGCCAATATCCATAATTGGGAAGACCTGGCCACTACTTTTTATAAGCAGAATCAATATAACGCATACCTTGCTCCCACATGTACTCAACTCCAGAGTCTGGCTATGGGTTCGAGTGAGGGTTTCAAAGACAACGCTCAGAAGTGGAAGGACTAAGCAGGAAGAGTCCAGCCTCCCTTGTCTGATAGGGATCTAGTGGATATGTTTCTGAGTACCCTATCCAGTCCTTTCTTTAATCATCTAATTGGAAGCTCCTCAGCCGGCTTCACTGAATTAATCTTGACCGGGGAGAGAGTGGAAGCTGGGATTAAGAGTGGGAAGATCCAAAAGGACGCATCCTCCAGTGTCGTGAGAAAACCATTCATTAGGAAGAAAGATGTTGGTGTTGTGTACCATCCAAGGAATCAGGACATAACTGAACTCCGTCCAACGGTAGGGGCCGTCATGATCCTTAAGCCTGCACCTACTCAACAAAGGAACAACCAGCCTAGAACAGAAAGACTGGTAAGACAATTTACCCAGATAAACATGACACTGTATCAAGTTCTACCACATTTGTTGAGATCTAATCTGGTAACCTTGCGGGAAGCTCCGAAGAATCCTAACACTGCCTCTCCCCGTTACAACTCAAACTCCCGTTGTACTTACCATTCAGAAAGTCCAGGTCATGATACAAACGACTGTTGGGTTTTGAAAAACAAGGTGCAAGACCTTCTCGAAGCAAAAGAAATTGAGTTTGATGCTCCTGAGATCCCAAATGTTATCACCGCTCCTATGCCCAAGCACAGCCGTGATGTTAACGTTGTTGAAGATGATGTGTTTGTTACTGTTGTTGATGAGCTTGATACTCCGCTCCTGACCGTCAAGAGAACCTGTTGAAGGCCAGTTTATTTTCGGGTTGTGGCGAAGGCTTCCACCTCTATTTATCCCTACCAACTGGTTATCATTTATTGAAAACAGGTGTCCAGCGCCTGATGGATGACAAAGAGATTTTGTTTGAAAATACTCCCGTTCCAACCATTGCTTACAAGGATGTTTCGACAGTAACCATTTCCGCCAATCCTTCAAGGGTCTACACCAAAAGACCTGTTAGGATTACAATTGTTCGAAAGGTGACTTCACTGATAATTACTATGCCAGGGCCAATCCCTTACTCCTCAGATAAAATTGTCCCCTGGAACTATGGGGGTGACGGCTACTACCACAGTGTCAAGCAAGATTGGCTGGATGATGAAGATTCGGTTTTTGAGAGGGCGGACTCCGACATTGGCAACATTGTGGGAACCAACAAAATAACCAAAAGTGGAAGGGTGTTCTCCCCTGAGATTGCTCCATCGAAAACTGTTACCGGTCCTGTGATCATCCCTGCTTTTGTTCCTGTTGATACTACTACTACTGTTCCTGTGGTTACCCCTGCTGACACCCCTATCACCGAGTCGATCGAGAGTCGGGGCAAAGACATTTTGGTTGAACCTGTCTGGATAAAGGCGCAATCAGTATCTATCCCAAAGGCCTCCAAAAAGGAGATGGAAGCAATTTTGAAAATTATAAAGAGAAGCGACTACAATGTGGTCTAACAGCAAGGACATACCCCTTCAAAGATTTCTATGCTAGCTTTACTATTGTGCTCTGAGACTCATGCGAAGGCCTTGGTGAAATTTCTTAAAACTGCCCATGTGCCACAAGAAACCTCTGTTGACAAATTCAAAGATTGTGTGGCCAGTTTTACCGCTGATAACGGTTTGGGCTTTTCTGATGCTGACTTGACACCTAGAGGGAGGAAACACAATGAGGCGTTGCATGTCTTTGTCGAATGCAGGGGCACTACTTTGGCCCATGTCCTGGTAGATACTGGTTCATCTTTGAATGTGCTGCCTAAGAAGGCTCTGGATAGACTAGACTATGAAGGTTTGACCTTAAAACCCAGCAACATTGTGGTAAGTGCCTTCGACGGTTCGAAGAGAATGGTGCACGGGGAGGTGGACATCCCCATTAAAGTTGGAACTCAAACCTTTGATTCAACTTTCTATGTAATGGATATTCGCCCTTCCTATTCCTGTTTATTGGGTCGACCTTGGATTCATGACGCTGGTACCGTCACCTCTACATTACATCAGATGTTGAAGTACCCAACCAAGGGAAAAATAATTACTGTCCATGAAGAGGAGGAATATATGGTCAGTCACCTGAACTCCTTCAGATACATGGAAATGGATGGTGAATTCATCGAAACTCCATGTCAGCATTTCGAGGAAGTCCCACAAACAGTTGCAACAACCAAGACTATTCCCAAAGTTCTGAAGATTATCAGACCTCCGCTGAAGATGGCTTCTCTGAAAGATGCCAAGGCAATAATCGAAGAAGGTGGGTGTACTATTTGGGGCCAACTCCCGGATATTCCCTACAAATCTGACAAATTTGGTTTGGGTTTCACTTCAGGAGCCCAGAAAACTGTTTGTCGTGCACGTACCGGGGGACCACCTTTGCGGATCAGTAACTATGGAGTCAACGTAGTGGAAGATAATGATGACAGCTGTGACCTGGAAGAATGGATATTTCCAACTATCAACGGAGGACTCAACAACTGGGAAGCCAAAGAATATGTCCCTATTACTTTTATCTAACAGTAATTGTCTTTAAATTTTTGTCGGACTTGTAATAATTAAACAATTGAGACTTTTAAAACCTTGTGTCTTACCCGAGGCACAACAGTCCATTTGTAAGGTTTGTTACTACATTTTCACATGTCATCAATGAATCATGGACGTTTTTGCATGAAAATTTTATGCTCTTTGTTCTTCTTTTTCTACATTTTTATTTCTTTCAAAGATAGCTATGCTCTTACACACACTCACATATCAAAATGCAGATCCACATCCACTCAGGATCCCATGGGTAACGATTTTGCTATGGCCTACTGTGACTTTGATAATCCGATCTACCAAGCCGAAGACGAAGGTGAGGAATATTGTGAAGTGCCAGGGGAACTAGCCAGGTTACTACAACAGGAAGAAAGGACCATACAACCCCACGAAGAACCGGTTGACACAATTAACTTAGGTACCAAAGAAGACAGGAAAGAAGTCAAGGTAGGGGCCAATCTGGAACCCAGTGTCAAGAAGCGCTTAACTCAGTTACTACATGACTATGTTGAGGTATTTTCCTGGTCATACAAAGACATGCCAGGACTTGACGCTGATATCATGGTCCATCGTCTACCGACAAAAGAATACCGCCCTTCGGTAAAACAGAAAGTCCGTTGCATGCGGCCAGACATGTCAGAGAAGATCAAGACTGAAGTCATGAAACAATTCAACGCCAGATTCTTAGTCGTCACCTCCTATCCACAATGGGTCTCCAATGTTGTTCTAGTGCCTAAAAAAGACGGTAAGGTATGCATGTGTGTGGATTTACAGAGATTTGAATAGGGAAAGCCCTAAGGATGATTTCCCACTTCCTCATATCGATATTCTGGTTGACAATACCGCACAGCATAAAGTGTTATCATTTATGGATGGTTTCTCAGGCTATAACCAAATCAAAATGGCACCTGAGGACATGGAGAAAATGACATTCAGCACACAGTGGGGCACGTTCTGTTACAAGGTTATGCCATTCGGGTTGAAAAATGTTGGGGCAACTTATCAACGCGCCATGGTAGCTCTATTTCACGACATGATCCATCACGAAATAGAGGTCTATATGGATGAAATGATAGCCAGATCTCAAACTGAAGAGGAACATCTTGACCATTTGCAGAAACTGTTTGAAAGGTTAAAGAAATACAAGTTAAGGTTGAACCCGAATAAATGCACATTTGGAGTGAGGTCCGATAAACGCCTAGGCTTCATCGTCAGCGGTAAAGGTATCGAAGTGGACCCTGCAAAGGTAAAAGCAATACAAGAAATGCCTACTCCTCGCACCGAGAAGGAATTTAGGGGATTCTTAGGACGGCTAAACTACATCGCCAAATTCATATCTCACCTAACCGCTACTTGTGAACCAATCTTCAAATTACTGAAGAAAGATCAAGTAGTCAAATGGAATGGCCAATGCCAAGCTACCTTCAACAAGATCAAAGAATACCTTCAAGAGCCTCTTGTTTTGATGCCGCCAGTCGAGGGAAGACCTTTGATCATGTATCTATCTGTCCTGGAAAATTCAATGGGGTGTGTGTTGGGGCAGCATGATGAGTCTAGCCGAAAAGACATGCTATTTACTACCTGAGCAAAAAGTTTACCGACTGTGAAACAAGATATTCACTGCTCGAGAAAACTTGTTGTACTCTAGCATGGGATGCTCGCCGACTAAGACAGTATATGTTGACCCATACTACCTTATTGATATCCAAGATGGATCCAATTAAATACATATTCAAGAAGCCTGCTCTCTTTGGGAGAATAGCAAGATGGAAGATGATCCTGATTGAGTACGACATTCAGTACACTACCCAAAAAGAAATAAAGGGCGGTGTGCTAGCCGATCACCTTGCTCATCAGGATGTGGATGACTATCAGTCCATGAAATTTGAGTTCCCAGATGAAGACATCATAATGGTAAACAATTGTGAAGAACTCAGACCATATGATGGACCTGAACAAGGATCCCGATGGACCTTGGTTTTCGATGGATCCTCCAACGTGCTCGGCAATGGCATAGATGTTGTAATCATATCCCCTAAAGGATGTCATACTCCCTTCACTGTAAGACTTTGTTTCAACTGTACCAATAATATGGCAGAATATGAAGCGTGTATTATGGGTCTCAAAGCTGCCATAGATTTGGGAATCAAGTCCTTAAATGTATTTGGGGATTCAGCCTTAGTCATCAGTCAGATCAAAGGAGAATGGGACATGAAGCACCGTAATCTCATCCCCTACAAAGAACACGTATTGACATTAATCCCACATTTTGAGGAAATCACCTTCGAGCATTTTCCACGAGAGGAAAATCAACTAGCGAACGTGCTAGCCACTATGTCATCCATGATTAAACTCAAGTGGGGTAACGAGGCTCCCCAGATCACCATTGAGAGGATGGATGAACCAGCTTACTATCATGAGATCGACACTAAAGAAGTAGTGGACAAGCCTTGGTTCCATGAATTTAAGAGGTATATCAAGGCCCAAGAGTATCCAGAGGGAGCCTCAGTCAATGATAAGAAGTTCTTAAGAAGATTCTCTGCTAAATTCTTCCTTAGTAATTGCATTCTCTACAAGCGCAACCACGACTCTACTATGCTTCGTTGCATAGACAAGGTTGAGGCAGACAAGATCATGGCTGATCTACATGAAGGCACTTTTGGCACCCATTCTAGTGGGCATACGATGGCTAAAAAGATCCTACGGGCAGGGTACTACTGGTCTACCATGGAAGCAGATTGCCATCAGCACTCACGAACCTGTCACAAGTGTCAGATCTATGCTGAAAAAGTACATGTGCCTCCAGTTCCTCTAAACATCCTGACTGCTACCTGGCCATTCGCGATGTGGGGCATCGATATGATTGGAGAAGTCAAACCTACAACTTCTAATGGACGCCGCTTCAACTTGGTGGCCATTGACTATTTCACGAAGTGGGTTGAGGCAGCTTCTTTTGTTTCTGTTACCAAGAATATTGTGGCCCGATTCATCAAACAGAATCTCATTTGTCGGTACGGTATCCCGGAGAGAATCATCACATACAATGGTACCAATCTCAACAATACTATGATCACCGTACTATGCGTGCAATTCAAGATCCAGCATCATAACTCTTCCCCTTACCGGCCAAAGATGAATGGTGTTGTCGAAGCCGCAAATAAAAACATCAAGAAGATCATACAAAAAATGACGGTGACCTACAAGGACTGGCATGAGATGTTACCATTTTCTCTCCATGGTTACCTTACCACGGTGCGCACATCAACAGGGGCAACTCCTTTCTCTTTGGTATACGGTATGGAAGCCGTCCTACCAATTGAAGTCCAAATACCTTCTTTGAGAATCATAAAAGATGCAGAGATGAATGAAGATGAATGGATTCAAATTCGACTTGACCAGTTAAATTTGATTGATGAGAAGAGGCTTACGGCTGTCTGTCATGGTCAAATATACCAAAAACGTATGATCAAAGCTTTTAACAAGAAGGTCAGACGTCAAGTATATCAGGTTGGTGATTTGGTAATCAAGCGTATCATACTGCCACAAGGTGATCCCAGGGGGAAATGGACTCCTACATACGAGGGACCATTTCTGATCAAAAGCATATTCTCTGATGGAGCAATGATCTTAACCACTATGGATGGCGACGACCTTGCGCACCCTATGAATGCGGACATAGTCAAAAGATACTACGCATGAATAAAGACCCGCTAGGTCGACTGGCCTAGGCAAAAATTAGGGCATCCCAGTGAGCTACAAAGGTTCGGGAAAAAATTAGGGATAAAATACAAAAAAATATGTACACCCGGTAAGCTGAAAACCCGAAAGGGAGGCTTGGGAAAAAAAGGGTATCCCGGTGGACTGAAAAACCGAAAGGGCGGTCCAGGCAAAAGTTAGGGAATTAAAGCGTATGCCTATGTCCCGTTGGATCACCTTGTAGACAATCTTTAGCATCGACTGACAAATTCAAATGGGTCTAATCAATCCAATCAACTTCGGACGAGGCAGCAAGTGGATAAGACGCTCAGAGACATGAAGGCTATAGCAGAATGGGAACCCCATGGGAATATTTCACATAGCTATCTTTTCTTTGTATCAGTTTTCGTATTCTACGACGACACTCTCTTACTAGAATGTTCGTCTCGTTGTACAAAAAATACTTATTCAAGTTAATACAAATATATTCCTTTGAAAGTGCAAAACTATCTATTTTTCTTTTATTTCCGTGTTTTGTTTGCAAAAACGTCCAATGATTATTTTTGAACATATGCATTTGAACGCGGCTACTGTTTACAAATGAGCAAAAAAAAGAGGAACATAAAATAGAAAGACAATCACTAATGGCTTTAAGAAATAGGATAATATCTTTAGACCATTCCATGAAATCCCCCACATGTACTTTTACAACAAGAAAAGAAATCAGGACATCCCACTACAGGATTGCTAACGTATCTCCAAGTACGCATCCTAATGGTATCAAGTGCTCTCATATCCCCGACGGAACAAAACTTCCGGTTACAGCTCCAAAGATTCCCCAGTGAAAGTCACCCAGTTTCTCAGGATTCCCCAGCAGGATTTCATGAGGTCCGCAAGCAATACACAACGTTTCCCTTTCACAACAGAATTTATTTCCCTAATAAATGGAGACTCATCCATCAACACTTCAAGATATGAAGACTTGCATTCCTCATTCTTAGTAGTGCTCAAGGATTTATTTTCCCCGACTCCAGCAACACTACGACATAACGATTAACGTGTCCATACATTACATGCATATGTCATAGCATTGCCAATGCAAATGCATACAACGCGATCTCATTTATTTTGAGATACAACATTATACCATGCATTTCATACATCATGACATTTCATGAAACTAACCTTTCATCTTTTAAGGAAAGATCAATCAACAAAAAATTATCGTCAAATTTTCAAAAAGTCTGTTGTACCCCAAAATTTGCCCTCTCATTTCTCAAGGAATCACCCTAGATCCTCAAGTTTTCTCTCATCCAATTTTAAGCCTTGAATTATCAATTTTTCCAAGAAAACCATTCATAAGGGGAAAATGGTCAT
Organism: Vicia faba; assembly: GCA_948472305.1. Lineage (NCBI taxonomy): Eukaryota > Viridiplantae > Streptophyta > Magnoliopsida > Fabales > Fabaceae > Vicia > Vicia faba. The sequence goes on along the minus strand of OX451739.1, from coordinate 1,558,581,300 downwards.
TTGCACACAGAGAAGTCTAACTTTGACTTTTGGATCAAAATCAAATCTAAAAAAAATCATATTTCATCAAAACATATTGGAATATGAAGTTTGTTTCATCAAGAATTTCAAAAGTCAAATCTTACTTTGGAAAAGTCAAATTCTAAATATTTAGAACTTTTTCTAAGTGTTTAAGAAATATGACAATTTCAGAACTTCTGGGCCAGTGTTCACACTCAGCAAATTCTGGATATTCTCAAGACAGAGTTTGGTCAGAACTTCTGGACCAATTTTCACCAAGGTTCAGTTAGAGTTTTCCAGGTTAAATCAAAGAAGGTTACTAAGCGTGCTGTAAGCTTATTGGAAAGTCTGAGGGATCCTCCAAAACATGCTGAAGCCAGAAGATAAGAGGATCAGAAGATTGGATACTACGCTGAAACAGAACTTTTGATCCAGAATAAAGCAATGATGCATAGTTTCACATGGGAACTCATTTAATGCTCACAACCACTTTTGAGTTTCTATCTAGAGGGTTTCCCCCACATATACCCCTACTATCTTGGGAAGACAAACTTTTGTGCAAAAGTATGCTAGGCCCATGCGCTGCTTCTACTTTTCCTTAATTCATGCTGACGAATCCAGCTTAGGCGCTGCTAATCATCCCACTTGGTGCATTGAACCACGCTTGTTTAAGCTTACTTCAGGAGTAATTCAGCATCTAGCATATGATGTTGGCGCCACTTGACATCTCCAAACTACAAAACCTTTGCCTATAAATAGAACGCCATTAGCCATTGAGAAGAGGTCCGAAATATTTGAGAGAAAGGTGTGAAAAAATTGAAAAACAAAGTCTTGAACCCCTGCAAAAAAATTCCAAGAATCCATAAAACTATAAACACAAAAGTACAAAACCTTAGCATTTGATTCTTGCATTCAAACTCCATTTTTCCTCAAATGTTTCTTGACTAAAGCCATCCACACAGTCACTGATTCACATATTAGAAGTTACCCTAACTTCTGTATTCCTACTGCCATACACTCTCCATCCACCTCCACCTCAAAGAAGTCAGAATATCACTCCTTAGCTGTTCCAGAAGTTGTAAACTTCCATCCTACTGAGTACGTGAAGAAGTTGCTCAGAACATCACCAGGGTTCAGGATCCACCTCCAGTTCACAGAACCTTTTCCAACTGCAAGGTAAGTTTTCTACTGACTCTCATCGTACTAATTAGGCATTGTCAGATTTTGCATATTTAACATAATGTAGATATTTTGATCCTGATTATGTACATATTTTGAAATTTCATGCATCTGCCTGCCTAAGTAGAAGGAATCCCAGTTCAGAGTTTCATAAAGAAATTAGGACTCAGAATTAGGATTAGCAAATCCATGTTGCTTCTGATTTGTGCTTCTGATATTTCATGAAACTTGTCATAACTGTTATATGTGCAACTTCTGTTCTGTTAAGAAATGACTAAGTTGCAGATGTTCTGACTATCTTGGAGGGAGGAAAAGTTCTGACAGTTGCATCAGAACTTCTGAAAACTTCTAAATCCTCAGAAGATCCAGAACTTCTGAGCTTCCATATTTCTACTAACGTTGTTTCTGTTTATGCAGCACGTCAGAGTCAGAATTTCTGACTTCTTCTACTCTCATTCATTTGCGTTGATTTTGGTTTTCTTTCTATTTTATTATTTTTGCCATCATCTTTATTTTTCATTAATCAAAAATACCAAAAATATTTCATATTCACATATTATATTTTCTTTTAACATAAAAAGACAAAAATATTTTCTTAAACAAAACTTATTTCTTTTCTTAAATAAATAAGCATTTTACATTTCCTGTACATTCTTATCTATTTCCATATGGTTGTAATAGTAACTTAGGGTTTAATTTGCAATCCCCATTCATAAATTTTCACACCCCCTCCCCCTAATGATTGTAATAGCGTAGAATCTTTACATTTTCGCACTATTATTGCTTTCATATATTGTTAGTAACTAGGGTGTGTATGGCAAGACTAAAACCAATGTTAGAAAACCCTAATTCAAGACCAAAATTATGCATGCAATCAAATACATTTGCACACTAGCACCCCTAGGGTGATTCCACTTGTTGCCTTATGAAAATGGCCATGTTATGCATGTGGGGTGTCTTAGCACAAACAAATCGAAAATACAAGATCATAGTCCCTCGATGACGCTATAAAAGTTGCCTTTCAAAATGATCTTAGTCCCTAAAAGAAAAGTTCTAAGTTATCTCATAACATTGCTATCATGGTCATACGATGACCCAACGCCCGTCCCTTCACATTCAACGATGGGGCTTCTCACTAAAACAATGGTAAGACAACAACATCTAAAGGAGGAGGAAAAGAACATATAAGACCTTTTGAGTAAGTAGATTACTTTTAGTTGCTTGCTCAATTTCAAAACAAATATCCTTGCTATTTTCAAAAACAATCACATACACTTTCCAAACATCATTCCAAACTTGAAACATTTTCAAAAGCGCAACACTTTTTATACGTTCTTACGAACGAGAACTATTACAAAGTTTGCCTAAACGATGACACCTTTTCAAAATACTTTCAAAACCACACAAAAGAACAATTTCAAACAAAAGCAAGTGATCTATAAAGCAACTAAGAGCCCATGGAAAACAATAGATGAAAAGGGTGCTAATACCTTCCCTTTTCATAATCTACCCCCCGAACTCAAGAAAACATCTCTAAAGGTATTTCCTGTGCTTTTTCACCTTTCCTTATTGGACAAAAGAAAAGTCGGTGGCGACTTTTGCTAAACCGCAACATTTGCGAACACAAACGCAAAACAATCAAGTCAGTTCTCCCACTGTATCATAGAACTGGCAACTCTGTTAGGGAGAAAGTATTTCTAAAAGATCAGTGATATTGAGATTCCTTAGAACCCGGTTACTATTAACTAGGACAGGTTGAGCCAAATAAACTTCAAGAGGGTACTTACCTACAAACTCCATGCAAGCCTGAATCTGCGGACTTGTCTACTTTGTGTGAATATGATTACTTGTATATAAATTTTCTTACCTCGCATATTTTACATAGCATCATAACATCATACCATAGCATTCCCACTAACCATTTCAAGGATTTTTGGAATTCATCTTTGTTCTGTTTTGTAGGACATGGCTTCCACTCGTAGGAGGACTATCCAAGTCAGCCTCGTGAGGATACCTCCACAACTCAAGGATTTAGTATCAAGGGTCCCTTAAGATTCTCCATTCAGCAAAAGACATGGTCGAGTCGTTAGTTTAGTTACCTCGGGTATTGAAGAAGATATGGTAAAGGTGCTTGTCCAATTCTTCGACCCTTTGCATCATTGCTTCACTTTTCCCGATTACCAACTTGTGCCCACTTTGGAAGAATTTTCTCAACTCATGGGGATCCCTATTCTTGATCAGTTACCTTTCAACGGTATTGAAAGAGGCCCTAAACCCGAGGAAATTGCTCGATCCCTACATTTTCAACCATCTGACATAGTAGCAAATTGGGTAACAAGGAGTGGTGTCAAAGGGTTCCTAGAAAAGTTTTTGTTGGAGAAGGCTCAAGAGGGTTGGAATACTTTGGATCTACAAGCCTTTGAGGAAATTTTGGCTCTTCTCATCTATGGGTTGGCACAATTTCCCAATCCTGACCAATTTATAGATGTAAATGTGATCAAAGTTTTCATATCTCGTAATCTGGTGCCTACATTGTTTGGAGACATCTTGCATTATCTTCACCCTCGCACTTTGAAGAAAAGAGGGGCTTTGATGTGTTGCACTCCTCTTTTTGCTAGGTGGTTTATTTCGCACCTACCTCGATCCGTGGTGAAGAATGAACAAGGTATGAGGTGGTCTAAAAGATTGATGTCACTTTCACATGCTGATATTCGTTGGTATTATCGCTCTTTGGAAGACATTACCATCATTGATCGTTGTGGGGAATTCCCTAATGTCCCTCTACTTGGAATTAGGGGAGGCATTACTTACAACCCTTGTTTAGCTTTGCGACAATTTGGATACGCTAGGAGAGATGGCCCTCATGAGGTACTCATCCAAGGAATCGCGTTTGACTACGAAAGCGATACCCAAGGTTACCGTCAAAGATTTATACAAGCTTGGGGTATGGTTAACAAAATTGATAGCAAGACGTTGGGGCGTAAGAATTCCATTCCTTTGGAACCTTATCTTAAGTGGGTGAGGGCTCACGCTCAAAGTCTTAAGATGCCTTATAAAGCCGTCTTACCTGTTATCATGGAGCCAATAGTTGAGGGAGACGTTCCACATACTATCCTCTATCCTTATATGCCTACTTCTCTTGAAGATTTGCAAAACGCTTGGATTCAGTTAAAAGGAGAGAGAGACACCTTTGAAGCTAAGTTCTATGAGGGCGAGAGGAAGATATTAGAGCTTACAATGGAGCTTCATGAAGAAAGGAGTTTAAACACCTACATTGCGCCAAAGAGGATGCACACAACTTTTCTATCTTAGGAGTTTACTTTATGCTTATTTCTGTTGTTGTAAGCCCAAGAGGCGTGTTTGTATTCAAATCAGAACTCTTTAATGCAAGTTAACGTTTGCTCACTCTTTGTCTATACAAATTTAAATTCTTTAAATCCTTGAAATCATTCACATATTGCATATTCATGCATCATGACATGACAGATTTTCGCATAACAGGTTTCCTTATCTCTCCACTGTTTATTTCAGCAAGATGGATCTAGAGAAAACTGTGACGGAACTCCAAGCCCAGAATTCTCAATTTCAGGAAGCTTTACTCGCCCTGGCCAAGGGGCAGCAATATATGATGGCTTTGTTTGTCGTTAAGAAGAAGCCAAAGAAGAAAGATCTACTCAACATGGGTAAAAGGTTCAAAGAGACAATTCATCAAATTCCAGTAGAGGAAGATTCATCCGAAGAGGATGAGAACCAGATGGGTGAGGTCAAGAGTACTCAGGATGACTATATCAACAACCAAAAATCTAATGATGATTATTTCAATGAACAGTATCCACCCGCAGACATCAAATACAAGCAGCTAGAAGATAGGTTGAAAGCTGTTGAAATCCAAGTTGTTCCCGGTTTGAATTTTGACTATTTGGGCTTAATATCTGGGGTAGTCATTCCTCACAAGTTCAAAATACCAACCTTTTCAAAATACGATGGGGTTTCTTGTCCAAAGCTCCATTTGAATCCCTATGTGCGCAAGATACAACCGCACACGGCTGATAAAAAACTATGGGTTCACTTTTTCCAAGAGAGTCTGGCTGGAACACAACTTGAATTGTTTTATCAGTTGGATGGATCTCGCATCAATACTTGGGAGGGTCTAGCTACTGCCTTCTACCATCAATATCATTACAATGCCGACTTGGTACTAACAAGGGTTCAATTGCAAGATATGACCATGGGGAATAATGAAGGGTTTAAGGAATATGCGCAGAAGTGGAGAGACCTTGCTAGTAGGGTCCAACCTCCCTTGACTGATAGGGAACACATTGACATGTTCATGGGCATATTATATGGTCCTTTCTTTAATCTATTGGTTGGATGCTCTTCTTCTGGTTTCACCGAATTAATCTTAACCAGTGAAAGAGTTGAAAGTGGCATTAAATGTGGAAAGATCTCTGTGGCATCTACCTCCACTCCCAATCCTATCAAGAAACCTTTTGCTGTGAAGAAAGAAGTTAATGATGTGTATGGGGCAAAGGCCCATACCAAGAAGAATAATCATCCGTCTATCAATGTTGTCCGAATCTCCAATCCAGCTCCCACTCCAAGACCATATGCAAATCATCAACGTGTTGAAGCCCCAAGAAAACAATTTACAAGGTTAGGCATGTCACTATCTCAAGCCCTTCAACATATGCTCAAGGATAATTTAGTGACATTGCGTGATCCTCCCGCCAACCCTTACACCTCGTCACCAAAATATAATCTGAATGCAAAGTGTGCTTACCATTCAAATAGCCCCGGGCATGAGACTGATCAGTGCTGGGCCTTGAAGAACAAAATCTAGGATTTAATTGAAAACAAGACTATTGAATTTGATCCTCCTCCGACGCTAAATGTAATTACCGCTCTAATGCCGAAGCACGACAAAGGTGTTAATACCGTCAAAGATACAATTTTCATTGCCTCTATTGAAGAATTAACTACTCCGTTGAATGTGATCAAGAACAATCTATTGAAAGCTTGGATTTTCCCTGGCTGCGAAAAATATCATGTGTGCTGTATGAGACAACCCAATGGGTGTGAAGAACTAAAGAAAGGTATACAACGCCTAATGAATAGTCGCGAAATTCTATTCGAAAAGATTCCCACCATCAAAAATTCAATCGACAAAGCTGAAGATTTGGCCATCATAACAATTTCAAACAAACCTCTTAGGATCTCATCCAAAGGTCCTATCAGGATTTAGAACGAACCGATCATTGCTCCTCTCATAATCACTGCTGCCGGACCTGTTCCATACACCTCTGATAAAGCGGTACCATGGAATTACGGTGCCGAGGTTTATTACCATGGGGTGAAACAAGATTCTTGGATTGATGATAATGAAGTTGGTGTTACTAATATTACTGTTTCTAGTAAAGTCACAAGAATAGGAAGGGTCTTTTCCCCTGTTATCTCACCACCAACCACTACCACAGTTCCAGTCCGCATAACCAATGGCAATTCTGGTGCCAGTACCAAAGGGGAAGGGAAAGAAGGTGAGCCTGTTAGGGAAAAGGCACCTGCTAAAAAGTTTGTTATGGAAGAACCATCCACTCAAGATATGAAGGAGATTCTGAAGATCATCAAGAAAAGCGACTTCAAAATAGTAGAGCAGTTGGGGCAAACCCCTTCTAAAATATCAATGTTGTCCTTATTATTATGTTCCGACATCCATGCACAAGCTTTGATTAAGTTCTTGAAAAAGGCTCATGTGCCTCAAGAAACCACAGCCGACCAATTTGAGAACTGTGTGGCAAGTCTGACAGCTGACAATGGTCTGGGGTTCTCCGACGCAGATTTAACTCCCATGGGAAAGAATCACAATAAAGCCTTGCATGTTTCTGTTGAATGTAAGGGGACCACTCTGGCACATGTTTTGGTTGACACAGGCTCATCTTTAAATGTGTTTCCTAAAGGCGCTTTAGATCGTCTAGACTGTGAAGGTTTGGTTTTGAAGCCAAGTGATATTATGGTGAGGGTATTTGATGGGTCGAAAAGGATGGTTCATGGAGAGGTGGATCTCCCAATTAAGGTTGGTTCACAGATTTTCAACTCCACATTCTACATAATGGACATACGGCCCGCGTATTCTTGCTTGCTTGGGCGCCCATGGATCAATGGGGCAGGTGCGGTCACTTCTACTCTCCACCAAAAGTTAAAATATCCAGTTTAAGGGAAGGTTGTCACTGTTTGCGGTGAAGAGGAATTTATGGTAAGCCATCTCAATTATTTCAAGTACGTAAAAATGGATGGAGAATTCATAGAAACTCCTTTCCAGACGTTTGAAGTTGTGGCCGCCACCAAAATCTCCTCCGACACTCCAAGAGCTGATAAAGTTATCCCCAAGATGGTTTCTCTTAAGGATGCCCGTGCCGTGGTAGAAGAAGGAAACAATGCGATGTGGGGTCAAATCCTCGATATCCCGTTCAAGGCAGACATGTTTGGGTTAGGTTTCACCTCCAAAGCTCAGAAAGAAGTTAGAAGTGCTCGTGCTGTAAAGCCACCTCTCCACCTCAAAAATCATGAAGAGAACGCTGTAGAAGACTCCGATGATGGGTGTGCTTTTGAAGACTGGATCTACCCAACAACCGAAGGAAAACCCAATAATTGGCATACAAAGGACTTTGTGCCCATCTCCTTCATTGAGGAGTAATCTACTTGTTTTTTCTTTTAATCAATTCAAGAACTCGTTGTCTGTAATATTTTGATAATGACTTTTAAGCCATGTGCCTAGCCTGGGGCACTTTGGTCCTTTTGTCAAGGGTTTTATTTATGTTCATCTAATCATATGATCATTCAGTACATTGGACTCTTTTGCATTCAAATATTTGTGTTCATTGTATTTCTTTTCTTTCAAATACATTTCCAAAAGATAGCCATGTATCTTACATGCACACACACACATACACTCTTGCAGGTCTACATCCACTCTGGATCCTATTGCCAATGACTCTACTATTGCCAACTATGACTTTGAATGTCCTATCAACCAAGCCAAAGACGAAGGTGAGGAAGATTGTGATATACTAGGAGAACTAGCCAGACTTCTATTACAAGAAGAAGAAGAAGCTATTCGAACACATGAGGAGTCAGTTGAGATTATCAACTTGGGTACTGAGTCAGATAAGAAAGAAATCAGGATCGGCGCTAATTTGGAAAACAGTGTTAGGAGCCGTTTGGTTCAGATGTTGCACGATTATGTGGAAGTATTTGCTTGGTCGTATGAAGATATTCCTGGGTTGGATACCGACATCGTGGTTCATCGTCTGCCAACTAAAGAAGACTGCCCTCCTGTTAAACAAAAAGTTCGTCGCATGAGACCTGACATGTCTGAAAAGATCAAAACCAAAGTAATGAAACATTTTGATGCAAGGTTCCTAGCTGTAACATCCTATCCTCAATGGGTAGCCAATATAGTTCCAGTGCCAAAGAAAGACGAGAAAGTTCGCATGTGTGTAGACTATAGGGATCTGAATAGGGTAAGTCCCAAGGATGATTTCCCTCTACCACACATTGACGTATTAATAGATAATACTGCTCAGCATAAGGTCTTCTCATTCATGGATGGCTTCTCAGGCTATAATCAAATAAAGAAGGCTCCCGAAGATATGGAAAAAACTACTTTCGTTACGCAATGGGGCACCTTCTGCTACAAGGTCATGTCGTTCGGATTAAAGAATGCAGGGGCAACATATCAAAGGGCTATGGTTGCTTTATTTCATGGCATGATTCATCATGAGATAGAGGTATATGTGGATGATATGATTGCCAGATCACAAACCGAAGAAGAACATCTCGGTCACCTGCACAAACTATTCGAAAGACTAAAGAAGTACAAGTTGAGGTTAAACCCTAACAAGTGCACCTTTGGAGTACACTCTAGAAAGCTTCTAGGTTTTGTTGTCAGCAATAAAGGCATTGAAGTTAATCCTGCCAAGATAAAGGCCATCCAAGAAATGCCAGTCCCCCATTCTGAAAAAGAAGTCAGAGGATTCTTGGTTTGTCTCAATTACATTTCCCGTTTCATATCACACTTAACTGCTACTTGTGAGCCACTCTTCAAACTCTTGAAGAAAGATCAGGTAGCCAAATGGAACGATGAATGCCAGATTTCTTCCGACAAAATCAAAGAATATTTACAAGAACCTCTTATTTTCATGCCTCCAGTTGAAGGAAGACTGTTGATCATGTACTTGACAGTACTAGAGAATTCTATGGGGTGTGTCTTGGGCCAACATGACGAGTCTGGCCGAAAAGAGCATGCTATTTATTACTTGAGCAAAAAGTTTACCGACTGTGAAACCAGATATTCACTGCTCGAAAAAACTTGCTGCACTCTGGCATGGGCTGCTCGCCAGCTGAGACAGTATATGTTGACTCATACCACTCTGTTGATTTCTAAAATGGACCCAATCAAGTACATCTTCGAAAAACCTTCCCTTTCCAGACGGATAGCCAGATGGAAAATGATCTTAACCGAGTATGACATCCAATACACAACTTAAAAGGCCATCAAAGGAAGTGTACTAGCAGATCATTTGGCCCATCAAGCTGTGGATGATTATCAATCAATGAATTTCAACTTCCCTGATGAGAATATTATGCTGGTAACCGGCTGTGCGAAACTTAGACCGTATGACGGACCTGAACAAGGATCCCGATGGACTATGGTATTCCATGGGGCTTCCAACTCTTTAGGTAACAAAATTAGTGCTCTGATCAACTCTCCTGAAGGTTGCCACACTCCTTTCACTTCCAGACTATGCTTCGATTGCACAAATGATATGGCTGAGTATGAAGCATGTATCTTAGGTCTGAAAGCTGTCATTGACTTAAGGATCAAGCATTTGGATGTGTTTGGAGATTCCGCCTTGGTGATCAGCCAAGTAAAAGGAGATTGGGACACTAAACACCCTAATCTTATCCTTTACAAGGAACTTGTGCTATCCCTGATTCCTCACTTTGAAGAGATCACGTTCGAGCACTTCCCTAGAGAGGAAAACCAGTTGGCTGACGCTTTGGCAACCATGTCTTCAATGTTCAAAGTCAGATGGGACAACGAAGCCCCTATAATAACAATTGAAAGATTCGATGAACCTGCACATTGCTATGAGCTCGATACCGATGCGGAAAAGCCATGGTACCATGAGGTGATGAGATACCTTGAAGCACAGGAGTATCCAGAAGGGGCATCTATCAATGACAGAAATTTCTTACAAAGATTTGCAGCCAAATTCTTCCTAAGTAACGGGATATTGTACAAGCGCAACCATGATTCAACTCTACTCCGATGTGTAGACAAGAAGGAGGCGGAGGAAATCATGGAAGACATGCACGATGGCCTTTTTGGTACTCACTCAAGTGGACATACGATGGCTAAGAAAATCTTAAGAGCAGGTTACTATTGGTCAACAATGGAGACCGATTGTCATCAACATTCAAGAACTTGTCACAAATGCCAAATCTATGCTGACAAGGTCCATGTACCTCCAATCCCTCTGAATGTCATGACCACTCCGTGGCCATTTGAAATGTGGGGCATTGACATGATCGGGGAAATCAAACCTACGGCTTCCAACGGACATCACTACATTCTTGTCGCCATCGACTATTTTACCAAATGGGTGGAAGCTGCCTCGTTTACCTCAGTCACCAAGAATGTGGTAGCCAGATTCATCAGACACAACCTCATATGTCGTTATGGTATCCCCGAAAGGATCATCACTGACAATGGGACTAACCTCAACAATGCCATGATCAGGGAGTTGTGCACTCAATTTAAGATCAAGCATCACAATTCTTCTCCGTATAGATAGAAAATGAATGCCGCAGTCGAAGCGGCCAACAAAAATATCAAGAAGATTGTGCAGAAAATGGTAGTGACCTATAAAGATTGGCATGAGATTTACCATTTGCTCTACATGGCTACCGTACTTCAGCTAGAACATCAATTGGGGAAACTCCCTTCTCTCTAGTCTATGGCATGGAAGTTGTTTTTCCAGTGGAAGTTCAAATTCCTTCGCTAAGGATTATGATTGAGGCAGGCCTAGGCGAAGATGAATGGATTCAAACGAGATTGGATCAGCTGAACTTGATCGATGAAAAATGATTAGCTGTTATTTGCCATGGTCATACATATCAAAAATGGATGATCAAGGCTTTCAACAAAAAGGTCAAGCCTCGAGTATATCACGTTGGTGACTTGGTGATAAAACGCATCATTTTACCACAAGGAGACCCCAGAGGCAAATGGACTCCCACCTATGAAGGGTCGTTTGTTGCGGAGAGATTTTTTTCTGGCGGTGCCATGATGCTGACCACCATGGACGGTGAAGATTTCCCACATCCTACAAACGCGGACATAGTTAAAAAATACTATGCATAAGAGACCCGTTAGGTTGACACACCTAAGAAAAATAAGGGCATCCCGACAAACCAAAAGGTTTGGGCAAAAATTAGGGATATTGATAAAAGATTGTACACCCGGCAAGTTGAAAACCCGAAAGGGCGACTTGGGCAAAAAAGGGTATCCTGGTGGAGCAAAAACTCGAAAGGGTGATTCAGGAAAAAATTAAGGATTAAAAGCGTACGACTATGTCCCGTGAAATTAACACAGTCAATTTTATCACCAAGGTCCAAGTTCAAATGGTCCAAGATCAATCCAATCACTTTCGATCAATGGCAAAGGATGTTCGAAGACATTGGGGCAATAGTAGAGTTGGAAGGCAATGAGATCATTTCACATGGCTATTTGTTTTCATTCTCAATTTTGGCGATTTCCTCTTACTAGGATCTCCGTCTCTATGTACAAAAACGCCTATTCACGGGCAAAATATCAATACAAATACACTTTGAAGTGCAAAATTTTTTGTCTCTGTTTTGAATGCAAATTTGTCCAATGACTAAAATTGAATGAATATATGCATATGAACATAATTAAAACTATTTGGCACATGTGTCCTGCTAAGCAGCAGTGAGCATCTCTTTATTGAATATGAAATAGCCCCACAAAGTTATTTCATCATCATTATCCCCATAGGGATGGCGACAATAAAACTTTCCCCAACGGAGTTGCCCATAAAATCTCCTTACATGGGATAATCCTCGGCCAGAGTCTCAATCTCTTGGAAAATTTCTCCCCAGCTAAGTCAATTTTTAAAAGATTGAAGCCTAGGGGATCTCTTCTTAAAGGAAATTCATCTCCCCAACAGAGTTATTTCCCCAGCCAAGTGCAAATCTCTCAACAAACAACATACCAAGACATCATAAATAGCCCAGATGAGCCCATCATCCCCAGTTGAGTCCAAGTTTCCCAGCTGAGTCCATCTTCCCCAGCTGAGTATATCTTCTCCAGCTGAACCCAAATTCCCCAGTTGAGTCCAAGTTGCCCAGATGAGTCCATCTTCCCCAGCTAAGTATATCTTCTCCAGTTGAACCCAAATTCCCCGGTTGAGTCCAAATTGCCCAGCTGAGTACATCTTATCCAATTGTAGCTATTTTTTCCAAACATAATCTATCATCCCCGGCTGAGCCCATCATCCCAAGTTGGGTGTATCCTTCCCAAGTTAAGTCTGCCTTGCCTGACTGAGTCTATACTCTCCAGTTTGAATTTCCCTTTCAAATTACTGTAAATCACAGGGCCACAACCCCTAAACCCAGTAAAGTCATCAGCAAAGCGTTTACTATTTCCAAGATGCTATGAAGCTTGGATCCGACCATATATTAGCACCATTTTCAAGTTATTACTGAAACCTGGACCCGACCAGATAAAAATTTGAATTACTAAAACCTGGACCCGACCAGATAACAGTTTGAGTTACTGAAGCCTGGACCCGACCGGATAGCAGATGATCTTAAAATTCTATGAAACCTGGACCGGACTAGATAATAGCCTAACTCTTCAAATATATAGAAGAACCTGAACTCAATCCGACCAAGGTTTAGTTTCTTTTTCCCAGTAGAGTTATCTCTCTATCCCCAATAAATGGCTGAGAAACCTGGACCCGACCAGATATCATTCCTCATTTCCATCCTTTCAAGAAATCCGTTGCGAAGCCTGGATCCGACCAGATATCAATCATCCTCAGAGATTCATTTTGAAACCTGGAAACCGACCAGATGGCAACTAAATCCTCAAATAGTTTATTGTGAAGCCTGGCCCCGACCAGATAACAATTGACCTCATCAAAGAAATCTGCAAAGCCTGGACCGGACCATATAATAGTTTTTAAACAGTTTATTGTGAAGCCTGGACCCGACCAGATAACAATTGACCTCATCAAAGAAATCTGCAAAGCCTGGACCCGACCAGATAACAGTTTTCAAACAGTTTATTGTGAAGCCTGGACCCGACCAGATAAAAATTAACCTCATCAAAGAAATTTTCAAAGTCTGGACCCGACCAGATAACAATTTTCAAACAGTTTCTTGTGAAGCATGGACCCGACCAGATAAAAATTGACCTCATCAAAGAAATCTGCAAAGTCTGGACCCGATCAGATAACAATTTTCAAATAGTTTATTGTGAAGCCTAGACCTGACCAGATAATAATTGACCTCATCAAAGAAATCTGCAAAGCCTGGACCCGACCAGATAACAGTTTTCAAACAGTATATTGTAAAGCCTGGACCCGACCAGATAACAATTAACTATGATTCCCAGAAAGACACTATGAAACCTGGATTCAACCAGATAATAGTACAGCTTTCCAAAAGACCATAAAGCCTGGACCCGACCAGATGGCTATTCAATTTCAAGGAATTTCCTGCAAAGCCTGGATCCGACCAGATAACAGTTAATTCATCCTTTCCTCCGGTAAGTTACTGTGAATCCTGGATCCGACCATATAACAGTTAACCTCCGCATCCCCAGATAATTATTCAATTTCAATGAATTTTCTGCAAAGCCTGGATCCGACCAGATAATAGTTAATTCATCCTTTCCTCTGTAAGTTGTCATGAAGCTTGGATCCGACCAGATAGCAGCCGACTACTTCATCCTCAGCAATTGTGAAGTCTGGATCTGGCCAGATAACATCTGACATTTGAGCGATATTCCCCAGAAAAGCACCCTTTCAATAAAATTTGAAGATATGCATGTTTTTCATTTCCAACAGGCAATCAGGGATTGAACCTCTCAGGATTTCATCAGTAGTAGTCAGGGATTTATTCTCCGGGACAAAACCATACATTTCACATTCATACATCATAGCATGTTCATACCATATGCGTTTAGCATGATACCACATCTGGTGAACATCATGCAATCATCTGCATTTTACTAACCCCTTTTCTCATAGGTAAAACATCAAGTTTAGTATAAATCAATGAGAGATGTATGCTGATACATCTTCTAGCGTTTACCCACATTCCTCCAAATGGCATCTGTAAGCCCATTGACCATCCATCTTCGAGTGCAAATTTCTGGGCACTCTAGTGTTCAAACATCTTTCACCTTCAAGTCACGAATGGCGGATCCGCCAATCTAACCCTTCAGGTTCAAGAAGTTTGAACAGGGGAAGTTGTTGTACCCCAAATTTTGCCCTCTCATTTCTCAAGGAATCACCCTGGATCCTCAAGTTTTCTCTCATCTAATTCCAAGCCTTGAATTATCAATTTTTCCAAGCAAACCATTCACAAGGGCAAAATGGTCATTTGCACACTGAGAAGTCTAACTTTGACTTTTGGATCAAAATCAAATCTCAAAAAAATCATATTTCATCAAAACATGTTGGAATATGAAGTTTGTTTCATCAAGGATTTCAAAAGTCAAATCTTACTTTGGAAAAATCAAATTCTAAATATTTAGAAATTTTTCTAAGTGTTTAAGAAATATGACAATTTCAGAACTTCTGGGCCAGTGTTCTCACTCAACAAATTCTGGATATTCTCAAGACAGAGTTTGGTCAGAACTTCTGGACCAGTTTTCTCCAAGGTTCGGTTAGAGTTTTCCATGTTAAATCAAAGAAGGTTACTAAGCGTGCTACAAGCTTATTGGAAAGTCTGAGGGGTCCTTCAGAACATGCTGAAGCCAGAAGATAAGAGGATCAGAAGATTGGATACTATGCTGAAATAGAACTCCTGATCCAGAATAAAGCAATGATGCATAGTTTCACATGGGAACTCATTTAATGCTCATAACCACTTTTGAGTTTCTATCCAAAGGGTTTCCCCCACATATACCCCTACTGTCTTGGGAAGACAAACTTTTATGCAAAAGTATGCTAGGCCCATACGCTGCTTCTACTTTTCCTTAATTCATGCTGACGAATCCAGCTTAGGCGTTGCTAATCATCCCACTTGGTGCATTGAACCACGCTTGTTTAAGCTTACTTCAGGAGTAAGTCAGCATCTAGCATATGATGTTGGCGCCACTTGACATCTCCAAACTACAAAACCTTTTCCTATAAATAGAACACCATTATCCATTGAGAAGAGGTTGAAAAATTTTGAGAGAAAGGTGTGAGAAAATTGAAAAAGAAAGTCTTGAACCCCTGCAAAAAAATTCCAAGAATCCACAAAACTATAAACACAAAAATACAAAACCTTAGCATTTGATTCTTGCATTCAAACTCCATTTTTCCTCAAATGTTTCTTGACTAAAGCCATCCACACAGTCACTGATTCACATATTAGAAGTTACCCTAACTTCTGTATTCCTACTTCCATACACTCTCCATCCACCTCCACCTCAAAGAAGTCAGAATATCACTCCTTGGCTGTTCTAGAAGTTGTAAACTTCCATCCTACTGAGTACGTGAAGAAGTTGCTCAGAATATCACCAGAGTTCAGGATCCACCTCTATTTTACAGAATCTTTTCCAGCTGCAAGGTAAGTTTTCTGCTGACTCTCATCGTACTAATTAGGCATTGTCAGATTTTGCATATTTAACATAATGTAGATATTCTGATCCTGATCATGTACATATTTTGAAATTTCATGCATCTGCCTGCCTAAGTAGAAGGAATCCCAGTTCAGAGTTTCATAAAGAAATTAGGACTCAGAATTAGGATTAGTAAATCCATGTTGCTTCTGATTTGTGCTTCTAATATTTCATGAAACTTGTCATAACTGTTATATGTGCAACTTATGTTCTGTTAAGAAATGACTAAGTTGCAGATGTTCTGACTTGTTTGGAGTGAGGCAAAGTTCTGACAGTTGCATCAGAACTTCTGAAAACTTCTAAATCCTCAAAAGATCCAGAACTTCTGAGCTTCCATATTTCTACTAACGTTGTTTCTATTTGTGCAGCACGTCAGAGTCAGAATTTCTAACTTCTTCTACTCTCATGCATTTGCGTTGATTTTGGTTTTCTTTCTCTTTTATTATTTTTGCCATCATCTTTATTTTTCATTAATCAAAAATACCAAAAATATTTCATATTCACATATTATATTTTCTTTTAACATAAAAAGACAAAAATATTTTCTTAAACAAAACTTATTTCTTTTCTTAAATAAATAAGCATTTTACATTTCCTGTACATTCTTATCTATTTCGATATGGTTGTAATAGTAACTTAGGGTTTAATTTGCAATCCCCATTCATAAATTTGCACACCCCCTTCCCCTAATGATTGTAATAGCGTACAATCTTTACATTTTCGCAATGTTATTGCTTTCATATATTGTTAGTAACTAGGGTGTGTATGGCAAGACTAAAACCAATGTTAGAAAACCCTAATTCAAGACCAAAATTATGCATGCAATCAAATACACTTGCACACTACCACCCCTAGGGTGATTCCACTTGTTGCCTTACGAAAATGTCCATGTTATGCATGTGGGGTGTCTTAGCACAAACAAATCGAAAATACAAGATCATAGTCCCTCGATGATGCTGTGATCGGTGGATCTGGAACTGACTGTTTAACGCTGGTTTGCGAAATGTCGCGGAAGCAAGAGTCGCCACCGTCTTTTATTTTCTCCAATATGGAAAGGACAAAAGCACAGAAAAATTCCTTATAGAGATTGCTCTCGGTTCGGGAGGTAGATTATAGAAAGGGAAGGTGTTAGCACCCTTTCTATCCATGGTTATCCATGGGCTCTTAGATACTTGCTCATTTGTGTTTTCAAAATTATTTGTTTTCTTTTCAAGGTGAGTGGGTTTAAAAAAAGTTCCTTTGAAAATTTCAGTTCGACTCTTGTATCAGTCCTCAAGAGTGTTTGAAAAATTGCTTTTGAAAGCTTTTTGAAAGGTGTCGGTGTGAAAAGAAGTTTTTGATTTGTTTTGAAATTAGAGCAAGTATCTACGAGTCGTCTACCTACCCTAAGGAATTCGTCTGTGTAAATGTCCTTAAAGTAGTGCCATCCCACCATTGAGAGATAGGTAGCACCACCGTTGGAGGTGTTCGGGTCAATTCGAGGGTTCGGGACAGTGTGGTCACCAGAGCAATAGGAAGACACCTTAGAAGCTACCCTCATGCCATGTTCATGGACATGAGGACTTACTAAAACATCCTCTACTCGACGACCACTTTTCGAGGGGAAAGGCAACAGTGAGGCGTACCCTAGGGGTGGTGTGTGAATTGTGTGTCGTTTTCAATTATGTTTATCTTGTTCATGCATTGGTGATCTACGCTTTGTTTTTTTTATTTTTGGCATTCATTCTTTCATGCAAATTATTAACAGTTAAAAGATGCGGAATTAAAAGTCCTACGCTATTACAAAGGTGCGGGTCTACATCGCCAAATTAATCCAAGACCCAATTTGAAATAAAATAAAATGCGGAAAAATAAATATCCTAATTAATCTATTACATAGCTTTGGGATAAATACATTATATTTACAAAAAGAAATAAAAGTAAAATGCGAGAAGAAGTAAAGTCGGGAATGCGAGGGCGTTGGACCCTTTTAAGGAAATTAAATTACAATTAATAAATTGATTAAGTTAAATGAGAAAAGGAAATTATTTTTTTGAGTTTTTGTATTTATGGAATTTAGTAAGAAAGTTAATGGAATTAAAACCTAATTCTAAACTATTTTTAATTTATTAAAAGGAATGTTTAAGTTATACCTAGTCTTAACCTAATTATTTAATTACAAGTTATTTATAAAAATAATTAATTAATAATAATAAAGAGAAGAAATTTTAATTATTAAAAGAATAAAAAGCTAGAAACCCTAATTCTACATTTTTTTAGTTTATTAGAAAAAAAACATTAAAATTAAACCTAGAATTAAAACTAAATTAATTGTTAAATTTATCTACAAAAAAAAACATTTAAATAAAATATATTTATATTTTTTGACTTTCTGATTTTTTTTGGTATTTTTATGTTTATGAAAAATTAATTTAAAGAATTAAAATAAAACAAATAATGTAATTAAAATAAATAAGAGAAAAAATAAAAAGAGAGAAAAATGCAAACATGCGGGGTTTGTTGGCCCTTTTGGAGGTAAATTGCCAGCAATCTGGCCCATTTATTGGAGGCCTGGTTGACTTTTCTGGGATGTGTGTGGCTCCATTGACCTATGCACGTGGTGGTCTGCAGTTTCTGACCACTGGATTGATCTTATGGGGCGCGTGGCAAGCTCCAGCGCTGGGTGCATGGTAGATTTCTGGGCGTACACTGCATGGAATCAGGTTAAAACAAAATATATTGAGAAAGGGAGGGGACCTGGGAATCGAACCCAGGTCCCAAGGCTTTCCAAGAGCACGTTCCACCATCTGAGTTGTATGCGCGTATTTGTTAATTAATGGGATGTGAATAATGTAAATGAAACAAACGCTGATAGCATTAACCAAGCAAAAAGCGCGCCAGCTATTCAAACTAACCAATCCATGTCCAACACCTCAGCATCTTCTCCATAACGCCTTTGTTTTTACCTGAAAAGTATATCAAATAGCGGGGGTTTTGAACCCCCACTAACTACAATACAAGAAAAATAGCGATTAGGATTTGGCAAATGATAAATTGAGCGCGACTAGTGGTTCTGAATCGTGTGAAGCTTCTGATGCTAATGGCATAAGTATCGTGTCTCAATTTTTCCAGGGGAACAAAGCCCTCTTTTAAAACCTCTGCAACCCTAAACGGCTTCCATGGCAAGTTTGCATATAGGCGATGAAAATTCAATTAAACAATATCAATAGATTCAGAAGGTCCATGTTAGTATAAAATAACAATCAAAATGTATGAAAAATGTCCAGAAATTCAAATACGATTATGCATAAAGTACGAGGAATTTTGACTTCTATATACCAATTCTTGATGTGTGGGGACTGGAAAAGGATTCAGAAAGCTTCCTTGATGCCTTGGCAAGCTATTGGAATTGTTACTTTTCTTTGAATTGCGCTAGAATGCAGTTTTCAGTTTTGAAATTTTTGAAAAAAAATGCAAAGTTGGTATTTGATATGAGGCGCAACTTTTAGGTTCTTTTCATTAGGGTTAAGTTCTGACTTATATGAGGGATGAATTAGGGTAACAAAACCAGCCTAATATCCAAGGAATCAATGCTTTTGAATTTTGTGATCTTCCATGATTTTTCCAATCTTTTCTTCATGCCAAATATGCCAATCATTGGAGATTCTTTCCATATTAGATATGCACGAAATCTTGAGGTTATGTTAGACCTATTAGCTGCATAAAAAGATTTAGAATACATGCTTGAGTATTTTTTTTCATATTTTATTTAATTAAATGAATTAATGGTGATTAAAAATTCAAATAAATAATAAAAAATGATGAAATAACTCCCCTTTGGGTCAATGGGTCGTGCATAGCTTTTGGATGATGATTCTTGGAAGAATTTGTGGCCCATTAGCAATTTTGAGGCATTTGAAGCAAAGTTGACTTTTCAAAATTCCCAAAAATTTCCCAACTTCCACAAGGCATATCTTGCTCAAGTTTCAAGATTTGATCATGTTCTTGGACATTTTGGAAAGTTCTTGAAGTCCTCTAACCAATGCCTTTGGTCCCATGTCATTTTGATTTACCAATCTCAAGTTATGGTCTTTGACTTAAAGTGCCTTTTTGTTGACTTTTGAAAATGACCTATAATGTTGAAATTGATAACTTTTTGTGAGAGCATTTCTTGGACTTGAAGTGTGAAGAGGAGTTGTAGGAAATGTCTTTCTCTTCAAAATGAGATTTGGATGGAATTTTTCTGATAAACCATGTGGAAGTTATGCCTTGGTCAAGTTACAGTTGACTTTTTCAACTGTCCAAATATGGAAACTTTTGCATCTTGAGACTTTTTGAGCCATACCTTGAAAATCATGATCAAGAATTGATCAAATGATGTTTGTGGCTTCAAAATAAGATGTTGACCAAAAATTTGAACTTTTGACTGTCAAATGACCATTTTACCCCTACAGTTGACTGTTGAGCAATTAGGGTTTTTGACTGTGCAAACCTTGGGGAGATTTTGAAGCATGCTCTTTGCAAATCTTGAAGAATATGGGAGGGCAAATTTTGGGGTACAACAGTTGCCCCTGTTCAATCTTCTTAGACCTGAGGATGTAGATTGGCTGACGTGCCTTTCGTAATCCGAAGGTGGAAGATGATTGAACACTAGAGTGCCCAGAAATTTGCGCTCACATGTTGGCAGTGTGATGTGGGGAATGGGCTTACAGATGCCATTTGGAGATTGATGGATAGGATGATGGGCTTATAGATGCCATGCTAAGAGATGATGGATAGGTGGATGGGCTTATAGATGCCATCTGGATGTCGATCGCGTAAGAGATTCCTTAGCGAGAAGTTGCGTACCTGAAAAAGAAAATGATTACCTGACCTGTTACATGAGTTGGTCTTCAAACTCTTATGTAGATGTGCCCTGACTGGTTACAGGAATTGGGTCTGGAGCTTCAAACGGTGATGAATGAACCAGGGATGGTTACTACCTCAACGGGACGGTGAGAGAACCTTGGACGATTACTACCTCAACAGGAACGCTGAGAGAATCTTGGGCGATTACTACCTTAACAGGAACGCTGAGAGAATCTTGGATGTCTTCTACTGGGTCTGAATCAGGGAGATCTTAGGGTCGATCTGACTGAACCGGAGAAGGCCTTTGAATGGATAAGAATCAGGAAAATCTTAGGGTCGATTTAACTGAACCGGACAAGGTCTTGGAATCTTCAACTGGATAAGAATCAGGGAGATCTTAGGGTCGATCTGACTGAACCAGAGAAGGCCTTTGACTGGATAAGAATCAGGAAAATCTTAGGGTCGATTTAACTGAACCGGACAAAGTCTTGGAATCTTCAACTGGATAAGAATCAGGGAGATCTTAGGGTCGATCTGACTGAACCAGAGAAGGCCTTTGACTGGATAAGAATCAGGAAAATCTTAGGGTCGATTTAACTGAACCGGACAAGGTCTTGGAATCTTCAACTGGATAAGAATCAGGGAGATCTTAGGGTCGATCTGACTGAACTAGAGAAGGCCTTTGACTGGATAAGAATCAGGAAAATCTTAGGGTCGATTTAACTGAACCAGACTAAAGTCTTGGACATAGCTGAGAACTTGACTGGATCTTTCCTGAAAGGTAAAGGTCAGTCATATGCAATGCATGATATGGATCAAGCAATGATGTTCTCAACATAAATGAGATTTGTAAGATATGATGCATATATGCATGCTATAATGTATGGAAATGTGATGTTTATGAACATATGTTTTTTGTCTAGGAAAGTAAATCCTTGACGGATGCCGGGAAGTCACTTCTGGGCTGATGTTGAAGAATAGATCTTTACTGTTTCCGATGGGGAGTGATAGTTGCAAGAATACCGGTAGGAGCAGATAACTCCGTTTAGGAATAAACTTGGCGAATAGAACACTCTGCGGGGAGAAAAAAAATTACTCTAGCGACCTTGCTGGGGAACAATACTCTGTGGGGAGAGAGATACTTTGCTGAAATGTTGATGGTAACTTCGCTGGGGATACCATTGTTACGTTGGAAGTGCTAATAGACTTCGCTGGGGATAAGAAGACTTTGCCGAGGACGATCTTCTCGTGGCTTTTAGCTGAGGATAACCCATTTATATCCTGGTAGGGAAATAACCTTAGAATAAAGCTGGGAGACGTGTTCGTGCTCTGTAGATGATAAGCTTCCAGAATCTACTGGGGATAAGCTTACTGCTTGGGGAGATGGATCCCAACTTTCCTGGGGAAACTGGATTGGACTCACCTGGGGAAAATTGGAACTATATTGGGGAGGTGACTCCATTGAATGTCTGATATACCGCCGGGGAACAATCTTTATATCAAGACTGCCGGGGATGCTTGTTTAAGACTATCTGTATATCGTGCTGGGGAATGTTGAGATCTGCTGGAGGATACCCAACTTCCTTAAGGCTGATTGTATAGCTTTGCTTGGGGAGAGTGCACTGACTTGCTGGCTCACTCTCTGGGGAATTAAGATATCTGGTTATGCTCTTCAGCTGAATTTACCTTGGTACCTTGATGGACAGAACAATTAGATTGCTTAGACCACTCATTATTGTCCCTGCTTCTAATGTTACCTGTAATTATTCCTTTGTTTCGTATGCAAATATTTATGAGTTAGCAATTAGTGTCAATGCATATATCACAAATTGAACCTTGGACGTTCTTCACAAAGCAAAACAGAAAAGGAAAAACAAATGGCAATTTTAACTGAGAAGTGTATTTGTATTGATTTTTGGATTGCCTGTAAATAGGAGTTTATATACAAGAGGTTGACGTCCTAGTAAGAGAACGCCGCCGAACAAAAGAGTTTATACAATTTTTACAAAAGAAAATAAAACAGTTGTGTGAAAGAATAATTCCACTGGGTTCCAACTCTGCTATCGCCTTTATATCTTCGAGTGTCTCATCACTTGATGACCTAGTCGAGGTTGAAGCTGATTGATTAATGCCGTCTGAACTTGATGTAGATACCGGATTCTGGATGCAAAGTGATCCAATGAGACATAGTATTACGCTTTATCCCTAACTTTTGCCTGGACTGCCCTTTCGGGTTTTCAGTCCACCGGGATACCCATTTTTGCCCAAGTCGCCTTTTCAGGTTTTCAACTTGCCGGGTGTACAGAATTTTTCCATTTCATCCCTTCATTTTGCCCGAACCCTTTTGGTTCTCCGGGAAGCCCTAATTTTTGCCTAGGTATGTCAACCTAGCGGGTCTTTATTATGCGTAGTATCTTTTTACTATGTCTGCATTGGCGGGGTGAGGAAGGTCGTCACCATCCATATTGGTTAGAATCATGGCTCCTCCTGAGAACACATGTTTAACCACAAATGGCCCTTCGTATGTAGGGGTCCATTTGCCCCTTGGATCACTCTGAGGAAGGATGATACGCTTGATTACCAGATCCCCAACTTAATACTCTTGTGGTCTGACCTTTTTGTTAAATGCCCTGATCATCCGTTTTTGGTACGTCTGACCATGACAAATAGCAGCAAGTCTCTTTTCGTCAATCAGGTTTAGCTGATCAAGTCGTGTCTGGATCCAATCATCTTCATTCAGATCTGCATCCTTCATTATCCGGAGAGAGGGTATTTGTACTTCGATCGGTAAGACTGCCTCCATACCGTAGACCAAGGAGAAAGGAGTTGCCCCGGTTGACGTCCTGGCTGAGGTACGGTACCCATGTAGAGCGAACGGTAACATCTCGTGCCAATCTTTATAGGTCATTGTCATCTTCTGCACAATTTTCTTGATATTTTTATTCGCTGCTTCTACAGCCCCATTCATCTTCGGCCGGTAAGGAGAAGAGTTGTGGTGCTGTATCTTGAACTGTTCGCATAGCTCAGTGATCATCTTGTTATTGAGATTGGTACCGTTGTCTGTAATAATTCTTTCTGGGACGCTGTATCGACAGATCAGATTATGCCGAATGAACCGTGCCACAACGTTCTTGGTTACCGTAGCGTAGGAAGCCGCTTCAACCCACTTCGTGAAGTAATCAATCGCTACCAGGATGAAGTGATGCCCGTTGGATGCCATAGGTTTAATCTCACCGATCATATCTATGCCCCACATTGCAAAAGGCCAAGGTGCAGTTAGGAAGTTCAGAGGAACTAGAGGAACATGCACCTTGTCTGCATATATCTGGCATTTATGGCATGTCCGAGAATGTTGGTAACAGTCGGCTTCCATTGTGGACTAGAAATACCCTGCCCGAAGGATCTTCTTCGCCATAGTGTGTCCACTGGAATGGGTTCCGAAGGTCCCTTCATGTAGCTCTTCCATGACCCTTTCTGCTTCCGTCTTATCCACACAACGCAGTAAGGTCGAATCATGGTTTTGCTTGTACAGAATGCCGTTACTAAGGAAGAATTTCGCTGCGAACCTTCTCAGAAACTTCTTATCGTTGACAGAGGCACCTTCAGGGTATTCCTGAGCCTCCAAGTATCTCTTCACCTCATGGTACCAAGGCTTCTCAGTCACCAATTCAGTCTCGAGATCACAACAGTATGCCAGTTCGTCCAGTTTCCATATAGTGACCTAGGGAGCCTCATTGTCCCATTTGACCTTGAACATAGAAGACATTGTAGCTAACGCGTCCGCCAGTTGATTCTCCTCTCTCGGAAAGTGTTCAAAGGTTATCTCTGTGAAGTGGGGGATCAAGGTCAACACACATTCTCTGTAAGGAATAAGATTCGGATGTTTCGTATCCCACTCTCCTTTGATCTGATTGATCACGAGAGCGGAATCTCCGAAGACACTCAAAAACTTGATCCTTAAGTCGATCGCAGCTTGGAGACCCATGATGCATGCCTCATACTCCGCCATGTTGTTGGTGCAGTTGAAACATAGCCAGGCAGTGAGTGGAGTATGAGTGCCTTGGGGGGATATTATCACAGCGCTGATACCGTTGCCCAAAGCATTGGAGGCTCCGTCAAAGTGCATAGACCATCGGGATCCTTCCTCAGGTCCTTCATCCGGTCCAGGTACTTCACAATCAGTTACTATCATGATACTCTCGTCTGGAAACTCGAAGTTCATTGACTGATAGTCGTCTACTGCCTGATGTGCCAAGTGGTCTGCCAATACACTCCCTTTGATGGCTTTCTGAGTTGTGTACTGGATGTCGTATTCTGTCAAGATCATTTGCCATCTTGCTATTCTCCCAGACAGAGCAGGCTTTTCAAATATGTACTTTATAGGATCCATCTTTGAGATCAACAAGGTAGTGTGAGTCAGCATATACTGTCTCAGCCGGCGAGCAGCCCATACCAAAGCGCAACAAGTTTTCTCGAGCAGTGAGTATCGGGTCTCACAGTCGGTAAACTTTTTGCTAAGGTAATAAATGGCATGCTCTTTTCGGCCAGACTCGTCATGCTGCCCCAGCACACACCCCATTGAGTTGTCAAGTACTGTCAGTTATAGTATCATAGGTCTCCCTTCAACTGGTGGCATAAGAATGGGTGGTTCTTGGAGATACTCTTTGATTCTGTCAAAAGCAGCCTGACATTCGTCATTCCAACGTACTACCTGATCTTTCTTCAGCAGCTTGAAGATTGGTTCACAAGTAGCAGTTAGGTGTGAGATGAATCGAGCAATGTAATTCAGGCGTCCTAAAAAGCCTCTGACCTCTTTCTCTGTCTTAGGAACTGGCATCTCTTGAATGGCCTTAACCTTGGCAGGGTTCACTTGAATACCCTTATCACTTACCACGAAACCTAGCAACTTTCCAGATCTGACCCCGAAGGTGCACTTGTTCGGGTTCAACCTCAGCTTGTACAACTTCAGACGGTCAAACAATTTCTGCAGATGATCAAGGTGTTCTTCCTCAGTTTGGGACCTTGCGATCATGTCGTCGACATACACCTCAATCTCATGATGGATCATGTCATGAAATAAAGCAACCATGGCGCGTTGGTATGTTGCCCCAGCATTTTTCAACCCGAATGGCATGACCTTGTAGCAGAAGGTGCCCCACTGAGTGACAAAGGTAGTCTTCTCCATGTCTTCAGGAGCCATCTTGATTTGATTATAACCTGAAAAACCATCCATGAACGAGAACACCTTGTGCTGAGCAGTATTGTCAACAAGGACATCAATGTGAGGTAGAGGGAAGTCATCTTTGGGGCTGGCCCTGTTCAGATCCCTGTAATCGACGCACATTCTGACCTTTCCATCTTTCTTTGGTACTGGCACCACATTAGCAACCCACTGAGGGTAAGAAGTCACTGCGAGGAACCTGGCATCGAACTGTTTCATAACCTCAGCTTTGATCTTCTCAGACATCTCTGGACGCATACGGCGGACCTTTTGCTTAACCGGAGGGCAGTCTTCCTTGGTAGGCAAGTGATGGACCACAATGTCGGTATCCAACCCGGGCATGTCTTCGTAGGACCAGGCAAAGATCTCCATATAATCATGTAACATCTGAGTCAACCGTTGCTTCACACTGAGCTCTAGGTTGGCACCAATCTTGACTTCCTTTATGTCCGTCTCAGTACCCAGATTTATTGTTTCCACTGGCTCTTCATGTGGTTGAATTGCCCTCTCTTCCTGGAGTAACAGTCTTGCAAGCTCGCCAGGCACTTCACAATCATCTTCACCTTCGTCTTCGGCTAAGTTGATCGGATTTCGAAGTCATAACTGGCAGTAGCAGAGTCGTTACCAGTGAGATCCAGAGTGGATTGAAACCTGTATGAGTGAGTGTGTGTAAATACAGCTGTTTTGCAATATATAAAGAAAGGAAAGAAAGAAAAGGAGCATAAGATTTGAAATGCGAGAAAACGTCCAAGGTCTTTATTCATGATATATGAAATGACAATTAATATACCCTCACAAATGAAGCCACGGTGCCCCGGGTAAGACACCGGACCATAGAGTTTTAATTCATTGTTTATTACAAATAACAAAACAAAGGAGTTTATTACTGCGTAACAAAAGTAACAGGAGTATGATCTTTAGCAGTCCAATTGGTCAATCCACTGCCAGTCGTCGGGTAGATCCAGCTATCAAACTCTGACTCTTCTACTTCATCTTCATCCCCAATGGCATTCACTCCTGGATTGGTAATGAGCACAGGAGGTCTTCTGATCTTTGCCTTACGCACAGTCCTCTGAGCCTCTGCAGTAAAACCCAGTCCAAACTTGTCAGTTTTAAGAGTGAAATTAGGGAGCCTGCCCCAGTTAGCACATTCACCTTTCTCGATCACGGCCCGGGCATCCTTCAGGGAAGCCATCTTCAAAGGGACATCTCCTTCAACCACTGTTTCTGCTGCTGCCAATGTTGGAGGTACCTCTTCAAAATGCTGAAAAGGGGTTTCAATAAACTCCCCGTCCATCTCAATATACCTGAAGGAATTCAAATGGCTCACCATATACTCCTCCTCTCCCTGCACAATGACAATCTTCCCTCTGACGGGGTACTTGAGCTTCTGGTGTAGGGTAGAGGTCACTGCCCCAGCTTTGTGAATCCAAGGTCGACCCAGTAGACAAGAATAAGATGGACGGATATCCATCACATAGAAAGTAGAGTCGAATACTTGAGAACCCACACGAATAGGAATGTCTACCTCTCCATGAACCATCCTCTTAGAACCGTCAAAGGCTCTGACGATAATGTTGCTAGGTTTCAGCTCTAGGCCCTCACAATCCAACCGGTCTAAGGCCTTCTTGGGTAGCACATTCAGGGAAGAGCCAGTGTCCACCAATACGTGCGCAAGAGTAGTGCCCCTGCATTCAATAGAGACATGCAGAGCGTCATTGTGGTCCTTTCCCTTAGCAGTAAGGTCAGCGTCCGAGAAACCCAAACCATTGTCGGCTGTCAAATTGGCTACGCAATCGGTAAACTGGACTGCAGATGTCTCCTGTGGCACATGGGCCGTCTTTAGAAATGAAATCAAGGCCTTAGCATGGGCCTCTGAGCACAGCAGCAAGGAGAGCATGGAGATCTTGGAGGGGGTATGCCCCAGTTGTTCAACAACATTAAAATCACTCTTCTTGATTATCTTTAGAATTTCCTCCATCTCTTGTTGGGAGGCCTCAACATTCACAGATTTAGGTGCCTCCATCTGGGCAGGCTCGTCTTCAATCCCTTTGCCCCGAGCATTAGATGACTCGGCAGCAGGGGAAACAACTTGATCAGAAACGGGAACAGGTACACTTGCAGGTGTTATAACGAGAGGTCTTCGAATAACGGGTGGCGCAATGTCAGGCGAGAAGAGCCTGCCACTGCGGGTAACTTTGGCTGGACCAGTGATATTGCTGATGCTGGTACCAGTGTTGAACTCTTGCTTTATACCATGTACATATACATCTGCCCCATAGTGCCATGGGACAGCCTTATCGGATTCATAGGGGAGAGGCCTCAGAACAGTAATAACAACAGGTGCGACATTCATGATTTTAACCGGCTTCCTCGGGAGAGCCTTGATCGGATTATTAAAGATTGTAACAACAGAAACTTCTTCCACAGGGACAAACGGAACAGCGGTCTTCTTGAACAGAATCTCTTTGCTGTCCACCAGGCTTTGGATGCCCAACTTCAGCAAAGGACAACCAGAAAGGGAAACAGCACAGAAAAGGCAACCTTCACTACAACCCGGAAATAAACCGGCCAGCAGTAGGTTCCTCTTAACAGTCATCAGAGGAGTAGCTACATCACTCACAGAAACGGCATACACATCTTCATCAAGAGCATTCACTCCATGCTGGGGCATAGGAGCAGTCACCACATTTGGCCTCTCAGGCGCTTCAAATTGAATCTCCTTTGCGTCAATAAGGTCTTGCACCTTATTCCTTAAGGCCCAACAGTCATCAGTGGAATGCCCCGGGCTATCGGAGTGATAAGCACAACGGGCATTTGGATTGTATTTGGGAGTGGCAGTATTCACAACCTTCGGGGCCTCCCTAACAGTCACCAAATTGGTGGATAGCAACTGCGGAAAGATTTGTGACAAGGTCATACTTAGCCGGGTAAACTCTCTTCTAGGTCTTTCAGCCCTTTGTGGATTGGTTTGCCGAGGAGCGGCAGCAGGTTTTACAATCATCACTGCGTTGACAGATTGGCGGCGCTCTGGTTTCTCTTGTCTTCTATACCCATATACAGCACTGGCCTCCTTCTTAAAGGGTTTCTTCTCAGAACTTGACGTTGCACCCTTCTGAATCTTACCGGACTTCATTCCAGCCTCTATTCTCTCTCCAGTCAGAATAAGATCAGTGAACCCTGTAGATGAGTTACCGATAAGATGATTGAAAAATGGCCCAGATAGGGTCCCCAAGAACATATCTACCAGCTCACGGTCAGTTAACGGAGGCTGCACCCTGCCAGCCAGATCCCTCCACTTCTGTGCATACTCTTTAAAACCTTCGCTTGATCCTAGCGACATACCCTGGAGTTAGGTACGTGTAGGAGCAAGGTCGGCATTATATTGATACTGCTTGTAAAAAGCAGTAGCCAACTCCTCCCAGTTACGAACTTTGGTCCCATCCAGCTGATAGAACCATTCGAGATGACTCCCTGAAAGACTCTCCTGGAAGAAGTGGATCCACAAATTCTTGTCCATTGTGTACGGATGAATCTTCCGCACATAAGATCTGAGGTGTAGCTTGGGACAAGATGCCCCGTCATACTTGGTGAAAGATGGTGCCTTAAACTTGTGAGGAATGATCACACTAGTAGATAAACCCAAGTCTCCGAAATCCAGCCCAGGCGCTTGTTGGATCTCCATTGCATTCAGTCTGTCTTCCAACTGCTTATACCGATCTTCAGCCGGAGGATACTGTTCCTCATTAAAGTCAGTCTCGTTGTCAGAGACTACTGGACTAGGACCTTTTCCCCCTTGGGGACTGCTCTTGTCTACAGAAGAACCAGCTTCCTCATTCTGCAGAGTGTTGCCAAACCTTCGGCCCGAGTTGAAAAGAACAATTCTCTTCTTCTTCTTCTTCTCCTTCTTCAGGAGTAAAGCCTTCAGCTCTTCTTGGCCTTGAGCCAAACCCATGATCAGCTCCTGAAACTGCGCGTTCTGCGCCTGAAGGGCCTTGATAGACATCTCGGTTGATGATGAGTCAGGGTTCATGATGCTGAAGTAAACAGCGAAGAACAGTAAGCAACCTGAAAAGAAGAAAACCTGCTATGCACATGATGAATGGAATGCGTATGATTTATGCTTTCAAAGACAATCGGGAATCAACTTTGTAAACAAAAAGGAACACACTTCATTAGATTCAACTTTGAAATTTGAATTGTTCAACAGATTGCCCTTAGGCATTACATAAAAGGGAAATACTGAAAAGGGAAATAAAACTGTCAAAAGAACATCCAGAGCTCCTTATTGATCCCATGGTCTCCTCTTCTCAGTACGGATGTAGTCATTCTGAGCTCGCTCATTCTCCAACTGCTTTGTCAGCTTCTGGATCTTCAATTCCTGCTCGTTGAACTTTTCCCGATAAGAATCCCGTTCTTCTCGCAGTTGCGACCAAGACCTCTTTAATGTCTCATAATCAGTAGGTATCTGAGGAGGGAGGACAATTGGAGAAGCCCCATCTTTGTCAGGATACTCAAGAATGACGGGTCTGACAGCTTCGTATGGCATACCTAACTTCTGAGCACGGATGCGAACCCATTTGTAGTAGGCTTCCATAGGTAAAGAAGTCTTTGACCCCAACTCTTGTGGATCAGCTTTATGAACTCTGTCTCAAGCCTTGATGAACCTACGACGCAGCTCGTCACTATCCACCTGAAACTCAAAACTGATGTGAGGCACCAACATCTCATGAGGCCCTGCTCTTCTGGCTCTTCCAAACTGATGGAGCGCTAGACATGGATTGTAAGAGATTCCTCCTTGAGTACCAATCAAAGGAACATTAGGGTATTCTCCGTAACGATCAATAACAGCTACCTCATCCAAACCTCTGAAAGTCCAAATGATGTCCTTATCAGTGAGAGACATTAACCTATGAGCCCAACCTCTTCCTTCTTGGTTCTTCAGCACGAACTTAGGGAGGTGCGAAATAAACCACCTCACCAACAAAGGGATACAACACCACAGAGTTCCTCGTCTTCGGGCAGTACGAGCATAAAGCTGTTGCATGATGTCACCCAAGAGAGTGGGCACAGGATTCTGAGACATGAAGATCCTCATGGCAGTGACATTGATGAAGTTGTCAGGATTAGGAAACAAGACTAGCCCATAGATTAAGAGAGCCAAGATGTCTTCATATGCCCTAAAGTCCAAGTCATTCCAGAAATTGTTAGCTTTACCAACTAGAAACTTGGCCAAGAAACCCTTAACTCCGCTTCTAGTCACCCAATTGTCCATTACTTCTTGGTGGGTCAAGGGGAGAGCTGCAGCAACCTCCTCAAGCCTGAGGGTCTTTTCCCAACCAGTGTAGGGGGTCTGATCCAAGATAGGGATGTCAAGCAAATCATAGAACTCTTCCAGGGTAGGGACCAGCTGGAAGTCTTGAAAGGTGAAACACTGGTATAGAGGGTCATAGAACTGGGTCAGGACACTCATCAACTGTTGATCCCGCTTTGCAGTGACTAAACTGAGAAGAGAACCATGCCTCTGGATGAAGGAAGTGGTATTTGGAATCCTGCTAACCAACTCTTCAAGCAACTCAGGTGGATGAACAAAGTTGAACCGGATAGTATTCCTTCGCATAAGCATCATGATGTCCTACAAAACAGAGCAAAGGTGAAACCCTCTTGTCTTTGAAATGGTCAGTCCTTATGCAGGATGCATGCAATGCTCATGATGTTATGATGTTATGATAAAGCACACCACAAATATTTACAAAAGCAAACATGGTAAGGCACACAAGTCACACAAGGCAAGCCCTTAAAGTTTAGGCCAGCATGAGGTCTAGGTATTACCCTCTTTCAGTTTGTTGGTTCATACCTGTCCTATCAAAAGTAAATGGGTTCTTAGAGGATCCCAATATCATTGACTACCCTCAATCAGTCATAACTCCAGCATCGCAATCTTTTCTTGCGGCCAGAACCATCGCGAGAGTTTAGCCTCAATGGGCGTAGCATACTGCTACTGTTCTAATGGCCAAGTTGTGTCATTTAAGGTTCTAAGGTCTGTTGGTGCTTAATGACTCCTCAGAAGACCCATATTCTCCTCGTTGCAACACAAGGGATATCGGTACAGACCAAGGTGCCACACCAACGTAGCCACTGCTTCATCCGTGTCGGTCTATGCCGGACAGGTCCCTCACAGCTTATGCTACCTAAACAAGGTACCCCCCAGATCCGGGTTAGGATCTATGTAACTCCGATGCAACCCACAATTTTAAAGCAAACAAGTCAATACAATTGAAAACACAGTTATGAACTATCCTAAGGTACACCTCACTTTAAGTTTCCCCAGCAGAGTCGCCAGTTCTGTGATCGGTGGATCTGGAACTGACTGTTTAACGCTGGTTCGCGAAAGCAAGAGTCGCCACCGTCTTTTATTTTCTCCAATATGGAAAGGACAAAAGCACAGAAAAATTCCTTATAGAGATTGCTCTCGGTTCGGGAGGTAGATTATAGAAAGGGAAGGTGTTAGCACCCTTTCTATCCATGGTTATCCATGGGCTCTTAGATACTTGCTCATTTGTGTTTTCAAAATTATTTGTTTGCTTTTCAAGGTGAGTGGGTTTAAAAAAAATTCCTTTGAAAATTTCAGTTCGACTCTTGTATCAGTCCTCAAGAGTGTTTGAAAAAATTGCTTTTGAAAGCTTTTTGAAAGGTGTCGGTGTGAAAAGAAGTTTTTGATTTGTTTTGAAATTAGAGCAAGTATCTACGAGTCGTCTACCTACCCTAAGGAATTCGTCTGTGTAAATGTCCTTAAAGTAGTGCCATCCCACCATTGAGAGATAGGTAGCACCACCGTTGGAGGTGTTCGGGTCAATTCGAGGGTTCGGGACAGTGTGGTCACCAGAGCAATAGGAAGACACCTTAGAAGCTACCCTCATGCCATGTTCATGGACATGAGGACTTACTAAAACATCCTCTACTCGACGACCACTTTTCGAGGGGCAAGGCAACAATGAGGCGTACTCTAGGGGTGGTGTGTGAATTGTGTGTCGTTTTCAATTATGTTTATCTTGTTCATGCATTGGTGATCTACGTTTTGTTTTTTTTATTTTTGGTATTCATTCTTTCATGCAAATTATTAACAGTTAAAAGATGCGGAATTAAAAGTCCTACGCTATTACAAAGGCGCGGGTCTACATCGCCAAATTAATCCAAGACCCGATTTGAAATAAAATAAAATGCGGAAAAATAAATATCCTAATTAATCTATTACATAGCTTTGGGATAAATACATTATATTTACAAAAAGAAATAAAAGTAAAATGCGAGAAGAAGTAAAGTCGGGAATGCGAGGGCGTTGGACCCTTTTAAGGAAATTAAATTACAATTAATAAATTGATTAAGTTAAATGAGAAAAGGAAATTATTTTTTTGAGTTTTTGTATTTATGGAATTTAGTAAGAAAGTTAATGGAATTAAAACCTAATTCTAAACTATTTTTAATTTATTAAAAGGAATGTTTAAGTTATACCTAGTCTTAACCTAATTATTTAATTACAAGTTATTTATAAAAATAATTAATTAATAATAATAAAGAGAAGAAATTTTAATTATTAAAAGAATAAAAAGCTAGAAACCCTAATTCTACATTTTTTTAGTTTATTAGAAAAAAAACATTAAAATTAAACCTAGAATTAAAACTAAATTAATTGTTAAATTTATCTACAAAAAAAAAACATTTAAATAAAATATATTTATATTTTTTGACTTTCTGATTTTTTTTGGTATTTTTATGTTTATGAAAAATTAATTTAAAGAATTAAAATAAAACAAATAATGTAATTAAAATAAATAAGAGAAAAAATAAAAAGAGAGAAAAATGCAAACATGCGGGGTTTGTTGGCCCTTTTGGAGGTAAATTGCCAGCAATCTGGCCCATTTATTGGAGGCCTGGTTGACTTTTCTGGGATGCGTGTGGCTCCATTGACCTATGCACGTGGTGGTCTGCAGTTTCTGACCACTGGATTGATCTTATGGGGCGCGTGGCAAGCTCCAGCGCTGGGTGCATGGTAGATTTCTGGGCGTACACTGCATGGAATCAGGTTAAAACAAAATATATTGAGAAAGGGAGGGGACCTGGGAATCGAACCCAGGTCCCAAGGCTTCCCAAGAGCACGTTCCACCATCTGAGCTGTATGCGCGTATTTGTTAATTAATGGGATGTGAATAATGTAAATGAAACAAACGCTGATAGCATTAACCAAGCAAAAAGCGCGCCAGCTATTCAAACTAACCAATCCATGTCCAACACCTCAGCATCTTCTCCATCACGCCTTTGTTTTTACCTGAAAAGTATATCAAATAGCGGGGGTTTTGAACCCCCACTAACTACAATACAAGAAAAATAGCGATTAGGATTTGGAAAATGATAAATTGAGCGCGACTAGTGGTTCTGAATCGTGTGAAGCTTCTGATGCTAATGGCATAAGTCTCGTGTCTCAATTTTTCCAGGGGAACAAAGCCCTCTTTTAAAACCTCTGCAACCCTAAAGGGCTTCCATGGCAAGTTTGCATATAGGCGATGAAAATTCAATTAAACAATATCAATAGATTCAGAAGGTCCATGGTAGTATAAAACAACAATCAAAATGTATGAAAAATGTCCAGAAATTCAAATACGATTATGCATAAAGTACGAGGAATTTTGACTTCTATATACCAATTCTTGATGCGTGGGGACTGGAAAAGGATTCAGAAAGCTTCCTTGATGCCTTGTCAAGCTATTGGAATTGTTACTTTTCTTTGAATTGCGCTAGAATGCAGTTTTCAGTTTTGAAATTTTTGACAAAAAATGCAAAGTTGGTATTTGATATGAGGCGCAGCTTTTAGGTTCTTTTTATTAGGGTTAAGTTCTGACTTATATGAGGGATGAATTAGGGTAACAAAACCAGCCTAATATCCAAGGAATCAATGCTTTTGAATTTTGTGATCTTCCATGATTTTTCCAATCTTTTCTTCATGCCAAATATGCCAATCATTGGAGATTCTTTCCATATTAGATATGCACGAAATCCTGAGGTTATGTTAGACCTATTAGCTGCATAAAAAGATTTAGAATACATGCTTGAGTATTTTTTTCATATTTTATTTAATTAAATGAATTAATGGTGATTAAAAATTCAAATAAATAATAAAAAATGATGAAATAACTCCCCTTTGGGTCAATGGGTCGTGAATAGCTTTTGGATGATGATTCTTGGAAGAATTTGTGGCCCATTAGCAATTTTGAGGCATTTGAAGCAAAGTTGACTTTTCAAAATTCCCAAAAATTTCCCAACTTCCACAAGGCATATCTTGCTCAATTTTCAAGCTTTGATCATGTTCTTGGACATTTTGGAAAGGTCTTGAAGTCCTCTAACCAATGCATTTTGTCCCATGTCATTTTGATTTACCAATCTCAAGTTATGGTCTTTGACTTAAAGTGCCTTTTTGTTGACTTTTGAAAATGACCTATAATGTTGAAATTGATAACTTTTTGTGAGAGCATTTCTTGGACTTGAAGTGTGAAGAGGAGTTGTAGGAAATGTCTTTCTCTTCAAAATGAGCTTTGGATGGAATTTTTATGATAAACCATGTGGAAGTTATGCCTTGGTCAAGTTACAGTTGACTTTTTCAACTGTCCAAATATGGAAACTTTTGCATCTTGAGACTTTTTGAGCCATACCTTGAAAATCATGATCAAGAATTGATAAAATGATGTTTGTGGCTTCAAAATAAGATGTTGACCAAAAATTTGAACTTTTGACTGTTAAATGACCATTTTACCCCTACAGTTGACTGTTGAGCAATTAGGGTTTTTGACTGTGCAAACCTTGGGGAGATTTTGAAGCATGCTCTTTGCAAATCTTGAAGAATATGGGAGGGCAAATTTTGGGGTACAACAGATTCTATCAAAGTTGCCTTTCAAAATGATCTTAGTCCCTAAAAGAAAAGTGCTAAGTCATCTCACAACATTGCTATCATGGTCATACGATGACCCAACACCCGTCCATTCACATCCAACGATGGGGCTTCTCACCAAAACAATGGTAAGATAGAAACATCTAAAGGAGGAGGAAAAGAACATCTAAGACCTTTTGAGTAGGTAGATTACTTTTTAGTTGCTTGCTCAATTTCAAAACAAATATCCTTTCTATTTTCAAAAACAATCACATACACTTTCCAAACATCTTTCCAAACTTGAAATTTTTTTAAAAGCTCAACACTTTGTATACGTTCTTACGAACGAGAACTATTACAAAGTTTGCCTAAACGATGGCACATTTTCAAAATACTTTCAAAACCATACAAAAGCACAATTTCAAACAAAAGCAAGTGATCTAGCAAGAAACTAAGATCCCATGGAAAACCATGGATGAAAAGGGTGATAATACCTTCCCTTTTCATAATCTACCCCCAGAACTCAAGAAAACATCTCTAAAGGTCTTTCCTTTGCTTTTTAACCTTTCCTTATTGGATAAAAGAAAAGTCGGTGGCGACTCTTATTAAACCGCAACATTTGCAAACACAAACGCAAAACAATCAAGTCAGTTCTCCCACCGTATCACAAAGTCAATAACAGATCAATTCCCAAGAAAGGACTGGTCAATCATCTACATAAACATATATTTCTTTCAGACCCCTTTTGGTTCAGTTTAAATCTCTCAACAGTTTATTATGATTCTTTCCCGCATACGTCTTCTCTGGTTCATATAAATATCTCAATGATTTATTTTAATTCTTCTCCAGATGCCTACCAGTTCAGCTTAGATCTCTCAATGGTTTATTCCAATTCTTTACCGCAGACGTCTTCTCTGGTTTAGATAAATCTCTCAATGATTTGTTCTTATTCTTCTCTAGATCCCTGCCGGTTCAGTTTAAATCTCTCAAAATTTTATTCTGATTCTTTCTCGCAGACTCTTTCTCTGGTTCAGAAAAATCTCTCAATGTTTTGTTCTGATGCTTCTCCGGATCCCTGCCGGTTCAGTTTAAATCTCTCAACGGTTTATTATGATTCTTTCCTGCAAATGTTTTCTCTGGTTCAGATAAATCTCTCAATGATTTATTATGATTCTTCTCTAAATCCTTGTTGGTTCAGATAAATCTCTCAATGATTTATTCTGATTCTTTCCTAGTAGGCACTTTCTCTGGTTCAGATAAATCACTCAAAGATCTACTCTGATTCTCTCCAGTTAAAGAATATTCAAGACCTCTTTTGGTTCAGTTTAAACCTCTCAACAGTTTATCCTGAACATTTCTGGTTCAGATAAATTTCTCCAAGATTTATTCTTATTCTTCCCAGTCAAACAACATACAAGACTTTTGCTAGTTTCAGATAAATCGCTCCAAAGATTTATTCTATTTCTTTTCTAGTTGAAATCAAGTTCAGACTTAGTCAATTTTCTGTCAACAGTCATCTTTGTATGGCATCTACAAGCCCATCTCCGACAAATCTCCACCATTCCTCCAAATGGCATCTATAAGCCCATTCACAATCCATCTCCGGGTGCAAATTTCTGGGCACTCTAGTATTCAATCATCTTCCACCTTCAAGTCACGAATGGAGGATCCGCCAATCTAACTCTTCAGGTTTAAGAATATTGAACAGGGGAAGCTGTTGTACCCCAAAATTTTCCCTCTCGTTTATCAAGTATTCTCTCACAAGATCTCCTTTGGTTCAAGACTGCACTAGGGTTGATCAGCTCAAAACACCTCATTAACCATTGATGACTCAAATTAGGGTTTGAGATTGCACAAGGATAATTGAACTTTTAATGCCTCATATGACTTTCATGGACCATTATGGACCCTCAAGATTTCTCAAGTCAAGTTTCAAGTCTTGGATCATATTTTTGCTCAGTCAGTTGATCAGTTGACCTAAAAATCAATTGTATTAGGGAAAAAGTCAATTGTGGCCAATTTACAGTCAAACTTCATAATTCTTGATCCATATCAACATTGCGAACTCATATATGTCATTTTATCATGTTTGGACCACAATTCCTCAAGAAATTTGATCAGATCATCAAAAGGGCAAAATGGTCAAAATTAGGGTTTTGATTGAGAAAGGGCAATTTCTGATTTTTGACCTAGCAAATGGTTAATTGGTTTGAGACATGATCACAAGGTTTAAAATTAATCGTTTTGACCTAATGGTATGGCTCAAAACTTCCCTCAAGATCAATTGTTGATAGTTGATTTTCAGTCAACTGATCAAAAGTCAACTAATATAGTGAAAAGTCAAACTTTGACTTTTTAGTCAAAATCAAGTGTCAAAGATCATAATTCATCAAAACATGTCAAAATATGAAACTTGTTCATAAAGAAATCAAAAAGTCAAGATTTCATTTTGAAAAGTCAAAGTTTTCAAACTTAGAAATTTTTCTAGGTGTTGAAAACTTCATATTTTTTCACAACTTTGAGCCAATTTTTTACCATGATGCAAGATGATTCAAAGGAAACTTTCAACATGAAAGTTGTAGATATCAATGAGATATATAACATTTATTTACACAAATCCTCCTAAAAATTATTGGATCTCAAGTTATTAATGTTAGAACATAGTTTGATTCTACAACCCTCAGTTAGAGTTTTGATGATAACAAAATACAAAATTAAATGAATTATGAGATTTATATATGACATAGATGCTACCTAAAAATATGTTGTGTATTTACAGGAAACTCTGATGGAATCAGCATCAGAACATCAGAATATCAACATCAGCATCAGAAGATATGTCACATCAGAAGATCAAACATGTGCTACGCTGAAGTCTGATGAACAGAATCTGCGTTCAACATACTCTGACTCTGATCAAGATCATAACCATGTCATCATCATTCAGAAGCGCCAGAATAAGCCAAAGCCAAGAACGCTCAGATCTTCACTACGCAGAACATTCTGAAGTATCAACGGTACTGCATTCAAGGCAGATTAATTACCAACGGCTTTATTCCAAGACAAAGATCTTCTCAATATGGAAAGAACGTAATGAGCATTGAAATGGAATTATTGGCATCAACGTATATTTTCCAAGAAGTATTTAAACAAATCAGTGAGAAGTGAAATGGATAATGCTCTACAATACTCTACACGCCTAAAGCCAATCATCTTCATCCTCACTCATACAGTTTGCTAAAGCTCTCAAATTGTTTACTCTATAGTTCTAGCATTCTAGTTTCACATAAGCTTCATATTGTGTATTATCACAATTGTGATATATAGTTTTTGTAGAAAACATCAAACACACATATCGTTCATTTATCTGTAGAAAGAATTTCCTTGAGAAACCGGTCTGTGGTTTAGACTCAAGAAGGCTTTAGCAGTTGTTAAAGCAGTTTTGTATTCAGTTGAATATAGTGGATTAAGACCTCGTTGGAGAGAGGCGAAATCACCTTGACGGGTGGACTGGAGTAGTTTGAGATCAAACGAACCAGGATAAAAATAATGTGTTGTCTGCATTTGATTTCAAGTTTCAACAATTCAACCCCCCTTCTTGTGTTTTTCACATCTTCAATTGGCATCAGAGAGCCTGGTTCTGAGTTCATAACACTTAACCGTGTCAGTACAAGATCCAGCGTTGGAAAACACTATGGCAGGAACACATCACAACATCAGCAATGACAACAACGAAGAAAGAGACAGATTTAGTGGCAAACCTCCAGTATTTGATGGAGAGAACTTTGATTACTGGAAAGACAGAATTGAAAGCTTCTTTCTAGCCCACGATGCTGATCTTTGGGATATGGTGACAGATGGATACACGCACCCAGTTAATGCAAGTGGTCAGAAGATTGACAGGAAAGCAATGTCTGACCAACAAAAGCGTGATTTCAAGAATCATCATAAGGCCAGAACTATTCTTCTCAGTGCTATCTCTTACTCTGAATATGAAAAAATATCAAACAGAGACACTGCTAAGAACATGTTTGATTCTCTCAGAATGACGCATGAAGGCAACCTTCAAGTTAAAGAAACTAAAGCTCTTGCGCTCATTCAGAAGTATGAGGCATTCAAGATGGAAGAAAGTGAATCCATTGAAACAATGTTCTCAAGATTTCAGATTCTGGTTGCTGGTCTCAAAGTTCTGGACAAAGGGTATTCTACTGCTGATCATGTCAAGAAGATCATCAGAAGCTTTCCAAAACAATGGAGGCCAATGGTCACAGCGCTGAAGCTAGCTAAGGATCTCAATACAATCTCTCTGGAGGAACTTGTCAGCTCCCTCAGAAGTCACGAGATAGAGCTGGAAGCTGATGAACCTCAAAAGCAAGGTAAGCCTTTAGCTCTAAAATCTAACAGAAAATTTGACTCTAAGGTTTTGCAGGCTGTTGAATAAACCTCTTATGGGTCCTCATTAGAAGAAGATGAATTGTCTCTCCTTTCCAGAAGGGTGAACCAACTGTGGAAGCAGAGGCAAAGAAAGTTCAGGAATCCCAGAAGATATGAGAACCAAAACGAACCCTCCTCCAGATACAGAAGGTCAGAATCCTCCTCTGGACACAAGATCTGAAGGCTCTTCAGGAAGCAGAAAGCCAAACAACAAGGACATCATCTGCTATGAATGCAACGAGCAAGGACACTACAAGAGTGACTGCCCAAAGCTTCAGAAGGAAAAGCCCAGAAGAAAGTTTGGCAAGGAAAAGAAGAAAAGTCTCATGGCTACATGGGATGACTCTGACACATCTGAAGCTGACTCAGAATCAGATGATGAGAGAGCAAACATAGCTCTCATGGCAAACATATCAAAAGACAGTGAAGCTTCTGAATCAGACTCTGAATCAGACACAGAAGAGGTATTTGCTGACTTTGCTATCAATTTTACTAAGGCTGAACTAGCTGAAAGCCTTAATGAGATTCTGGAAAGATATCAGCAGATTAGAGTCAAGTTCAGAAATCTGAAAAGGGATCTTGCTTCTGACTCTGATAAAACTGAGAGTCTCAAGTTGGAAAATTCTGAGTTGAAAAATAAAGTTTCAAAATTAGAAAATCTTTTACAAAACTCTCAGAAGTAAACAATTCTTGAAACTCCCAGTAGCGCTGATGAGATCATCAAGGAGTATGATCACAGCTTTCAGAAGTTTCTTGCTAAAAGCATAGATAGAAGCAAGATGGCTTCAATGATCTATGGAGTTAGCATAAATGGCAGAAAGGGAATAGGATACCAAGGTAAGGTACCTACACCAAAGAATGCCATGGATTTAGTTATTAAACGAACTCCTCTTAATTCACACTTTGTATATGGGCACACACACGACATCAAATATACTAGTATTAATTTTTCTGTCAAACCAAAATTCAACCAGAGTTTTGGTAAAACTAACAAATCAGGACCCAAGAAAATGTGGGTACCTAAGGATAAAATCATACATGTGGAAGACATCTTTAGCAGCAAAGCAAAGACACCAATCATGGTACCTGGACTCTGACTGCTCACGACACATGACGGGAAGAAGGCATATGTTCCAAAGCCTGGAACTTAAGCCTGGAGGCCACGTGGGCTTTGGAGGCAATCAGAGGGGAAATATCATTGGCTCTGGAACAGTAGGTAATGGAAATCTTCCCTCTATCAGTAATGTCTTATTAGTAGATGGATTAATGCATAACCTGTTATCCATAAGTCAATTAAGTGATAACGGTTATGATATAATCTTTAATCAAAATTCATGTAAAGTTGTTAGTCAGAAAGATGGGACTATCCTGTTTAATGGAAAGAGGAGAAACAACATTTACAAAATCAAACTTTCTGAACTGAAAAGTCAGAATGTAAAGTG
The DNA here is from genome assembly GCA_948472305.1 of Vicia faba. NCBI lineage: Eukaryota > Viridiplantae > Streptophyta > Magnoliopsida > Fabales > Fabaceae > Vicia > Vicia faba. Next base: position 1,558,539,358 of record OX451739.1, on the reverse strand, counting down.
TCTTCTGTCTGTTAACAACGAGCAATGGATCTGGCACAGAAGATTGGGGCATGTTAGTATGAGAAGAATATCTCAGATTAACAAACTCAATCTGGTCAGAGGACTTCCTAACCTGAAGTTCAATTCAGATGCTCTGTGTGAAGCATGTCGGAAAGGTAAGTTTGCAAAACCTGCTTTTAAATCTAAAAACGTTGTTTCCACCTCTAAGCCATTAGAACTTCTGCACATTGACTTATTTGGACCAGTTAAAATTGCTTCAGTCAGTGGCAAGAAGTATGGGTTAGTAATCGTAGATGACTATAGCAGATGGACATGGGTAAAGTTCTTAAGACACAAGGACGAGTCACACTCTGTGTTTGTTACCTTCTGTAACCAAGTTCAGAATGAAAAGGATCTTATAATCGTCTAAGTCAGAAGTGATCATGGTGGACAGTTTGAAAACAAAGATTTTGAATCATTTTTTAATGACAAAGGCATTCTGCATGATTTCTCTTGTCCTAGAACTCCCCAACAAAATGGAGTTGTAGAACGAAAGAACAGAACATTGCAAGAAATGGCTAAAACCATGATCAATGAGACTAACGTTGCTAAGATCTTCTGGGCAGAGGCAATAAACACAGCGTGCTACATTCAGAATAGAATCTCTATAAGACCTATTCTGTAAAAGACTCCATATGAATTGCGGAAGAACAGAAAGCCCAACATTTCATATTTTCATCCATTTGGATGTACTTGCTTTATTTTGAATACTAAAAATTATTTGAACAAGTTTGACTCTAAAGCATAGAAGTGTATTATGTTAGGATACTCTGAACGCTCAAGAGGGTACAGAGTATACAATACAGAAACACAGATTGTGGAAGAATCAATCACTGTTCGTTTTGATGATAAGCTTGACTCTCAAAATTCAAAGCAGAATGAAGTATTTGCAGGTATGGAAGTTGAATTCACAGGTACTGAAGACAAGTCATCAGAAGCTCTTAACAGAGACACTCCCTCAACATCAGAAAGAGGCTCTGCAAGCAATCCATCATCTTCTGTTGATCAACCTAAGAAAAGACCATCCAGAAGCAGCATGGATCACCCAGAAGAAACAATCTTAGGAAGAAAGGAAGATCCAATCAGAACAAGATCCAGCTTCAGAAACTCTTAAGAATCCCTCATGGGACTTGTTTCTTTGATTGAACCGTCTTCAATTGATGAAGCACTTCTGGACAACGACTGGATTCTAGCAATGCAAGAGGAGCTGAATCAATTCAGAAGGAATGACGTATGGGATTTAGTTCCTAAACCAAAAGGATTCAACGTCATTGGAACAAAATGGGTGTTCAGAAACAAGCTGAATGAACAAGGTGAAGTCATCAGAAACAAGGCACGATTGGTAGCACAAGGTTATAGTCAGCAAGAGGGGATAGACTATACAAAAACCTTTGCTCCAGTCGCCAAGTTAGAATCTATCAGACTTTTAATTTCTTTTGCTGTTAATAAAGGCATCACTCTGTATCAGATGGATGTCAAGAGTGAATTCTTAAATGGCTATATAGAAGAAGAGGTATATGTGCACCAACCCCCTGGTTTTGAAAGTTCAAAAAATCCAGAATATGTTTTCAAACTAAAGAAGTCACTGTATGGTATGAAACAAGCTCCCAGAGCTTGGTATGAAAGACTAAGTAACTTCCTGTTAGAAAAGGAATTCACCAGAGGGAAAGTGGACACAACCTTATTCTGTAAGACAGTTAAGAATGACATTCTAGTCTGCCAGATTTATGTTGATGATATAATATTTGGATCTACTAATCCCTCTCTGGGAAGAAAATTTGCTAAGTGTATGCAGGCAGAATTTGAGATGAGCCTAATGGGGGAACTGAAATTCTTTCTGGGAATTCAGATCAATCAAACCCCAGAAGGAACTTACATTCATCAGAGCAAATATGTCAGAGAACTTCTGAAGAAATTTGATCTCTCAGAATGTAAGCCATCAAAGATTCCAATGCATCCCACGTGCATTTTGGAAAGAGAAGAGGTAAGCAAAAAGGTAAAACAGAAGGTCTACAGAGGTATGATTGGTTCTCTTCTTTATCTTACAGCTTCAAGGCCTGATATTTTATTCAGTGTATGCATTTGTGCAAGATTCCAATCAGATCCTAGAGAATCTCACTTAACAGCTGTTAAGTGAATTTTCAAGTATCTGAAAGGTACTACTAATCTGGGTTTGTTTTATAGAAAATCTAGTGACTACAGCTTAGTAGGTTACTGTGATGTTGACTTTGCTGGAGACAGAGTTGAACGCAAAAGCACTTCTGGAAGCTGCAAGTTTCTGGGAGAAAATCTGATCTCGTGGTCCAGCAAAAGACAATCCACCATTGCTCTATCAACAGCAGAAGCTGAATACATAGCAGCAGCTGGATGCAGCACACAAATTCTCTGGATGAAAAGTCAGCTTGAGGACTTCCAGATTTATGAGAGTAACATTCATATCCTCTGTGATAACACCTCTGCTATTTGCTTAAGTAGAAATCCAATTTTGCATTCTAGGGACTATATTCAGAAAGGAATTTTAAACTTAAAATTTATTGATACAGACCATCAATGGGCTGATATCTTTACAAAACCACTTTCTGAAGATAGGTTCAACTTCATTCTGAATCATCCCAGCATGAAGCTCTGTCCAGAATAAAACTGTTTTAATTTTATATATTAACCTTCAGAATTATGTTTATTTCTCTGTGAACTTCTGATCAATCCTCTTTCAGAATCTTTAGAAATGCAGATTGTATCAGAATTTATCCATGAAGCTCTGAGCTCTTCAGTTCAAGGATAGAAGTGATTTTCACTCAAAGCAAACAAGTGTCATCCAGTCATCAGCTATTTCCTGAGGCTGAACACGCGTTCAGGCTTCTGAAAAGGCAAAGCGCTGATTGGATGCATTGAGACACATGTCACTGGTAACCGTTTAAGTATCTTTATGAAATCCCCTAAAATCAACAATCATTAAATGCAATTAATCATGATTTATTTCTCTCTCTTAGAGTGTTTATGTTTTCAAAAACTTTTTCAAAATCTATTTAAACACCATTCACACCATTCACAACGTTTACCCTAACTTTCGTTTTCAATCAATATTTCTGTGTTTGTGTTCTTCCTTCTCAAGAAAACCCTTTTAATTTTTTTTCTCTCAAGAACTCGTGTGAACATGGCTTCTAGCAGCAATCTCTCTTCAGGTTCCTAGAAAGATGCATCAGCTGAGCAATATGAGGTTCCTCTCAGAACGCTACTCACTCCAGTCAAGAACCTTGAAGTTCTGTCAGAGATTATAGTGGATTTCAACAGTTTGAAGGAAAATGGTTTTGATTTATCAGAAGAGATTCAAGCTCAAGGATGGGAGAAATACTTTGACAGGTTGGTGGGTCCAACTTTTCCTATTTTGGTTAAGGAATTTTGGATTCACGCCTCTTTCTCAAATCACCAAGTCACTTCTTACATCATGGGGAAGAAGATAGTGATTACTGAAGACCTAATTGCAAAACTGATTGGATACAATGGTGGTGGTATTCACTATATAGATATGGCTGAAAGGTGCTCAGATGTTGCTGTTATAGCAATGGAAATTTTCACGCTGGGCCTTCCCTCCAGCAAGATAAGGGATTTGAGAGATAAGCACAGAATTTGGGCAAAGATTATTCTGGGATGTTTCAATCATAGGAAGCCTACCAGCTCTCCTGATTACATAAACATAGATCAGCAGTTTCTGATCTATTTTATTTCTCGGAGGGTAAAGATTAATCTAGCTCATCTTCTGTTCAACCATATGAAAACAAGCGTCAAGGAGACAAGAGAAGATGAACGGACTAAAAGGGATTGGATACCCTTGGGCAGATTGATATCAGATATTATGACTGAGAATAGGCTGATTGAACATTTGACAGAGGCACAAGAGATCAGCACCCTGGAACCTTCTGTTGGCAAGCAGCTGAATGCCAAGAATCTGAAGAAGATGAAGCTGATAGAGAACATTAAGAAGGAGCCCAGCGTCACTCCTTTTGTTGACATCTCCAGCATAAGAGTCCCTCTGGACGATTTCCCTATGTTCTCAGAGATTGACTCAAAGCCTCAAATCATTCTGAGATATTTGGATGCGTGCAAAGCTGATGGTACAACACCTAATCTAAATATTCAAGATCTTCAGCAGAAGGCACTAGAGGTTGTTCTGAAGAAGACTAAGAAGAGAAAAGTTGCTCCAGAAGGATCATCACAACAGACTCCAAAGAAAAGAGGTAATCCTGTTTCTGTATCTGTTTTAAATTCAACTATTGTTTCCACATCTACCCCTACTTCCACTCCAACACCAGCTGATATCCCAACACCCCAAACCTTTGAAGATTTTGACATTGACTTTGACCCTTCTGAGTCATTAACCCTCAGAAGATCCCGCTCCAAACCACAAAATCCAAACACTGCAACCATACCAGAACCAGAACTTGCTCAAGTTCTGTCTGACATAGACCAACATACTTCCGCTCCCCAAACAGAAAATCCAAATCAACAACCAGAAATTCCCATTTCTCCACAACCCGACATTCCACTCTCACCAATACTAGAAACTCCACTCTCTCCCATACCAGAACCAAAAATCCCACAATCTTCCTCTCCCCAACCAGAAAGTAATCCACCATCTCCTCCTCATGCACAATCACCACAGCCTGAGACTCAAACCTCTGAGGCTCAAACCTCTGAGTCTCCTGAACCACAACCCTTGGCCATTCAATTGCCTTGTGGTACAACTGTTAATATGGCTCAACTTCCCTCTTCACCAGAAACAACTCCACCAAATACTCCACATAGTCCAATCTTTATTTATGACTCTCCCACTCCCTCACCTAAGAAAAATACAGAAAACCACAGCAAGACAGTCATTGACCTAACAATCCTTGAACGCCTTGTTGCAATAAACCAGAAAACTGCCATCCCTAAACCGAAACAACCAGATGTTGGTTCCAGCATTTTAAACTTTGAATCAGATATGCAGAAGTGGATCACTTCTTTAAAACAAGCAAGTCTGGAAGTGGTTGATCCTGCTGTATCAGATCATCTATGGACTCAATTCAGAAGATGGGTATACGCTGAAACCTTCAAGCTGCAAGACCAGAGCTATGGACAGGCTTAACAGAACTTCAGCAATATACTGAAGGAAATGGAAGGTCCAGTTCTGAGCAAGCTGCTGAAGGAAGAAGTTCTCCATCTGGACAATGAGCCTTGGTCTGAAAAGCGTCCAGCATCTACAGTTCAACCTGCAGAAGAACAGGTTATTCAAGATGAAGACTTGGGTCAAGCAGAAGAAGCTACAGAAAGCTCTGAGAAGCAGCCTGTATCTGAAGATCCTCAAGCTTCCTCTCTTGACAGGAAGGCTCTGGAGGATTTGAAGAGATCAGATATGCTGATGAATGAACGGATGGACAAGCAGGATATCAAGATTGAATCTATAGCAAGAATGGTAGCAAAGCAAAACGAAACAAGCGAACAAATCAAGAGCATGTTGGAAGCTCTGTTCACACGAATTTCTCCTTCTTCTTAGATTTTTTTCTTATGTTTTCCTTGTTTTCTTTACATGTTTGTCTGTAATATTTTTACTTGTTCTAAACTATCATTGCTTCTGTTTTAATACAAATGTGTTTTCACTCTGATCATTTTAACTCTGATTAATTATGCTTTTTGATAGCTGACAAAAAGGGGGAGAAAGAATGATATTTTTCAATAACGGATTACTGAGACATAAGTCTCAAACATTCTAACATCCTTATATATTTGCTATTCTGAAAAGCTTATAGGTACAAGAATCTGATGAACTCTAATTCTGATGCTCAAAGAAAGGTTCAATAAAGTTCTGATACTCAAGGACTCAAGGAATCAAAGGGAAATAATCAACTCAGGGGGAGTTTTTCTCATCATTACTCTGATACTTTTTACTCCTCAACCTCTTAGCTCTGATACTTTTATTCATTATCTGACTATCTATGATATCGTTTCCTTTCTATCCTTAAACTCTGATACTTTCATCATTTCACTTTTATTGAAAAAATCTGGTTTTTGTCATCATCAAAAAGGGGGAGATTGTTAGAACATAGTTTGATTCTACAACCCTCAGTTAGAGTTTTGATGATAACAAAATACAAGATTAAATGAATTATGAGATTTATATATGACATAGATGCTACCTAAAAATATGTTATGTATTTACAGGAAACTCTGATGGAATCAGCATCAGAACATCAGAATATCAACATCAACATCAGAAGATATGTCACATCAGAAGATCAAACATGTGCTACGCTGAAGTTTGATGAACAAAATCTGCGCTCAACATACTCTGACTCTGATCAAGATCATAACCATGTCATCAGCATTCAGAAGCGCTAGAATAAGCCAAAGCCAAGAACGCTCAGATCTTCACTACGCAGAACATTCTGAAGTATCAACGATACTGCATTCAAGGCAAATTAATTACCAACGGCTTTATTCCAAGACAAAGATCTTATCAATATGGAAATAACGTAATGAGCATTGAAATGGAATTATTGGCATCAACGTATCTTTTCCAAGAAGTATTTAAACAAATCAGTGAGAAGTGAAATGGCTAATGCTCTACAATACTCTACACGCCTAAAGCCAATCATCTTCATCCTCACTCATACAGTTTGCTAAAGCTCTCAAATTGTTTACTCTATAGTTCTAGCATTCTAGTTTCACATAAGCTTCATATTGTGTATTATCACAGTTGTGATATATAGTTTTTGTAGAAAACATCAAACACACATATCGTTCATTTATCTGTAGAAAGAATTTCCATGAGAAACCGGTCTGTGGTTTAGACTCAAGAAGGCTTTAGCAGTTGTTAAAGCAGTTTTGTATTTAGTTGAATATAGTGGATTAAGACCTCGTTGGAGAGAGGCGAAATCACCTTGATGGGTGGACTGGAGTAGTTTGAGATCAAACGAACCAGGATAAAAATAACGTGTTGTCTGCATTTGATTTCAAGTTTCAACAATTCAACCCCCCTTCTTGTGTTTTTCACATCTTCAATTAATCCATGAAATCTTGGTCATGAAACTAAAACACTTAGTGAAATTTTGAGCATTTTGGTCAGGATTTTGACCTAACTTCTGAGCCAAGTTTCACATAGTTCCAATTGGATTTTGCAAAAGTGATTCAAAAAGGGGTTGTAGAGCATATTACAAGTTTTCTAAAAAGTCCAAGAAATCCTTGAGATCATTTTTGAGCAAGGAGAATCGAAGGCATGAAGTTGGCATTTCATTCTTGAATTATAGGTCATTTCCATGATGAACAAGAATTCAAATCCATGACAGGCTGCACAATCTTTGCTTTGCAGGCCTCAAACTTGCTTGGCACTCCATAATTAATGTTTTGCACAGCTGTTAGAGGCTTTAATCTAAGAATTTAATGCATTGCCCATGCTTAATGCCATTTTGGGAAGAAAGTGCACATTGCCATTTTGGAAAAGTAGCTTTATACACAAAATTAGTTCTTGAGCTTTGCACTTGTTTTCTTCTGATCATACACAATCTATAACTTAAAAGAAACTTGTCTAAATCCTCAAAACAACTCAGCCCATGCTTGTACTTTGCCTTGAAACCATGTTTTCACTTTTCTTCAAAATCAAATAACATAGCCATAATTCTATATCTTGCACTTCTGACCCTCTCAAGGGCTAGAACCTTTTCCTTACTTATGCACAAGTTATTTGCATCAAAACACACGAATACACAAGCTCCAAAACATACAAAAACTCATAACTGTATCACAAACCACCATTGTTGCATATTCTGACCAAGAACTTTAAACTACCATTTCACTCGTGCGTTTCTTGGCCTTTTGCTTCCAAAAGCTTCCAAATATCATACATACGCCATCCATGTCCCTGTTACACGACTGTAACCCCATCTTCACCCATTTCCAAGTTCAAAAACAGAGCATAACAATTGGACTTCTCCAGACCATTCCAACCACCTTCAGCTCAAGCCAGCCATTGCATTAGCTTCCTAGAGGTCCAAGGAAGTTAACCTGATCATCACTATCACTTGAAACAAGCTCAAACTCATTTCATGATTTCCAGTTTTGAGGTATTTTTCTTGAACTTCTATCTCATTATTTAGGCATTGTTAGGCTTGCATTTGTGAAGATAGAATGTAGATATCATTGCTATGAAATTATACATGTCCATAGATTTCATTTATGTTGCTTGAGCATGGAGAATTTTGAGTTTAAACTTGCTGAAACATTTAGGTCAGAATTTGGTACTTTCATAAATTCATCCTTATCTTTGAATGTTAGCTTAAATTAGTTACGTGGTTGAATTCGTAGTGAAAAAATACACAAGTTTCATGTTTACATTTTTGAAAATGGTTGAAGAATGAGAAAGTTACAGATCTTTTGGCTGGAGGTTGAAGATGAAGTACAGTCAGGGCAAGTTTTATGTTATGTATTTTGTTTTTGTGCCAATGTTAACAGATGTATAGCCACCCCAGTGGTAAGGCAGCGCACTGGTAACCAAGAGGGCGTGGGTTCAACACCCAGCATGCTATCTTTTTCCATTTTTCCACATTTTCATTCTTTTTGTCACAAACACGCGCCTGTGCCCCTCCAACTTGGGCCTGGTCATTTTTTTCTTTTACTAACTCCCTGCCTTGCTTCAGCACCCCCTGGTCATTTATTTCTTTATTTTATTTTATTTTTATCTTTTAGTTTATTTCATTTTTATATTTTCATTTTATTATTTTTATTATTAATATTATTATTATTATTAATAAAAAATCCAAAAATATTTATTTTATTATTTTACACTCATTTATATTTTATTTCTCTTTATAAAAATTAAAAAGCACAAAAACAATTTTCTTAGCAAATTAATTTCTCTTTTTTTATGAATTAAAGTTTAGGCTTAGGATTAATGACTATATTATTTTCTTTTCTTAGTTAAAATTAATTTAGAACTTAGGTATTTTAATTAATTAATTTTCCTATTATTTTTATTATTCAAAGTCTTTTCATGAAAAACCCTAAAAATCATTTTTAACTCATTATTCTTTGTTAATTAACTTAGGTTCTAATTTTAGTTAATTTCTATTAATTATTTTCTTAATTAGGTCAAGATTAAAACCCTTTCATAAAAATCCAAACAAAATCATTTCTTTTCCCATTTACATTCTTGCAAATTTTATTTTTTAGTTTTGTACAATATTCAATATGGTTGCAATAATTATTTAGATTTAATTTTCTTGCAATTTCCCCATTTGTAAATTTGTACACCCCTTCCCCTATTGATGTAATAGCTTAGTATTTTTATTTTCCGCAATTTAATGCTTTATATATAAATGCTAGTAAATTAGGGTTTGTATGGAAAGATAAAACCAATACTTAGAAAACCCTAATTCAAATACAAAACAATGCATGTAAATCAATACACTTGCACACTTACACCCTTAGGGTAAATCCACTTGTTGCCTTATGAAAATGGCCATATTATGCATGTGGGGTATCTTAGAAAAAGTAATAAAAAATACAAGACCATAGTCCCTCGATGACGCTATCAAAGTTGCCTTTCAAAAATGATCTTAGTCCCTTAAAGAAAATTCTAAGATATCTTACAACATTGTTAATCATGGTTATACGATGACCCATGCCCGTCCCTTTTTACATCCAAAGATAGGGTTTCTTACCAAATCAATGGTAAGATAACAATGTCAAAGGAAAGAGGAAATAAACATGAAAGACTTTTGAGTAGGTAGAATGTTCCTAGTTGCTTGCTCATTTTCAAACCAAAACATCCTTGTTATTTTTAAAACAAACACCAACACTTTCAAAACATCTTTCAAACTTGAAAACATTTTCAAAAAGATCAAGACTTTGTATACATTCTTACGAACAAGAATCATTGTAAAGTTTGCCTAAACGATGTCGCCTTTTCAAAATACTTTCAAAAACCACACAAAGCACATTTTCAAACAAAAGCAAGTGATCTAGCAAGCAACTAAGATCCCGTAGATAACTACAGATGAAAAGGGTGCTAATACCTTCCCTTTTCATAATCTACCCCCCGAACTCAAGAAAACATCTCAAAGGTTTTTCCTGTTCTTTTCAACCTTTCCTTTTGGATAAAAGAAAAGTCGGTGGCGACTCTTGCTATCCGCAACATTTGCGATCAAACACAAAAAACCAAGTCGGTTCTCTCACCGTGTTACAGTTATGCTTTTATATTTCTGTTTTGTTATTGTTGAGAACTGAATAAGTTGCAGATGCTCTGGCTAATATAAGGAAGGAGGTGAAGTGTAACACAGAACTTCTGAGTTTTCTTTCCCACTATTTTAACACAACACATAACTTCTAGGTTTTTTTTTCTCACTGTTGTAACACAACACATAGAACTTCTAGGTGTTTTCTCACTGTTGTAACACAACACACAGAACTTCTAGGTGTTCTTCTCACTGTTGTAACATAGCGCACATGACTTCTAGGTGTTTTTCTCACTATTTTAACACAACACATAACTTCTAGGTTTTTTTTCACTGTTGTAACACAACACACAGAACTTCTAGGTTTTTTCTCACTGTTGTAACACAACACACAAAACTTCTAGGTGTTCTTATCACTATTGTAACACAGCACACAAAACTTCTAGGTGTTTTTCTCACTGTTTTAACACAACACAGAACTTCTAGGTTTTTTTCCTTATTGTTTTAACACAACACAAAACTTCTAGATTTTTTTTCTCACTGTTGTAACACAGCACACAGAACTTCTAGGTTTTTGTCACTATTGTAACATAGCATGCAGAACTTCTAGTTCTTTCTCACGGTTACAACATAGTACACATAATTTCCAGGGTTTTCTCACTGTTTTAACACTCAGAGCTTCAGCGCGCAGCAACCCAGAACTTCTGGTTCCCTCTAACGTTTCTTTCTAAACTTCAGCGCGCAGCAACCCAGAACTTCTGGTTCCCTCTAACATTTCTTTCTGAACTTCAGTGCGCAGCAACCCAAAACTTCTGGTTTCCTCTAACATTTCTTTATGGACTTCAGCGTGTAGCAACCTAAAACTTCTGGTTTCCTCTAACGTTTCTTTCTAAACTACAACATGCCTAGCATCAGAACTTCTGGTCCCTCTCAGTTTTGTCTTCAACAACGTGATGATCCTGTTTTCGTTATTTCTCCTTTTCTTTCTTATTCTTATTATTTTCAGCATTAATACTATTTTTATTAATATAAAAAAGACATGAAAAATATTTTCTTTTTAGTAACTAATTATTCATTTTTCTTTTAATTTATTAAGACAAAAAACCATTTTCAAAACAAATCCTTTCCATTTTCTTGTATTGTACAATTCAATATGGTTGTAATAGATAATTAGGATTTAAATTCTTTCAATCTCCATTTGTAAATATGTATCCCCACCCCTGAAATTATGTAATATCTTAGGACTTATTTCCTCACTTTTATTGCTTTCATACATTATTAGTAATTAGGATGTATGGCAAGACAAAATCAACAAGTAGATAACCTTTAAATGCAAGACAAAATTCATGCAATCAAACACACTTGTACACTAGCACCTCTAGGATAATCTCACTTTGTTTCCTTTAGGAAAATAGTCACGTCCCTCGAATATGGGTGTGTGATACGGTGGGAGAACTGACTTGAGGTTTTGCGTTTGTGTTTGCAAATGTTTCAGTTTAGCAAGAGTCGCCACCGACTTTTTATTTTATCCTAAGGAAAGGTCAAAAAGCACAGGAAAGACCTTTGAGATGTTTTCTTGGGTTTGGGGAGTAGATTATAAAAAGGGAAGGTGCAAGCACCATTTTCATCCATGGTTATCCATGGGCTCTTAGTTACTTGTTTAGATCACTTGCTTTTGCTTTTCAATTGTTTGAAACGGTGCTTTGTGTGTGGTTTTGAAAGATGTTTTGAAAAGAGGCCATCATTGTGGCAACCTTTGTAATGATTCTTGTTTTAATGTATACAAAGATGTATTGTCTTTTGAAAAGGTTTCAATGTTTGAATGTTTGATTTGGGAAATGTTTTGAAATTGTGTTGTGAAATGTGTTTGAAAACAGCAAGGATGTTTTGCAAGTTTTTGATCAAGTAACTAAGAGTTATCTACCCTATTTTACTCAAAGGTATTTCCTACACATTTTTAACCCTTTTGACAGTGTTGTTTTACCATTGCATTTGGTAAACAACCTTGTATTAGGATGTTAAATGGGACAGGCGCGGGTCATCGTATAGACCATGATAGCAATTGTGTTAAGTATCTTTGGCAAATTTTTGAGGGACTTGATCATTTTATTTAGGCAACCAAGATAGCGTCATCGAGGGACTATGATCTTTTGTTTTGTTTTTGTTTTGCCAAAGTACCCAACATGCATAACATGGCCCATTTTTAAGGCAACAAGTGGATGTAACCCTAGGGGTACAAGTGTGTATTGTGTATTGATTTTCATGCATTTTTGTCTTTGTGTTAGGTCAAGCTACTTGTTAATTTTGGATTTTTTGCATACAAACCCTAATCTCTAATCATGGCATAATTAAAAGCGTAAATGCGTAAAATAATCTACCACTATTACAACATGATTATGGGGAGGGGGATACAATTTTTGAATGGGGATTATTTGACAAGAAATTAAAACCCTAATTTTACTATTACATCCAAATTGAATCAAATGACATAAATAATAAATGAATAATATTTAAATAAACAAATTAAATAAATATACAAAATATTATGAATTATGCAAAAGTATTTATGTTTATTTTTATGTATGTAAAAATGTTTAAAGAAACAAAATAAAAAGATTAATTTTATTTTTTAAAGATAAAGCCCTAATTTTTCCTTAAGAATATAAATATATTAATTATACTATTTATATAAAATAATGTGTATACAAAAATAAAATATATTTAGAAAAAGTAGTATAAATAATAATAATAATAAATAAAAGTATATTTTTCATGTTTTTATTCTCAAGTATTTATAAAATAAAAGTATGTATATATTTATTAATTATATTAATCATGTACAAAAAATTAAATAAAATATATACAAGATAAAAATATATTTAGAATAATATTTTTGAATGTAAATAAAAGAATAAAAATAAAAGGTATAATTATATTATTTTCAAGTTTTCAATAAATAGAAATATATACTCATTAAATTGTTTTTTCTGTTAGAAATAAAAAGAAATAAAATGCAAAATAAATGTGAAAATTTATAAAATATTTTTAGGTATTTCTTTATGTTTGGAAATAATAAAATAAAATCAGAAATGAAAATAAAATAACAAAACATAAAAATATGAAGAAATGGGCCAGGGGGTGTATTCAGTAAAAGGGGGGTGTTAAAAACAAAAGAAGCAAAGCCCAGCCCAAGCCAGATTTCATCTTCAACCTCTGGCTTCAAATTTCGCGCGCGCCCTGTACAAGTGCTAGATCCTTCATACGTGCTCTATTGCAAAAACGCATAACATCAAAGTTGTAGAGCTTTTCAAGACGAATCCAATCATATAAAAAACTTGTTCTAACTCTCAAAGAACAGAGAGAATTTCTCTGGCCCTAAATCTTAACCTATTTTTTTCAGGATGTTCATGGACCAAATTCTCTTAGCATGCATAATTAAAATGAAAATTGAGCATATGTACAACTTCATGGCTATGAATACTACATTTCTTATTCACAAACCTAAGTCTAAATGTTCCTAAATAGAGATATAGGAAGTTAATAAAAACCTGTTTCAGCTGACTTCGTGTATGGCAATGTGGAGCTTTTCAACAAGGCCTAAGATGTCTGGGAGCTTGCTTGAACTTCACTTGACCTTCTCCAATGTCTAGCTTGCCTTGAATGTACTTGAACAAGCCTACAGAACTCAACCTGCACAAGCTCAAATAAAAAATGGCAAACCCTGTTAATGGATTTACAGTTAGTGTTTAAGGGTTGGGATAGTTTGGATGGGTTATGTGGAAGATGTTTGAACCAATTTGGGGCAAAACGCACAAGCAAAATGTGAGATAGAACTCAAGTTGCAGATGCTACCCTGTTTTGCCAATGAGATGTGATTTTGTGCTATGGGAAGTTTAAGGGCTCAAAGGGTCGTGTTTCTGGCTCAAAGGGATGTGAGAAAGTTGTTTCAAAAGCTTACACAAGTTGGTTTTTGCTGAGGTTCAAGTTCTAGTGTATTGGACAAATTTCTTGGTTATGAAGCAAAGTATGAGAAGTGATGTGAAGCAGGCATGTACAAGCTATCTATCAGCTTGCACACTTTTCCCTTGGCCCCTCATGTTTGTGGATATGATTTGCTTCACAAGATATGGCTCAATGCTCAAGGATTTAGTTTTGACATAAAGCAAGATTTGGCAAAAATGGAAATGTTGCTTTTTCTACTTAGGGATTAATCTTGTATGCAATGCCCTAATGACCAAAACAATGCCTTAGACCAATAGATTTGCATTTAATTATTGAGTGTGGAATGGTTTTGAGGCCTGTAATCTAGTGCAAAGCAAGCTGATTTGAATTGGTAATTTGTATCAACATGAACATGCCATGGATGAAAAGTGAGTTTTTGCCAACTTCAAGCCTTCGATTCTCCCTAACCACAAATGTGTTTGGAGAGTTTTTGGACATTTTGGAAAGCTTGCAAAATGATATACATTCCATATTTGAAATGAAATTTGATATTCCAAGTGGAACTATGTGAAAAATGGCCATGAAGATAGGTCAAAATCCTGCCTAAACTAGAGCAAAATTTCACTAAGTTAAAAGTTTCATGGCCCCTTGTTCCAAAAATCATAACTTGAGATCCACGCTTCTTTTAGGAAAACTTTGTGAATCAAAGTTGTAGAATTTTTGGAGGACTACAACTTTCATGTTGGAAGTTTTGTTTGAATCCAATTTCATCATGGTGAAAATGTTGGACAAAGTTAGGAAAAATTAAGAAAATTTCATAACTTAGAAAAATTCTAAGTTATGAAAATTTTCAACTTTAAACCCTAATTTGCAAAATTGGGTTTCTTGATGAATAAGTTTTATTTTTTGACATATCTTGATGAAAAATGACCCTTGGTACTTGATTTTGACAAAAAAGTCAAAGTTTGACTTTTCAGTGTACAGTCAAAATTTCATCAGTTGACTGAAAAATTCACCAGTCAATCCAATGCAATTGAGGTCTTTTGAACCTTGTGAATAGGTCAAGATGATTCCATTGAGTCCTTAAATCCATGATTGAACCCCTTTTGCCATTGTCTAGGTCAAAAATCAAAAATTGCCCTTGTGCAGTCAAAACCCTAAAAATGACCATTTTGCCCTTTTGATGATTTGATCAAATTTCTTGTGGAATTATGGTCCAAACTTGATAAAATGGTTCATATGAGTTCATAATGTTGATGTGGATCAAAAATTGTGAGGTTTGACTGTAAATTGGCCACAGTTGACTTTTTCCCCAATACAACTGATTTCTAGGTCAACTGTCCAATTGACTGGGTAAAAATTTGATTCAAGGCTTGAAACTTGGTATGGACAAACTTATAAGTCCAACATGAAGTATGAAAGTCATTTTGAGCATTGTAAGTCAAAAAATCCCTATGCAAATTCAAACCCTAATTTAGGTCAACAGTGCAAGGAGATGTCTTGAGCAGAGCAAACCCTAGCTTGATCTTGAGTTCAAAGAGCCTTGTGATGAGAAATGTTGCTAAAATGAGAGGGCAAATTTTGGGGTACAACAGGGTGTTTTAGAAAAGACCCTCGATAAAAGATCGTAGTCACTCGGTGAGCCACAATGTTGCCTTCGGTAAATGATCTAGCCCTTAAACAACATTGCTAAAACGTCCCATAGGTTGCCTTCTATGACTATACAAACGTTCCACACCCGTCCCTTCACATCCAATGATGGGGCTTCTTATTAAATAAATGGTAAGATAGCAACATCTAAAGGAGGAGGAAAAGAACATTTAAGACCTTTTGAGTAGTTAGGTTGCTCCTAGTTGCTCGCTTGCTTACAACAAAAACATTTTATACACCCACAATTTCACTTGGAAACATTTTCAAAAGTTAAAACACTTTGTTCGTGTTCTTATAGATACAAGAACCATTACAAAGACACTCCTTTCTAAAATACTTTCAAAACCCATATCACAAACAAACTTTCAAACAAAAAGCAAGTGATCTAGCAAGAAACTAAGAGCCCGTAGATAACTACAGATGAAAAGGGTGTTAATACCTTCCCTTTCCATAAGCTACCCCCCGAACTCAAGAATAATCTCGAAAGGTCTTTCATGTTCTTTTCAGCCTTTCCTTTTGGATAAAAGAAAATTCGGTGGCAACTCTTGCTATTCGCAACAATTGCGATCAAACGCAAAATACCCAAGTAAGTTCTCCCACCGTGTTACAGATAGCACTATCTAAAGGAAAAGAGGAAAAGAACAAATCTTTCGAGTAGGTAGATAGCTCATAGCTGCATGCTCATAAAAACAAACAAAACAATTTTTCACACATACACAAATTCTTCTCTAAAATATTTTCGAAGACAAAACACTTTGTATACGTTCTCTCCGAAATGAGAAACATTACATAGTTCACCGCACTTAGGCATCTTTTTCAAAATATTTTCAAATACTTACACAAAAAAAGAATTTTTAAAGTGAGCTAGCAACTAAGATCCCGTAGATAACTACATATGGAAATGGTGCTAACACCTTCCCTTTCCATAACCTACCCCCCTTACTGAGAAAAAATTTTGAAAGGTCTTTCCTGTTCTTTTCACCCTTTCCTTTGTTGGATAAAAGAAAAGTTGGTGGAGACTCTTGCTAACCGCAACATTGTGATAAAATGCAAAACCAGTAAAAGTCATTTCTCCCACCGTATTACAAAAGGTCTGTTACTGGAAGTGTCTTTCTCTTTGATCCATCCTCTAAAGTGATCTTGTCCATTGGGAGGATTTTCATTCATTGAATATTCGTCATGTGAATTTCTCTGCTGTCAAACACTTAGTCATATGCAAACAGTGGTATTAAAATGCAAAGCTTATGTCTGTCTTGAAGTTTTAAAAATGCATTTTTTAGTAAAACAAAATTTTTAAGAATGTGATATCAACTCAAGATTTATAGTAATCCTTACAGGAGTCAGGATACCTTTTTGTAACATTATGTTTTCGAATTAACCCATGCTTCAATTAGGACTTTGAAGGGTTGTAACGTGGTCTGGTTCACGGTTTAAGAAACAAAGGATAAAGGCTCAACGTTTATTTGTACCCAACCCGTTCTCCATGATGTCCTTCAGTCCTATACTCAGTTAATTATGCATTTAGGTTCCAATAGAGTTTAGAATTATAACACTGATACTTGTTGATAGTTTAGAAATCGAAAGTTTATTTGAGACGACAACCATTTTTTCTTGTATCATCTTTCTTTTGTTGAGGATTTGTAGCGACCTCTTTTTGACTTTATTATCCCTAACTTTTGCCTGAACTGTTTTGTTTGAGATTACAGTCAACGGGATGCCCCGGTTTTTTCCCTAAGTCTCCTTCATAGGTTTGACTTAGTGGGCTTTTCTTTTGAAAGATAATGACTGCCCGACTTAATGATTACGGGGAACCATCATCGACTTTTGATTTGGAAGGATGTTTTTGATACTACCTTCTGTGTATGAAGGAAAAGCTTGCGATTGAATGCACAATTGAATTAACTGAGAAACTACACTGCCCCAGGTTATGATTAAGGGTTTCAATTTGCGTGAAAAAGAAAACTTCTACTTCTTAGGCTCAAAGGGGTTGACTAGGGATTAACTTCCTTATATCTCCACTATAGAGGAATTGAAGAAACGCTTGTACACCGTCAGCAAGGCCTGTTTAAAAGCATATTGTATGCGATTATGGTATCGTTTTCGTCATCCTCCCTCTAAAGGCTTATAGCTTTTAACTATAGTTGAATATCATAAAATGGAAGTAAAAAGCACAGTTTAAATATAGTGAAAACGAATGGATTAATTCAAGACAAACATATGTAATGCATTAATGAAAAAAAAAACAAAGTTTGACATAAAGATAAGTGTTCGGAGAAACAAAAGAAATTACATCTGAAAATTCAAATGAACTGGACGCTCTCAATCTTAGTCATGATTTGGCATGGGAGTAGTGATCACATTAGGAGTCTCAGGAGGGTCAAACTCAATATCCTTAGCATCAATCATATCTTGAATCTTGTTCTTCAACTTCCAACAGCCATTCGTATAATGTCCAAGACTATTAGAATGGTATGCACACCTTGCATTGGGATGCTAGCTAGGAGCAGAAGTATTGGAATTCCAAGGAGGATCCTTCAACATAATCAACTATGCCTTTAACATGTGTTGCAACGCTTGAGCCAATGACATATTGATTTTGGTAAATTATCTTTTGGGTGTATCCTGCTTATGATGATTACCATGTTGTCGTTGTTGCACTAGTGTAGGATTAGAGATCAGTACTGCCCCAGAGATTGGTTGTGGTCTCTCTTATTACGACCCTTCTTGTTGTACACAACATTGGACTCTTTCTTCCTATTGTGTGATTCTTCTAAGTATCGGAAGAGGTAGGCACCTGGATTTTACCACTTCTTATTCCATTCTCAACATGTTCCCCCTGTCAATATCAGTTTAGTGAAACCGGTTGAAGAATTTCCAAGTAGGTGATTATAGAAAAGACCTGACAGCATGCTCATGAACATGCCAAGCAATTCCCTGTCAGCTAAAGGAGGTCGAACCCTGCCTGTGAGATCTCTCTATTTTTGGGTGTACTCTTTAAAGCTTTCATTAGAGCCCATGGACATACTCTGTAATTGCATACGAGCTGGTGCGAGATCAGCATTATACTAGTACTGCTTGTAGAAAGTGGCAGCCAAATCTTCCCAGGCATGAATATTGGTCCCTTATAGTTGATAAAACCATTCTAACTGTGTTCCAGACAGGCTCTCTTGGAAGAAATGAACCCACAATTTCTTGTCAGCAGTGTATGGTTGGATTTTTAGAACATATGACCTCAGATGCAACTTCGGGCAAGAAACACCTTCATACTTAGCAAAGGTAAGAGTTTTCAACTTGGGAGGAATGACGACTCCTAATACCAAACCCAATTATTCAAAGTCTAAGCCAGGTACCTTCTGGATCTCCATAACTTTCAGATTCTCTTCTAACAGCTTATACTTCTCATCACCAGGGGGATATTGTTCATCTAAATAATCTTCTTCCCCTTCAACAGAGTATTTGACATAAACATGATTGTTATTTTCCTCATGCTTATCACTTTCATAGTTATCATCTTGTTTATTATCATTGTCCTCTAGGATTTCGATCTCCTTGACCTATTTAGCCAGACCTATGAATCTTCTCCCTATTATGATAATGTCAAATGGTTTCTTTGTCTTCTTATTCTTCTCTTTGACGATGAGTGCCTTCAGTTCTTCTTGCCCCTTGGCTAAGCTTAGTAGCATCTCTTGGAACTGAGCATTCTGAGCTTGGAGATCTTTCACTGTTTGTTCGAGATCCATTTCTGCCGAAATAAATAGCAAGGAGATGAGAAACCTGTCTTGGAAACCTGTTATGCAATGACATGGTATGTGTCGCACGGTGGCAGAACCGACTGTTTAATATGTTGGTTTTTGCATTTTTTGTTTGCAAATGTGTGGTAAGCAAGAGTCGCCACCATCTTTTCTTTTATCCAACAAAGGAAAGAGTGAAAACAACAGAAAATACCTTTTTGAGATTGTTTCTGAGAAAGGGGGGTAGATTATGGAAAGGGAAGGTATTAGCACCCTTTCCATCCGTGGTTTTCCACGGGCTCTTAGAGGTTTGCTCATTTTTTTAAATGCTTTTGTGATTTGTGTTTGAAAATGTTTTGAAAACGCCTTGGTGCAGCGAACTTTGTAATGTTTCTCAGGATAGTAGAGAACATATACAAAGTCTTTTTGAAATGTATTTTAAAAAGTAGTTTTAGTGTGTAAGTGCAACAAGTATTTTTGAGCAAACTTCTAACAATTATCTACTTTATTACTCGAAAAGGGTCGTTCTTTTCCTCTTTTCCTTTAGACAGTGCTATCCTACTATTAGTGAGTAGGTAGCCTTGTCGTTGGATGTTTGGATGGACAATCGAAGGGAGGTTACAGTCACGAAGGAAATTATGGAGATAATTTAGCAATTCTGCTTTAGGGACTAGATCATTTACCAAAAGGCAACACCGTAGGGTCATCGAGGGACTATGATCTTTTCGATTTTTACGGGTCTTTGCTAAAATATTCCTGCCTCATGACTATTTTTCAAAGCAAACCAAAGTGGGCGTACCTTAGAGGTGCTTGTGTGCGATTGTGTTGTGTTCAGTTATGTTTTGTCTTTTTATTAAGTTTGATAACATTTGATTATTAGTCTTATCATACAAGCCTATTTACTAGCAGTCAATATGAAAAGCAGTAAAAATCCAGAAAATAGAGGTCTTACGCTATTACAATGCTTCGGGGAGGGGATTTACATTATGCAAGGATAATGGGGATAAAGCGGTAAATATCCTAATTTTTATCTATTACATCCGATAGACAGATACAATAATAGTAAAATATTGGAAATAAATAAACGCGCATAAAATAGAAAAGACATCTAAAAAAATCCTAAAGAAAAGAAATCTTTTTTGTTGTTGTTGTTTTTGGTATAAAAGAAACAAGGCCTAAGTCTATTTAATCTTAATTTTAAGGATAATGTTAAGATAATTAATTAATTAATTGACAAAATTAATTTAGTGGAAAAAACAACTAGCCTAATATTTTAGTAATTTTGATTTTTATGTAAATTTAAAAAAAGATGAAAATAGAGAAATGAAGCAAAAAGTAAACAATACAAATGGGGACACCCTTCGATTGCAGGAAAAAATGGGCTTCGATCCCAGGAAAATTATGTTCTTTGATTCAGGAGAGGTGTGGCCTTTTCAATTCAGAAGAACATGCCTTTTTTCGATTGGGCTAAGGATTAAGCATGACTAGCCTTTGATCCAGGGAAGGAGGTCGTCTTTAGATCCTGGAGGTCATGGCTTTCGATCCAGGGAGGAGATTCCTCCTTCGATCTGCGATGCTACACCTGCAGAAGTACGTTAGCGAAACGAAATGCAAGACCTGGGTATCGAAACCCAGGTCCTTCGATTGTGCGCTTGCTGGGTCTTCTTAGGCCATGTCTGCAGCAAATGTTAGAAAACGAAGAACATGACCTGGGTGCCAAACCCAGGCCTTTTGATCATGTCTAGGATGGCAAATCGAAAGTAACAACAAGTATTGATGTGTTATGCAAATGCAAAGTTGGACAGTTTACCCTTTCTTACCAGCAGATTGAGTCTTCGATTTGGGTGCTTGCTGAAGGTGAGCACCTTCGATATGGGGCTTCTGGGCGTGGCTACTGCTTGGAAAATTCTGGCAACTTTTGATGGATTTTGTGGGCAGCCTCTCTCCAAGGTTTTTTTGTTCTCCTCCTTTTTCTCCCCTTTGTAATGTGTCCTTGGCCTCATATTTATAGGAGTGTGAGGGGACAAGAGAAACAATGCTGGTAACGGCCATTTGAATGCCATGAATGTAAAACGTAACCTTGGCCAAAGTTAAGGGATCTTGTCCCTTTTTGAATTTTGAATGATTATGTAACTGGCCTTCGAATGCCCTCCTTTGAATGGGCTGATGGCCTCCTTCGAATGGACCTTTGAAAACTTCTTCGAATGGCTCTTCTGGAGCTTCTTCGAATGGACTCTTCTGATGCTTCTTCGAATAGACTCTTCTGAAGCTTCTTTGAATGGACTCTTTTGTAATGCCAATCGAAGGGCCTTTGCTCTGATGTTTTAAACTAAAGGAAGCTCTGGTGCTTCAATCGAAGGAAGCTCTGATGCTCTAATCGAAGGAAGCTCTGATACTTCAATCAAAGGAAGCTCTAATGCTCCAATCGAAGGAACCTCTGATGCTCCAATCGAAGGAACCTATGATGCTCCAATCGAAGGAACCTCTGATGCTCTAATCAGAGGAAACTCTGATGCTCCAATCGAAGGAAGCTCTTATGCTCCAATTGAAGGAATTTTTAGGAATGTCAATAAGGATCCTATTGCAAGGCCAATCGAAAGGCTTTGCTAAAATGCCAATCAAAGGGTATTTTGGAGATGCCAATCGAAGGAAAATTGAAAACACTACTCATAAATTTTCTGTTTCCTTAGGAAAGGGTTTGTGACCAACCATGTAGGGGAAGACCTTGGAAACTATGAGAGGAAAAATTTTGGGGTACAATAGTTTCCCCTGTTCAATCTTCTTAAACCTGAAGATATAGATTGGCTTGTCTGTATTTCGTGATCTGAAGGTGGAAGATGATTGAACACTAGAGTGCCCAGAAATTTGCACTCGTCTGAAGTGATACTGTTGGTGAATAATATCGGAAATGGGCTTACAGATGCCATTAAAGGAGTATGACAGAGAGTCTTCGGAGATGGGCTTAAAAATTCCATCCAAAATAATGTTGACTTCATGAGATAGCCCTTTGTCAGAATTCATGTTCCTGCTGTCTGAGGAAGAGTCCGTTGAGGAACGTTAGTCTCTGTCTTGGAAAATAGAGTTTTAGGAGTTTCAGTTGTCCGTTACTCTACTGGGGAGTCATCTCTTGGCTGAAGAGATTAAAGTGAACTACTATCTGGTCAGGATCCAGGCTTTGCATTGACTTGTTGTGGGTGATAAGGTTGACTGCTTTCTGGTCGTATTCCAGGCTTCACAGTGACTTACTGGGGAAATGAGATTAAACTGTTATTTGGTCGTGTCCGGGCTTCAGTGATTTGAAGAAGTTAAGTTGTTATTTGGTCGGATCCAGGCTTCAACTTGAATCTGAGGTGTACCATTATCTGGTCGTATCCAGGATTCGGTAATTTGAAGAGATTAAGTTGTTATCTGGTCGGATCCAGACATCAACTTGAATTTGAGGTACACTATTATCCGTTTGAATCCAGGCTTCATAGTAACCGACAGAGTAAACTACTATCTGGTCGAATTCCATGCTTCGTAGTGCTTTATACTGTTATTTGGTCGAAATCCAGGCTTCACAGTGTCTGAAAGAGTAAACTGCTATCTGGTCGGATTCCAGGCTTTGCAGCGTCTTAAATCGTTGGTTGACTATTATCCAGTTGGGTTTCGGGCTTCATAGTGACTGACAGGGTAAACTGCTATCTGGTCGGATTCTAGGCTTTGCAGCACCTTATACTGTTATCTGGTCGAAATCCAGGCTTCACAGTTTCTTTGAAGAAGTGAACTACTATCTGGTCGGATTCCAGGCTTCGCAGCACCTTATACTGTTATCTGGTCGAAATCCAGGTTTCACAATGTCTTCAGTTGGAATGGTAATCAGAGAGATCTTGGTGTCGATCTAACTGAACCATAGAAAATCTTGGGTGGACATCTTTCTGAGGAAATTGCTGAAAATAGCCCTCCATCAGATGTAGCTTTTGAGAAGACTACCAAGTCACATAAGTAGCGGTGTTTGTTGATTTGAACTTTCCCTGAAAAAGGTAAAGAGTTAGTCATATGCAATGTCATGATGTATGAAATGCATCATGACGATGTTCTCAAAATAAATGAGATTATCCTGTATGCGATGTGTATGCACATGCCATGATGTATTAATATGGGATGTTATTGATATGTTCCTGGTCTAGGAAAATAAATCCTGAATTACTGTTGGAGAATATTGGGAAGTTGAATCTTTCATTTCCGTTGGGGATGATGAATAGAGATGATTCGCTGGGGATTTCCTCTTTCTGTTTGAGGATAACCTGCTGGGGATTGACTCTGCTTGAGAATTGATTCTGCTCGAGAATAACTCTATGGAGAGAGATGCTTGTTGGAAGATTCTGCCGATGTAGAGAAATAAACTCTTTTGGGGGAATGAACTTCCGTAGCTAGAGAAATTAACTCTACCCAGGAGGAGGTTTTATAAACTGTTTGCAATTATGAAAATTGGCTGGGGAAACAGATTTCAACTCTCTGAAGGAACTTTGCTGGAGGAGATAGTTCCTGCTTAGGGAAGAAGGGACCAAGACTCTGGTTGTTTCTTCTCTGTATGGAACATAGATGTCATGGGGGCGTACATAGCAGTGACTTCGTCTCAAAATGTCTATGCCCCTGTACCTGCTGGAAAGAATAACTGTCAGGACTGTAAATTATTTTTTAGACTTTGCCCTGTTCCTTAAAGTCATTAGTAACCGTCTTTTTGTTTCTTATGCAAGTATTTGTGAACAGTAATCATATTTAAATGCATATGTCAAAAATAATCATTGGACGTTTTTGAAAAACAAAACAGAAAAAGAAAAACAAATAGTTTTGTATTTTCAGATAATGGATTGTATTGATTTTTGAAGTTTTACCTATAATAGGAGTTTTGTACAAATAGGTTGACATTCTAGTAGGAGAACATCGCCGTGAGAGTGAAAACTATACAAAATAGTGTACAAAGAGAAGAAAACAAATGTGTACAATAATCCCGTTGGGTTTTAATTCTGCTATTGCCCCTATGTCTTCGAGTGTCTCATCACTTTGTTGCTGGTCCGAAGCTGATTGTATTGGTCGGTACCATTTGAGCTTGATAGTTGATACTAAAGTCTGATCACAAGGTGATCCAATGGGACATAGTGATACGCTTCAAATCCCTAATTTTTTCCTGGACTGCCCTTTCGGGTTTTCAGTCCACCGGGATACCCCTTTTTGCCCAAGCCGCCTTTTCAGGTTTTGGACTTGCCGGGTGTACAGATTTTTTTGTTTTTTATCCCTAATTTTTGCCCGAACCCTTTTGGTTCATCAAGATGCCCTTATTTTTTCCTAGGTTAGTCAACTTAGTGGATCTTTATTCATGTGTAGTATCTTTTAACTATGTCCGCATTAACAAGATGAGGAAGGTCGTCACCATCCATGGTGGTCAAAATCATGGCTCTGCTTGAAAATATGCTTTTGATCACAAATGGTCCTTCGTATGTGGGAGTCCATTTTCCCCTGTGATCACCTTGTGGCAGTATGATGCGCTTGATTATCAGATCACCCACTTGATACACTTGACGTCTGACCTTTTTGTTGAAAGCCTTGATCATCCGTTTTTGATACATTTGACCATGACAGACAGTAGTAAGCCTTTTCTTATCAATCAGATTTAGTTGATCAAGCCGAGTATGGATCCAATCATGTTCGTTCAATCCTGCATCCTTCATGATCCTCAGAGAAAGGATCTGGACCTTAATAGGCAGGACAGCCTCCATACCATATACGATAGAATAAGGCGTTTCCCCTTTCGACGTGCGTGTTGAGGTGCGATGGCCATGAAGACCCAATGGTAACATCTCATGCCAGTCTTTGTATGTCACCGTCATTTTCTGTATGATTTTCTTGATATTCTTGTTAGCATCCTTCACAGTGCCATTCATCTTCGGCCGGTAAGGGGAAGAATTATGATGCTGGATCTTGAATTGCTTACAGAGTTTGGTGATCATTGTATTGTTGATATTTGTACCATTGGCAGTAATGATTCTCTCTGGCACCCCATACTGATAAATCAGGTTGTACTTGATAAATCGTGCCACAACATTTTTGGTTACAGAAGCAAAAGAGGCAGCCTCAACCTACTTCGTGAAGTAATCAATGGCCACTAAGATGAAGCGATGCCCATTGGAAGCGGTAGGACTAATCTCTATGATCATGTCAATTCCCCACATTGCAAAGGGCCATGGAGATATCAATACGTTCAAAGGAACCAGAGGTACATGCACCTTATCAGCATAGATCTGGCATTTGTGATAAGTTCAGGAATGCTGATAACAGTCTTCTTCCATAGTGGACCAATAATATCCTCCCCGTAGGATCCTTTTAGCCATGGTGTGTCCACTAGAACGGGTGCCGAAGGTACCTTCGTGTAGATATGCCATAATCCTCTCGGCTTCATTTTTATCTACGCACCAAAGTAAAGTTAAGTCATGATTGCCCTTATAGAGGATTCCATTACTGAGGAAGAACTTTGTGACAAACCTCCTCAGGAACTTCTTATCATTGACAGATGCCCCCTCGGGATACTCTTGAGCCTCGAGATACCTTTTCACTTCATGGAACCAAGGTTTATCTGCTACCTCTTTAGTGTCAATCTCGTAGCAATATGCCGGTTCATCCAACCTTTCAATAGTGATCCGAGGGGCCTCGTTATCCCACCTGACCTTGAACATAGATGACATGATAGCTAGCGTGTCCGCTAACTGATTCTCTTCTCGTGGGAAGTGTTCAAAGGTGACCTCTTCAAAGTGTGGAAGCAGTTTCAGCACATGTTCTTTGTAAGGGACAAGATTCGGGTGCTTCGTGTCCCACTCACCTTTGATCTAGCTTATTACCAAGGCTGAATCCCCGAAAACACTCAAGAACTTGATTCTCAAGTCAATAGCAGCTTTGAGACCCATGATGCATGCTTCATACTCCTCCATATTGTTGGTACAGTTGAAGCATAGTTTGGCGGGGAAAGGAGTTTGACAGCCCTCGGGGGATATGATTACAGCACCGATGTCATTGCTGAGTGCATTGGAGGATCCATCTAAAACCATGGTCCATCGGGATCCTTCTTCAGGTCCTTCGTCCGATCCCGGTTCTTCACAGTCTGTAACCAACATA
This sequence comes from Vicia faba, assembly GCA_948472305.1. NCBI lineage: Eukaryota > Viridiplantae > Streptophyta > Magnoliopsida > Fabales > Fabaceae > Vicia > Vicia faba. The sequence goes on along the minus strand of OX451739.1, from coordinate 1,558,512,642 downwards.
ATATTCTCATCCGGGAACTCAAAATTCACGGACTGGTATTCATCCACGGCTTGATGAGCTAAATTATCGGCTATTACACTTCCCTTGATTGCTTTCTGGGTTGTGTACTGGATATCATATTCGGTCAAGATCATTTGCCATCTTGCTATTCTTCCGGAGAGTGCGGGCTTCTCAAAGATGTACTTGATCGGATCCATCTTAGATATCAACAAAGTAGTGTGGGTCAACATATACTGTCTCATTCGGCGAGCAGCCCATGCCAAAGCGAAGCAAGTTTTCTCGAGCAGTGAGTATCTTGTTTCACAGTCGGTAAACTTTTGGCTAAGGTAGTATATTGCATGCTCTTTTTGACCAGACTCGTCATGCTGCCCCAACACATACCCCATTGAATTATCTAACACTGTTAAGTACATTATCAAAGGTCTTCCTTCAATCGGAGGCATCAGAATTGGAGGCTCTTAAAGGTATTCCTTGATCCTCTCGAAGGCAATCTAGAATTCGTCATTCCACTTTACCACTTGATCTTTCTTCAGGAGTTTGAAGATTGGCCCACAAGTAGCAGTTAAATAGAAAATGAACCTGGCAATGTAATTTAGGCATCCTAAGAAGCCTCTAACCTCCTTCTCAGTGCGAGGAGCCGACATCTCTTGTATAGCCTTCACTTTTGCAGGGTCTACCTGAATGCCCTTGTCACTGACAATGAAACCTAGGAATTTATCAGACCTCACCCCGAAGGTGAACTTGTTCGGATTTAACCTCAGCTTGTACGTCTTCAACCTATTAAACAGCTTTTGTAGATGATCAAGGTGTTCTTCCTCTGTTTGAGACCTGGATATCATGTCATCAACATAGACCTCTATTTCATGGTGAATCATGTCATGGAACAAAGCTACCATGGATCGCTGATAGGTTGCCCCAACATTCTTCAACCCAAACAGCATTACTTTGTAGCAGAAAATGCCCCATTGCATGATGAAGGTTGTCTTCTCCATGTCTTCAGGTGCCATCTTGACCTGATTATAACCAGAGAAACCATCCATGGAGTAAAAGACCTTGTGTTGTATGGTGTTGTCAACCAGAATATCAATGTGGGGAAGTGGAAAGTCATCCTTGGGGCTTGCCCTATTCAAATCTCTATAATCCACACGCATCTGTACCTTGCCATCCTTTTTAGGCACTGGGACCACGTTAGTAACCCATTGGGGATAAGAGGTGATAGCCAGGAATCCAGCGTTGACATGTTTAATAACCTTTGTTTTGATCTTCTATGACATTTCAGGATGCATACGGCGGACCTTCTGCTTTACCGGAGGGCAATTTTCTTTAGTTGGCAGACGATGAACCCCAATATCCGTGTCTAGTCCAGGCATGTCTTCATATGACCAGGAAAAGATCTCGACATAATCATGCAACATCTGTATCAACTGCTGCTTGACATTAAGCCCCAGATTTGCACCGATCTTAACTTCCTTTCTATCTACCTATGTGCCCAAGTTCACTATCTCAACTGGCTCTTCATGGGGTTGTATGGCCCTTTCTTCCCGCTGTAACAGTCTAGCAAGTTCTTCGGGTACCTTATAATCTTCCTCACCTTCGTCCTCGGCTTGGTTGATCGGATTTTTAAAGTCATAACTGGCAATAGCAGAATTGTTATCAGTGGGATCCAGAGTGGATGTGGATCTGCAGTTTGATGCGTGAGTGTGTGTAAAAGCATAGTTGTATAGTAAAATAAAAGAAAAACAGAGAGCACATAATTTGTATGCATAAACGTCCAATGCTTTATTAATGCCATATGAAATTGAATTATGATAGCCCTCACAAATAAACCATTGTGCCCCGGGTAAGACACATGGCCATAGAGTTCATATTGTTTATTATATAAAAAACAAAAAGACAATTACTTCTGAATAAAAATAATTGGTACAAAGTCTCTTTCTGTCTAGTTGCTGAGTCCATCGTTGGCAGTAGGGAAGATCCAGCTGTCCATGTCATTGTCACCATCACTGTCTTCTAAGGCATTGACCCCATGGTTGCTGATACAGAGGGGAGGTCCTCCAGCCCGAGCACGACGTACAACCCTTTGAGCCCCTGAAGAGAAACCTAAGCCAAACTTGTCATACTTGTATGGTATGTTAGGGAGCTGACCCCAGATGGTATACCCACCTCCTTCAATAATTGCTTTTGCATACTTGAGAGAAGCCATTTTCAAGGGAGGCCTGGTGATCTTTGGTAGATTGGTGACAGTTTCAGTTGCAGCCATAGTCTGAGGCACCTCTTCAAAATTCTGACATGGAGTCTCGATGAACTTGCCATCCATTTCTACATACCTTAAGGAGTTCAGGTGACTGACCATGTATTCTTCCTCCACGTGTACCGTGACAATCTTTCCTTTTACCAGGTATTTCATTATTTGATGCAGAGTAGATGTGACAGCTCCTGCCCCATAGATCCAAGGGCGACCCAATAAACAAGAATAAGATGGTCTGATATATATCACGTAGAAGGTGTAGTCAAAGGTCTGAGAACCAATTTTGATGGGGATGTCCACCTCCCCGTGCACCATTCTCTTCGAACCATCGAAATCCCTTACTACTATGTTGCTGGGCTTCAAGGTCAAACCTTCAACGTCTAGTCTATCCAGAGCCTTCTTGGGCAGCACATTCAATGATGAACCGGTATCTACCAGGACATGGGCCAAAGTAATGCCCCGTCATTCGACAGAAACATGTAGCGCATCATTGTGTTTTCTCCCTCTGGGTATCAAATCAGCATCACAGAAACCCAAACTGTTATCCGCCGTTAGACTGGCCACACAATCTTCAAACTGGTCCGCAGAGGTTTCATGTGGCACATGGGCCATTTTAAGGAACTTCACCAAATCCTTTGCATGGGCTTCAAAGCACAATAGTAAGGCCAGCATAAAAATCTTTGAAGGGGTCTACCCCAGTTTCTCGACCACGTTGTAGTCGCTCCTCTTGATGATCTTCAAGATTTCTTCCATTTCCTTCTTGGAAGCCTCTGGGATAGGTATTTACTGCGCCTTCGTCCGGACAGGCTCAACCAATATGTCTTTGCCCCGAGTCTCGATCGACTCGACGATGGGGGTGTCAGCAGGGGTGATCATAGAAACTGTAGTAGTAAAATCAGGAATAATCATGGGATCGGTAACAGCTTTTGGAGGAGAAATCTCTGGGGAGAACACTCTTCCACTTTTGCTTATTTTGTTGGTTCCCACAATGTTGCCAATGTCGGGGTCAGCCTTCTCAGAAACCTGGTCTTCATCAGCCAGCTAATCTTGCTTGATGTCGTGGTAGTAGACGTCACCCCCGTAATTCCAGGGAACAGTTTTGTCTAAGGAGTATGGGATTGGCCCTGGTATAGTGATTATCAGTGAAGTTACCTTTGGAACAGATGTAATCCTGACGGGTCTTTTGGTGGAGACCCTGGGAGGATTGGCGGAAATGGTTATTATTGAAACATCCTTGTAAGAAGTGGTTGGAACGGGAGTCTTTTCAAACAAAATCTCTTTGTCGTCCATCAGGCGCTGGACACCTGTCTTCAATAAATGACAACTATTCGGTAAAGATAAACAGAGGTGGAAACCCTAGCCACATCCCGGAAATAAACTGGCCTTTAACAGGCTTCTCTTGATGGTCAGGAGAGGAGTAACAAGTTCATCAACAGTAGTAACAAACACATCATCTTCCACAATGTTGACACCACGGCCGTGCTTGGGCATAGAGCAGGGATGACATTTGGAGTTTCAGGGGCGTTGAATTTAATTTCCTTCACCTCGAGAAGGTCTTGCACCTTGTTTTTCAAAGCCCAACAGTTGTTGGTATCATGGCCCAGACTTTCTGAATGGTAGGCACAACGAGCATTAGGATTCTAGTAAGGAGAGGTAGTGTTGGGATTCTTCGGAGCTTCCCGCAAGGTTACCAAATTAGATTTCAACAGATGTGGAAAGATTTGAGACAACTTCATATTTATCCGGGTAAACTGCCTTACCAGTTTTTCTGTTTGTAGTTGATTATTTCTTTGTTGGGTGGGTGCAGGATTAGAGATCATGACAGCCCCTACCGTTGGACGAAGTTCAGTTATGTCCTAATTCCTTTGATGGTACATAGCACCAACCTCTTTCTTCCCAGCAAATGGCCTCCTTACTGTACTGGAGGATGCATCCTTTTAAATCTTCCCACTCCTGATTCCAACTTCCACCTGTTCTCCTGTCAAAATCAATTCAGTGAAGCCGGCTAAGGAACTTCCAATTAGATGGTTGAAAAATGGACCAGACAGGGTCCCTAGAAACATATCCACTAGTTCCCTATCAGACAAGGGAGGCTGGACTCTTCCTGCTAAGTCCCTCCACTTCTGAGCATAGTCCTTAAAGCCCTCACTCGAACCCATAGACATATTTTGGAGTTGTGTACGGGTCGGAGCAAGGTCTGCATTGTAGGATACTGCTTGTAGAAAGTAGCAGCCAGGTCCTCCCAATTATGAATGCTGGCTCCTTCCAGCTGGTAGAACCATTCTAGTTGAGTTCCGGACAAACTATCCTGAAATAAGTGGACCCATAAGTCATTGTCAGCAGTGTGAGGCTGGATCTTCCTCACATAATATCAGAGGTGCATCTTGGGACATGAGACTCCATCATATTTGGCGAACACCGACACCTTGAACTTTTGCGGGATGACAATCCAAGAGACCAAACCCAGCTCTTCAAAATCCAAACCTGGTACCTTCTGGACTTTCATCGCATTCAAACGATCCTCCAGTTGTTTATACTTTTCATCAGCAGGAGGATACTGCTCCTCATCATAGTCGGATTCATCATCGGATTCCTTGGGACTGGAGTCTTCCTCTCTTGTTTCCTCATCTTTGTTTCCTCCCCTTGATGAAGTTATTAGTTCAGAGGCCTACTGCATTGGTCCACTGATCCTCCTTCCCAAATTCACTAACCCAATTGGCTTCTTTGTCTTCTTCTTCTCTTTAATAAGCAGGGCTTTCAGTTTTTCTTGCCCTCTGGTCAGAGCCATGATCATTTGTTGAAACTAGGCATTCTGAGTCTGCAGATCCTTCACTATTTGTTCTAGAGCCATTGCTGAAATAAACAGCGAAGAGGATGAGAAACCTGCTGTGAAACCTTCTTATGCAATGATATGTGTTGTACCCCAAAATTTGCCCTCCCATTTCCTCAACATTTTCTCATCACAATACCCTTAGAGCTCAAGATCCAGTTAGGGTTTCCTCTGCTCAAGACTCCTCCTTGCACTGTTGACCCAAATTAGGGTTTGTGTTTGCACAAATATGTGTGTTTACAGTGATTTCTGGTAAACAACCGCTAGTCCTCCAAACTATCGAATAAACTTACTGACTGTTATTCAATTTCTCTGGTAACTCGCAGGATCGACTAGATTGATCCTAGGACGTGTTGGTCATTAGGGTAACTCTCATGATCGAACTGGTATTCATGGTTGGTATTTAGAATGTGGTGTGTGTGTTTAACTTATTTCGATTTCTCTACTAAAGATCTAAAGGCGTGATCAAGTAAATGTGCGCGAAACTAAATTACATGAATAAAGGTCAATTGTAAAGACATGTAAAAACTGCATAAAAGATAAATAAATGACTTCGAATCATAAAACAGTTAATGTAAAAGACTCTCTGGAATGTAAAAGATTGTGAAATACGAAGAAAGCGTTTAAATGCAAGAAGACTGTAAAATGACTTTAAGTAAAAAAGGTGTTCGAATGATAACAACTTGAAAATAAAGGCATGAAATGTATAATAGTTTCTGAAATGTAAAGTCTTTGAAATGGAAAGAAAGCATTTAAATGTAAGGCATCAGTAAAAAGATTTCGAATGAAAACATTTTAAATGCAAAAGCTTGTAAATGGTATTGACATGAAGATAAAGGAAAGTACTGGAAATGATAAAGAGTTTTCATTAAATCATAAACATATGGTGTTATCATACGTACATTGCTCGTGCATTCGTTTCCCTAGCCATGTGGTAATTTGAATGTTTACTGAGTTTTTTGTACAATAGATATGACACACAAAATCCTAATGCTAAGACTTCTATTTATACTACTTCGACCATAACGGTCTTGCTATAAGATTCTTCCACGTTCAGAACATGCAGAGCAATGCCTCTCTCTCGCTTCCACGCGTCTTCGAATGCTCCAGCGCATATATTTCAAATTTCGAACATCCCGCTTGCATTTGAATTTCAAATGTTTTGGCACTTCTTCGCTTCGAACGCATTTCTTAGATACAGCCTTGTTATCATTTCGAGGCTTCTTTGAATATACTCTCATAACTGTCACTCGAAGCTCCAAGATTTGATATGCCCATTCGAAGCACTGCTTCTACCATTTCGAAACATGACGTTTTGTTTCATTTCAATCGAAACGTCCAACTGACTTTGCTTCTAATAATACCATCAAAATCTTCAGCCAACAAAATGCCCCTTTAAAATATGTATTTCGATCCCTTTGAGAAACACTTATTTTAAACATATACACAAGATTTTGATGCGACCTTCGAATCACCGTAACATTTATTACATATGACTCCAGTCACGTCAATCACAACGCTTTTCAGATTCCTTAACCGCCTTGAACCATTTCACAGCATGGTGCAGTTACAAAACAATGATTATCTTTAATCACGCCTATTACCAATGTTAACTTTACGCCACCTCTTCATCAAACCAACCCACGATTTCCACGTATCACAACCTTACTCAGTGGATGCTTAAACTTCCACATTATAAAAAACCCATCAACTTAGTCTTTTTCTTTTCTTCCCTCATTCTGAATCTTTTCTCCTTCTTTTCTCACCGAAACCCTAAACTTTCAACATTCTCCCAACAATGTCTTCTTCAACTTCATCTCAACTAAAAAAGGTTTCAAAAAAGAAAGGAAAGACCACAGGAACCACAATGGAAAGTAAGGTTGGCACCTACCAAGGTCAATCTGTTCTTGTTCCCCAGATGATCTCAAAAGAGAAAGAAATGCTTTATGCATCCCAGGTACTAATTCCTACTAATGCTGCTGGAAAGAGGTTAGCTTTAATGGGCCCTCTTACAGTTTTTGAAATTTTAAAAGACACCAGAAAATTTTTCCCAGTTTGCTATAATTTCAAACCTCTGTTTAATAAAATGGATAGCCCCAAGACTATAGAGTCTTCTGATTCAACCACCGTAGAAAATCCAATCATTCCTCCTAAGGACCCTTTCGTACTAGATTATGTAAATATTAACTTCAAACCGTTTCGATCTTGCCCCACCTCCGACACTGCTTATCATAACTGGTTTAATAAGGTAGAAGCTAAGAAATCCCAGCAATGGGAAGAATTAGGTATCTACAACTTGATTAAACTGTCGAAGCCAGGTTTTACTTATAGCCACCCATTGTTATTCGCGTCCCTATATTTCTGGGACAGTACGTACAATACTTTCCATCTCCCTGGTGGAATGATCACCCCTACCTTCTTTGACATAGCGGCCATTACTGGGCTATCACCAATAGGAGAAACATATATCCCTGACAACAAAGAGCATTCGAGTATTATCGACTTCGAAGTCAAGCTAGCAAGCTTTTCAAAGTTTATCAGCCACTATCATACTGAAGGAGACAGTGTGTCGGATGTAGAACACATTGCTTTCCTTACCTTATGGCTGTCAACGTATGTCTTTTGCAGCAGATCCCTACAAGTAGCCAGTAGGTTTATTCCTCTAGCTAGAGATTTGCATGAGAATCGGAGGGTGTGCTTAAGCGAATTGCTATTAGTTGATCTTTATGAAAGTCTAAGGTCAGCTGTTTCGAGTCTAAAATCTCACACCTCCAAGAATATCCTGCTAGCTGGCCCTTTCTGGCTACTTCAGTTATGGCTAAACGCCATGTTCGAACCTTCATTATCAACGGCCAACACTATTGTTGAACAAGACCCTGAAATAGCGGATAGAATCATCGAAGGCACTAGTCTGCGAAGACTAACCCCAAACGATGATAAGGATGACTTCCAAGTCCTATTCTCAAAATATATCATGATATTCTCCAAGAGACATAAGTTCGAAGAGACCATGGCGCCTTTTGCTTCAAGGACTCATGGACCTTCATGGTTCACCATGGCTCTCTCAGAAGCTGTCAAAAGCAAAGAAATCCAAGATGTATGGAGAGCCTTCTTGTTACCCAGACTAATCTCTTCAAGAATAACTCCTGCTAAGAATCAGATTTTCCTTTTCGCTTATCAGCCCAATTTCGTTTCGAGACAGTTTGGCTTGTGCCAACTAATTCCTGAACCCCTATTTCAAACGGAAAATGCCATTACCTCTGGGCGAACCTTCAAGGCTAGAGAAGCCAAACTACATCAGGAACAATACCAAGGCTTCGCCCATTTTGAACTCATAACCTTCGAACCTACACACCTTACAGCAAAGGGGTTTCTGGAATGGTGGACAAAGTTCTATCAGACTTATATGTTCGATACTCTTACTATCCAGCAGAAACTAACTGATGCATTCGATGTGCAGGTACCATCCAAGAAAGGTATGTTTACTCATGCCAAAGAGATTAAGACTTTACAAAATTATTTCGAAACTACTTATGATCCCACACACTTGGAATCCACGGTGCATCAAGCAGCTGAGACCTTGAAGGAAAAATTCAAAGAAAAAGTTTCTAAGTTAAAACTTCCTTCAGGATTGTCACCTGAGGATAGGTATAGGTTGGCATTCGAAATGCATCCACCTAAATTTCCTAGATTACCTACCTCAGAACTGGCTCTGGCTTGGTTTCCTCCATACCCTTGGTGGTTCACTTGCAAAGAAATGTTCAAATATCTTCAAAAGAAACCAAAGCCATCTGAGACTGTGACATGGGCTCGACACTGGCTCCACGATTTCCCAGGACATCTTCGCTATGACCTTTCTGCCATGTCGATAAAATCTGATCAAGGCACAGGTGCGAATGCTTGGGGAAATCCCAAACGTTTTTCATTTTCTATATCTTTAACTTTTGCCTTAATTGTTTCGATTTTCAGCCATCAGGATAAAGACTGCTGCTTCAAAGTCAAAAGAAGGGAGCGCCTCTCAAGCCTCTATCGAAACCATTGACAATGTGACTCCATCCGAACCAACAACAATTGCTGCAACAACAACAACAACACCAATAATAACTAGTGTTCCAACTCCACAGGTAATCACTTAGCCTTGATGTTTCGAATACACTAATGCTTCATGATTTGCATCTAACTCTTTGTTTAAATCTTTTCAGACCAACAAACTTCCGCCTACCACTCCAAAGAAGCGAAAATCAAACACCACTGGGGAAGACCCCAAGGCTGGAGGGAATTTACCAGCTGCTTCGAAGAAGAAGCAGAAGAAGGATATTTCAAAAAGTGATGTACCCACTAGTGTCTCTGGACTCGATTCCAGGGATGCTGCTCCCTCACCTAAATCCAAATTTCCATCTTCGACCTCCAACGTAATGTTGGAACGCATAGCTAGCAACCTCTCTTTCGAGAGTCCACAGGTAAATTGAACTTTAAATCTTTTGAAAGAAAAATAATTTCTCATTACCTTGGTGCATGCTTTTAATATTCTTTTGCTTCTTGCAGGATATTTTAAATCCAGCTTTTACCACTTCGACTTCACCATCAAAAGCTGCTGCTCCGATCAACTCTTCTCCTCAAGGAGACTCCAGCAACCTTGTACAGAACAAAGGTTCCTCCAATATGGCGGTTCTGGCTGGGGCTTCTGAGCAGCAAGATGATCAGAGTACTTCTCCTCCTTTAAAAGAGACGAATGAAGCAACACTTCATGAATCTGCAGAGGCTTTACAAAGAACTTCTCTTCAAAAGTCCCCTCTTGAAACCCTTCAAGAGGATCCAAAGGAAACTCACGCTGAAGGAGAGAAAGCTGATTCTGGTCAAAGAAACGAAGAATCTGCAGGAGAAGGGTCTGAGGAGGAAGATGTCAACGATGGTTCAACTGCTGGGACAGAGTCCAATGCAAATAGCAGCGAAAACGAAGATATAGAAGTGGTGGATTTGGATGACGATGAAGAAGATAATGAGCACGAAACGAATGAAGGGGATGGTGACGCAACCAATAAACCCATGGAGGTCGAAATGGACGTGACTCCCCTGCGTGTGGAACTCCCTCAACCGTCTTTGTCCCGAATGACTGAAGAGGAGCTTGCACTCCTGAGACGAAATGACCCCATTGGGTACATGAAGGCGAAGCTGGCTCAAAGGGATATTCCACCTGCTAGGGCTGGCACAAGTTCGACTAGCCATCCTCTGCCCACAGATGAAAGAATTGTACTTCTTAACAGGATCAGGAGAACAATTCTTGATGTGGATATATTTGAAGTGCTCAAACAGGATAGCACTGCTTGCTACACTATGAAGGAGTTGCTTACAAAAGTCAACCTTGTTACCTGCTCCTTACCAGTTAGCACTATCTTGTTCGATCTTCAATCTTTGCTGGACAACGTGACTGGGTACCTTCTCCAAGATGAATTTGCTGCCAGAAAGGTTCAAGAAAAACGTACTGCAATGGATGCTGCTTATGAACAAGCTTCGAAACTCTCTCAAGAAGCTGAGGATCAAGCCATGTATCTAAACAAGCAAAAAATGATTATGAGGCTCGAGCTGAGTCCATCCTTCTCTGGGAAAGGCAAATCCAGGAACTTCAACAGAAGGTTAAAGAGGCTAGAGAACAACAAATAGCCTATGAAACCAATACTGCTGGTAACGAATTCGAAGAGCTTCTCAACCAGGGGCTTGCAGAAATGGAAACTGCATAACAACTCAAGGGAGAAGTGGCCACCTTAGAGGGGGCAAGACGTTTTGCTCAGCAAAGGCTTGAGTCTTTTCGAAGTACCTTCAACAGATTGAAGAATAATTCCTATTTCTAAATCTCAGTGTTTATTTGATTAAAATTTGGTTTTTTATATGTAATATTTGAACAACGCCATTTTGGCATCCCATATTGCCATTTTGGCATTTTTATGATATTTTGATTACGTTGTTACTATTCGAATCTCCTGCAGGCGTGGCTTATATTTCTTTAAATATTTCCCATTAACCTTTAGGATACGTTTATCATCCATCAGCTCTTCGATTTCATATGCATTGTTTGAGAATACCTTTAGTATTCGAAAAGGTCCTTCCCAATGAGGTGACCATTTACCTAACGTTTTATTTTTCTTGTCCATGGGCAATATGACTTTCCAGACTAAGTCATTAATAATGAATGCTTTTCTTTTCACCCTTTTGTTATATGTCCTGGACACTCTTTCTTTTTGTCTCATCAAGATTTCCAATGCATGTAATCTAACTTCGTCCAACTCAACTAATTCATTCATCATCATCTCCCAATATAATGCAGCTGGAATTTCGTTTTGTCTTTGAATTTGAACTGACTGTAGATGAATCTCTACTGGCAGTACTGCATCATGACCAAATGTGAGTTGGAAAGGCGTGGTGTTAGTAGCTTCCTTAGGAGATGTTCTACAGGCCCATAGTATTTGGTCCAAAGTTTTGTGCCAGTTCCTTGGCTTTTTACCAATATGTTTCTTGATTAACCCTATTATCACTTTATTAGCTGCTTCGACTTGACCATTTGCTTGAGCATAATATGGCGTTGATGTTAGTAATCTAAACCCCATTTCTTGGGAAAATTCTTGCATCTTTCTACCAGTAAACACAGAGCCTTGGTCTGTGGTTATGCTCTCTGGCAATCCGAACCTATAAATAATGTGTTTCTGTATAAACTCAATAATAGCCTCTTGATCAGCAACTATTAATGGTATAGCTTCGATCCACTTGGTAAAATAATCTATTCCTACCAAGATATATTTCTGTCCTTTAGACGAAGCGGGATTTATTTCTCCTATTAAATCCAATGCCCATCCTCTAAATGGCCATGGTTTGATGATTGAATGCAACTCACTTGCAGGGGCATGTTGAATCCCTGCATGTTTCTGACATTCCTCACATCCTTTAGCAAAGTCTATACAATCTTTAAGCATGCTAGGCCAATACATGCCATATCGAAATAACAGCCATTCCATTTTATGACCTGCTTGATGTGCCCCACATGCCCCATTGTGGACTTCTGACAATGCTAAGTATGCCTCACTTTCTCCTAGGCACTTCAATAATACGCCCTCTTGGGTCTTTTTGAACAATTCGTTCCCCATGAGGACATATGATAATGCTCTGTATTTTGTCTTCCTATCAACATTCAGAGTTGGGTTTGTTAAATAACTCACCAGTGGACTTCGCCAATCTGCATATGATAAAGTGTTTATGGCTAATATTTCGAATCCCTGTTTCTCAGCATAACCCAATTTCATACTTTCTAGATCTGATGGTGTGAATCTAGTAGCCATAACTCTACCCCTTAATTCAACTAAATCCTCAAAGTTTTTGGCAGAAACTTTATAACCTGAAGCCAACTGTGCTAAGTCATTTGCTTCTTGGTTTTCTATTCTTGGTATATGTTGAATATCCATGTGTTGTACCCCAAAATTTGCCCTCGCATTTTTTCACAAGAAATCTCAGCTTCAGGCATTTCCTGATTTTTCAAACTGGCTCAAGAATCGGACAAACGGACTTTTCTTGTCAGTCAAGCAAAATTAGGGTTTTTACTGATTTTCAGGGCTCTGGATTGTTTCACACAATTGGCTTAGGGTTGTGGTTGATTCTGGCTCAATTTTGATCAGGAGAATGTTCATTGGCATTTAATCAGGAATTAAGGTTTTATGGGCATATTCTCAGAAAGATTAAAATTCCACAGCACTTTGCAAGTTATTCCAAGATTCGGGTTGAATTCGCATTGTTTTTGATTTAATCAGTAAAAGAGACAGTTGGTTTGAATTCACATTAGTTAGGTTGAGCCAATCAAAAGAAGTACGCAGTTTGGATTTACAGTGTTTGTTGAAAATCAGTGAAGAGGGAATGCGCCTGTTTGGTTTGTTTTGGTTAACTGTCATTTTGCTTTGGAGATACCAGGTTTAACTGATCAGTGTGCTAAAGCATTGTTTATTTACTTATTATTCTAAATTAAATGATTGAAATTTATTTTTCAATTATTTTAATTCAAAGAGTTTCAAATAATAAATAAACAATAAAGAGAAAACAGAATTAAATTGGATAATGGAAACTTTTATTTATCTTTAAATTAACTGTACAATTGATGTTTGGAATTTAATCACAAACATTGGTTTTACATTGATTTAAATTTAAAAAGAAAATTATCCTATTTATTTCTAATTCTTCATGCTTCACTTTATTCCTCTCCATCCGAATATTCATCTGCAAAAGAAAAGGAGAAAAGTCAAAAAGCAGATAAAATAATAAAAGACAGATAAAAGAAATTCATCATTAAGGGCCACTGACTGGGATCAGTTAACCCTCTCTGCAAATCACGGGATTTCTCCCGGTTCACAAAGAGGGAAGAATTTTATTCATTTAATCATGAATGCAAAATGTCAAATGCATAAATTCAAAATATCAAACTGCATAGTTCAAGTTCAACCAAACTGAAAAATCAAAAAGTACAGTTTGCTGTCAAAAATTCCAAAGTCTACTCAAAGCTGTCATAAAGAGGATTTGGCAAAGATATGGAAAGTTCACAAAGTACAAAAGCTGTCAAAGAAGAGATAAAGAATGCAGAGGAAAGCATGATATGCAAGCAAACTCTTTTATCATCATTTCCCGTCAGAATAGCCCTTTCAGAAAAAGTACAGGAAAGAAGCATATTAAAATATCCAACTGTACTGAGAGAGAAGGGTAGAGAGATAAGAAGCAGGGTTCAGGCTTTAGGCTAGAGGCAGGCATAAGAAAATATACAAAAAGGCAGAACTTTCACCAACACAAAAAAAACATACAAAGACTCCCCACTGCATAAAAACAAATACAGAGGGCAAAAACTAAAACGAGTTTCTCAACCATCAACCTGCTGTCCAGAACAAAAAGAAAACATTCCCAAACACATAACCTCAAAAACCATAACTGTCAAAACCAAAACCAAAACCAACAAAAAAGGAAAATATACAAACCTGCATTAACCCAAAAAGCCAGGATACCAGTTCAGAAAACCCCAAAGCATCATACCTGCTAAGCATTTTGAAACCTGCCTCAGCCTCATCCTGTCAAAAAGCCTCAAGCCTAACACTACAAGCACAAACCTGCCTGAACCATACAAAAACCCACCATACTGTCAAACTCCAACCTGCTAAGAGCCTGGAGTAAAAAACCCACTATTGCATTTCTAAAAAACAGTCCAGAAAATCATGGCCTAAGCAACCCCTGCCTAAGCCATCAACCAAAAGCCATACCAACATTACCTGCATCAGCCTTACCCAAACTCGAACCTCAAGCCTAATACCAAAACCTGGCCAAGACCATTCAATCCAGACATAACCCACACAAACAGAACCAACCAACCCTAGGCCCTCAGTAAAATACATCATTGGGCAAGCTCAATAATCCAAAGGCAAATCATTCAAGGCAAGCATACAAAAGTTCTAGGCAACTGTAAGAGAAGAAGAAGGAAGCATTCCAAATCAAAACATCAGGCCCTCAGTAAGAACACATCATCAGGCAAAAAACCAGCATTCAAAAGTATACTGATACCAAAGCATTCAGAAGGGCAACAAAAGCCCTCAGAAGTTCATCTCGAGGCAACCAGCTCAACATATTCCAAAGCAGCTCAAAGCAAGATAACAAATTAGAAGAAGAGGAAAAGTAATAGGCAACACGAGAAGGCAAAGAAGATACACGGGCAAGCCTCAGGCAATTAGCATCACAGGCGTTCAACACATAGCATACAAAATAGGCAACACGAGCGTTCAAGACAACAAGTCAGAAGAGGAGAGAAGCATTCAAGGCAACAAACAGTAAAGGCGAAAGAGAAGAAGAAGAAAAGATATCATGCAAAAGGGTTTTCAAATGTCATCCTGAAACCCTAAAGAGCGTTAAAGAAGACAAACCGAAATTGCTACAAGTCCGTCATCATCTCGCTCCGCCCTTGGCTGCCTGGGCGACTCCACCTCCGTCCCTCCTCCGTCTACTCAGAAAGGTACAGATTCTTTCTCTCTTCGCATACCTCGAACCAAAGAAGCACATAATCTGAATCAATAAACAAAGAACTAAGCATGCAAAAATATAAGATCCCTAATGCGTTTGAACGAATTCATACCTTTTTTATTGCCGTTGGAGCGAGGGCAAGGAGGAGGGAGATAGATGGCACCGGTGGCCCCGAACGAAGGGAAGTACTGAGACATGCATGAGGACGAACGGAGAAGACGGAAACCTCCATGAACGCCGCTGCGCTAACCCTAAGCATTGTCAAACTGGATACTAAAACCATGAACCCTAAAAACCAACGCTTGCACTGTGGGCTTCGCCCGTTTCTGAATGCCCAAGCCCATTCTTTTCAAAAAAAAAACGTCTTTTAACATCTTGCACTAATTAACCACTCTTTTTTTTACTTAATACTAATTGTATTCTACTATTACACTAATATTTTTATTTTTAAACAAACTTAATTAAATAAAAATACAAAGTATGGCAATAGTACTTTACTACAAAAATACTTAAAAACATATTTCTATATATACATAACTCTAATAAATTTAATTAAATTATTTTGCACATACAAATAGAACCATTTTTTTTATATACAATATAGTAAAAATTGAAAATACCTTTTTCTTTTAAATGTTCCTTTTGTACATAACAATATAAAAATACACTTCTTTTTTAATATATATATATAATTCAATTCTTGACATTTAATACTTTTTGTATATAATGACAAAAATACATTTTTTACATCACATAATTAAAATTGAAAACACTTTTTTTCTTTAAATTCAAATATTCTTACTAATAAACAAAAATACTTTTTTCCACTTTGTTTCTTGATATTTATTTAAATATACTTTTTATAATAGATAAAGATACATTTTGATACATAATATAATTGAAAACGTTTTCTTTTCATTAAAACTTTCTTTTTATACATATCAAAATACAAGATTATAAGACTAATTAATTAAATAGACATTTAATTTTTCTTTAAGTTAAACAATACCTAATACACATTAATTTCACCTTGTCGCATTTGTAAATTATCACATACGCATATACTTGTACACTTACAATACATTTCACATTATACACTTACACAACACAAATACATTCACATTGCCCCTATACACATTTGTTTATCTTATGCATTGATATACGTCATTTACATTTGATCGCAAATTCGATTTGGTTGTAACTTATTGGATACTATAAGTCTCATCCCCATTCATACACTTGTACCCCCGCTCCCGGATACTTATTCTGTAATAGCGTAGACTTTACATTTCCGCAATTTACCGCTTTCAATTATACCATGGTTAGACCTAGGGTTTGCATGTACATAAAATCAAACGCTAGATAACCTAATACAAGACAAATACATGAAATCAATACACAATCACACTTGCACCCCCTAGGGTAATCCCACATGTTGCCTTCCAAAATGGGCCATGCTTGCACGTCGAGTATCTTTGGCAAAACAAATTCAAATGATCATGAGTCCCTCGATGACGCTTTCGAATGTTGCCTAAAACGGAATGATCATAGTCCCTTCAAAGCAAATTGCCAAAGACACTTGGCACCATTGCATTCATGGTCCATACGATGACCCGCGCCCGTCCCGAATAAACTTCCTAAACGCAAGATTGTCCACCAAATTCAATGGTGGAACAACATTGTTAAAAAGGGTTAAAACATAACAAAAAACCTTTGAGTACAATAGGGTAGACAAAACTCTTAGTTACTTGAGATCAATTTACAAAAACGCTTGCCTTCTTTTCAAAAACCACAATCCACAAGCACCTTCAAAAACAAAACTCTCAAAACACTTTGAAACATCTTTTCGAAAAGATACACGCCTTTGTAAAATATTCGAGTAAAGAATTGTTACAAGGTTAGCCTAAGACAAGGCATCTCTTCAAAAACATTTTCAAAACACACACACACACACACACCATTTTCAAGCAATCGAAAAACAAGGCAAGTGATCTAAAAAACCAAGTAACTAAGAGCCCATGGATAACCATGGATGAAAAGGGTGCTAATACCTTCCCTTTTCATAATCTACCCCCCGAACCCACGAAATATCTCAAAAGGTTTTTGCTGTGCTTTTTTAACCTTTCCTTTAGGATAAAATAAAAAGTCGGTGGCGACTCTTGCTCAACCGCACAAGTGCGAATACGAACGCAAAACACTAGTCAGTTCTCCCACCGTATCACAGAACTGGCGACTCTGCTGGGGACAAGAAAATTCTTAAAAGTGGGGTTACCTTAGGGTTTAGATCACTCTTACTTTCTTGCTATGATTGACTTGATTGCTTTATCTTTTGGATTCTTGTTTGGGTTTGTTGTAAATCCTACACCCGGATTTGGGGCACCTTCTTAGGTAAATAGCAAAAAAACTGCGAGGGAACTGTGCGGGGTATACCGACATGGTTGAAGCAGTAAGCTATGTTAGTGCGACATATTTGTGAGTACCGGTAACCCTTGAGTAGTCAAGGAGAGTACGGGGCCGCTGTGTGATGTCATGAAGCACTAACGAACTCTTAGAACCTTAATTGACCATCTTGGCCTCTTTAGGGTAGTGAGATAACTGACCTTGGTGCAGTCCGAGGTTGGTTGATACTCGATACTACACCCAATTGAGGGTTGCTTTCCTGGAATATTTTCGTCGCCAGTTCAGTGGCTAAATCGGAACGATGAACAATGAAAGCAATCCAGTGATATTGGGACCCTTAAAACCCGGTTACTTTTGATAGGACAGGTTTTAACCAACAAACTGAAAGAGGGTAGTACCTGAACCCCATGCAAGCCTAAGCCTAAGGACTTGTTTGCTTTGTGTGAATATGTTTGCCTGTATATACACTTGCCTGCTTTTCGCACACATGTACATAACATCATGACATCATACCATAGAATTTTCAATAACCATTTCAAGGATCTCGAGGGTTCTTTTGATGCAGGGTCACGTTGAACCGGACGTCTGTCAAGGGGCAAGGGGTTTCTCCTCTAACCAATACCATCAAAGTTCAAGTACAACAACTTGAATCAGTGGCTATGACCCACTTGACATGGTGAGCTTGATTCTCGTGGAAAGACATCCGCCGATACAAGGTTCTCCAAACAAAGATCAAGTACAACAACTTGAGTCAGTGGCTATGACCCACTTGACATGGTGAGCTTGATTCTCGTGGAAGGACATCCACCGGTGCGGAGATCTCAAATCTAAGAGCAAAGTTCAACCTCTAACATTTTCTTGTGTTTACCCCAAGAGATCCTTGAAAGCATGCATCCACATATCATGCATTGCATTTTGACAATCCTTCCTTTTTCAGGTTTCCTTACTCTCCTGCTGTTTATTTCAGCAAGAGATGGCTCTAGAAAGGTCTGTCAAAGACATCCAAGACCAGACTGCTCAGTTGCAGGAGATGTTCCTGAACTTGTCTCTGGGGCAAGAAGAGATGAAAGCTCTCCTCACAAAGGGCTTGGGGAATTCCAACAATGCCAGGAGTGATCAGATTGCGGAGCTGCAGTTTGATCTGACAACCTTGAGGACCCAACACTACAACAAATAGCACTTTTGGCAGCGCATCTACGAAAGCGCTTTTAAGAGAAAGCGCTTTCGTAGCCTTTAAAAAAAAATTCGCTTAAAAAAGCGCTTTTATAGGGTTTCCTACAAAAGCGCTTTTCAGAAAGCGCTTTCATAGGTATTTGAAATATCTAACCTACGAAAGCGCTTTTGAAAAGCGCTCTTATAGGTGGCCCTATAAAAGCGCTTTTGAAAAGCGCTCTGAAAGGGGGACCTACGAAAGCGCTTTCTAAAGCGCTCTTATATGGGGGGCATACGAAAGCGCTTTTTACCTCAGAAGCGCTCTCATATGGGGGCATACGAAAGCGCTTTTAAAAGCGCTTTCGTAGGTTGTTTTTATAATTAAATTAAAAATCACCAAATCTGATATTTGCCCTCAGATTCGTTCGTTCAGTACTCTTCTTCATTTCTTCGTCTTCTTCATTCTGCCGTCTTCGTCGCCGCCGCCGTTCCTTCCGTCTTCTTCAGTCGTCGCCGCCGTTCGTTCCGTCTTCTCCATCTTGGTAAGTTTCTTCTTCTTCCATTATCTTCTTCCATTATCTGCTTCCACGGCCTAGGTTTAGTTCCAATTATTAATGGTTGTTGTAATGTGGTTTTTGGATATGATTTTTATTACATGAACTGGGTTATCCCCTTTGTTTGGATCATAAGCTTGGTGGTTGAATACTTGAATCCATCCATTATCCCCTTTACAAGAAATGTATTTGAATGGTTTAGCCTCACTTATTTCTTTGTGGTTGCATGTTAATGCTTTTGTTGAAACGAAGTCCTAAAAATTGTAATATGAATTTGGGTGCATTACTTTGCAATTTTAATCGTTGTTTTGTGTATTTGATGGTATTGTTTTTTAAATCTTTCTGTGCAGAATAGTCTGTCGATCGATAATGTATGAACAAAAACTAAAATCAGAACATCTAAAATCAGAACATCTAAAATCAGAACATCTAAAATCAGAAACTTTTAACCATCAATAAAAATTAGGAAACAAAATCTAAAATCAGAAACTTTTAACCATCAACAAAAATTAGGAGGGGATTGATCTTAAAAATAAACTTGGACCCTTAATTCTTTAAAGCATATTATCACATATTTTGATAAAATTAATAGTTTGTTGCCAGCAGGCCGACCTAGTCGATATGCTGTGTGGTCTGGCAGTTGTGCTGCAGCGAGTAGGCGACTCTAAAATTCTAACTGAATCTGCTATTTTTTAGCTGTTGTGTATGCTGGTTTGGTGGGTCATGGTCGAGTAGCATTTTTCCTGAACAACTCATAAACTGGTAGTTCCCAGCTGGTCGATCTGGTGGATGCGCTTTGCGAAGCTGCAATATAAATTTGAAAACTAAAGTTCTTAGACTTTCACCTTACATCTATTATTAATTGAAAGTTACTTTTATTTCCTTTTGTACTTAAATTTCTCTTTACCTAGAATGTTTATCTCTCAAAGGGTCTAAACGAGCCCAGTAGTAAGGTGATCATTTTGTGATTAAAGGATGATATGATGCGTTAATCCACTCCCAAGTTCAACCCAGAAAACTTATGTGCTGACACTAATCTTGCTATGCTCACACTCCTAATGTTGAATTATATAGCATATTCAAATTAGATAAGTGTCATTATCTATTCCATTGTCAATAATAATCTAAAAGCCCTGATGAGCTCACACCCAGACTGTTAGTTATATGAAGCATATTAGATAATTGTCATTAACTATTTCATTTTCAAATTATATTATTACAATTGTGTTTATCTATTAACAATCTCAAAGACCACTTTAGTGGAAATAAAAATTGCATGAAGCGCTTATAAGTCCAACTACTATAAATTAAGTCATCACCCCCGGTATGATCACTATTACATGTTTGGATTTAAATGGTGGTTAAAGCTATGAATGTATTTGAATAAATGCTTTGTAGAAAAATCATTCATTATACAATAGCTTACAAATCTGAGAGAATATCATATGTTTGGAGTTTGGCAATGAGATGTATGATAGAGATCAACCACCTAATATTTCTTTTTTCTTTGTAATACTTGTATTTCTGCATAATTAAATCTTATGAAGCTTAACTGTTATAAAATGATAAACCAAGGCCTCATTACAGCTTCAAAATCTAATTAAATATGCACTAAAGACAAGTATTGATAACTGAAATGGTCTTCAAATAGTTTGGTCCCTAGGCTTAAAGTTTATAACTTGAATGCTAAGTAGGAAGCATGCTTCTGTTTTTTACATAATTGCTGGTGCTGCTAAATTCTAGTTGAAATATTTAGTATCTAATTCTATTGTTTTTGGTTTAGTCATGCTTTCATCAATAAAATTGAATGCTTTTGGTTTAGTATTAGCTAGTCCAATACCTTCGTATAAAGAAGCATATCCTTGTAAACTTCCAAAGCAGTTTTCCAGGTTCTGTCAATTTCTGTGTATGCAAGTATAAGAATAGTGTTTTGTGGGAGCACTGTTATATGCAGTTTTTGTCTTTGATGCACAACCAAGTATTTTATAGTCTCTTTTATAGCAAGTCTCATGTTTCATATATTTCAAAGGATTTACATATAACTTATTATTTGCGGATTATATTGCGTAAAAGCTCTTGATGAAAGCATGTAAGAGAAACATGATCACCAATTTAGTTAGTTTGTTTATGCATTTGAAAGACACATATATACCTTTCTTTGGTGTTTACATCATTGATCTCACAATTATCATACTTCAAGTAGTCAATTCCCATAAAGAATCATTGAAAATTGATGTTAATTAAATTCATATAGTATATAATTTATGTAAATGCAAAATGGCTTTTGAATGAGCTGCATATTTCACGGGAAGCAAATGATTTTACATCTTGCACTTCATGCCCTTGGGATCCAGATTCCAGACATCTTTATTTTCATATTTAAAATGATTTTGAAAAATAGTTCTTGTCACCAAAAAAATGATTGAATAGCGTACTAGACCACTCTTTTTAAAACACTTTGTGGCACTGTTTAAAATTTAGCAAGTAGACTAAAAATTTGTTATCTGACATCTTAGTTTTTTGAAATATTTAGGATTGTTTTATTTATGTTTTGATGTAGGTATATTTCTTTTTCATTCTTTATCAGTTCGAAACTATTTAATCATAAATTTAATAGTATCCATCTTTTCATTCTATTTAATCCATTGTCCGAAAATATTGAATAACATTCTATTTAATTCATTCCGTGTATACTTTGTGTTTTGACAGAAAATGTATCACGATGTTCCACAATGGGATGTTCCACAAGATGATGCAGAAAATGTTCCTCAAGGAGATGTTCCACAAGATAGTGTTCCACAAGACACTTCAGATAAGGACATCACACGAGGCATAACTATCATGCGGGGAATCATCCGTGATAGAGATAGAGGTATTACGTATAATGTAGAGTGGAATAATGATGACCAACTGATTGGGCCTAATTCTGCAAAGCTGACAAGCTACATCGGTACGCTTGTTCGTATGCACATTCCGATCACCACTACTAGCTGGAAAAAAGGAGAGTTGGATGCTAAAGAAAGAATTTGGACCGAGATAAAGGTATCATATATGGTTGTTGTTATTTGCTTTATTTTGACGAAATTATTGTTTTTAAATTACATATACTAACACCCTCTATGCGTATATTTTTTTGTAGAGGTCTTTTAACATTGAAGATGCCCGCAAAAAGTATATAATGGGCTTGGCCGGAAAAAGACATAGAGGGTGGAGAAATTTTTTGACAAATAAGTTTCTTAAAGACAATGAAGGAAATTTTGTTGAAGAGGAACCTGAACGACCAAAAAAATATGAGAGCTTCATTACACCCGAAGAATGGGTTGCTTTTGTGGGCCAAAGAAAAGACGATAATTTCAAGAAAGTGAGTGCTGTAAATCGGGATAGAGCGTCAAAACCCGCATATCCATATAAAAAAGGTCGTTTGGGATATGCACGCTTACAGGAAAAAATTGTAAGTAAATCTCAATTCTACGATCTTATTAATTATCTCAATGTGTATTATTAATTTGTAACAATGTGTATTGATGATTTTATTATTTGTAACAATGCGTAGTTGGAGGAGACGCAGAGTGACGAAACATCACTACCTGCACATGTGCTGTGGAAGGAAGCTCGTGTTGGCAGAGATAAAGTTGTTAACCCCGATCTGCAACATATTTATGATGAGTGTGTAAGTATACCATTATGTCTTTAATTAATATATAATTAACGTTGTGTCTTTAATTATCGATATTTAAATGAATTACAGGAGACTATATCGCAATCGGTATCCTCGGGTGATGACTCGAATATCAGGAGCGTACTCAGTCGAGCACTATGTGTTGCTGAGTATCCGGGACGAGTGAGGGGTAAAGGCCATGGTGTGACTCCTACCTCTCTTTATAACAATCCAAGAAGAAGAAATCCTAGCAATGCGGAAGTGATGCAAACATTGCAGGATTTACAAGCACAAGTCCGTGAACTGCAGAGGGACAAAGAGAGGTATATGGCCGAAAGGAGCAGTTCACAGTTCAAAGAAACTAGTGACAAGGCTAGTATCAACCGTCAACAAAATTTTCCCGAGGTAATTAAGATGATAATCCATTATATTTAGAGAAAGTATAATTATAACGGTTATTATTGTCAACATTAAAGGAAGTCTAACGGTTATTATTGGTTTAGGGCATTTCATGTTGTCAGCTGTATCTAGCTTCTCCGACTTATCGGGTAGTTGGCAAGGGAAAAGTGCACAACACCTCGGGAGATTTAATTCACCATAGACCGCTCCCGGATGGCCACATGAAGGTATCGGTTGATGTTGTTTTAGATATGAATGCATTGCTACCGGTACCTGACATTGTTGCGGAGACCACATTGCTGCGAGATGCAGTAGGATCTTTTGTGGCATGGCCATCAGACCTCATCTGCATAGATGATCAGGTATGTTGAAAACCATTATGAATCTTTAAGTATTCAACTGACAGTTCTGACCTGAATTTTATACATGGTAATTTTAGACTCCTGCAAAACCCGCATCTAAGGATAAAGGGATTTTGCAGCACGGCGAGTGTATTGCATCGCAAAGACAGGTACTTTTATAGTGAATTTCATTTATGATCGGAATAAAAAACTGCATAACTTTGTATCTTACATAATTCTATATGATTTTTAAGGTACCTTCTCAAGATCAGTCACAGCAGGTGAGCCATAAAGCTAGTAGGGTTCCACCTAAGAAGAAGGTTCCTGTCCGTAAATTTGTGCCTAGGTATCGACAGTGTCTGGAGACACTAGTTGGCACATCAGATTTGATGAATGATGGAATTCGTCAAATCGATGTGGATGAAATTGTCTTTGGTTTTCCATGTACCGAAACCATTGGATTAGAGGACATGGAACAAATCTTTCATCATCGAGAGTTAGGCATCAGTGTGATGCACTCGTACATCCGGTAACCCGATCAATATATTATTTGATTGGTTGAACATTTTTTTTAAACATTTAATTGAAATAGTCTAATATTAATTATGTTTTTATTTAAGGATGTTATTTGACAAATTGATGCGCGGGAATCAATTGTCAAATAGATTCCGTTTCGTGTCAACCTCCCGTGTTAGCGGAGCAACAATTTCTAGGGAACCTGATTCAGTAAGAGAACACTTGGTCGAAAGATTCAGGACAACTGCCAGTACAGAGAGCTTGTATCTTTTGCCTTATAATACAGGGTTAGATTTTCATTCTAAGCTCCTTTTAATATTTGTATTTTTTACATTAAAATTCGCTTCTAAATTGTTGCTTTAATTTATAGATGTCACTGGTTGTTGCTTGCAATCAATCCCATAAAAGAAGTGGTCTATTACCTGAATTCGGTTGACGGTGATTGGACAAATTATCCGGAAATGAAGCTAGTGATTGATACGTAAGTGACATTATTCTAAATATTCGTTTGTGTTTATATATTTAATTATTTCAATGTCATTGTTCTAAATAAATATTTTAATTTTGTCATCAGTTCAATACAAGTATTCCGATGTGAAAGGGGAGCACGAGTACCACGGTCTAGATCAAACAACATTAATTGGATCAAAGTACAGGTATATAAATTTCAACAATTTTGCTTATAATATTTATGCTACTTGATAAATCAATAGATGTGTATAATCTTATTTGTTTTTCTATGTAGTGCCCTCAACAACAAAACGGCATAGATTGCGGATACTTTGTTTTGATGTTTATCAAAGAAATCATTCAAATGAATGAAATCGAGATTCCAATCACGGTATGGATTTATACTTTGTTTTATTACTTATCGGATTTTGCATATAATTTATTACATTAAACTAAATCATGCATATATTTTGTTTTGTAATGTAGTATTTTGATCAATACAATTGTCCATATTACTCGCCACGTCAATTGGAAGAACTCAAAGAGGAGTTGTGCCAATATTTTATTGAGCTAAGAATCATATAATAAGGTACGATTACATTGTTGTGTGAAAATTGGTTAATTATGAATATATTATTTTGTGTATACAACACTGACCGTGTTATTATGTTCATATTGCAGGATCAGGACCTTGGATATATATGTAGATTAGGATTGATTTACTTAGTGTTATATAGCTGATTTCTTCGGGTGTATTTTGTTACGTTTAAAAACATGTAAATATTGAATTACAATGGTGTATATATATTTTGGATATGAATTGATTATAATGGTATTTGTGTATATATATATAATATTTGGTATTTGAATTACATTTGGTATTTGGATTAAAACTAATATATATTGGTATTTCTAGATTAGATTGTAAAATACCGGTTTAAGAATTACAGGTTTGCTGCAAAAAAAATGCAGGTTTAGAAATTTTTTAAATTTTAGATTTTTCAGTAGAAAACCTATGAAAGCGCTTTTAAGAAAAAGCGCTCTCTTAGGCCTACCTATGAAAGCGCTTTTAAGTAAAAAGCGCTTTCATAGGTAGGCCTAAGAGAGCGCTTTTTTCTGAACAAAAAGCGCTCTTATAGGCCTACTTTATATGCATTCTGAATACACCTATGAAAGCGCTTTTTGTTCAGAAAAAAGCGCTCTCTTAGGCCTACCTATGAAAGCGCTTTTAAGAAAAAAGCGCTTTCATAGGTAGGCCTAAGAGAGCGCTTTTTTCTGAACAAAAAGCGCTTTCATAGGCCTACTTTATATGCATTCTGAATACACCTATGAAAGCGCTTTTTCAGGAAAAAGCGCTCTCTTAGGCCTACCTATGAAAGCGCTTTTTACTTAAAAGCGCTTTCATAGGTAGGCCTACGAGAGCGCTTTTTTCTGAACAAAAAGCGCTGCTAAAACCTTTAGCAGCGCCACCTACAAGAGCGCTTTTAAGCGCTTTTAAAGCCCAAAAAAAGCGCTTTCGTAGGTTATTTCTGGCATAGTGCAAGTGATGGGACAGTTGGTGGGCCAGATGGCTCTCATCCAAGACCTATCCCAAAGACAAGAGGAACTCAGAGTTCTTGTCCGCCAACTGCTTCCAAACAACCAACTGGGGAAAACATCTGAGGTTGAAGAGCAAGTCACCGCTCAGCCTCCATCCACTCAAGAAGACAAGGGGAAAGCTCCTTTGCTTGCTTCAGGGTCACAAACCCATCAACAACCTCGCCAGCATCAAAGGGGTAATCGGCGTAAGCAAGAAACATCGGGAAGACAGTTTACGGAGACTGAAATACCATCATTTTTCATACTGAAGCGCATGTTGGAGGTCAACTTGCTTACCGTAAAGGACCCTCCTTAGAAGCCCAATATCTCCTCTCCTCACTATCATCCCGACGCATTTTGTGTTTACCACTCCTACAGCCCGGGACACGACACCAACGACTGTTGGGCCTTGAAGAACAAGATTCAAGATCTGATCGACATTGGGGTGCTGGAATTCATGCCAGACGGCGAGATGAAAATCTTCCGTTAAAGGGTTCTCCGCCTGAAGTGACGAAGCTCAAGCTGAAAGACTTTTGCTTCTTTTTGAATTTTCAAAGTTGTAATTTCTTTTGTTGTCAAACAATTATCTGTTGATGTTAAAACTTTGTTTTCATTAATGCATTGCATATGTTTGTTTTGAATTCATCCATTCGTTTCACTACTCTTATGCTTTTCTTTATGATATTTGACTCTTGATAAAAAGCTGTAAGCCTTTAGAGGGAGGATGACGAAAAAATACCATAATCTCATACAGTATGCTTTTGAACAGACCTTGCTGATGATGTACATGCATTTCTTTCAATTCCCAAACACTGGAGTTATAAGGAAGTTAATCCCTAGTCAACCCCTTCGAGCCAAAGAAGTAGGAGTTTTCTGTTCTAAACAATCGAAACCTTTGATATAAACCTGGGGCAGGGTAGTCTCTCAGTTAATTCAAAAGAAAATGCGCATTAAAGTCGCAAACTCTCAGTTCGTAATGCAACGAACGATGTCCAAAAAAGAGAGAAAGCATTCCTTTGGAATCAAAAGACAAGGGTGGTTCCCTATCACATAGACAGTCAGTCTCTCAAAAAGAAAAAGCCCACCAAGCCAAAGCCTATAAAGGAGGCTTAAGAAAGTTGGGGCATCCCGCTGACAGTAATCCCGGAAAACGGTAACAGTCAGGCAAAAGTTAGGGATAACAAATCAAAATCAAAATAGTGAGGTCATTACAAAATCTTCAACAGCATGAAAAAATGTTGAAAAAGAAAAGGAGATGATGGCTGTCTCCCCAAATTCAACTGGTGAACCATCGCCCAAAAGTCGTTCCAAACTCAAAACAGAGTAAGACGCGCAATTAACTGAGCTTAGGTTGGAGAACATCACGAAGAGCGGGTGGGTACAAATATACTTTGAGCCTTTATCCTTTGTTTCTTAAACCGTGAACCAGGCCATGTTACAACCCTTCAAAAGTCCTAATTGAAGCATGGGTTAGTTCGAAAGCATACTGTTACAAAAGGTATCCTGACTCCTGTAGGGCTTTACTCTAAATCTTGTGTTGACTAGTCTGATGAAAAGTTTTCTGCTAAAAACGCATTTTTCAAAACGAAAAAAAAACTTCAAGACAAACATAAACTTTGCATTATTTGAATATCACTGTCTGCATTTGGCTTTTTGTTTGACAGCGAAGAAATTCATACAGCGAATGTTCGGAGGAACGAAAACTCTCTCAGTAAGTAAAAATCACTTCAAGAGGATAACACTTCCATCAAATCTCCTATCAACAAGGGGCATGACATGTCATTAACCTGGGGCAGTCCAGTCAAGGTCCAACAGATCTTTCAAAATTCAATTAACCTGGGGCAGTCCAGTCAAGATTTCAAGAAATCTCTCAATATGAAGAGTAATCTGATTCAAGATTCCTTCAATCACCACTTGGGGCATTCGAATGTCAAAAGTGTTCAAGAACCCGATGCAGTTTTACACGAGCTCATCGTCAGGAAGCCCTACACCGGTTCCTCTTCAAGATTTCTGAAAATAGTTTACGGGTTCTCCAAGTAAACGGATGTTAACCTATCACTTGTTCAGATTCTTCTCAAGACTTCTGAAAACAGTTTATGGATTCTTCCTAACAACGGATGTTAATCTATCAGCTTGTTCAGATGCAACCTTTGAAATTAGTTTACGGACGCTTCCCAACAACGGATGCGGCTCTATTGCTGATTCAATCTCAAGATTTCTGAAAACAGTTCACGGGTTCTCCAAGTAAACGGATGTTAACCTATCACTTGTTCAGATTCTTCTTCAAGACTTCTGAAAATAGTTTATGGATTCTTCCCAACAACGGATGTTAATCTATCAGCTTGTTCAGATGCAACCTTTGAAATTAGTTTACGGACGCTGCCCAACAACGGATGCGGCTCTATTGCTGATTCAACTTCAAGATTTCTGAAAATAGTTCACGGGTTCTCCAAGTAAACGGATGTTAACCTATCACTTGTTCAGATTCTTCTCAAGACTTCTGAAAACAGTTTATGGATTCTTCCCAACAACGGATGTTAATCTATCAGCTTGTTCATATGCAACCTTTGAAATTAGTTTACGGACGCTTCCCAACAACGGATGCGGCTCTATTGCTGATTCAATCTCAAGATTTCTGAAAACAGTTCACGGGTTCTCCAAGTAAACGGATGTTAACCTATCACTTGTTCAGATTCTTCTTCAAGACTTCTGAAAACAGTTTATGGATTCTTCCCAACAACGGATGTTAATCTATCAACTTGTTCAGATGCAACCCTTGAAACAGTTTACGGACGCTTCCCAACAACGGATGCGGCTCTATTGCTGATTCAATCTCAAGATTTCTGAAAACAGTTCACGGGTTCTCCAAGTAAACGGATGTTAACCTATCACTTGTTCAGATTCTTCTTCAATATTTCTGAAAACAGTTTACATATTCTTCCCTACAACGGATGTTAATCTACCAACTTGTTCAGATGCAACCTTTGAAATTAGTTTACGGACGCTTCCCAACAACGGATGCGGCTCTATTGCTGATTCAACTTCAAGATTTCTGAAAATAGTTCACGGGTTCTCCAAGTAAACGGATGTTAACCTATCACTTGTTCAGATTCTTCTTCAAGACTTCTGAAAACTGTTTATGGATTCTTCCCAACAACGGATGTTAATCTATCAGCTTGTTCAGATGCAACCTTTGAAATTAGTTTACGGACGCTTCCCAACAACGGATGCGGCTCTATTGCTGATTCAACTTCAAGATTTCTGAAAATAGTTCACGGGTTCTCCAAGTAAACGGATGTTAACCTATCACTTGTTGAGATTCTTCTCAAGACTTATGAAAACAGTTTACGGATTCTTCCCTACAACGGATGTTAATCTACCAACTTGTTCAGATGCAACCTTTGAAATTAGTTTACGGACGCTTCCCAACAACGGATGCGGCTCTATTGCTGATTCAACTTCAAGATTTCTGAAAACAGTTCACGGGTTCTCCAAGTAAACGGATGTTAACCTATCACTTGTTCAGATTCTTCTTCAAGACGTCTGAAAACAGTTTATGGATTCTTCCCAACAACGGATGTTAATCTATCAGCTTGTTCAGATGCAACCTTTGAAATTAGTTTACGGACGCTTCCCAACAACGGATGCGGCTCTATTGCTGATTCAACTTCAAGATTTCTGAAAACAGTTCACGGGTTCTCCAAGTAACGGATGTTAACCTATCGCTTGTTCAGATTCTTCCCAAGCTAGCTCCACTCAGAGTCAAGCTTCATTATCCCCAGCAAAGCTAAAACTTCAAATTATCAATCCCCAGCGGAGCCAGACCATTGAACCTTCTCCCCACAGAGTTTTGGAGAGGGCAAATCTGGAGTTCCCCGGTGAAGTCGCCAGAGTTACTTCCCACCAAGCTAAAGATTCTCAATCTTACCTCCCCAGCAGGAGCCTATTAGTTTGGAACTCCCCAGTAGAGGTCATCAGGAATTCTCTTCCCCAGCAGCAGCCAAGGATTTATTTTCCCCGGCAGCAGTCAAGATGCTTTTATCTTCAGCCATCTCGGATTCATTTATCCTCAGCAAGATAGCTCATCAGCTTACATGCGCATTCATCACATTCATGTCATAAACATTGATGTCACATACATTGCATCATAACATTGCATACGGCTAACCCTTTACTTTTCAGGTAAGAGCAGTCGACAGACACAGATCATCTCCCGAGATTCATCCAGAAATAGTTCAGATGTGACCCGGACACGGCGACGTTCTGATACTTATTCCGGATCCATTCAAACGCATCATCAGGAAACCCTACACCGGTTCCTCTTCAACTTCAAGACTTCTGAAAACAGTTTACAGATTCTTCCCTACAACGGATGTTAATCTACCAACTTGTTCAGACTCTTCTCAACTTCCGAAAACAGTTTACGGATTCTTCCCAACAACGGATGTCAATCTACCAACTTGTTCAGGCGCAACTTTTGAAAACAGTTTACGGACGCTTCTCAACAACGGATGCTGCTCTATTGCTTATTCAATCCCAACTCCTGAAAATAGTTTACGGATTCTCCGAAACGTGGACGTCAATCTGTTGCTTGTTCGGACCCCAATTCAGAGATGTTCCAAAACATGGAGGCCCTTCTGATACTTGTCCACTCACCATTGACATACAGTTCAACATTTCCAGATGGCATCTATAAGCCCATCCTCCTACCAGCAGTCGCCAAAATGGCATCTTTAAGCCCATTCTCAGATGGCATCTTTAAGCCCATCACCAAATGGCATCTGTAAGCCCATTCACCTCTACCATCATGTCGCCGAGTGCAAATTTTCTGGGCACTTTAGTGTCCAATCTTCTTTTACCTTCAAGTCGCGAAAGGCAAACTTGCCAATCTAACTCTTCAGGTCCAAGAAGATTGAACAGGGGCAACTGTTGTACCCCAAAATTTGCCCTCGCATTTTTTCACAAGAAATCTCAGCTTCAGGCATTTCCTGATTTTTCAAACTGGCTCAAGAATCGGACAAACGGACTTTTCTTGTCAGTCAAGCAAAATTAGGGTTTTTACTGATTTTCAGGGCTCTGGATTGTTTCACACAATTGGCTTAGGGTTGTGGTTGATTCTGGCTCAATTTTGATCAGGCGAATGTTCATTGGCATTTAATTAGGAATTAAGGTTTTATGGGCATATTCTCAGAAAGATTAAAATTCCACAGCACTTTGCAAGTTATTCCAAGATTCGGGTTGAATTCGCATTGTTTTTGATTTAATCAGTAAAAGAGACAGTTGGTTTGAATTCACATTAGTTAGGTTGAGCCAATCAAAAGAAGTACGCAGTTTGGATTTACAGTGTTTGTTGAAAATCAATGAAGAGGGAATGCGCCTGTTTGGTTTGTTTCGGTTAACTGTCATTTTGCTTTGGAGATACCAGGTTTAACTGATCAGTGTGCTAAAGCATTGTTTATTTACTTATTATTCTAAATTAAATGATTGAAATTTATTTTTCAATTATTTTAATTCAAAGAGTTTCAAATAATAAATAAACAATAAAGAGAAAACAGAATTAAATTGGATAATGGAAACTTTTATTTATCTTTAAATTAACTGTACAATTGATGTTTGGAATTTAATCACAAACATTGGTTTTACATTGATTTAAATTTAAAAAGAAAACTATCCTATTTATTTCTAATTCTTCATGCTTCACTTTATTCCTCTCCATCCGAATATTCATCTGCAAAAGAAAAGGAGAAAAGTCAAAAAGCAGATAAAATAATAAAAGACAGATAAAAGAAATTCATCATTAAGGGCCACTGACTGGGATCAGTTAACCCTCTCTGCAAATCACGGGATTTCTCCCGGTTCACAAAGAGGGAAGAATTTTATTCATTTAATCATGAATGCAAAATGTCAAATGCATAAATTCAAAATATCAAACTGCATAGTTCAAGTTCAACCAAACTGAAAAATCAAAAAGTACAGTTTGCTGTCAAAAATGCCAAAGTCTACTCAAAGCTGTCATAAAGAGGATTTGGCAAAGATATGGAAAGTTCACAAAGTACAAAAGTTGTCAAAGAAGAGATAAAGAATGCAGAGGAAAGCATGATATGCAAGCAAACTCTTTTATCATCATTTCCCATCAGAATAGCCCTTTCAGAAAAAGTACAGGAAAGAAGCATATTAAAATATCCAACTGTACTGAGAGAGAAGGGTAGAGAGATAAGAAGCAGGGTTCAGGCTTTAGGCTAGAGGCAGGCATAAGAAAATATACAAAAAGGCAGAACTTTCACCAACACAAAAAAAACATACAAAGACTCCCCACTGCATAAAAACAAATACAGAGGGCAAAAACTAAAACGAGTTTCTCAACCATCAACCTGCTGTCCAGAACAAAAAGAAAACATTCCCAAACACATAACCTCAAAAACCATAACTGTCAAAACCAAAACCAAAACCAACAAAAAAGGAAAATATACAAACCTGCATTAACCCAAAAAGCCAGGATACCAGTTCAGAAAACCCCAAAGCATCATACCTGCTAAGCATTTTGAAACCTGCCTCAGCCTCATCCTGTCAAAAAGCCTCAAGCCTAACACTACAAGCACAAACCTGCCTGAACCATACAAAAACCCACCATACTGTCAAACTACAACCTGCTAAGAGCCTGGAGTAAAAAACCCACTATTGCATTTCTAAAAAACAGTCCAGAAAATCATGGCCTAAGCAACCCCTGCCTAAGCCATCAACCAAAAGCCATACCAACATTACCTGCATCAGCCTTACCCAAACTCGAACCTCAAGCCTAATACCAAAACCTGGCCAAGACCATTCAATCCAGACATAACCCACACAAACAGAACCAACCAACCCTAGGCCCTCAGTAAAATACATCATTGGGAAAGCTCAATAATCCAAAGGCAAATCATTCAAGGCAAGCATACAAAAGTTCTAGGCAACTGTAAGAGAAGAAGAAGGAAGCATTCCAAATCAAAACATCAGGCCCTCAGTAGGAACACATCATCGGGCAAAAAACCAGCATTCAAAAGTATATTGATACCAAAGCATTCAGAAGGGCAACAAAAGCCCTCAGAAGTTCATCTCGAGGCAACCAGCTCAACATATTCCAAAGCAGCTCAAAGCAAGATAACAAGTCAGAAGAAGAGGAAAAGTAATAGGCAACACGAGAAGGCAAAGAAGATACACGGGCAAGCCTCAGGCAATTAGCATCACAGGCGTTCAACACATAGCATACAAAATAGGCAACACGAGCGTTCAAGACAACAAGTCAGAAGAGGAGAGAAGCATTCAAGGCAACAAACAGTAAAGGCGAAAGAGAAGAAGAAGAAAAGATATCATGCAAAAGGGTTTTCAAATGTCATCCTGAAACCCTAAAGAGCGTTAAAGAAGACAAACCGGAATTGCTACAAGTCCGTCATCATCTCGCTCCGCCCTTGGCCGCCTGGGCGACTCCACCTCCGTCCCTCCTCCGTCTACTCAGAAAGGTACAGATTCTTTCTCTCTTCGCATACCTCGAACCAAAGAAGCACATAATCTGAATCAATAAACAAAGAACTAAGCATGCAAAAATACAAGATCCTTAATGCGTTTGAACGAATTCATACCTTTTTTATTGCCGTTGGAGCGAGGGCAAGGAGGAGAGAGATAGATGGCACCGGTGGCCCCGAACGAAGGGAAGTACTGAGACATGCATGAGGACGAACGGAGAAGACGGAAACCTCCATGAACGCCGCTGCGCTAACCCTAAGCATTGTCAAACTGGATACTAAAACCATGAACCCTAAAAACCAACGCTTGCACTGTGGGCTTCGCCCGTTTCTGAATGCCCAAGCCCATTCTTTTCAAAAAAAAAAACGTCTTTTAACATGTTGCACTAATTAACCACTCTTTTTTTTTACTTAATACTAATTGTATTCTACTATTACACTAATATTTTTATTTTTAAACAAACTTAATTAAATAAAAATACAAAGTATGGCAATAGTACTTTACTACAAAAATACTTAAAAATATATTTCTATATATACATAACTCTAATAAATTTAATTAAATTATTTTGCACATACAAATAGAACCATTTTTTTTATATACAATATAGTAAAAATTGAAAATACTTTTTTCTTTTAAATATTCCTTTTGTACATAACAATATAAAAATACACTTCTTTTTTAATATATATATATATATATATAATTCAATTCTTGACATTTAATACTTTTTGTATATAATGACAAAAATACATTTTTTACATCACATAATTAAAATTGAAAACACTTTTTTTCTTTAAATTCAAATATTCTTACTAATAAACAAAAATACTTTTTTCCACTTTGTTTCTTGATATTTATTTAAATATACTTTTTATAATAGATAAAGATACATTTTGATATATAATATAATTGAAAACATTTTCTTTTCATTAAAACTTTCTTTTTATACATATCAAAATACAAGATTATAAGACTAATTAATTAAATAGACATTTAATTTTTCTTTAAGTTAAACAATACCTAATACACATTAATTTCACCTTGTCGCATTTATAAATAATCACATACGCATATACTTGTACACTTACAATACATTTCACATTATACACTTACACAACACAAATACATTCACATTGCCCCTATACACATTTGTTTATCTTATGCATTGATATACGTCATTTACATTTGATCGCAAATTCGATTTGGTTGTAACTTATTGGATACTATAAGTCTCATCCCCATTCATACACTTGTACCCCCGCTCCCGGATACTTATTCTGTAATAGCGTAGACTTTACATTTCCGCAATTTACCGCTTTCAATTATACCATGGTTAGACCTAGGGTTTGCATGTACATAAAATCAAACGCTAGATAACCTAATACAAGACAAATACATGAAATCAATACACAATCACACTTGCACCCCCTAGGGTAATCCCACATGTTGCCTTCCAAAATGGGCCATGCTTGCACGTCGAGTATCTTTGGCAAAACAAATTCAAATGATCATGAGTCCCTCGATGACGCTTTCGAATGTTGCCTAAAACGGAATGATCATAGTCCCTTCAAAGCAAATTGCCAAAGACACTTGGCACCATTGCATTCATGGTCCATACGATGACCCGCGCCCGTCCCGAATAAACTTCCTAAACGCAAGATTGTCCACCAAATTCAATGGTGGAACAACATTGTTAAAAAGGGTTAAAACATAACAAAAAACCTTTGAGTACAATAGGGTAGACAAAACTCTTAGTTACTTGAGATCAATTTACAAAAACGCTTGCCTTCTTTTCAAAAACCACAATCCACAAGCACCTTCAAAAACAAAACTCTCAAAACACTTTGAAATATCTTTTCGAAAAGATACACGCCTTTGTAAAATATTCGAGTAAAGAATTGTTACAAGGTTAGCCTAAGACAAGGCATCTCTTCAAAAACATTTTCAAAACACACACACACACACCATTTTCAAGCAATCGAAAAACAAGGCAAGTGATCTAAAAAACCAAGTAACTAAGAGCCCATGGATAACCATGGATGAAAAGGGTGCTAATACCTTCCCTTTTCATAATCTACCCCCCGAACCCACGAAATATCTCAAAAGGTTTTTGATGTGCTTTTTTAACCTTTCCTTTAGGATAAAATAAAAAGTCGGTGGCGACTCTTGCTCAACCGCACAAGTGCGAATACGAACGCAAAACACTAGTCAGTTCTCCCACCGTATCACACCATGTATTCAAATTTCCTAAGTAGCCTGTTAACTATGACGAAGTATATCATCAGGTTTTCCTTTATGCATTTATACTCCTTTGTTATTTGCTTGACCACCAATTCTGAGTCTCCTTTAATTTCGACTCTAGTTGCCCCCAATTCCAACAAAGCTTCAAGTCCGACAATGAGCGCTTCATACTCAGCTTCGTTGTTCGAGCAACGAGGACCATCCAATTTATACTTGAATTTTGTTGGAATTCCTTCAGGAGAAATTAGAAGGACTCCAACACCACTTCCATTCCTGTGGGTTGAACCATCAAAGTATAATTTCCATGGTTGCATTTCGACGTAACTCATGACAGTCTGCTCAACCAATGAATGGTCCACAATGAAATCAGAAATCACTTGGCCTTTCACAGCTTTTAAAGGCATGAAAGTCAAAGAATATTCTGTTAAGGCTAAAGCCCATTTACCAACTCTGCTATGCATTATTGGTTTTTAAAGCATGTGTTTAATGACATCGAAATGAGATGAAACATAAACATCAACAGGCTTTATATAATACTTGAGTTTCATACACGAGAAATACAAACAGAGACATAGCTTTTCTAAATTGCTATATCTGGTCTCTGCATTATTCAATACTCTACTTAAATAGTATATAGCTCTTTCGATACCATTGCTATCTTCTTGTGATAACATACTACCTATACTAACTTCAGAGGCAGATATGTACAGTCTCATGGGCTTCCCCCATGAAGGTGGAGACAAGATGGGAGGATGAGAGAGGTATCTTTTTATCTTGTCAAATGCCTCCTGATGGGCTTCGTTCCATTCGAAGGCTTGGCCTTGCTTTAGACGAAGCAACAGAGAGAAAGCTTGGGTTCTTCCACTCAGATTCGAAATGAACCTTCTAAGGAAGTTAATCTTCCCTAACAGAGATTGCAGCTCCCTTTTTGACGTAGGTGCTTTCGTCTCCATTATGGCTTTGGTTTTGTTCTGGTTGATCTCAATCCCTTTCTTGTGAACCACAAAACCAAGGAAATCTCCAGCCTGCACAAAAAATGCACATTTAAGGGGATTCATCTTTAAGCCATGTTTTCTCATTCGTTCG
The DNA here is from genome assembly GCA_948472305.1 of Vicia faba. NCBI lineage: Eukaryota > Viridiplantae > Streptophyta > Magnoliopsida > Fabales > Fabaceae > Vicia > Vicia faba. The sequence continues at coordinate 1,558,475,657 of OX451739.1, read as the reverse complement.
AATGATTGGCTCAAATGCTGCAAATGTGTTTCTGCAGATATAGATTTGATGACTATATCATCAATATACACCTGCATAAAGGTTTCAATGAAATCATGGAAAATCGAATTCATTGCCCTTTGATAAGTTGCCCCAGCGTTCTTTAAACCAAAAGGCATCACCACCCATTCGTAAGTGCCTAAGGCTCCTGGGCAACGAAATGCTGTCTTGGCAACATCTTCCTCAGCAATAAAAATCTTATTATACCTAGAGTATCCATCTAACATACTCAAGTATTCGAACCCTGCAGCAGAGTCTACTAGCATTTCTGCCACAGGCATGGAGTACTCATCCTTAGGGGTTGCAGTGTTTAAATCTCTAAAATCTATGCAGATTCTCAAAGAACCATTTTTCTTAATAACAGGTACTATATTTGCTAACCATTCGACATACCTTATGGTTCTGATGAATCTGCAACGCAGCAACCTTTTGATATCAGCTTTAATCTTTGTGAGAACCGCTGGTGCGAATCTTCTGGGAGTTTGTTTGATGGGCTTCTTGCCATCTTTGATTGGAAGTCTGTGTTCGACTAACTCCCTCTTTAAACCAGGCATTTCGTCATAATCCCATATGAAGCAATCTTTGTTTTTCTTGAGGACTTCGATCACTTCCTGCTTGAGGCCTGGGCTTAGTTTTGCACTTATGTAGGTTATTCGTTTCGTGTTTTCATCCCCTAAGTTCACTTCTTCGAGTGGATCTTGTGCCAACATTTTGGCATCTGAGTCTATGGGATCCCTTTCGAAGCCTAAGGGTTCTTTATCATAGATGGCGTCCAGCCTTTGATCTATCTCAATTTCTTTAAAGGGTGAGTTTTTCGAGCCATCCCCACTTATTTCGTTCATCTTCACAGCTAATTTATTTATTTCAGCCTCTAAGGCCGCCTTTGATTCGTTCTCAGCCATATAGGCCGAAATCCTTTCGAAAAAGGAGGACTCAGTCATGAGTAAGGTTGTCGAAGTCCCAGCCTGTTGGCCGTCTTTGTATAGTATTTTCGACTTCTTCGTCATCACTGATTATTCTTCAATCCCAGTATAGGCCATCATGGCGAAGGGTCATGTAGTAGTGGGCGTTTCTGGTTTCGTTGATTTCATCATTTGGGACACAAGGGGCAATCTTTGCCAGATGCTTGTCATAATTCCTCTTGTCAACTAAATTGACTGTTGACATGAAGTAACTCTGGTCTGCTTCAATGTTTTCCACGATCCCATCTTCTGTCCATAGAACTAATCGCTGGTGCATTGACAAAGGAACTTCCCCTACGCCATGGATCCACTCCCTTCCCAGCAACAAGTTGTAGTTGGCCTTGGCTTCGATCACCATGAACATGGTGGGCCTACAGCTTGAGCCTATTGTCAAGTCCAACTGAACAACTCCCAGTGTTTTGCCCACTTTCCCTTCATAATTGGATAGAACCATATTGTGGGGCTTGATGTCTCCTTCGCGTATTTCTAATCTTTTCAGCATGAAGTGGGGTATCAAATTGACTGCAGCACCCCCGTCCACTAGAACCTTATTCACGCCATGGGCACCAACTTTTTCCCGAATAAATAGTGGCTTAAGATGGTTCTTCATAGCTAGTTCTGGACGTTCGAAGAATGCATTTTGCTCTTCGACAACCCCATTATCCATCACATAGTAGCACACAGGCCTATGCTTCATCAAGTATATGGTATCTTCTTCCTCATATTCATCAATTTCAGTTTCCTGTCCAAATTCGCAGGGAAGTACAGATACCACGTTGCAATTGAGGTTGAACGAAGACTCCCCCTCTGATTCGAAGTTATCCGTTATCATATCTTCATCTTCTTCTGGGCCTGGAGTGTATTCCTTTGGTTCATCCAGTTGTACTTCAGAGAAAAGCCTCATATTAACTGGGGGTTTGCCTTCAGTTTGATTTTTTAGTGTGGGTTTGTTGGTGCTAGATTCACCTTGGTTCTTTGTTGAAGTTGCCCCTTTATTTGCCACAGCTTCCCTCTCAGCCTTTCGAATCCTCTGTTGCCTTCGCCACTGGGATCTCGACATGGGGTTCCTTCCTTTGTAGTTCTCTAATCTCACCTCTTCCCTTTTCGCTATGTTAAATTGCCTTCTGTATGTCATAGCATGGCGTGCGTTTCATTCGGTGTTTCTCCATCTGTCTTTGCCTTTGTCATTTCTGACTTGCAACCATCTGTCCGTTGGCACTTCAGCAGGGAGTTTGAACGTCACTTTTCGAGCACCCTTGGGATGAGGGCTATCAGGCCGTCGTTGTTTGTATTTGTTATCGAAACATGGGCCCATCTGAACAGTTTCTTGATGGTTCCAGCAAGGGGCGAAGGGCATTGTTTCGAAGGCTCTTGCCATGCTTTGATCATACACAGCAGAACACCTTGGGCATATCAAGCACTTGGTTGCCCCTTTGTAGCAGCGAAACACAAATTCCAGCAAACTTTCTCCAGCCTTGGGATAACACCTAAATAGTTGGTTATCCTGGCGCCAGTTGTTGCTAGTTCGCGCCCTCTGTACCCTCTCGAAGTTCGCAGCGATTCTCTGATTGCAGAGGATGCTGCACCTAGGGCACAGTATCATTCTTGTATCTCCCTTGTGGCACGTCATGAGGTAATCCTTGAGACTAGCATCTCCAGCATGATTATCCTCCATTTTATACTTCTCTTTTTCTAAGTATCTTTCTACCTCCTCCATCTCAGAGCGAGGTCTCTCCATATCCACCATGTTTACCTCAACATCCTCCCCCTTAGCTTCATCATCTCCCCATCCTGTGGGTTTTATATCTTCAATGTGGACCTTTGAACTCTCTGGGGCAGAATATTTGACCAAATAGTCAAATTTTCCACTGGGTTCCCCTAAAGTGTCCCATATCTCTTTCTGAGGGGAGGTTAGCTTCGTGATTTGGATTTTCTCCAATTCCAGCCTCAGGCCTTCAGTGACCTGTGTCAATTCTTGGTTTTGATTTTCCTGGCCTTCAGTAGCCTGGATTTCTTTTGCAACAGCTAAAGGTGCTGCTTCAATCGAAGTCTCTGGTTGCTTCTGGGCGTCTTCAGTGACCTCCTTATTTACTTCGACTATCACCCAGCTTTCGTTTTCAGTACCTTTCTCTCCTATTGGGGCATCACTTTGGTCAGCTTCCACCATGTTAATCTCTCCAATGCATGCAGGCTCGGAGTAATTGGTGTCTGCGACGTCCAGAGGATCTTCGTCCACTTTCATTTTTGCTTTATCAGCAAACTTCAGCCTGCCATCTTTAATTGCATTCTGAATTAGGTCCCTGAAAAGAAAACACTGTGAGGTTTTGTGGCCTAGGAAACTATGATATTTGCAAAATCCTCTTTTCTTTCTTTGATCTAAAGGAGGTATTTTTACATTTGATGGCACAATGAGTTGGCCATCTTTGACAAGTAAATCAAAAATCTCGTCACATTTAGTGACATCGAAGGTATAAACCTTCTTTGGGAATTTGTCACTTTTCTCATTTTCAACAATCTCTTTCCCTTTTGTGGGAACTAATAATTTGCAGGAGTAAGGTGGTGCCTGTTTTAATTCAGCGAGGTCAATTTCGACCTCTTCGAATTCAAATTCAGGATAATCTTCTACTTCCTCAGTTCCAACATAGGAGATCCTTTCCTTCTTGTTATTTTTAAAGACTCTGGCCTTTTCGGCCTTTAGCCTTTCGACCTGTCGAACCCTATCGGCTAACTGAACCATGTCCCTCAAATATTGAGTGTCTAGTTTCTTTCGAATAGAGTAATCCAAGCCACCAACGGCCATTTCGACTAACTCATGCTCAGGCACTACTGTGTAACATCTGGATTTCAAAAGCCTGAATCTATTCAGATAATCATCTATGGGTTCAGTGAACTTTCTCTTGACACTGTCTAATTCCTTCAAGCTTATTTTTTACTGTCCCATGTAAAACTGTTCATGGAATAATCTCTCCAAAAGAGCCCAAGTATCAATGGACCCAGGAGGCAAAGTGGTGAACCATGTGAAGGCGTTTTTAGTCAGGGAACTTGGGAAATATTTGATCCTGAGGTCTTCATTATTGGCTATATCTCCCGCTTCGGTTAGATATCTGGCTATATGTTCGACTGTTGACTCATTGGTGTCCCCAGCAAACTTTGTAAACTTAGGGACTTTATATCCCCTTGGTAAATCAGTATGCATTATGTAATCTAATATAGGAGAAGCATAATTTGGCCTTCTAATTCCTGTGTTGAGGCCATTCTGGGCAATGACTCTCTCTATCATGGTGGTTAAATTGTTTTCTGCCAAGATGTTATCGTTTCGAATTCTATGAACGACTGCATCAGCATCTTGATTTCGACCCACCATGACAACCCCCCTAGGTTGTTCTTCTCGGAACTCTGGGACTTCCAGCCTTTCGACCCTTGCCCCTGGTTCCATAATTTCTCTTTGTGGGCCTTGGATCATTGGGGCTTCTAGCCTTTGTGCCCTTGCCCCCAAGTTAACTTCCTCTCTGGGTGGTCTATAGGTTGGGTCGTTAGCAACTTGTTCCATAATAGGTATGTTTGCTCGAACTCCCGCCTGATTCTTCCTACGCCTCTCTGGGGGAGCAAAGAAATCTTCTATTCGACTCATATTATCTGCGTTTTCTCTGTTTGTCACAATTACATTCTGCACTATTGGGGCAAATATTTCCTGCATGGTTTGTGCTAATACCCCTATCATATTATGGTTACTGTCATCCATCAATTGCCTAAAAGCCAACTGGTTTTCTGTGGTTAAAATAGGCATTGCACTATAGCCCACTGACCCTTGGTTATTTGTCATAAACTGATTCACCCCAGACCCGGACCCTAATTGTGGTGATTAATTCGATGTGGAATTGTGTAAACCTGCCATAAAAGATGTTGGCATTCCATAAGAGGAATTTCTGGTTCTATTACCATCGAAACCGGGTGGTCTAGTTAGTGGGGTGGCGAAATGGGTTTGTGTCCCTGATGGTGGAAAGAATCCCCCAGGATAACCAATGGTTCCAGTATTTCCTAAAATCGAACTATTAGTTTATATGCCACTTACTCCATTAGTGGCTATATTACTGGTAGAGGATGCAATAGACTGTGCACTCGAAGGGATCACATTAGACGTTCCCATCGAAACGGACACATTAGTGCCTGTTGTATGTGGGGCATTTTGTTCCCCTTGTTGATTGTCAGAATTAGACATCTTGTTCAAACGTTTTCTTCTGGATAAGGGTTGGTTGTTGTTGGTTATTTTACCACTTCTTAGGTTCATAAAACAACAAACTTATCAGTCAGAGGGTATTTTTATAATGGTTACGTCTCAACAATCTTTATTTATGTTCTAAATTTCGTAATGTCCAACGATTGGTCCCACCGGGTGTGCCAATTTGTTTACAGTGATTTCTGGTAAACAACCGCTAGTCCTCCAAACTATCGAATAAACTTACTGACTGTTATTCAATTTCTCTGGTAACTCGCAGGATCGACTAGATTGATCCTAGGACGTGTTGGTCATTAGGGTAACTCTCATGATCGAACTGGTATTTATGGTTGGTATTTAGAATGTGGTGTGTGTGTTTAACTTATTTCGATTTCTCTACTAAAGATCTAAAGGTGTGATCAAGTAAATGTGCGCGAAACTAAATTACATGAATAAAGGTCAATTGTAAAGACATGTAAAAACTACATAAAAGACAAATAAATGACTTCGAATCATAAAACAGTTAATGTAAAAGACTCTCTGGAATGTAAAAGATTGTGAAATACGAAGAAAGCGTTTAAATGCAAGAAGACTGTAAAATGACTTTAAGTAAAAAAGGTGTTCGAATGATAACAACTTGAAAATAAAGGCATGAAATGTATAACAGTTTCTGAAATGTAAAGTCTTTGAAATGGAAAGAAAGCATTTAAATGTAAGGCATCAGTAAAAAGATTTCGAATGAAAACATTTTAAATGCAAAAGCTTTTAAATGGTGTTGACATGAAGATAAAGGAAAGTACTGGAAATGATAAAGAGTTTTCATTAAATCATAAACATATGGTGTTATCATACGTACATTGCTCGTGCATTCGTTTCCCTAGCCATGTGGTAATTTGAATGTTTACTGAGTTTTTTGTACAATAGATATGACACACGAAATCCTAATGCTAAGACTTCTATTTATACTACTTCGACCATAACGGTCTTGCTATAAGATTCTGCCTCGTTCAGAACATGCAGAGCAATGCCTCTCTCTCGCTTCCACGCGTCTTCGAATGCTCCAGCGCATATATTTCAAATTTCGAACATTCCGCTTGCATTTAAATTTCAAATGTTTTGGCACTTCTTCGCTTCGAACGCATTTCTTAGATACAGCCTTGTTATCATTTCGAGGCTTCTTTGAATATACTCTCATAACTGTCACTCGAAGCTCCAAGATTTGATATGCCCATTCGAAGCACTGCTTCTACCATTTTGAAACATGACGTTTTGTTTCATTTCAATCGAAACGTCCAACTGACTTTGCTTCTAATAATACCATCAAAATCTTCAGCCAACAATGTGTTGACCTAAAATGACTAAGATGACTTTCATGCTTCATGTTGGACTCCCAAGTTTATCCATACCAAGTTTCAAGTCTTGATTCCAAACTTTGCCCAGTCAATTGGACAGTTGACCTAGAAATCAGCTGTATTGGGGAAAAAGTCAATTGTGGTCCATTGATAGCCAAACCCCATGAAATTTGACCCACGTCAACATTATAAACTCACATGAACCATTTGGTCAAGTTTGGATCACAATTCCACAAGCAATTTGATCAGATCACCAAAAGGGCAAAATGGTCATTTTTGGGGTTTTGACTGCACAAACGCAATTTTTGACTGTTTGACCTAACCAATGGCAAAACAAGCTCATATATGGACTCAAGGATCCCATGGAATTGTTTTGACATGTTCAACAAATTCAAAAGATCCTAAATGCACAAGCTTGACAGATGAATTTTCCAGTCAATTGATCAATTTTTGACTGTATACTGAAAAGTCAAACTTTGACTTTTTGGTCAAAATCAAGTGTCAAGATTCATTTTTCATCAAAACATGCCAAATTATGAAACTTGTTCATCAAGAAATCAAAAATTGCAAATTAGGGTTTAAAATGAAGAATTTTCATAACTTAGAATTTTTCTAAGTTATGAAAATCCCTAATTTTTTCCTAACTTTGTCCCATTTTTCCACCAAGATGCATTTGGATTCAAACAAAAGTCACAACATGAAAGTTGTAGTCCATTGCAAAATCTACAACTTTGATTCACAAAGTTTCCTCAAAAGAAGCTTGTAGCTCAAGTTATGATTTTTGGAACAAGGGTGCAAAACATTCTTAACTTAGAGAAATTTTGACCTATTTTAGGCAGGATTTTTGCCTAACTTCATGGCAACTTTTCACATGCTTCCACTTGGAATTTCAATTTTAATTACAAAGATGGATTGTATTACACATTCCAATCTTTCCAAAATGTCCAAGAACTCATCAAACAACCTCATGGTTAGGGAGAATCGAATTTGGCAAGTTGGGAAAAACTCACTTTGTTCATGACTAATTTACATGTCCATAACCTTGCATTTTGAACTCAGCATGTTCTAAGATGGATTACAGGTCCTTTATCCCATTCACACTCATAAATTTAATGCAAACCCCTTGTGTTCAAGCCTTGCATTATGTGTTTAAGCATTGCATACAAGATTAAGCCTTAATAAGAAAAAGCATATTATCCATTTTTGTAAAGTGTTACTTTATGTCAACTTTGCAATATATGAGGTACAATGCAGATCTTTGAGGCACAAAGGCATAGGCATATCCCACTAATCAAGACTCAATTGTGCAGCATAGATAGAGGCCTGTACCGGCCTAGAAAAAAAGGTTGATACTTTCTTGCTTAAGTGTGAAGAAACTTGCATAACTAACACCAACTCTCATTTCAGCATAGAGAAGCTTAAGCAAAGTTGTTGTACACCTTACAAATAAGATAACGGAGCTAAGGCACGAACAAAAGACCTTCCAAAAATCATCAAACCTCAAAACACCCTCCCACTGCAGAAAACATAGTGACCTTTGCAGTTGGACTTCCATAAGCCAATCCATTCGTGCATTCTTGCTAAATCCAGTTCATACACATTCCATATCTCATATGCAAGCTATCCCAAGCCTTGGACACGACCTGTAACACCTCTAACCAACATCACCATTTTCACATTTTCTGTTTTGCAGGTGGATTGCTATAGTTTGATTCAGTTGGTTTCAAAGCAAGTTAAAGGTTGGAATAGCATCCCTGAACTTCAAGCAAGCTATACCAATCCTCACCTTGCCTTGAAAGGACCTCCATTGTCAGACACGATCCAAGCTGAACAGGTAAGTTCATGGACTTCTATCTCTCAATATAGGAAGAGTTAGCTCTAAGTTTGTGAATGAAAAATGTTCTACTCATGCCCCTGAAGCTATACATATCTTCATTTTTCATTTATATTGCATATGCTGAGAGTATTTTGAATCTGAATATTGACAAAATCTTAGGTTAAGAATTAGGGATGGAGAAATTCTCTCTCATTTCTGAGTTAAGTTGAGTTTTTTATATGTATGGAATCGTGGCTTGATGCTTAACATCTTTCATGTTGTAAGTTTGTGCTAAAAGTCCAGGAATCAGGAGATAGCAAGGATCACGTGTTACTCTGTTTTGTTGTTCAGAGGTTGAAGACAACCTTTTCATGGGCTGGGCCTGAGTTGTGTTACTTTTCACACCTTTGCATTCCACATGTACCCCCTGGCCCATTTTGAGTTATCTTTGATATTTTTGATTTTTTCCTTCTGATTTTGTTTTGATATTTTTGTCTAAATATAAATAAACCTTAAAAATATTTTTTCACATTTTTTTGCATTTTTTTTTTACATTTATTTTGTTTCATTTAGTTTGTATATAAATAAACATAAATATATTATCATTTAAAATAACTAAAAAAAATAATATAAACATACTTTATTTTTTATCTTTATTTTATGTTATCTCTTGAAAACATTTTATAATAAAAATATACTTTTTTATATATATATTAAATATTTTATTTTTGTACATATAATATATATTTAATAAATAATGTAAATACATGTATATTTATTAATATATTTAGAGAAATACAAAGAATTAATATATTTTATTTTTATTAATATTTTGACCTCAAAAATACTTTTTTACAATATACCTTCTTTTATTTATTTTTGTACATAATTAATAAATATTACATAATAAATACCTTTTATTTATAAAATTAGGGTTTTGCCCTAAATGCATAAAAATACCAAAATTAATTAATTTTATTTTTGTTTATTTAACCCATAAAAATACCTTTTTTCCATACATATCAAAAAAACCATTTTTTGCATCTTGCACATTTATTATATTTGCATTTTTATTTAATTATTGTATATTAAATAATTTGTATAATTCAAATTCGGATGTAATAGTTTAGGTTTAATTTCTTGCTAAAATATCCCCATTTGAACATTTGTACCCCCCATCCCATATATTATGTTGTAATAACTTAGGACCTTTTATTTTTTCGCATTTAAAAGATTTCTAATTATGCCATGTTAGAATTAGGGTTTTGTATGCAAAATTAACCAAAAATAGTTTAACCTAATACAGGACAAATGCATGGAATCAATACACAATCACACTTACACCCCTAGGGTACTCCACTTGTTGCCTTCAAAAATGGGCCATATTGCATGTTAGGTATCTTTGGCAAAAACAAAACAATCAAATGATCATAGCCCCTCGATGACGCTTTCGAAAGTTGCCTAAAAAATGATCAAGTCCCTTAAAGGAAAAATTGCCCAAAGATACTTGGCACCATTGCAATCATGGTCTAAACGATGACCCGCGCCCGTCCCGTTAACATCCTAACACAAGATTGTCCACCAAATGCAATGGTGGAACAAAATTGTTAAAAGGGTTAAAACATAGCAAAGATCTTTGATAAATTTAGGGTAGATAGCTCTTGGTTACTTACCAACTTGCAAAACAAAAACCCTTGCCTATTTTTCAAAACCACACTCCACAACACATTTTCAAAACAATTTCCAAAAACATTGAAAACCTTTCAAAAGATATACATCTTTGTATACATCCCAACATGGATCATTACAAAGGTTGCCACCACATTGGCCTCTTTTCAAGACATTTTCAAAACCCACACACGAAGCACCATTTCAAACAATTGAAAATCAAGGCAAGTTGATCTAAGCAAGTAACTAAGAGCCCATGGATAACCATGGATAAAAAGGGTGCTAATACCTTCCCTTTCTATAATCTACTCCCCGAACCCAAGAAAACATCTCAAAGGTTTTTTGCTGTGCTTTTTAACCTTTCCTTAAGATAAAATAAAAAGTCGGTGGCGACTCTTGCTCAACCGAAACATTTGCGAAAACAAACGCAAAACCCTAGTCAGTTCTCCCACCGTATCACAGAACTGGCGACTCTGTTGGGGACAACTTTAAAAGTGGAGTAACCTTAGGGCTTAGATCACCCTCTTGCATGACTAATTGTTTGCTTTGATTGCTTTACTTTTTTGGGTTCCTTGTTTGGGTTTGTTTAATCCTACACTCGGATTTGGGGAAACATTCATAGATAGCAATACATTGTGGAAACTGTGCGGGGTATACCGGCACGGTTGAAGCAATAGCTATATTAGTGCGACATATTTGTGAGTACCGGTAACCCTTGAGTTCAATCAAGGAGAGTACGGGGCCGCTGAGTGATGTCACTAAGCACTAATGACCTAGAACCTTACTTGACCATCTTGGCCTTTTATTAGGGGTAGTGAGATGACCGGCTTTGGTGCAGTCTGAAGTTGGTAGATACTCGATACTACACTCATTGAGGGTTGTTTTCTTGGAATATTTTGGTCGCTAGTTAAGTGGCTAAATCAAAACAATGAACATTGAAAACAATCCAGTGATATTGAGCTCCTTAGAACCCGGTTACTATTTATAGGACAGGTTTTTAAGCCAACTACACTCAAGAGGGTACTTACCTATGAAACCTCATGCAAGCCTGAAACTAGGGTTTGGTGTGAATTGCTTGTACATGTGTTTGTGCATACATCATGGACATCATAAAGCATCATATGCATATACTAACCATTTCAAGGGTTTGGATCTTCATCTTTGTTCTTGTTTTGTAGGTCATGGAAATTCCTCGCAGGAAAACCATCCAAGTCAACCTTGTGAGAATCCCTCCTCAACTCAAGGAGCTCACATCAAGAATTCTAGAAAGCTCTCCCTTCAGTGAAAGGCATGGTAGACTGCTCAGCCTAGTCAGCACCAACATTGAAGAGGACATGGTAAAGGTGTTGTTTCAGTTCTTTGACCCCCTTCACCACTGTTTCACATTCCCTGACTACCAGTTGGTACCCACTTTGGAGGAATTTTCTCAACTCCTGAGAATTCCTATCCTTAATCAACTACCTTTCAACGGTACGGAAAAGGAACCAAAGCCCGAAGACGTTGCTCGAGCACTACATCTACAACCATCTGACATCAAGGGGCATTGGGAAACTAGAAGCGGTGTCAAAGGCTTCTTAGCAAAATTCTTGTTTGAGAAGGCACAAGAATGTTGGAATTCATTGGACCTACAAGCCTTTGAAGAATTTGTGGCCCTCCTTATCTATGGGTTGGTCTTGTTCCCAAATCCTGACCAGCTCGTAGATGTTAACGCCGTCAAGATCTTCTTATCCAGAAATCCAATACCAACATTGCTTGGGGACATCCTTCACTCATTTTACACTCGAACAATGAGAAAGAGGGGTGTTCTCATGTGCTGTACTCCTCTCCTTGCAAGGTGGTTTATTTCGCACCTTCCACAATCTGTCTTGAAGAATGACCAAGGCCTAAGGTGGTCACAACAGTTGATGACCCTTACTCACTCTGATGTACATTGGTGTTCTCGGTCCAGAGAAAATGTCATCATCGTCGATCGTTGTGGAGAGTTCCCTAATGTTCCATTGCTTGGCATTAGAGGGGGCATTACCTACAATCCTTGTCTAGCTTTGAGACAATTTGGATATGCACGGAGGGATGGCCCTCATGACATGTTGATTCCTGGCCTAGTTTTTGACTTCGACAACGATGCGCAAGGACTTCGCCAAAGATTCATCAGAGCTTGGAGGATGCCTAATAAGGTTGATAGCAAGACACTGGGGCACAAGAACTCCATCCCTCTTGAGCCTTATCTCAAGTGGGTACGAACCCGGGCCCAGAGTCTAATGATGCCTTATCCTCATGTTCTCCCTGTGATTAAAGAGCCCGTTACGGAAGGAGAGGTTCCCTATACCATCCTATATCCTGACATGCCTACATCGTGGGAGGAGATGCAGAAGAGTTGGATCCAACTCAAGGAGGAACGGAACACTTTTGAAGCCAGCTTCTACGCCAGTGAGAAGAAGGTTTTAGAGCTCACCCGCCGACTCCATGAGGAAGAGACCCTCAACACCTACATCGCACCAAAGAGGATGCGCAACGTCTTTTTACCTTGAGAAGTTTTTGTAATATTTGGCCCATGGGGCATTTATGTACTGACAAATTTCTTCTTATTAATATGACGTGCGTTCTTTTTGTTTGCAACAATTTTGAACTTTCTAAATCCTTGAATGCATTGCATACATAAGCATACCATTCATCATATGCATAAGCAGGTCTCCACACCAGGTTTCCTTATCTTTCTGCTGTTTATTTCAGTAAGATGGATCTCGAACAGACGGTCAAGGATTTGCAGTCTCAGAACGCACAGTTTCAACAACTCTTGGTGACCTTGGCTAAAGGTCAGGAGGATCTGAAAACCCTGCTTGGGAACAAAGACCAAGTAAAAAAGAAGAAGAAGAGAGTCGGGGTGGCTACCTTGGGGAGAAGGTTTGAAGGTGAAGCCAGAAGGGTTCTTGAATTTCCTTCCGCATCCGAAGAAGAAAACAGTAAAGGAAAAGGGGCCGCGGTACCTTCCGAATCCGAAGCTGAAGAAGAAGAGGCTGAAGAAGACGAAGACTACTCAGAACAACAGTACCCGCCGGATGATGACAAGTACAAGAATTTGGAGGACTGTTTAGCAGCTATGGAGCTGCAGAGAGTTCCAGGCCTGGATTTCAAAGATTTGGGATTAATTGTCGGAGTTGTGATCCCCCCGAAGTTCAAAGTGCCTATTTTTGCAAGATATGACGGGCTGTCCTGCCCAAAAATGCACCTAAGGTCATATGTCCGAAGGATCCAACCTCACACATCTGACAGAAACCTTTGGGTACATTTCTTTCAAGATAGCCTGTCTGGCACTCAGCTAGATTGGTTTTACAAGCTGGAAAGGTCGAAGATACGTAGTTGGGAGGATCTGGCAGCTGCTTTTTATCGCCAATATCAGTATAACTCTGACCTGGCACCAACCCGCACTCAGCTGCAGAGTATGGGAATGGCCTCAGGTGAGGGATTTAAGGAGTACGCCCAGAAGTGGCGCGATCTGGCTGGAAGGGTGCAGCCACCTCTTTCTGATAGAGAACTTGTTGATATGTTCCTTGGGACCCTGTCTGGTCCATTCTTTAATCATCTGATCGGTAGCTCTTCCTCGGGGTTTACTGAATTAATTCTGACTGGCGAGCGGGTAGAAACCGGTATCAAGAATGGGAAGATTCAGAAGGATTCCTCTGCATCTACAATTGCTAAGAAACCATTTCCAGCGAAGAAAGAGACATATGTTGTGTATTCTCAAAGGGGAGCAGGAAGAAGTGAGCGCAGGCCGACTGTGGGGGCCGTAATGATCCAAAATCCACCAAATGATCAGCCTCGCAATAACCCGTCCATACCTAAACAGCAATGGGGAGAACGGCCACCACGACAGTTCACCCGCATTAATATGACGCCCGCGCAAGTTCTTCCACACTTGTTAAAGCTGAATCTCACAAATATCAAAGAAGCGCCGAAAAATGTGAATATAACCTCACCAGCCTACAATGCCAATGCCAAATGCGCCTACCATTCCGATAGCGTCGGACATGACACAAATAATTGTTGGGCGCTGAAAAATAAAATTCAAGACTTGATAGATGCAAAAGAGGTGGAGTTCGATGCTCCAGAGAAACCAAACGTGATATCTGCTCCGATGCCGAAGCACGGTCGAAATGTCCATGGTATTGAGGATGATTTGTATGTTTCTGATGTCAATGACCTGATAACTCCGCTGTTAACCATCAAATTAAATCTGTTAAAGGTCGGGATCTTCCCGGGATGCAAAGAAGATGTCTACTGTTGTTACTCTCTGCCATTTGACTGCCCGTTACTGAAGAAAGGCATCCAAGGCCTGATGGACAGTCAACAAATTCTGTTTGAAAAAGTTTCTGCTATTCCAACCCCTACCGAAGATGTCTCAATTATCACCATTCACGCCAATCTTTCCAAGGCCTTCAGAAAGCCTGTTAAGATTACATCTGCTACAAAGTTTGTTCCTCTGAAGATAACTATGCCAGGACTTGTCCCCTACAGTTCTGAAAAGTCAATACCATGGAATTACGGTGGAGACATCTATTACCATGGTGTTAAACAAGTTGAAATAACCGAAGAAAGCTCTGATGAAGAAGAGGCCAGCATTGGAAACATTGCTGGTACAAGCAAGATCACCCGAAGCGGGAGAATATTTTCTCCAGAGATTGCCCCCCCCAAAGGCAACCTTTGGAACCTCAGCTGCTGCCAAAGTTAATCCTGCACCAATAAAACTTTCCGCTAGAACCCCATTAATTGAAGATGTTGTTGTTCCTGTTGTTGTCCCTCCAACTTCTGCTGATAAGGGTAAAGGGATCCAAGATGAGCTCGTCAGGACGAGGGCTCAACCTTTGGTTATCCCGGAAACCTCTAAGAAAGAGATGGAGGAGATCTTGAAGATAATTAAAAAGAGTGATTATGACGTGGTAGAGCAACTGGGGCAAACCCCCTCGAAAATCTCCATGTTAGCATTGCTACTTTGTTCAGAGGCGCACGCCAAAGCATTTATAAAATTCCTGAAGACAGCCCATGTACCCCAGGAAACCTCTGCCGACCAATTCCAAAACTGTGTAGCCAGTCTTACAGCAGACAACGGTTTAGGTTTCTCTGATGCTGACCTAACCTCAAAAGGAAGAAAACACAACGACACGTTACATGTGTCAATAGAATGCCAAGGGACTACTCTGGCCCATGTTCTAGTCGACACTGGTTCTTCTCTGAACGTGCTGCCTAAGAAGGCCCTCGACCGATTAGACTGTGAAGGCTTGGAGTTAAGGCCAAGTAATATCATTGTAAGGGCATTTGACGGGTCAAAGAGAATGGTACATGGGGAGGTAGACATTCCTATTAAGGTTGGTACAGAGGTTTTCCCCTCAACTTTCTATGTGATGGACATCCGTCCGTCCTACTCATACTTATTGGGGAGACCATGGATACACAATGCTGGGGCAGTCACCTCTTCCCTACATCAAATGTTGAAGTACCCTGTCAAGGGAAAGATAGTAACCGTCCACGGTGAAGAAGAGTATATGATCAGTCACCTGAACTCATTCCGATATGTAGAGGTAGAGGGTGAATTCATTGAGACGCCATTCCAGCACTTCGAGGAAGTCTCTCCTGAGGTGGAAGTAGAAAAAGTGATAGCTGAGGTACCAAAGCAGATGGCCAGGATGGCATCTCTAAAGGACGCGAAGGCCGCAATGAAGGAAGGGAAGAGCTCAACATGGGGGCAGTTACCGGATATTCCTCATAAAATAGACAAGTTTGGTTTAGGATTCACTGCTGCGGGGCAGAAAGCTATGCGCCGCTCAAAGGTTGAAAGAGCACCCATCAAGATCTCTCCTTATGGGATCAATGCTTTGGAAGGTGAAGACGAGGAGGTCAACATTGAATATTGGATCTACCCAACCATCGAAGGGGGACTACGCAACTGGGAGGCAAAGGACTTTGTCCCTATTACTTTTATTAATCAGTAACAAACATTTCCTTTGGTCTGTAATAATTACTTTTGAACAATCCGTACACTACTTTTTCACCTCAGGCCTTGCCCGGGGCATGTAGGTCCATTTGTAAGGGTTTTGATTATCTTCATATCCATATGCCATATTTAATGATTCATTGGACGTTTTTCATTGATAAACTGCTATGTTCATTTTATTTCCTTTTGCATTTTTGGTTTAAGGATGGCTATCCCTTACACACACCCACACTCACAAATGCAGGTACCCATCCACTCTAGATTCTATGGGTGACTATTCTGCTATGTCCTTCAATAACTCTGAAGATCTGGTCAATTAAGCTGAGTATGAAGATGACGAAGGTTGTGCAGTACCAGGAGAGCTAGCCAGACTTTTACAGCAAGAGGAAAGGGCCATCTTACCTCATGAAGAGTCGTTGGAAACTGTCAACTTGGGAACAGAGGAAGACCGGAAGGAAGTGCAAGTGGGTGCCAATCTGGAACAAAGTGTCAAGGAGCGCCTGATACAGCTGTTAAATGAATACGTTGAAATCTTCGCCTGGTCTTATGAAGACATGTCGGGTTTAGACACAGACATCGTGGTTCACCGTCTCCCTACAAGAGAGGATTGTCCACCGATCAAGCAAAAAGTCCGCCGAATAAGGCCTGACATGTCTGAGAAGATTAAAGCAGAAGTGATGAAACAATTCAACGCTGGTTTCCTGGCTGTTACATCCTATCCACAATGGGTTGCTAACATCGTGCCAGTTCCTAAAAAAGATGGCAAGGTCAGGATGTGTGTAGACTACCGAGATTTGAATAGGGCCAGCCCCAAAGATGATTTTCCGCTACCGCACATTGACATTCTGATTGACAACACAGCTCAGCACAAAGTGTTTTCCTTCATGGATGGATTCTCGGGCTACAATCAAATTAAGATGGCCCCCGAGGACATGGAGAAAACAACCTTTGTTACACAATGGGGTACTTTCTGTTACAAGGTGATGCCGTTTGGACTGAAGAACGCAGGGGCAACTTATCAACGCGCCATGGTAGCTCTATTTCATGATATGATACATCATGAAATCGAAGTTTATGTAGACGATATGATAGCTCGGTCACAAACAGAGGAGGAACACCTTAAACATCTAGAAAAGCTGTTTGCCCGGTTGAAAGAGTACAAACTCAGGCTGAATCCAAGTAAGTGTACTTTTGGAGTTAGGTCTGGTAAACTTCTAGGGTTTATTGTCAGCAACAAAGGCATTGAGGTTGATCCAGCAAAAGTGAAAGCAATACAAGATATGCCTGATCCCCGTACTGAAAAGGAGGTTAGAGGGTTCTTGGGGCGCTTGAACTATATTGCCAGATTCATCTCTCATCTGACTTCTACATGTGAGCCAATTTTCAAATTATTAAAGAAGGATCAGGTAGTCGAATGGAACGACGATTGCCAAGCTGCTTTTGATAAGATCAAGGAGTATTTGCTAGAACCTCCTATTCTGATGCCTCCTGTCGAAGGATGACCATTGATCATGTATCTGACCGTCTTGGATAACTCAATGGGGTGTGTTTTGGGCCAGCATGACGAGTCTGGTCGAAAAGAGCATGCTATTTATTACCTTAGCAAAAAGTTTACCGACTGTGAGACTCGCTACTCACTACTCGAGAAAACTTGCTGCGATTTGGTATGGGCTGCTCGCCGACTAAGGCAGTATATGTTGACTCATACCACCTTGTTGATTTCCAAAATGGATCCTATCAAGTATATCTTCGAAAAGCCTGCTTTATCTGGAAGAATAGCTAGATGGCAAATGATCCTAACGGAGTATGACATCCAGTACACCACTCAAAAAGCTATAAAAGGGAGTGTACTAGCTGATCATCTGGCTCATCAGGCTATCGAAGATTATCAATCCATGAGATTTGACTTCCCGGACGAGGACATCATGAATTTGGACAACATTGAAGGTAACGGACCGTATGACGGACCCGAAAAGGGATCCCGATGGACCCTGTACTTTGATGGTGCTTCAAATGCACTTGGAAACAGTATCGGTGCGGTACTCATTTCCCCGGAAGGTTGTCACACGCCTTTCACGGCTCGACTTTGCTTCAGCTGCACAAACAACATGGCAGAATATGAAGCTTGCATCTTCGGTCTCAAGGCTGCTATAGACTTGGGGATCAAATCTTTGATCGTATTTGGGGACTCGGCTTTGGTTATCAGTCAAATCAAAGGAGAGTGGGATACCAAACATCCTAATCTTATCCCATACAAAGAACATGTCCTGACATTGTTGCCTCATTTCGAGCAAATTACCTTCGAGATCTCCCGCGAGAAGAGAATCAACTAGCGGATGCTCTGGCCACAATGTCTTCTATGTTTAAACTCAACTGGGATAACGAGGCTCCCCAAATCACCATCGAGCGAATGGATGAACCTGCACATTGTCATGAGATTAATACTGAAGAAGTAGTGGAACAACCCTGGTTTCACGAAATCAAAAGGTATCTCCAGACTAGAGAATATCCCGAATGAGCTTCCGTAAATGAAAAGAAGTTCCTAAGGAAATTTGCTGCCAAGTTCTTCCTGAGCAATGGCATCCTCTATAAGCGCAACCATGATTGTGTTTTACTCCGATGTGTCGACAAAGCTGAAGCAGAGTTAATCATGACAGAGATGCACAACGGTACATTTGGCACCCATTTGAGCGGGCATACTATGGCTAAAAAGATCCTAAGGGCAGGCTATTACTGGTCTACCATGGAAGCAGATTGCCATCAGCACTCCCGTACTTGCCACAAATGTCAAGTCTACGCTGACAAGATTCATATTCCTCCGGTTCCTCTCAATGTGCTGACAGCTCCTTGGCCATTCGCAATGTGGGGCATTGACATGATTGGAGAGATCAAGCCCACGGCTTCCAACGGACATCGCTTCATCCTGGTTGCCATTGACTACTTCACCAAATGGGTCGAAGCAGCTTCTTTCGCCTCTGTCACTAAAAATGTGGTTGCCCGCTTCATCAAGCAAAACCTCATATGCCGGTATGGTGTTCCAGACAGGATCATCACAGACAATGGTACAAATCTGAATAATACTATGATCACCGCATTGTGCGAACAGTTCAAGATTTATCATCACAATTCATCTCCTTATCGGCCGAAGATGAACGGTGCTGTTGAAGCTGCGAACAAAAACATTAAGAAGATCATTCAGAAAATGACAGTCACTTACAAGGACTGGCATGAGATGTTATCGTTTGCTCTGCATGGATACCGTACGACGGCACGTACTTCAACCGGGGCAACCCCATTTTCTTTGGTATATGGCATGGAAGCTGTCCTGCCCATGGAAGTTCAAATTCCTTCTTTAAGGATTATGAAGGATTCTGGTTTGAGTGAAGATGATTGGATTCAAACCCGACTTGATCAACTCAATTTGATCGACGAGAAGCGACTCGCTGCTGTCTGCCATGGTCAGACGTATCAAAAACGGATGATCAAAGCCTTCAACAAGAAAGTCAGACGTCAAGTATATCAAGTCGGAGATCTCGTAATCAAGCGGATTATCCTACCGCAAAGTGATCCCAGGGGCAAATGGACTCCTACATATGAAGGACCATTTGTGATCAAGAGCATATTTTCTGGCGGTGCAATGATTCTGACCACCATGGACGGCGACGATTTTCCGCACCCTGCGAACGCAGACATAGTCAAAAGATACTACGCATAAAATAACCCGACAAGTCGAAAACCCGAAAGGGCGGCTTGGGCAAAAATGGGCATCCCGGTGGACCGAAAACCCGAAAGGGCGGTTCAGGCAAAAATTAGGGATAAAACAAAAAAAATCTGTACACCCGGCAAGTTGAAAACCCGAAAGGGCGGCTTGGGCAAAAAGGGGTTTCCCGGTGGATCGAAAACCCGAAAGGGCGATTCAGGCAAAAGTTAGGGAATTAAAGCGTATGACTATGTCTCGTCGGATCACTTTAAGGACAATCTCTTCATCAACCAGCTCCGAGTTTCTAATCAATCCAGTCATCGGCAGACGAAGCATTGAATGGACGGGTGTTCAGAGTTGTGAAGGCTATAGCAGAATGGAATCCCATGGAATGTTTCACATAGCCATCTTTCTTTTGTATAAATTTTTCAATTTTTTACGACGGCATCCTCTTACTAGGATGACCGTATCCTTTGTACCAATATACTTATAGAAAGTTAATACAAATACTTTTCCAAGTACAGAAATTTGCGTTGTTTTCCTTTTCTCTTTTCTTTTGCACTTAAGTTTTATTTGAGAAACGTCCAATGTTTTGTTAAATAGGCATATGCATTTGAACATAATCATTTCCTTATGAATCAAGAAAGATGATTACTGATAGGTTGAAGATACAAGTAGATATCCTGATACCCTTTCAGAAGGAATCCTCAGCAGAGTTAAATTCCAAATTCCCCAGCCAGAGGGCCTTCCAGAACTCGATTCCCCTCAGAGTCAAGTTTCAGAATCCCCAGTGGAGCCTTAAAAATCTGAAAATCCAATCCCCAGCGGAGCTAAGATTCCCTGCCATCAATCCCCAGCTGAACCAGGCTAGTGAAACTTCTCCCCACCGAGGTACCTACCACCAAACTAAAAATTCTCAGTCATGCCTCTCCAGCACGAGTCTATCAGATTCTGAACTTCCCCAGTAGAGATCTTCAGGAATTCTCATTCCCCGCAAATCACCAAGGAACGACAGTTCTCCAGCAGTGGCCCTAAGATCCCTCAATGATTGAAGGTCTTGTATTCCCCAAGCAGAATGAAGGTTCATTCTCAATTCCTCACTGGATAATCAGATGTTCTCCAGAGAAGATCTCCTCAAGACAAGAATCTCCAGAAGATTGGCATACAACCCAAGCTCCTGTTTCTCCAGCAGTAGTCAACGAGGATGTCTCATCCTCAGCAATCAAGATTTTGTTTTCCCCTGCAGCAGTCAAGGATTCACTTTCCCTGGCAGCAGTCAAGATTCGTTAGGATTCATCTATCCTCAGCCAGATAGCTCTTTGGCTTACATACGCATTCATCTACATTCGTATCATAAACATTGATATAACATACTTTGCATCATACATATCATGCAACATAACATTGTGTTTTAGCTAACATTTCACCCTTTTCAGGATAAAATTAAAAGGCTATCATTATCAATTATTCAGATACAGTATGGATATACCCCAGACACGGCGGTCATTCTATTACTCATTCAGAATCTCAAGTCAGATACAGTATGGATACACCTCAGACACGACGGTTATTCTACTACTCATTCGGACTACAGCAATCAGATACGGAGTAGATGCGCTCCAGACACGGCAGCCATTCTATCTCTCATTCAGATTCATTTATCAACCTCAAGGTTCAATGCATTCCAAACACGGATACCATTATGACCCTTACAACAGCAGCTTGATTCTCTCCAGTGCGTTCGTCACAGAAGTCATTCTATCACTTATCTCAATCCTAGTTACAGTTTCAGATACACTCCAGACACGGAAGTCATTCTGTTACTCATACAACTTTCAACTTCGGATACAGCCCAGATACGCTCCAAACACGGTTGCCATTCTGTCACTCATTCAGAATTTGTCCCCAGCACGCAGTTGCTCCATACAGATGTTTCTCTGTTACCCAGATACAACACAGATACACTCCAGACACGGCAGTCATTCTGATATTCGTTCTACACTTCAAACACAGTTACAGCTCAGATATGCCCCAGACACGGAGGCCATTCTTCTTCTCATACAAACTCAGTCCTTAGATGCAGTTCAAGTACATTCCAGACACGGATACCAATTTGTTCCCCATTCTTCTGACCCGTCACACTACAGTTCAACAAACCTTTCAGATGGCATCATTAAGCCCATCTCCGAAAAGATTCTGTAACTCTTCAGATGGAATCTTTAAGCCCATCTCCAAATGGCATCTCTAAGCCCATTCCCATATCCATTGTTCTGATGAGTGCAAATTTAAGGGCACTCTAGTGTCCAATCTCCTTTTACCTTCGAGACGCGAAAGGCAAACATTCCAATCTAACTCTTCAGGTGCAAGAAGATTGAACATGGGCAACTGTTGTACCCCAAAATTTTCCCTCCCATTTCCTCAACATTTTCTCATCACAATACCCTTAGAGCTCAAGATCCAGTTAGGGTTTCCTCTGCTCAAGACTCCTCCTTGCATTGTTGACCCAAATTAGGGTTTGTGTTTTCACAAAGATGTGTTGACCTAAAATGACTAAGATGACTTTCATGCTTCATGTTGGACTCCCAAGTTTATCCATACCAAGTTTCAAGTCTTGATTCCAAACTTTGCCCAGTCAATTGGACAGTTGACCTAGAAATCAGCTGTATTGGGGAAAAAGTCAATTGTGGTCCATTGATAGCCAAACCCCATGAAATTTGACCCACATCAACATTATAAACTCACATGAACCATTTGGTCAAGTTTGGATCACAATTCCACAAGAAATTTGATCAGATCACCAAAAGGACAAAATGGTCATTTTTGGGGTTTTGACTGCACAAAGGCAATTTTTGACTGTTTGACCTAACCAATGGCAAACCAAGCTCATATATGGAGTCAAGGACCCCATAGAATTGTTTTGACATGTTCAACAAATTCAAAAGATCCTAAATGCACAAGCTTGACAGATGAATTTTCCAGTCAATTGATCAATTTTTGACTATATACTGAAAAGTCAAACTTTGACTTTTTGGTCAAAATCAAGTGTCAAGATTCATTTTTCATCAAAACATGCCAAATTATGAAACTTGTTCATCAAGAAATCAAAAATTGCAAATTAGGGTTTAAAATGAAGAATTTTCATAACTTAGAATTTTTCTAAGTTATGAAAATCCCTAATTTTTTCCTAACTTTGTCCCATTTTTCCACAAAGATGCATTTGGATTCAAACAAAAGTCACAACATGAAAGTTGTAGTCCATTGCGAAATCTACCACTTTGATTCACAAAGTTTCCTCAAAAGAAGCTTGTAGCTCAAGTTATGATTTTTGGAACAAGGGTGCAAAACATTCTTAACTTAGAGAAATTTTGACCTATTTTAGGCAGGATTTTTGCCTAACTTCATGGCAACTTTTCACATGCTTCCACTTGGAATTTCAATTTGCATTACAAAGATGGATTATATTACACATTCCAAGCTTTCCAAAATGTCCAAGAACTCATCAAACAACCTCATGGTTAGGGAGAATCGAATTTGGCAAGTTGGGAAAAACTCACTTTGTTCATGACTAATTTACATGTCCATAACCTTG
The DNA here is from genome assembly GCA_948472305.1 of Vicia faba. Taxonomy (NCBI): domain Eukaryota; kingdom Viridiplantae; phylum Streptophyta; class Magnoliopsida; order Fabales; family Fabaceae; genus Vicia; species Vicia faba. The sequence goes on along the minus strand of OX451739.1, from coordinate 1,558,452,329 downwards.
CATTTTGAACTCAGCATGTTCTAAGATGGATTACAGATCCTTTATCCCATTCACACTCATAAATTTAATGCAAACCCCTTGTGTTCAAGCCTTGCATTATGTGTTTAAGCATTGCATACAAGATTAAGCCTTAATAAGAAAAAGCATATTATCCATTTTTGTAAAGTGTTACTTTATGTCAACTTTGCAATCTATGAGGTACAATGCAGATCTTTGAGGCACAAAGGCATAGGCATATCCCACTAATCAAGACTCAATTGTGCAGCATATATAGAGGCCTGTACCGGCCTAGAAAAAAAGGTTGATACTTTCTTGCTTAAGTGTGAAGAAACTTGCATAACTAACACCAACTCTCATTTCAGCATAGAGAAGCTTAAGCAAAGTTGTTGTACACCTTCCAAATAAGATAACAGAGCTAAGGCACGAACAAAAGACCTTCCAAATATCATCAAACCTCAAAACACCCTCCCACTGCTGAAAACAGAGTGACCTTTGCAGTTGGACTTCCATAAGCCAATCCATTCGTGCATTCTTGCTAAATCCAGTTCATACACATTCCATATCTCATATGCAAGCTATCCCAAGCCTTGGACACGACCTGTAACACCTCTAACCAACTTCACCATTTTCACATTTTCTGTTTTGCAGGTGGATTGCTATAGTTTGATTCAGTTGGTTTCAAAGCAAGTTAAAGGTTGGAATAGCATCCCTGAACTTCAAGCAAGCTATACCAATCCTCACCTTGCCTTGAAAGGACCTCCATTGTCAGACACGATCCAAGCTGAACAGGTAAGTTCATGGACTTCTATCTCTCAATATAGGAAGAGTTAGCTCTAAGTTTGTGAATGAAAAATGTTCTACTCATGCCCCTGAAGCTATACATATCTTCATTTTTCATTTATATTGCATATGCTGAGAGTATTTTGAATCTGAATATTGACAAAAACTTTGGTTAAGAATTAGGGATGGAGAAATTCTCTCTCATTTTTGAGAGTTAAGTTGAGTTTTTTATATGTATGGAATCGTGGCTTGATGTTTAACATCTTTCATGTTGTAAGTTTGTGCTAAAAGTCCAGGAATCAGGAGATAGCAAGGATCACGTGTTACTCTGTTTTGTTGTTCAGAGGTTGAAGACAACCTTTTCATGGGCTGGGCCTGAGTTGTGTTACTTTTCACACCTTTGCATTCCACATGTACCCCCCCTGGCCCATTTTGAGTTATCTTTGATATTTTTGATTTTTTCCTTCTGATTTTGTTTTGATATTTTTGTCTAAATATAAATAAACCTTAAAAATATTTTTTCACATTTTTTTGCATTTTTTTTTACATTTATTTTGTTTCATTTAGTTTGTATATAAATAAACATAAATATATTATCATTTAAAATAACTAAAAAAAATAATATAAACATACTTTATTTTTTATCTTTATTTTATGTTATCTCTTGAAAACATTTTATAATAAAAATATACTTTTTTATATATATATTAAATATTTTATTTTTGTACATATAATATATATTTAATAAATAATGTAAATACATGTAGATTTATTAATATATTTAGAGAAATACAAAGAATTAATACATTTTATTTTTATTAATATTTTGACCTCAAAAATACTTTTTTACAATACCTTCTTTTATTTATTTTTGTACATAATTAATAAATATTACATAATAAATACCTTTTATTTATAAAATTAGGGTTTTGCCCTAAATGCATAAAAATATCAAAATTAATTAATTTTATTTTTGTTTATTTAACCCATAAAAATACCTTTTTTCCATACATATCAAAAAAACCATTTTTTGCATCTTGCACATTTATTATATTTGCATTTTTATTTAATTATTGTATATTAAATAATTTGTATAATTCAAATTCGAATGTAATAGTTTAGGTTTAATTTCTTGCTAAAATATCCCCATTTGAACATTTGTACCCCCCATCCCATAATTATGTTGTAATAACTTAGGACCTTTTATTTTTTCGCATTTAAAAGCTTTCTAATTATGCCATGTTAGAATTAGGGTTTTGTATGCAAAATTAACCAAAAATAGTTTAACCTAATACAGGACAAATGCATGGAATCAATACACAATCACACTTACACCCCTAGGGTACTCCACTTGTTGCCTTCAAAAATGGGCCATATTGCATGTTAGGTATCTTTGGCAAAAACAAAACAATCAAATGATCATAGCCCCTCGATGACGCTTTCGAAAGTTGCCTAAAAAATGATCAAGTCCCTTAAAGGAAAAATTGCCCAAAGATACTTGGCACCATTGCAATCATGGTCTAAACGATGACCCGCGCCCGTCCCGTTAACATCCTAACACAAGATTGTCCACCAAATGCAATGGTGGAACAAAATTGTTAAAAGGGTTAAAACATAGCAAAGATCTTTGAGAAATTTAGGGTAGATAGCTCTTGGTTACTTACCAACTTGCAAAACAAAAACCCTTGCCTATTTTTCAAAACCACACTCCACAACACATTTTCAAAACAATTTCCAAAAACATTGAAAACCTTTAAAAAGATATACATCTTTGTATACATCCCAACATGGATCATTACAAAGGTTGCCACCACATTGGCCTCTTTTCAAGACATTTTCAAAACCCACACACGAAGCACCATTTCAAACAATTGAAAATCAAGGCAAGTTGATCTAAGCAAGTAACTAAGAGCCCATGGATAACCATGGATAGAAAGGGTGCTAATACCTTCCCTTTCTATAATCTACTCCCCAAACCCAAGAAAACATATCAAAGGTTTTTTGCTGTGCTTTTTAACCTTTCCTTAGGATAAAATAAAAAGTCGGTGGCGACTCTTGCTCAACCGAAACATTTGCGAAAACAAACGCAAAACCCTAGTCAGTTCTCCCACCGTATCACAATATGTATGATATATGTATGAAATGTTTCCAAGGATTTCTAAGACTCAAATTTGCTTAAACAAAAAGATAGCAAACGTTAATTGCATCAAAAAGTTTTTATTGGTCACAACGATGCCTCTTGGGATTACAAAGGGAATAAAGCAACAATAAAAATTCCCAAGCAAAAGAAAGACTTCAAGCTTCCCATGAACGCATCCTCTTTGGTGCAATGTAGGCATTTATGCTCCTCTCCTCGTTAAGTAATCGGGTGAGTTCTAGAACCTTCTTCTCGTTGGCGTAGAAAATTGGGCTTCGAAAGTATCCCGTTCTTCTTTGAGTTGGATCCAGGATTTCTGTAGCTCCTCAAGGTCAGTTGGCATATCGGGATGAAGAACAGCGTAAGGAGTGTCTCCTTTAGCAATTGGCTCCATAATCACAGGTAAGATGGAGGGGTAAGGCATCATAAGACCTTGAGCATGAGCTCGCACCCATTTGAGGTAAGGCTCAAGAGGGATGGAATTATTGTGCCCCAGTGTCTGGCTATCAACTCTGTTTATCATTCCTCAAGCTCGAATGAACCTCTTGCGATAACCCTGAACATCATTCTCATAGTCAAATGTGATTCCTTGGATAAGTGTATCGCGAGGACCATCCCTTCTAGCATAACCAAACTGTCGCAGCACCAAGCAATGATTATAAGTGATTCTTCACCTAATGCCTAAGAGAGGGACATTAGGGAATTCCTCACAGCGATCAATGACGGTGATACTCTCCAAGGACTGGGAACACCAATGAATATCTGAATGTGTAAGGGACATCAGCCTATAAGACCGTCTCATACCCTGCTCATTCTTCAAGACAGACCGAGGTAGGTGCAAAATAAACCACCTAGCCAATAGAGGAGTGCAACACAGAAGGTTCTCTCTTCTCTTTAGAGTGCAAGTATACAGAGAGTGTAGAATATCCCCAAGTAAGGTAGGCACTGGATTATGCGACAGAAAAATCTTACCCACATTCACATCTATGAGTTGGTCCGTGTTAGGGAATAGTACCATCCCATAGATGAGGAGGGCCAACACTTCTTCAAAAGCTTGTAAGTCCAGGCTATCCCAAAAATAGTGGGCTTTCTCAAATAGAAACATAGATGGAAATCATTGGACACTTATTCTGGTTTCCCAATTTGCCACTACGTCAGACCATTGTAAAGATAGAGCCTGAGCAATCTCTTCAGGATTTGGGTCTCTTTCCATACCATTGAATGGTAGCTGATCAAGGATAGTTACCCCCAATAACTGATAAAACTCCTCCATAGTAGGCACTAACTGGTAATCATGGAAAGTGAAGCAGTGGTGCAACGGGTCAAAGAACTGAAAGAGCACCTTTAGCATTTCTTCATCAAGGGTTGAAGTGACCAAGTTGAGAATTCGACCATGTTTCTCAATGAAGGGAGAGCTTTCAGGAATTCTTGACGCTAATTCCTTGAGTTGAGGATGCACTTTCACAAGATTGATTTGGATAGTGTTCATGCGAGTGGATGTCATGTCCTACAAAACAAGACAAAGATAAGCCCTAGAAAATCCTTGAAATGGTTAGTATGATATGCCGTGTTATAATGTCATGATTATGCTAAGAAATCACATATATATATCAAGAAATAAGAAAATCACACCAAGACCTTATGTTTAAGGCTTGCATGGGTTTTAAGGTAGTAACCTCTTGAAGTTGGATTGGTTCAACATGTCCTATAAATAGTAACCGGGTTCTAAGGGATCTCAATATCACCGACCTTTCCCACAAGCTTCGTTCGATAAGCGATTGACTCGCAACCAAACAAAACCCAGGAGTCAACTCAATGAGTGTAACATCGAGTATCTGGCGACTTTGAGAATACACCAAAGACGGCCATCTCGCTACGTCCTAATGGCAAAGTTGTTCATTTAAAGGTTCTAAGGTCAGTTGACGCTTCATGACACCACGCAGCGGCCCCGTATTCTCCTTGATTAACTCAAGGGCTACCGATACCAACCAAAGTGTTGTATCAACATAGCCATCGCTTCAACCGTGTCGGTATATCCCGTACAGTTTCCACGATTTATTGCTACTTACCTAAAAGGTTTCCCCAGATCCGGGTGTAGGATCTATAGTAACCCTAAACAGAGCCCTCAAAAGTAAAGCAAACAAAGCATACAAAGCAGTTAAATAATGAACTATCTCTAAGGTAAACCCCACTTTATAATATTCCCCAGCAGAGTCGCCATTTCTGTCACACGGTGGCAGAACCGACTGTTTAATATGCTGGTTTTTGTGTTTTTTGTTTGCAAATGTGTGGTAAGCAAGAGTCGCCACTGTATTTTCTTATATCCAACAAAGGAAAGGGTGAAAAGAACAGAAAAAGACCTTTTCGAGATTGTTTGAGTAAGGGGGGTAGATTATGGAAAGGGAAGATATTAGCACCCTTTCCATCCGTGGTTTTCCACGGGCTCTTAGAGGTTTGCTCATTTTTTAAAATGCTTTTGTGCTTTGTGTTTGAAAATGTTTTGAAAACGCCTTGGTGCGGTGAAATTTGTAATGTTTCTCAGGATAGTAGAGAACGTATACGAAGTGTTTTTGAAATGTATTTTGAAAAGTCGTTTTTGTGTGTAAGTGCAAAAAGTATTTTTGAGCAAACTTCTAACAATTATCTACTTTATTACTCGAAAACGGTCATTCTTTTCCTCTTTTCCTTTAGACAGTGTTATCCTACTATTAGTGAGTAGGTAGCCTTGTCGTTGGATGTTTGGAGGGACAATCGAAGGGACGTTACAGTCACGAAGGCAATTATGGAGATGCTTTGGCAATTCTGTTTTAGGGACTAGATCATTTACTGAAAGGCAACACCGTAGGGTCATCGAGGGACTATGATCTTTTTTATTTTTGCGGGTTTTTGCTAAAACATTTCTGCCTCATGACTGTTTTTTAAAGGAAACCAAAGTGGGCGTACCTTAGAGGTGCTTGTGTGCGATTGTGTTATGTTTCAGTTCTTTTTTGTCTTTTTATTAAGTTTTCTAGCGTTTGATTATTAGTCTTATCATACAAGCCTATTCACTAGCAGTCAATATGAAAAGCAGTAAAAATGCAGAAAATAGAGATCCAACGCTATTACAATGCTTCGGGGAGGGGATTTACATTATACAACGATAATGGGAGATAAAGCAGTAAATGTCCTAATTTTTATCTATTACATCTGGTAGGCAGATACAATAATAGTGAAACATTGGAAATAAATAAACACGCATGAAATAGAAAAGACATCTAAAAAAATCCTAAAGAAAAGAAATCTTTTTTGTTGTTGTTGTTTTTGGTATAAAAGAAACAAGGCCTAAGTCTATTTAATTTTAATTTTAAGAAAAATGTTAAGATAATTAATTAATTAATTGACAAAATTAATTTAATTGGAAAAAATAACTAGCCTAATATTTTAGTAATTTTGATTTTTATGTTAATTTAAAAAAAGGTGAAAATAGAGAAATGAACCAAAAAGTAAACAATACAAATGGGGACACCCTTCGATTGCAGGAAAGGGGGGGCTTCGATCCCAGGAAAATTATGTTCTTCGATTCAGGAGAGGTGTGGCTTTTTCGATTCAGAAGAACATGCCTTCTTTCGATTGGGCTAAGGAATAAGCATGACTAGCCTTCGATCCAGGGAAGGAGGTCGTCTTTCGATCCTGGAGGTCATGGTTTTTGATCCAGGGAGGAGATGCCACCTTCGATCTGGGATGCTACACCTGCAGAAGTACGTTAGCAAAATTAAATGCAGGACCTAGGTATCAAAACACAGGTCCTTCAATCATGCGCTTGTTGGGTCTTCTTAGACCATGTCTGCAGCAAATGTTAGCAAACGAAGAACATGACATGGGTGCCAAACCCAGGCCTTTTGATCCTGTCTAGGATGGCAAATCAAAAGTAACAACAAGTAATGATGTGTTATGTAGATGCAAAGTTGGACAATTTACCCTTTCTTACCAGTAGATTGAGTCTTCGATTTGGGTGCTTGCTGGAGGTGAGCACCTTCGATCTGGGGCTTCTGGGCGTGGCTGCTGCTTGGAAAATTCTGGCAACTTTTGATGGATTTTGTGGGCATCCTCTCTCCAAGTTTTTTTGTTCTCCTCCTTTTTCTCCCCTTTGTAATGTGTCCTTGGCCTCATATTTATAGGAGTGTGAGGGGACAAGATAAATAATGCTGGTAACGGACATTTGAATGCCATGAATGTAAAACGTAACCTTGGCCAAAGTTAAGAGATCTTGTCCCTTTTTGAATTTTTAATAATTATGTAATTGGCCTTCGAATGCCCTCCTTCGAATGGGATGATGGCCTCCTTCGAATGGACCTTTACAAACTTCTTTGAATGGCTCTTCTGAAGCTTCTTCGAATGGACTCTTCTGAAGCTTCTTCGAATGGACTCTTCTGAAGATTCTTCGAATAGACTCTTTTGGAATTCCAATCGAAGGGTCTTTGCTCTGATTTTTCAAATCGAAGGAAGCTTTGATTCTCCAATCGAAGGAAGCTCTGATGCTCCAATTGAAGGAAGCTCTGATGCTCCAATCGAAGGAAGCTTTGATGCTCCAATCGAAGGAACCTCTGATGCTCCAATCAAAGTAACCACTGATGCTCCAATCGAAGGAAGCTCTGATGCACCAATTGAAGGAAGCTCTGATGCTCCAATCGAAGGATCTTATTGCAAGGCCAATCGAAAGGCTTTACTGAAATGCCAATAGAAGGGTATTTTGGAGATGACAATCGAAGGAAACTTGAAAACACTACTCATAAATTTTCTTTTTCCTTAGGCAAAGGTTTATGACCAACCATGTAGGGGGAGACATTGGAAAATATGAGAGGGCAAATTTTGGGGTACAACAGTATGTAGATGCGTATTCAATGATTTCAAATATCTTTAGGGAATCTAGTTTGAAACATTAGAAATTGAATATAGTTGCAGCTTTGTCTGAAGAACTTTGAGTTTTCATATTTGAAGTCCTTCTATAAGAATCAAGCTCACCATATCAAGTGGGTCATAGCCTCTGACTCAAGAGAATATACTTAGATCTTTGACGCCATCTAGTTAGAGGAAAATAAATCCTCTTGCCCCTTGATAGCAATCTGGCTTATGATAATCCTGCACCAAAGGTCCCTAAGATTCTTGAAATGGTTAGTAAAAATTCCATGTCATGATGTTATGTTCATGTTTAAACAAGTAGCAAACACAAAAAAAATCACACAAGATTCTTAGGTTTAAAGGCTTGCATGAGGTCCATAGGTAAGTACCCTTCTCTATTGAAGTTAAGTTGGCTCAGCCTGTCCTAAAAATAGCAACCAGGTTCTAGGAATCTCATATCACCGATCTTTCTCACATGCTTTATTTTAGCATGGCAACTGGCTTGCCACCAAAACATCCCGAGAGTCGTATCTCAATGAGCATAGTAGCGAGTATCAACCAACCTTGGACTGCACCAAAGTCGTTCATCTCACTACCTTCTAATGGCTAAGATGGGTGAATTAAGGTTCTAAAAGCAAGTTAGTGCTAATGATACCACGCGAAAACCTAATGTTATCTTGGACTGACTCAAAGAACATTAGTATAATCTGATGTGTCGCACTAACCGTAGCCACCACTTCAATCATATTGGTCTACAACGTACATTTTTATGATCTATTGTTACTTACCTAAGGAATCCCTAGATCCGGGTGTAGGATATTAAAAATAATAAACCCAAGCAAGCCCTTAAAGTTAAAGCAGACAAATCACACAATTTAAGCAAGTAAAGTGATCTAAACTCTTAAGGTAACCCATTTTTAATTATGTTCCCAACAGAGTCTCCAGTTCTATAATACGGTGGGAGAACTGACTTGTTTTGCATTTTATCACAAATGTTTCAGTTAGTAAGAGTTGCCACCGACTTTTCTTTTATCCAATAAGGAAAGGTGAAAAGAACATGAAAGACCTTTGATATAGTTTGAGTTTGAGGGGTAAGTTATGAAAAGGGGAGGTGTTAGAACCCTTTTCATCTGTAGTTATCTACGGGCTCTTAATTGTTGGCTCACTTTTGAAAATCTTGCTTTGTGTGTGTGATTTGAAAATATTTTGAAAAGCCAATGTAAGGCTAACTTTGTAATGATTCTTGTATCAGTCCTCAAGAATACGTACAAAGTGTTTTAGAAAATATTTCATTTGAAAGTGTGAAGTGTAAAAAATGTCTTTTATAAAATATTGTGAGCAAGTGATTAAAAGTTTCTTACTCACTAAAGGTCGTTCTTATTCTTTTCCTTCTCCGTTAGAGATAGTGTTATCCAAACCATTAGCTGGTAGGTAGCCCTATCTATTGGATGTGAAGGGACAGACGAAGGGTCATCGAATGGTCATTGAAGGAAACATATAAAGATACTTTAGCAATTTCATATCGAAGGGACTATATCATTTTTCATAGGCAACATCGAAGGGTCATCAAGGGACTATGATCTTTATTCGAGGGTGTTGTACCCTAAAATTTTCCCTCTCATTTTTTTTAAGTTTTCTCTCACATGTGTGATTACAAAAACATGTTTAAAGAAATAAAGAAAATGTATAATTTTGAAGATGTTAATGTGCCTTTCGATTAGCTCAAAAAAGAAACAAATTGGCTTCGATTTAGAAAAGTTTCGATTGGCCAATACAGTCTCCCTTCAGTCACAAGCTTCGATTGGGCAATAAAGTCACCCTTAAGTCAAGCTTCGATTGGGCAATACAATCTCCCTTCAGTCACACGCTTTGATTGGGCAATACAGTCTCCCTTAGGTCACAAGCTTCGATTGGGCAATACAGTCTCCCTTCAGTCACAAGCTTTGATTGGGCAATACAGTCTCCCTTCAGTCACAAGCTTCGATTGGGCAATACAGTCTCCCTTCAGTCACAAGCTTCGATTTGGCCATGTAGTTTCCTTCGAAGTAACCCCCTTTATTCCACAAGTTGGACATGTGCTTTCCTTCGAAGTGACCCCCCCTTCGATCCACAAGATGGGCATGTGATTTCCTTCAAGGTGGCCTCCTTCGATTCACAAGTTGTACCACTAAACCCTTCGAAGAAACATGCTTAGAGTACACTTCGTTTGGAAACGGACATTTCTGTATGATGATGGATCTGGTCGAAGTGATCAAAATGAAGAGGGGAGTATTTAAGTAGGTTTGTTGACTAAAGTCCCATATACTGCCAAACTCAAGCCAGTTGTGTTGCTATGCAGCAGTCCTGCCACAACGCTCCAAAATACTGCTGAGCCTACATTGTCTCAGTCCCGTACTTGCACAAAAAAGGAGTGCATGAGAGCTGCATCGAAGAAAACAAGGGGGCAGTATACCCAGATAATTCAAATATTATTTAATTTCCCCCCAAAATCACATCAAAGCTCGCCTATAAATAGAAGGGCTTCACAACATGTTCAAGGAGGATTTTTTTTATTAGAGGAACGAACCTCCAAAATCTTCTCAAACACAACAAAATTCTCAAGTTCATCAACACTTGAGAAATCAAAAAACTCAGAACCACACTCACCTCTTTTGATTCACCTCCCTAACCCACAGATATCAGCCCTTCGATTCACTTTCCTAACTCACCTGTATCATCCTTTCAATTCACCCCCACCCCCCCTCCCCCCCCCCCCCCCCCCCCCCCCCCCCCCCGCCCCCCAGCTTTAGAATATTCCCAAAGCCCTAAAAAAACACTCAAGGAAGTCAGTGAATCCTTCAATTTACTTCTAACCTCCATATACCAATCTTCGATTTAGTGACCTTTTTCAAAGCAAAGCATTTACTGAAATAGTTCCAGGGAGATCCCAACCAAGCCTAATCCATCATCAAGCCATATGTAGCTCCTTCGACTGGAACCTCAAGAGGTAAGTCTTTCTGAATTTAACCCTCTCATTTCAAACATCTTTATTGATTCACCTTATAAACCAACATATGATAATCATGGCCTTCGATATGAATCTTTTGTTGTTTTCCTTTAAGAACTAATCTGTACATCCCCCCTAAACATGTTGGAATAAAAATATGCATGCTTTGATATACCTGCTTCGATGCACACACATGCTTCTACATAGACATGTTTATCACACATACACTTGCTTTGAATGCATTGACCTGTAGGTCCAATCGAAGGAGACAAAAAGGAAAATGGCATCTTGCATTGGTTCTAGACCCAATCGAAAGTTACAACGTGCTACTTCCAGATCCCAGTTGAAGGATATAACATACTGACTGCCATCCCCAATCGAAGGAACGCCTACACTGGTTCCATCCTCAATCGAAGGACACGCCTGCACTGGTGCCAGTCTCCAATCGAAGGAAGCCAGAAACTGCGAATCGAAGGATTCTCCTGCCCCAATCGAAAGACACTCATTTTCCTTCTTTTTATCTTATTTTTGCCTTTATTTTTTCTTGCCTTTCAATATGGTTGTAATAGCGTAGGATTTTATCTTCTTGCACGTTTATTGCTTTTGTACAAATGCTAGTAACTAGGATGTATGGCAAGATAAAATCAACAAGTAGACCACCTAAAAATCAAGACAAAATGCATGCAATCAAACACACTTTGCACACATGCACCCTTAGGGTAATCTCACTTGTTGCCTATTAGAAAATAGTCATGTCCCTCGAATATGTGCATTTTAGCAAAGACCCTCGATAAAAGATCGTAGTCCCTCGATGACCCTCGATGCTGCCTTCGGTAAATGATCTAGTCCCTAAACGACATTGATAAAACGTCCCATAGGTTGCCTTCTATGACTATACAAACGTCCCACGCCCATCCCTTCACATCCAATGACGGGCTTCTTACCAAATAAATGGTATGATAGCAACATCTAAAGGAGGAGGAAAATAACATCTAAGACCTTTTGAGTAGGTAGAATGCTCCTAGTTGCAAGCTTGCTCACAATAAATAAAAATTTATACACCAACACTCTCATTTGAAACATTTTCAAAACAAAAACACTTTGTACGTGTTCTTATAGAAACGAGATCCATTACAAAGACACCTTTTCAAAATCACTTTGAAAAACACATTCCACAAACACCTCTTTGAACTATTTTCGAAACAACACTTTGTACGCGTTCTTATAGAAAAGAGAACCATTAAAAAGACATTTTTCAAAATACTTTCAAAACCCACACCACATGCACATTCAAACAAAAATCAAGTGATCTAGCAAGCAACTAAGAGCCCGTAGATAACTACGGATGAAAAGGGTGCTAATACCTTCCCTTTTCATAATCTACCCCCCGAACTCAAAAACATCTCTAAAGGTCTTTCATGTTCTTTTCAACCTTCCCTTATTGGATAAAAGAAAAGTCGGTGGCGACTCTTGCTATCCACAACAATTTCGATCAAACGCAAAACACCCAAGTCAGTTTTCCCACCGTGTTACAGAACTGGCGACTCTGCTGGGGATAAACTTAAAAGTGGGGTTAACTTAGTGCTAGATCACCTTTACTTGCTTGCATTGTTTGACTTGTATGCTTTACATTATGGTTATTTGTTTGGGCTTAAATCCTCTACCCGGATTTGGGATACCTTATAGGTAAGTAGCAATATGTTGTGGAAATTGTGCAGGGTATACCGACATGGTCTAAGAAATAGCTACGTTAGTGTGACATATTTGTGGGTACGGGTTGCCCTTGAGTAGTCAAGGAAAATACGGGGCCGCTGAGTGATATCATGAAACACTAACTGACTTTTAAAACCTTTACTTGACCAACTTGGCCATTAGAACGTAGTGATATGACCGACTTTGGTGCAGTCTAATGTTGGTAGATACTCGATACTACACTCATTGAGGTTTGTCTTTTCGGGATATTTTGGTCGTCGTGAAAGAGGCTTGCGCTGAAAGAATGTCCGAGAAGACAAATAAGTGATATTGAGATCCCTTAGAACCTGGTTACTATTAACTAGGACAGGTTGAACCAACCAAACTTCAAGAGGGTACTTACCTACAAAACTCCATGCAATCCTAAACCTAAGGCTTTGTCTGCTTTATGTGAATATGATTATTTGTACTTGCCTTGCATACTTGTACATAACATCATGACATCATACCATAGCATTTTCAATAACATTGAACCATAACATTTCAAGGATCTCGAGGGTCTTTGATGCAGGGTCACATTGAACTAGGCATCTATCAAGGGGCAAGAGGATTTATTTTCCTCTAACCAAAACACCGTCAAAAATCAAGTACAACAAACTTGAGTCAAGGGATACAACCCACTTGACATGGTGAGCTTAATTCTCGTGGAAAGACATCCACTGATACAAAGTTCTCCAATCAAAGTTGTAAGTGATTACTAACATTTACCCGATCCTTGAAAACATGCATCCACATATCATGCATCATATCCTGACAGGTTTCTCCCATACAGGTATCATTATCTTCCTACTGTTTATTTCAGTAGAAATGGCCCTAGAACAGACCATCAAGAGCATTCAGATTCAAAATGCTCAACTTCAAGAGATGTTCTTGAACCTATCTAAGGGACAAGGAGAGGTGAAGGCGCTCCTTACCAGGGGCATGATCATGGGAAACCCGGAGGACAACAAGGATAACCAGCTGGAGCGGCTACAAACCGAGATAGCCATAATGAAGGTCCAAATGATGGGACAACTGGTGGGCCAGCTGGATCTTATCCAAAATCTGGCTCAAGGACAAGAAGAGATAAAAGTTCTTGTCAACCAACTTCATTAAGACAGTTGCAACCGGATGAAACAAACCGTCGAGATTGGGGATCAAGTCACCATTAAGCCTCCCATGAGACATGAAGCTGGTTTGGTGGAGAATAGACCGTTCCAAATTGTTGCCGCGCCTCGAGTCCAACAACAACCTCACCAACAACAACAAGGGAATCAATGCAAGGAGGTCGCACCTAAGAGATAATTCACCAGGATTGGTATGTCGCTAGCTCAGGTGCTACAACACATATTGAAGGAAGAGCTAATTACATTAAAGGCTCCTCCCTGGAATCCTAACACTGTTGCTCCTAGCTGCCATCCCAATGAGAGGTGTGCATACCATTTTGATGGTCTTGGGGATGATACGAACAATTGTTGGGCTCTGAAGAATAGGATTCAAGACCTAATTGACGAAGGAATGTTGGAGTTTACACAAGACGATCAACTAGAACTCTTATATCACCCCTTAAGGGAATCCACATGAAGCGACGGTCTGGGCGAGGAAATTTTCTGTTTATTTCAATTCTCAGTTGTAATTTCTTTGTTTATTCAAAAAATTATCTATTAATGTCAAACTTTGTTTCATTAATGCATTGCATATGTTTGTCTTGAATTCATCCATTCGTTTTCACTATACTTAAACTATGCTTTTTGCTCTCTTTATGACATTCAACTCTTGCTAAAAGTTACATGCCTTTAGAGGGAGGATGACGAAAACAATGACATAATCTCATACAGTATGCTTTTGGACAGACCTTGTTGACGATGTACAGGCGTTCTTTCAAATCCTAAACACTGGAGTTATAAGGAAGATAATCCATAGTCAACCCCTTTGAGCCAAAGAAGTAGAAGCTTTCTTGTTTACACAAATTGAAACCTTTAAACCAAAACCTGGGGCAGAGTAGTCTCTAAGTTAATTCAAATGCACGTTCAAATCGCAAACTCTCATCTCGTAATACAACGAATGACATCAAAAACATTCCTCTGGAATCAAAAGACGGTGATGGTTCCCTACTGTGATACGGTGGGAGAACTGACTTGAGGTTTTGCGTTTGTTTTCGCAAATGTTTCGGTTGAGCAAGAGTCGCCACCGACTTTTTATTTTATCCTAAGGAAAGGTTAAAAAGCACAGCAAAAAACCTTTGAGATGTTTTCTTGGGTTCGGGGAGTAGATTATAGAAAGGGAAGGTATTAGCACCCTTTCTATCCATGGTTATCCATGGGCTCTTAGTTACTTGCTTAGATCACTTGCCTTTTGTTTTCAATTGTTTGAAATGGTGCTCTTGTGTGTGGGTTTGAAAATGTTTTGAAAAGAAGCCAATGTGATGGCAACCTTTGTAATGATCCATGTTGGGATGTATACAAAGATGTATGTCTTTTGAAAAGGTTTTCATTTGTTTTTGAAAGTTGTTTTGAAAGTATTGTGAGGTGTGGTTTTAGAAAATAGGCAAGTGTTTTGTTTCGCAAGTTTGATTCAAGTAACTAAGAGGTTATCTACTCCTAAATTTCTCAAAGACTATTGCTATGTTTTAACCCTTTTAACAAGTTTGTTCCACCATTGTATTTGGTGGACAATCTTATGTTAGGATGTGAAAGGGGCGGGCGCGGGTCATCGTTTAGACCATAATTGCAATGGTGCCAAGTGTCTTTGGCAATTTGCTTTGAAGGGACTATGATCATTCCATTTAGGCAACATTCGAAAGCGTCATCGAGGGACTTATGATCATTTGAATTTGTTGTGCCAAAGATACTCGACGTGCAAGCATGGCCCATTTTGGAAGGCAACATGTGGGATTACCCTAGGGGGTGTAAGTGTGATTGTGTATTGATTTCATGTATTTGTCTTTGATTAGGGGTTGTCTACTTGTTGATTTTTATCTTGTCATACACGCCTAATTACTAACATTTGTACAAAGTAAATAAAATGCAGAAAGATGAAACACTACGCTATTACAACCATATCGAAAGGCATAAAAATATAAAGGCAAAAATAAAATAAAAGCAATAAAAGTGAAGGTTTTTCGACTGAGGCAGAAAACTCTTCGATTCTGAACATTCCGGCTCCCTTCGATTTGGCCTGAAAAGGGTGAAGGCATGACTTTCGACTGAGGCCTCACGGTCAACATGTTGTATCTTTCGATTGGGACCAGGGGAACAGCATGTTGTATCTTTCGATTGGGACCAGAGGGACAGCATGTTGTGCCTTTCGATTAGGCCTAGAATCCGTGCAAGATGTAATCTTCTTTTCTGCCTCCTTCGACCGGGCCTGGAGTCAGTGAGGAAGCCTGAGGCTTCGTTTCATATTCTTGTTTCCTGTTTACTTCGTTTGAGACATTAAATAGCAACATGGCCTAAGGCCATGCTAGTAAACAGTTTAATAACTAAAGCTAACTCAGGCGAACAACAAGCAAAACGAAACATGTTAACAGGGTGGAAACGAAAGGAACAGCAGTATGTACATGCTTGGAACGAAAATGAGTTCATTTACATGTTATGTCATGAAGTGAAAAGCCCAAGGGTAAGAGTGACTTACCTTGATAGAGGCGTTGAATGGATGTGGGGCCTTGAGTGGTGGCCCTGGAATGCTTCTGGATTCGGAGGAGGAAACCAGGGGTCACGTCCCTGATACTGGATTCAACAGAGAAGAACAAGTATGAGGTTCTTCCTACTGGATTCGAAAAGGTAACAAGGTGTATGGACGTTTCAGATTCCAAGGGGGTAAGTGTTTGGATTCTGGATATGTGTTTGAGAGTTGTTAGAGAATTTTCTGCAGATTCGTTCGACTGGCCAAAAAAGGGTTTTTTAACATGTGTGGTGAAGGCTCATATTTATAGATGGATTAGGTTGATGCTTTGGGAGGGAAAACAAAAAAATTCAAACAAAAGGGGTATGCTGTATTTGTAGCTTTCGAGGGACAGTGTTTTATTGCCATTTTGGTGCAAGGAATTGGACAGTGTAGGACTGCTGTGCAGCAGTGTAGGACTGCTGCACTGACAGTGCATGAGACTTGGTCAACAAATGCCTTTGGCCTCTCATCCTTTTGTCTTGACTCCCTGACCTCACCTTTCGAACAGACTTTCAGAAACCATCTTCTTTCTTCAGTCGAAGTGACGTTCGAATGACTCCCCTAGACAATCCTTCGAATGGGTCGAATCAATGCTCTTGGGATGGAAGGCTCAATCGAAACTTGCAACGTTGGAGAAGTTACTCCCTCAAACGAAAGAGGCGTGCAAGGGCAGGATGTGTGATCGAAAGAGGGCAAAAGAGAGCCTTTTTCCTCCTGGATCGAAGGGAATCCAAAGGGAGCTTTTTGCCTTGGAATCGAAGGAAGCCTTTGCCTCAGTCGAAGCTTGTAACAAGTTGTTTTTTTTTAAAGGTGATCTTGGCTTTGTGCATGCTAGCACGGTAAGGAATTCTGATTTGTAAATCTTGGCTAACACGCAGGAGAGAGGCTATATGGCCAAGTGAAATATTTGTACTGAGAGAATACAATATTCAAACGAAGTTCAAAGTCTCGATGAAACAAGAAACGAACTTGCCTAAAAGGAGTCCAGCGCCCAATCGAAGGATGCAACAAAACCCACATCGAAAGAACCAAAGTTCCCAATCGAAGGATGCAAGCAAACCTACATCGAAAGAACCAAAGTTCCCAATCAAAGGATGCAAGTCAAGCTTGTGCCGAAAGAGTCAAAAAGGCCAATCGAAGGAAGCTGATCGAAGAGCACTTGTATTTCTCCAATTTTGATAGTTTCCTTTTAACTTTGGTACTGGAAAATACCAATGCATTTGTTCGAGCTTGAACTTTGAGAATCCTTGTGAGAAAGGCCTTGAAGAATGAGAGGGCAAATTTTGGGGTACAACAGTTGCCCATGTTCAATCTTCTTGAACCTGAAGAGTTAGATTGGCAAGTTTGCCTTTCGTGACTCGAGGGTAAAAGGAGATTGGACACTAGAGTGCCCGGAAATTTGCACTCGCATGTTGGAGTATCAGCAATGTGATGTCGGGAATGGGCTTATAGATGCCATTTGGAGAGATGGTGGATAGGGAGATGGGCTTATAGATGCCATCTGGAGACGTGACAAAACCTTGTCGGGAATGGGCTTATAGATGCCATTTGGAAGTGTTGGTCGCATAAGAGATTCCTTAGCGGGAACTTATGTATTTTGAGAAAGACAGATGTTTTCCTGGCTTGTTACAGGTGTTTTGATCTTCAATCTCTTCATGCAGACATGCCCTGGCTAGATACAGGTGTCGAATCTACAATCGGATGCTCACAGATATGCCCTGGCTGGATACAGGTATCGAATCTGAAAATAATTGTCAACAGATATGCCCTGGCTGGATACAGGAATCGAATCTTCAAACTCTTCAGACGTGCCCTGGCTAGATACAGGAATCGAGTCTGGAAACGTGGTCAACAGATGTGCCCTGGCTGGATACAGGAATCGAATCTGGAATTGTTGTCAACAGATGTGCCCTGGCTGGATACAGGAATCGAATCTGGAATTGTTGTCAGTTGATAGATATGCCCTGGCTGGATACAGGAATCGAATCTTCAAACTCTTCAGACGTGCCCTGGCTAGATACAGGAATCGAATCTGGAATTGTTGTCAATAGATGTGCCCTGGCTGGATACAGGAATAGAATCTGGAAACTCTTCAGATGTGTCCTGGCTAGATACAGGAATCGAATCTGGAATTGTTGTCAGTTGATAGATATGCCCTGGCTGGATACAGGAATCGAATCTTCAAACTCTTCAGACGTGCCCTGGCTAGATACAGGAATCGAATCTGGAATTGTTGTCTTTTTCCTGAAAAGGCAAAACATCAGTTGTATGCAATGTCATGATGTATGACATGCATGATGTTATGACATTCAAAATGAGACAGTGTCGTATGCACTTTATCATGTATGTGAGCAAGATGTATGAAATGTGAAATGTTTATGAATGTATTTTCGTCTAGGAAAATAAATCCTTGACGACCGGCCGGGGAATTAAATCTTGGGCTGATGTTGAAGAGTAGAGCTCTTCGTTTCCGCTGAGGATGACGGTTGCCAGAATACGTCGGTAGGAGAGGATGACTCCGTTGAGGAACAGACTTGTTGGAGGGATTACTCTGCGGGGAGTTGCTCTGTGGAAGAGATACTTTGCTGAAGTTTTGATGGGAGGCCCGCTGAGGATTTCAATGATGGATTCCGCTGGGGATAATGATGACAAACTCCGCTGGGGATACCAAAGATAAACTCCGCTGGGGATACCAAAGATAGACTCCGTTGGGGATTGTGTTGATAAGTTATGTTGGGGAACTTTGATGAACTCCGCTGGGGATAGGAAGGACTTCGCCGAGGGCGATCTTCCGTGGTAATTAGCTGAGGATAACCCAGTTATAAGCCTTCGCGAGGAATAACTGTGAATAAAGCTCGGGAGAGACGTCTGTACTCTGCAGGGGATAAGCTTCCAGAATCTATTGGGGATAAGCTTCAAGACCTGCTGGGGAGATGGATTCCACTTTCCTGGGGAAACCTTTGGATTGGACTCTCCTGGGGAAATTTTGAATGTCTGTATACCGCCGGGGAACAATCTTAGATCAAGACTGCCAGGGATGCTCGCTGATGAAATTCCTATATTCCACTGGGGGATGTTGATATCCTCTGAGGTTACCCAACTTCCTTTAGGCTGACCGTAGACTAACTCTGCTTGGGG
The DNA here is from genome assembly GCA_948472305.1 of Vicia faba. Lineage (NCBI taxonomy): Eukaryota > Viridiplantae > Streptophyta > Magnoliopsida > Fabales > Fabaceae > Vicia > Vicia faba. The sequence continues at coordinate 1,558,433,013 of OX451739.1, read as the reverse complement.
AGTGTGTTGCTGACTGGCTAGGGGAATAGGGTGCCTGTTGTAGGGCTGATGTATTGCTGAAACTTATCTTACTTTGTGGGGAGTTGAGATAACCTGGTCACATTCTTCAGTTGAATCCACCTTGGTACCTCGGCGGACAAAGCAAACAGACTGCATCAGACATCTTTACATTGCCCCTGTTTCTGATGTCACCTGTAATTAGTCTTTTGTTTCATCTGTAGGTATTTATGAATTAGCAATTTAATGACAAATGCATATATCAAAAATGAACATTTGACGTTCTTCGCAAGACAAAACAGAAAAGGGAAAAACAATTGGCAATTTGTTTGAAAAGTGTATTTGTATTGATCTTGAATTTTGCCTGTAAATAGGCGTTTTTTGTACAAGAGGCTGACGTCCTAGTAAGAGAACGCCGCCGAATATCATAAAGTTTATACAATTTTGAAAAGGAAACAAAACAGCTATCTGCACGATATTCCCACTGGGTTCCAACTCTGCTATCGCCTTTATGCCTTCTAGCGTCTCATCACTTTGCTGCTTAGTTGAAGATGAAGCTGATTGATCGATGCCGAAGTCTGAGTCAGATAGCTGATGCCGAAGTCTGGATGCTAGGTGATCCAATGAGACATAGTGTTATGCTTTATCCCTAACTTTTGCTTGGACCGCCCTTTCGGGTTTTCAGTCCACCGGGATACCCATTTTTTCCCAAGCCGCCTTTTCAGGTTTTCGACTTGCCGGGTGTACAGATTTTTTTCATTTCATCCCTTATTTTTGCCCGAACCCTTTTGGTTCGCCGGGAAGCCCTTATTTTTGCCTAGGTATGTCAACCTAGCGGGTCTTTTATTTATGCGTAGTATCTTTTCACTATGTCTGCATTGGCGGGGTGAGGAAGGTTGTCACCATCCATGGTGGTTAGAATCATGGCTCCTCCTGAGAACACATGTTTAACCACAAATGGCCCTTCGTATGTAGGGGTCCATTTGCCCCGGGGATCATTTTGAGGAAGGATGATGCGCTTGATTACCAGGTCCCCAACTTGATATTCTTGTGGTCTGGCTTTCTTGTTAAAGGCCCTGATCATTCGTTTTTGATACGTCTGACCATGACAGATAGCAGTGAGTCTCTTTTCGTCAATTAGGTTTAATTGATCAAGTCGAGTCTGGATCCAGTCATCTTCACTCAAGTCTGCATCCTTCATTATCCGGAGAGAGGGTATCTGGACTTCAATCGGCAAGACTGCCTCCATGCCATAGACCAAGGAAAAGGGAGTTGCCCCTGTTGATGTCTGTGCTGAGGTACGGTACCCATGAAGAGCAAACGGTAACATTTTGTGCCAATCTTTGTAGGTCACTGTCATCTTCTGCACAATTTTTTTGATATTCTTATTAGCTACTTCTACAGCCCCATTCATCTTCGGCCGGTAGGGAGAAGAGTTGTGGTGCTGTATCTTGAATTGCTCGCAGAGCTCAGTGATCATCTTGTTGTTAAGATTGGTACCATTGTCCGTAATGATTCTTTCCGGGACGTCGTACCGACAGATTAGATTATGCCGGATGAAACGTGCCACGACGCTCTTGGTTACTGTTGCGTAGGAAGCGGCCTCAACCCACTTCGTGAAGAAATCGATCGCCACCAAGATGAAGCGATGCCCGTTGGATGCCGTCGGTCGGATCTCACCGATCATGTCAATGCCCCACATTGCAAAAGGCCAAGGTGTCGTCAGGACGTTCAGAGGAACCGGAGGGATGTGCACCTTGTCAGCATAGATCTGGCATTTATGACAGGTTCGCGAATGTTGGTAACAGTCGGCTTCCATTGTGGACCAGAAATATCCTGCCCTAAGGATTTTCTTTGCCATGGTATGTCCACTGGAATGTGTTCCGAATGTATCTTCATGCAGTTCTATCATGATCCTCTCTGCTTCAGCTTTATCCACACAACGCAGTAGAGTTGAATCATGATTTCGTTTGTAGAGAATGCCATTGCTGAGGAAGAATTTTGCAGCAAACCTTCTCATGAACTTCTTGTCATTGACAGATGCACCTTCAGGGTATTCCTGAGTTTCCAAGTATCTCTTCACCTCATGATACCAGGGTTTTTCGACTACCTCTTCGGTCTCAAGATCGCAGCAGTATGCCGATTCGTCCAACTTCCAGATAATGATCCGGGGAGCCTCATTGTCCCATTTGACTTTGAACATTGAAGACATCGTAGCTAGTGCGTCCGCTAGCTGATTCTCCTCTCTTGGGAAGTGTTCAAAAGTTATCTCTTCAAAGTGGGGAAGCAAGGTCAACACATACTCCTTGTAAGGAATAAGATTTGGGTGTTTCGTATCCCACTCGCCTTTGATCTGATTGATCACGAGAGCGGAATCTCCGAATACACTCAGAAATTTGATCCTTAAGTCGATTGCAGCTTGAAGTCCCATGATACACGCCTCATATTCTGCCATGTTGTTGGTGCAGTTAAAACACAGTCGGGCGGTGAGTGGAGTATGAGTACCTTTGGGGGATATGATTACAGCGCCGATACCGTTACCCAAAGAGTTGGAGGCTCCGTCAAAATGCATAGACCATCGGGATCCTTCCTCGGGTCCTTCATCCGGTCCAGGCACCTCACAATCTGTTACTACCATGATATCTTCGTCCGGAAACTCAAAGTTCAAGGATTGGTAATCATCCACAGGTTGGTGTGCCAAATGATCTGCCAATACACTTCCCTTGATTGCTTTCTGAGTTGTGTACTGGATATCATATTCTGTCAAGATCATTTGCCATCTTGCTATTCTTCCAGACATAGCAGGCTTTTCGAATATGTACTTGATGGGATCCATCTTTGAAATCAACAGTGTAGTGTGAGTCAACATATACTGTCTCAGTCGGCGAGCAGCCCATACCAGAGCGCAGCAAGTTTTCTCAAGCAGTGAGTAACGAGACTCACAGTTGGTAAACTTTTTGCTCAGGTAATAAATAGCGTGCTCTTTTCGGCCAGACTCGTCATGCTGCCCCAGCACACACCCCATTGAATTATCAAGCACTGTCAAGTATAGTATCAGAGGTCTTCCTTCCACTGGTGGCATAAGGATGGGTGGCTCTTGGAGGTATTCTTTTATCTTTTCAAAAGCAGCCTGGCATTCATCGTTCCAGCGTACTACTTGATATTTCTTCAGTAATTTGAAGATTGGCTCACAAGTAGCAGTCAGATGTGAGATGAATCGGGCAATGTAATTCAGTCGTCCCAGAAAGCCTCTGACTTCTTTCTCTGTCCTTGGAGTTGGCATCTCTTGTATGGCTTTTACCTTGGCAGGGTCCACCTGAATACCTTTATCACTTACAATGAAGCCTAGCAATTTTCCGGACCTCACCCCAAAGGTGCATTTGTTGGGATTCAACCTCAGCTTGTATAACTTCAGTCGGTCAAACAGCTTCCGCACATAGTCAAGGTGTTCCTCCTTAGTTTGGGACCTTGAAATCATGTCATCAACATATACCTCAATCTCATGATGGATCATATCATGAAATAAAGCAACCATGGCACGTTGGTAGGTTGCCCCAGCATTTTTCAACCCGAATGGCATGACCTTGTAGCAGAAGGTGCCCCACTGAGTAACAAAGGTAGTCTTTTCCATATCTTTCGGAGCCATCTTGATCTGATTATACCCTGAAAAACCATCCATGAAGGAGAACACCTTGTGTTGAGCAGTATTGTCAACAAGCACGTCGATGTGAGGTAGGGGGAAGTCATCCTTGGGGCTTGCCCTGTTTAGATCCCTGTAATCGACACACATTCTGACCTTACCGTCCTTCTTCGGCACTGGCACCACATTGGCAACCCACTGAGGGTAAGAAGTCACTGCTAGAAACCCGGCATCGAATTGCTTCATAACCTCAGCTTTGATCTTTTCGGACATCTCCGGACGCATATGGCGGACCTTTTGCTTTACCGGAGGGCAGTCTTCCTTGGTAGGCAAGTGATGGACCACAATGTCAGCATCCAAACCAGGCATGTCTTAGTAGGACCAAGCAAAGACCTCCATGTAATCATGTAGCATCTGGATCAATCGTTGCTTCATGCTGAGCTCTAGATTGGCACCAATCTTGACCTCTTTTCTATCTGTCTCAGTACCCAGGTTCACTGTTTCCACGGGCTCTTCATGCGGCTGAATGGCCCTCTCTTCCTGGAGTAGCAGTCTTGCGAGTTCACCAGGCACTTAGCAATCATCTTCACCTTCATCCTCGGCCAAGTTGATCGGATTCTCAAAGTCATAACTGGTGGTAGCAGAGTTGTTACCAGTGAGATCCAGAGTGGATTGAAACCTGTATAAGTGAGTGTGTGTAAATATAGCTGTTTTGCAATATATAACACAAAGAAAAAGAGAGCAAGATTTGAAATGCAACAAACGTCCAATGTTTTGATTAATGATATATGGAAATGTCATACAAAAATCCCTCACAAGTGGAGCTACGATGCCCCGGGTAGGACACCGAGCCAGAAAAAGTTTCAACATATTGTTTGTTACAAATTGAAAATCAAAAGAGTTAATTACTGCGTGACAAATGTGATAGGTGTAAAATCCTTTGCCGTCCAGTTGCTCGGTCCGTTGTTGGTGGTTGGATAGATCCAACTGTCAAATTCTGCTTCCTCTACATCCTCCTCGATAGCATTCACCCTCGGACTGGTGATAAACACTGGAGCCTTTCTGATCTTTTCCTTGCGCACAGCCCTCTGAGCCTCTGCAGTGAAGCCCAGCCCAAACTTGTCGTTCTTTTGAGTGAAGTCAGGAAGCTGACCCCAGTTTGCACAATTGCCTTTCTCGATTACAGCCCGGGCATCCTTCAGGGAAGCCATCTTCAAGGGAAAGTCTTCTTCAACCACTGCCTCAGCTGATGCCAATATTGGAGGTACTTCCTCAAAATGCTGAAAGGGGGTTTCAATAAACTCCCCGTCCATCTCGATATACCGGAATGAATTCAAGTGACTAACCATGTATTCCTCCTCACCCTGCACAGTAACAATCTTCCCTTTGACAGGGTACTTGAGCTTTTGGTGTAGAGTGGATGTTACTGCCCCAGCCTTGTGAATCCAGGGTCGACCTAACAAGCAGAAATAAGATGGACGAATATCCATTACATAGAACGTTGAGTCGAAGACTTGGGAACCCACACGAATAGGAACGTCTACCTCACTGTGCACCATCCTCTTAGAACCGTCGAAGGCTCTAACAATGATGTTACTAGGTTTCAATTCCAGGCCCTCACAATCCAAGCGATCCAATGCCTTCTTGGGCAAAACATTCAGGGAAGAACCGGTATCCACCAACATGTGTGCGAGAGTAGTGCCCCTGCACTCTATAGAGACGTGCAGGGCATCATTGTGATTTTTCCCTTTGGCGGTAAGGTCAGCATCTGAGAACCCCAAACCATTGTCAGCTGTCAAATTAGCCACACAGTCGGTGAATTGATCCGCGGAGGTCTCTTGCGGCACATGGGCCGTTTTCAGAAATGAAATCAGGGCTTTTGCATGGGCCTCTGAGCATAGCAGCAATGATAGCATAGAGATTTTGGAGGGGGTATGCCCCAACTGTTCAACAACATTGAAGTCACTCTTTTTAATGATTTTAAGGATTTCCTCCATTTCTTGTTGGGAGGCTTCGACAGCAGTCTTTTTTGGTGCCTCCGTCCTGGCAGGCAAATCGGCAGCAACTTCTTTGCCCCGAGCATCAGAGGACTCGGCGGCAGTAGTAGACACAGGAACTTGATTTGGAACATGCAAACTTGCGGGTGTGATGATGAGAGGTTTTCAGATAACTGGTGGCGCAATGTCAGGCGAGAAGAGCCTGCCACTGCGGGTAATCTTGGCGGGACCAGTGATGTTACTGATACTGGTACTGGTACTGGTGTTGAACTCCTGCTTCACTCCAAGCACATACACGTCGGCCCCATAATTCTATGGCACAGCCTTGTTAGATTCATAGGGGAGAGGCCCCGGAACAGTAATAGTAACGGGTGTAACAGACATAATTTGGAATGGCTTCCTCGGGGAAGCTTTGGTAGGATTGTAAATTGTGACAACAGATACTTCTTCAGCGGAAACGAAAGGAACAGCAGTTTTCTTGAACAGAATTTCTTTGTTATCCATCAGGCTTTGGATGCCTGATTTCAGCAGTGGACAACCGGTAGGGATAACAGCACACAGGAGGCAACCCTTGCTACAACCCGGAAATAAACCGGCTAGTAGTAAGTTCCTCTTAACAGTCAATAGAGGGGTAGCAACATCATTCACCGAAACAGCATATAAATCTTCCTCGATGGCATTTACTCTATGCTGGGGCATAGGAGCAGTTACAACATTTGGCCTCTCAGGCGCCTCAAACTGAATTTCCTTCGCGTCGATAAGGTCTTGCACCTTATTTCTCAGGGCCCAGCAATCATCAGTAGTATGCCCGGGGCTATCAGAATGATAAGCACAACGGGCATTTGGGTTATATTTAGGAGATGCAGTATTCACGACCTTTGGAGCCTCTTTGATGGCCACCAAGTTGGTTGATAACAGTTGCGGTAAGATTTGTGACAAGGTCATACTCAAACGAGTATACTGTCTCTTGGGCCTTTCACTTCTTTGTTGATTGTACTACTGAGGAGCAGCAACAGGTTTTGAAATGACCAAGGCATTGACGGCTTGGCGACTTTCTGGCTTGACTTGTCTTCTAGGACCATAGACTGCACTTGCTTCTTTCTTGAAAGGCCTCTTCTCAGTACTTGTGGAGGCAGCTTTTTGTATCTTTCTTGACCTGATGCCAGCTTCTATCCTTTCTCCCGTCAGAATCAAATCCGTAAACCCAGCGGAGGAATTACCAACCAAATGATTGAAAATGGACCAGACAAAGTCCCTAGAAACATATCAACCAGCTCACGATCAGTCAATCGAGGTTGCACCCTGCCAGCCAAATCTCTCCATTTTTGTGCATATTCTTTGAACCCTTCGCCCGTTCCTAGAGACATACCCTGAAGTTGGGTACGCGTAGGAGCGAGATCAGAATTGTATTGATATTGTCTGTAGAATGCGGTTGCCAAATCTTCCCAGTGTCGGATACTGGTTCCATCTAGTTGGTAGAACCACTCAAGCTGTGACCCCGAAAGGCTATCTTGGAAGAAGTGAATCCATAGATTTTTATCTGCCGTGTAAGGTTGGATCTTCCTTACGTACGACCTTAGATGCAGATTTGGACAGGAAGCCCCGTCATATTTGGCGAAGGAAGGCCCCTTAAACTTGTGTGGGATTACAACCCCAGAAGATAACCCCAAATCTCCGAAATCCAGCCCCGGCACATTCTGAATCTCCATGGCGCTCAAGCGGTCCTCTAATTGCTTGTATCTGTCAGCAGCAGGTGGGTATTGTTCGTCATTGTAGTCCGTCTCGTTGTCAGAGACTGCAGGACTAGGAGCTCCTCCCCCTTGGGGACTGTTTTTCTCAGCAGAAGAAGTAGTTGGATCAGCCTCATTATGGAGTGTGTTCCCAAACCTGCGTCCGGTGTTGAATAACGCAGTCCTCTTTTTCTTCTTCTTCTTCAGGAGTAGAGCCTTCAACTCTTGCTGACCTTGGGCCAGGCTCAGGACCATTTCTTGAAACTGGGCACTTTGGACCTGAAGGGCCTTGATTGCTTGCTCACTGGATGATTCTGGATTCATGATGACTGTTCAAATAAACAGCGAAGAAGATTAAGCAACCTGTGGAAAGGGTACCTGCTATGCGCATGGTGCAATGAGATGCGTATGTTTTATGTTTTCAAAGACAAACAAGATTCAACTTTGTAGACAAAAGGGAAACACACTTCATTAGATTCAAATTTTAAATTGTTCAACAACTTGCCCTTAGGCATTACAGGAATGAAAAAATACTGAAAAGGAAATAAAAGCTATAAAAGGAAATATCCAAAGCCCATCAATGCTCCCATGGCCTCCTCTTCTCAGTGTGGATGTAGTTATTCAGGACCCGCTCTTCCTCCAATTGCTTAGTCAGCCTCTGGATCTTCCGTTCATGTTCGTTGAACTTTTCCCGATAAAAATCCCGTTCTTCCTTTAGCTGCGCCCAAGATCTCTTCATTGTGTCAAAATCAGTGGGTATCTGAGGAGGGAGGACAGTTGGAGGAACCCCATCTTCATCAGGAGATTCAAGAATGATAGGTCTGACAGCTTCGTACGGCATGCCTAACTTCTGAGCACGGATGCGGACCCATCTGCAATAGGGTTCCATTGGTAGAGAAGTCTTGGGTCCCAACTCATGCGGGTCAGCTTTATGAATTCTATCCCAAGCCTTAATGAATCCATGGCGTAGTTGGTCACTGTCTGCCTGAAATTCAAAATGGAAGTGAGGAACCAACATTTCATGAGGCCCTGCTCTTCTGGCTCTTCCAAACAGGCGGAGAGCTAAGCATAGATTATAAGAGATTCCTCCTTGGATACCAATCAATGGAACATTAGGGTACTCTCCGCAACGATCAATAACAGCTACCTCATCCAAACCTCTGAGAGTCCAAGTGATGTCATTATCAGTGAGAGACATTAGCCTATGAGCCCAACCCTTTCCTTCTTCATTCTTCAGCACAAACTTAGGGAGGTGCGAAATAAACCACCTCAGTAGCAAAGGAGCACAACACCAAGGAGTTCCCCATTTTCGGGCAGTACGAGCATAGAGTTGTTGCAGGATATCACCCAAAAGAGTGGGTACAGGATTCCGGGACATGAAGATCCTTATGGCATAGATACTGATGAAAGTGTCAGGATTGGGAAACAATACCAGACCATAGATTAAAAGAACCAGAATGTCTTCGTATGCCTTGAAGTCCAAGTCATTCCAGAAATCATTAGCTTTACCAACCAGAAATTTAACCAAAAAGCCCTTAACTCCACTTCTAGTTTCCCAGTTGGCCAATACCTCTTCTTTGGTCAAGGGGAGAATTGCAGCAACCTCTTCAGGCCTAGGAGTCTTTTCCAAACCAGTGAATGGAGTTTATTCCAAAACAGGGATCCCAAGCAGATAAGAGAACTCTTCCAGGGTAGGGACCAGCTGGAAGTCTTAAAAGGTGAAGCAATGATACAGGGGGTCATAAAACTGGGTCAGAACACTGATCAGTTGTTGGTCCCATTTTGCAGTGATCAAACCAAGGAGAGAACCGTGCCTGTTGATGAAGGATGAAGTGTTCAGAATCCTACCAACCAAATCCTTGAGCAAAGTTGGTGGTTGAACAAAGTTGAGTCGGACAGTATTCCTACGCACGGGCATCATGATGTCCTACAAAACAGAGCAAAGATGAAACTTTTTTGTCTTTGAAATGGGTTAGTCCTTTATACAGGATGCATGCAATGGTATGATGGCATGATTCTATGATGAAGCACACCACAAGTATTCACACAGGCAAGCATGATAAGGCACACAAGTCACACAAGACAACCCTTAGGTTTCAGGCCAGCATGAAGTTTAGGTATTACCCTCTTTTGGTTTCCTTGGTTAAAACCTGTCCTATCAAAAGTAATCGGGTTCTAAAGGATCTCAAATCATTGGCTACCCTCAATCGGTCATAACTCCAGCATCGCAATCTTTTCTTGCGGCCAGAACCATCTCGAGAATTTAGCCTCAATGAGTGTAGCATACTGCTACTGTCCTAATGGCCAAGTTTGGTCAATTTAGGGTTCTAAGGTTGGTTGGTGTTTAATGACTCCTTAGAAGACCTATATTCTCCCCGTTGCAACACAAGGGATACAGGTACAGACCAAGGTGCCCCACCAACGTAGCCACTGCTTCACCCATGTCGGTCTACGCCGGACAGGTCCCTCACAGATTATGCTACCTAAAAAGGGTATTCCCCAGATCCGGGTTAGGATCTATGAAACTCCGATGCAAAAACCCACAAATATAAAAGCAAACAAAGCAAACAATTGAAAACAAGGGTGATCTAAGCCCTAAGGTTACTCCACTTTTAATTTTAATCCCCAGCAGAGTCGCCAGTTCTGTGATACGGTGGGAGAACTGACTTGAGGTTTTGCGTTTGTTTTCGCAAATGTTTCGGTTGAGCAAGAGTCGCCACCGACTTTTTATTTTATCCTAAGGAAAGGTTAAAAAGCACAGCAAAAAACCTTTGAGATGTTTTCTTGGGTTCGGGGAGTAGATTATAGAAAGGGAAGGTATTAGCACCCTTTTTATCCATGGTTATCCATGGGCTCTTAGTTACTTGCTTAGATCACTTGCCTTTTGTTTTCAATTGTTTGAAATGGTGCTCTTGTGTGTGTGGGTTTGAAAATGTTTTGAAAAGAAGCCAATGTGATGGCAACCTTTGTAATGATCCATGTTGGGATGTATACAAAGATGTATGTCTTTTGAAAAGGTTTTCATTTGTTTTTGAAAGTTGTTTTGAAAGTGTTGTGAGGTGTGGTTTTAGAAAATAGGCAAGTGTTTTGTTTCGCAAGTTTGATTCAAGTAACTAAGAGGTTATCTACTCCTAAATTTCTCAAAGACTATTGCTATGTTTTAACCCTTTTAACAAGTTTGTTCCACCATTGTATTTGGTGGACAATCTTATGTTAGGATGTGAAAGGGACGGGCGCGGGTCATCGTTTAGACCATAATTGCAATGGTGCCAAGTGTCTTTGGCAATTTGCTTTGAAGGGACTATGATCATTCCATTTAGGCAACATTCGAAAGCGTCATCGAGGGACTTATGATCATTTGAATTTGTTGTGCCAAAGATACTCGACGTGCAAGCATGGCCCATTTTGGAAGGCAACATGTGGGATTACCCTAGGGGGTGTAAGTGTGATTGTGTATTGATTTCATGTATTTGTCTTTGATTAGGGGTTGTCTACTTGTTGATTTTTATCTTGTCATACATGCCTAATTACTAACATTTGTACAAAGTAAATAAAATGCAGAAAGATGAAACACTACGCTATTACAACCATATCGAAAGGCATAAAAATATAAAGGCAAAAATAAAATAAAAGCAATAAAAGTGAAGGTTTTTCGAATGAGGCAGAAAACTCTTCGATTCTGAACATTCCGGCTCCCTTCGATTTGGCCTGAAAAGGGTGAAGGCATGACTTTCGACTGAGGCCTCACGGTCAGCATGTTGTATCTTTCGATTGGGACCAGGGGAACAGCATGTTGTATCTTTCGATTGGGACCAGAGGGACAGCATGTTGTGCCTTTCGATTAGGCCTAGAATCCGTGCAAGATGTAATCTTCTTTTCTGCCTCCTTCGACCGGGCCTGGAGTCAGTGAGGAAGCCTGAGGCTTCGTTTCATATTCTTGTTTCCTGTTTACTTCGTTTGAGACATTAAATAGCAACATGGCCTAAGGCCATGCTAGTAAACAGTTTAATAACTAAAGCTAACTCAGGCGAACAACAAGCAAAACGAAACATGTTAACAGGGTGGAAACGAAAGGAACAGCAGTATGTACATGCTTGGAACGAAAATGAGTTCATTTACATGTTATGTCATGAAGTGAAGAGACCAAGGGTAAGAGTGACTTACCTTGATAGAGGCGTTGAATGGATGTGGGGCCTTGAGTGGTGGCCCTGGAATGCTTCTGGATTCGGAGGAGGAAACCAGGGGTCACGTCCCTGATACTGGATTCAACAGAGAAGAACAAGTATGAGGTTCTTCCTACTGGATTCGAAAAGGTAACAAGGTGTATGGACGTTTCAGATTCCAAGGGGGTAAGTTTTTGGATTCTGGATATGTGTTTGAGAGCTGTTAGAGAATTTTCTGCAGATTCGTTCGACTGGCCAAAAAAGGGTTTTTTAACATGTGTGGTGAAGGCTCATATTTATAGATGGATTAGGTTGATGCTTTGGGAGGGAAAACAAAAAAATTCAAACAAAAGGGGTATGCTGTATTTGTAGCTTTCGAGGGACAGTGTTTTATTGCTATTTTGGTGCAAGGAATTGGACAGTGTAGGACTGTTGTGCAGCAGTGTAGGACTGCTGTGCAGCAGTGTAGGACTGCTGTGCTGACAGTGCATGAGACTTGGTCAACAAATGCCTTTGGCCTCTCATCCTTTTGTCTTGACTCCCTGACCTCACCTTTCGACCAGACTTTCAGAAACCATCTTCTTTCTTCAGTCGAAGTGACGTTCGAATGACTCCCCTAGACAATCCTTCGAATGGGTCGAATTAATGCTCTTGGGATGGAAGGCTCAATCGAAACTTGCAACGTTGGAGAAGTTACTCCCTCAAACGAAAGAGGCGTGCAAGGGCAGGATGTGTGATCGAAAGAGGGCAAAAGAGAGCCTTTTTCCTCCTGGATCGAAGGGCATCCAAAGGGAGCTTTTTTCCTTGGAATCGAAGGAAGCCTTTGCCTCAGTCGAAGCTTGTAACAAGTTTTTTTTTAAAGGTGATCTTGGCTTTGTGCATGCTAGCACGGTAAGGAATTCTGCCTTGTAAATCTTTGCTAACACGCAGGAGAGAGGCTATATGGCCAAGTGAAATATTTGTACTGAGAGAATACAACATTCAAACGAAGTTCAAAGTTTCGATGAAACAAGAAACGAACTTGCCTAAAAGGAGTCCAGCGCCCAATCGAAGGATGCAACCAAACCCACATCGAAAGAACCAAAGTTCCCAATCGAAGGATGCAAGCAAACCTACATCGAAAGAACCAAAGTTCCCAATCGAAGGATGCAAGTCAAGCTTGTGCCGAAAGAGTCAAAAAGGCCAATCGAAGGAAGCTGATCGAAGGAAGCTGATCGAAGAGCACTTGTATTTCTCCAATTTTGATAGTTTCCTTTTAACTTTGGTACTGGAAAATCCCAATGCATTTGTTCGAGCTTGAACTTTGAGAATCCTTGTGAGAAAGGCCTTGAAGAATGAGAGGGTAAATTTTGGGGTACAACACCTACCAAATAGGTGGTCATTATCTCTCAAAAAAGAAAAGCCCACTAAGTCAAAACTTACGAAGGAGACTTAAGAAAAACTGGGGCATCCCGCTGGCCGTAAACAAGAACAGTCAGGCAAAAATTAGGGATAACAAATCAGAAGAAAGAGGTCACTACAAATCCTCAACAACATGAAAAATGTTGCAAAAAAAATGACTGCCTTCCAACAAACTTAACTTGTCTGAACCATCACCAAAACGTCATTCCAGACTCAATTGGAGTTCAAACGCACAATTAGCTGACTTTAGGACCGAAGAACATCATGAAGAACGGGCGGGTACAAATACACTTTGAGCCTTATCCTTTGTTTCTTAAATTGTGAACCAAACACGATACAACCTTTCAAAGTCCTAATTGAAGCATGGGTTAGTTCGAAAGCATACTATTACAAAAGGTATCCTGACTCCTATAAGGCTTTACTCTAAATCCTGAGTTGAACTTTTCTTACAAAATTTCTTGCTAAAAACGCATTTTCAAAATTTCAAGACAAGCATAAACTTTTCATTATTTGAATATCATTGTTTGCATATGGCTATTTGTTTGACAAATAGAGAAATTCACACAACGAATATCCGATGAACGAAAGATCTCTCAATGAACAAAATCACTTCAAGTGGGATGATACTTCCATTGAAAAATCTCTTATCAACAAGGGGGCATGACATGTCACTATCCAGCACACCTGGGGCAATCCAGTCAAGATTCCAAGAAATCTCTCAAGAAGTGCAGAGTAACCAGGGGCAGGTCTCCATCTAAATCACTTAGGGCATTAAACGCAAATCTCGACAAAGGGTTACGTACAGTCAAACATTTTCTGGCAGTGCCATAAACACTTGCTACTAGGGGCAGTGAAAAATCTCCCTAGAATCCTTCTCATAGGATGACTCCAAGCCAGAGTTTCAATCTCTGAAAACTTCTCACCAGCTGAGTCGACCTCAAGAATCCTCGAGGATTTTGGCCAATGAAGTCGTCACCACTCCAACAAACTGGCAACAGGATTTATTTCCCCAACAAACAGCAGGATTCCCCATCTTGAGTTTGCCTTTCTGACTATTATAAGTCATAGGACCACAATTCCTATTCCCTAGTAGACTACTCTACGATCCCCAGTAAGTTACTGTAAAGCCTGGACCCAACCAGACATCAGTTCAACTTCGACTCCCCAATAGAGCAGCGAACAACTAAAACTCCTAAACTCTTTTCCCCAAGAAGGAATCAACACTCTCTACAGAGCTTTCAACATTCCCCAGCAGAGTTCTCCTCAAACAAAAAAATAGGAATCCCTGGTGGAAATATTCTAAGCAAAGTTTGAAGACACACCTACTCTTCAACAGCAATCCGGGATTTAATAACTCCCCAACACTTGTCATGGATTTATTTTCCAAGACAAAATTACATTTCAAAAACATTCATAGTATATGCATACAAATACATATAACACAAATCTCATTTATTTTGAGAACATCATTACGCAATGCATACATCATGACATTGCATACAACTAACTCTTTACCTTTTTAGGAAAGATCAATCAACAGATAAAGGTCATCATCTTTTTGGAGTAGTAATCGTCCAAGATTCCTTCATCATCTTTCTGAGGTAGTAATCATCCAAGATTCCTTCATCATCCAGCTTAGGTAGTAATCGTCCAAGATTCCTTCATTATCTTACTGAGGTAGTAATCGTCCAAGATTCCTTCATCTTTCTGCTGAGGTAGTAATCATCCAAGATTCCTTCATTATCCTGCTGAGGTAGTAATCGTCCAAGATTCCTTCATCATCCTGCTGAGGTAGTAATCGTCCAAGATCCCTTCATTATCCTGCTGAGGTAGTAATCGTCCAAGATTCCTTCATCATCCTGCTGAGGTAGTAATCGTCCAAGATTCCTTCATCATCCTGATGAGGTAGTAATCATCCAAGATTCCTTTATTATCCTACTGAGGTAGTAATCTTCCAAGATTCCTTCATTATCCTGATGAGGTAGTAATCGTCCAAGATTCCTTCATTATCCTGCTGAGGTAGTAATCATCCAAGATTCCTTCATCTTGCTGAGCTAGCAATCGTCCAAGATTTCTTCATCATCTAAGTCTAGGTACGATCCATACACGAATGTCATGCTGACGCTCATTCAGTACACCTTTTAGATACGAGTCAGATACAATTCATTTATGGATATTATTCTGATACTCATTCCACGACCACTACTGGTTCAGTTTAAATCTCTCAACGGTTTATCCTGATTCTTTCCTGCAGACATTCTTTCTCTGGTTCAAATAAATCGCTCCAAGATTTATTCTGATTCTTCTCCTGACCACTGCTGGTTCAGTCTAAATCTCTCAACGGTTTATTCTAATTCTTTCCTGCGGACATTCTTTCTCTGGTTCAGATAAATTTCTCCAAGATTTATTTTGATTCTTCTTCAGACCTCTACTAGTTCAGTTTAAATCTCTCAACGGTTTATCCTGATTCTTTCCCGTAGACATTTTCTCTGGTTCAGATAAATCGCTCTAATATTTATTCTGATTCTTTCCAGTTAAAGAAAACTCAAGACCTCTACTGGTTCAGTTTAAATCTCTCAACGGTTTATCCTGATTCTTTCCCGTAGACATTTTCTCCGGTTCAAATAAATCGCTCCAAGATTTATTCTGATTCTTTCCAGACCTCTACTGATTCAGTTTAAATCTCTCAACGGTTTATCCTGATTCTTTCTCGTAGACATTTTCTCTGGTTCAGATAAATCACTCCAAGATTTATTCTGATTCTTTCCAGACCACTGCTGGTTCAGTTTAAATCTCTCAACGGTTTATCCTGATTCTTTCTCGCAGATATTTTCTCTGGTTCAGACAAATCGCCCCAATATTTATTCTGATTCTTTTCAGACCTCTGCTGGTTCAGTTTAAATCTCTCAATGGTTTATCCTTATTCTTTCTGGTAGACATATGCTTTCCTTCAAGGTGGCATCCTTCGATTCACAAGTTGGACCACTAAACCCTTTGAAGTGACTCCCCCTTCGATCCATAAGCTATGCATGTGATTTCCTTCAAGGTGGCCTCCTTCGATTCACAAGTTGGACCACTAAACCCTTCAAAGCAACGTGCTTATAGTACACTTCATTTGGAAACGAAAGTTTCTGTATGATGATAGATCTGGTCGAAGTGATCAAAATGAAGAGGGGAGTATTCAAGGAGTTTTGTTGACTAAAGTCCCATATACTGCCAGACTCAAGCTAGTTGTGCTGCTATGCAGCAGTCTTGCACCAACCTGCCACAACGCTCCAAAATACTACTGAGCCTGCATTGTCTCAGTCCCGTACTTGCATAAAAAAGGAGTGCATGAGAGCTGCATCGAAGAAAACAAGGGGGCAGTATACCCAGATGATTCAAATATTATTTGATTTCCCCCCAAAACCACATCAAAGCTCGCCTATGAATAGAAGGGCTTCACAACATGTTCAAGGAGGATTTTTTTATTAGAGGAACGAACCTCCAAAATCTTCTCAAACACAATAAAATTCTCAAGTTCATCAACACTTGAGAAATAAAAAAAACTCAGAACCACACTCACCTCTTTCGATTCACCTCCCTACCCCACAGATATCAACCCTTAGATTCACCTTCCTAACTCACCTGTATCAGCCTTTCGATTCACCCCCTCCCTCCAGCTTCCATACACCAGCTTTGGAATATTCCCAAAGCCCTAAAAAAACACTCAAGGAAGTCAGTGAATCCTTCGATTCACTCCTAACTTCCATATACCAATCTTCGATTCAGTGACTTTTTTCAAAGCAAAGCAGTAACTGAAATAGTTCCAGGGAAATCCCAGCCAAGCCTAATCCATCATCAAGCCATACATAGCTCCTTCGAATAGAACCTCAAGAGGTAAGTCTTTCTGACTTTAAATCTTTCATTTCAAACATCTTCATTGATTCACCTTCTAAACCAACATATAATAATCATGGCCTTCTATGTGAATCTTTTGTTGTTTTCCTTTAAGAACTAATCTGTACAGCCCCCCCTAAACATGTTGGAATAAAAATATGCATGCTTAGATATACCTGCTTCAATGCATACACATGCTTCGACATAGACATGTTTATCACACACACTTGCTTCGAATGCACTGAATTGTAGGTCCAATCGAAGGAGACAAAAAGGCAGATGGCATCTTGCATTGATTCCAGACCCAATCGAAAGTTACAATGTGCTACTTCTAGACCCCAGTCGAAGGATACAACATACTGACTGCCAGCCCCAATCGAAGGACACGCCAACATTGGTGCCAGCCTTAATCAAAGGACACGCCTGCTTTGGTGCCAATCCCCAATCGAAGGAAGCCAGAAACTGCCAATCGAAGGATTCTCCTACCCCAATCGAAAGACACTTATTTTCCTTCTTTTTATCTTATTTTTGCCTTTATTTTTTCTTGCCTCTCAATATGGTTGTAATAGCGTAGGATTTTATCTTCTTGCACTTTTATTGCTTTTGTACAAATGCTAGTAACTAGGATGTATAGCAAGATAAAATCAATAAGTAGACCACCTAAAAATCAAGACAAAACGCATGCAATCAAACACACTTTACATACATGCACCCTTAGGGTAATCTCACTTGTTGCCTATCGGAAAATAGTCATGTCCCTTGAATATGGGTGTTTTAGCAAAGACCCTCGATAAAAGATCGTAGTCCCTTGATAACCCTTGATGTTGCCTTAGGTAAACGATCTAGTCCCTAAACGACATTGCTAAAACGTCTCATAGGTTGCCTTCTATGACTATACAAACGTCCTGTGCCCGTCCCTTCACATCCAACGATGGGGCTTCTTACCAAATCAATGGTAAGATAGAAACATCTAAAGGAGGAGGAAAAGAACATCTAAGACCTTTTGAGTAGGTAGAATGCTCCTAGTTTCTCGCTTGCTCATAACAAAAAACATTTTATACACCAACACTCTCATTTGAAACATTTTCAAAAGACAAACACTTTGTATGCGTTATTATAGAAACGAGAGACATTACAAAGACACCTTTTCAAAATCACTTTTAAAAACACATTCCACAAACACCTCTTTGAAATATTTTTGAAACAACACTTTGTACACGTTCTTATAGAAACGAGAACCATTACAAAGACATTTTTCAAAATACTTTCAAAACCCACACCACAGGCACATTCAAACAAAAAGCAAGTGATCTAGCAAGCAACTAAGATCCCATAGATAACTACAGATGAAAAGGGTGCTAATACCTTCCCTTTTCATAATCTACCCCCCGAACTCAAAAACATCTCTAAAGGTCTTTCCTGTTCTTTTCAGCCTTTCCTTATTGGATAAAAGAAAAGTCAGTGGCGACTCTTGATATCGGCAACACTTGCGATCAAACGCAAAACACCCAAGTCAGTTCTTCCACCATGTTACAGAGGGTCTTTTGCTAAAGTATCCCTATTTTCTATGGACATAACCATTAGTATCTCAAGGCAACGAAGGGAGGTTACCCTAGAGGTGAAGTTTGCAAAGTGTATTTGTTTCAGTTATGTTATCTTGAAAATTAAGGTCATATATGTTTGATTTTATTCTTATCATACAAGCCTATTTACTAGCAGTTATATATATATATATATATATATATATATATATATATATATATATATATATATATATATATATATATATATATATATATATATATATATATATATATATATATATATACACAAACATATAAAGGCAAAAGATAAAGTGAGAATGTAAATCTACACTATTACAGGCCTTTGGGAGAGTTACATAATTAGAAAAGTGCGGGGATGTAAATCTAAACTAATACATTAAACTGTGTGACTTATACAATTGTCTAAGAAAATAAATAGCAAAAAGAATAAGAAAATGTTGAAAAAAAAGTTTAAATGCCCTAAAAATCTAAGTTCATATTTTTGGTGTTTTTATGAAAATAATTTAAGTGTTAATTAATAATAATTAAAATCCTAATTCTAATTGATTTTAATTAATAAAAATCCTAAAATATAACTGTACAAAAAAATCAATTAATTATTTTACACCCTAAAACTAATTTTTCGTTGATTTTATTATATGGCTTCTTTCTAATTTTTTTTATGTATAAGTTTTGATTAAAAAAATTAATTAATAATAAAATAACTAATAACAAGAAAGGGGAATGAAGAAAGTAAAGCAAAAAGGGTTTTGGTATCGCTGGGGTTCGAACCCCCTCCCTTCTCTTCACACGGTTGGTTCTAACCTGTTATATGTTTCTTGTTTAACATATCTGGACATATGAAACTTATTAATAACACAAGGATTAAGAAATTTTAAATCAGAAAATCCTTACCACCGGTGTGATTGAGAGGAGGCGTTCTGGGCACGGTTGAGTGTGGTTATAGACTTGAGGAGATTCCTGGGGATGTCAGGATGATGATTTGAGGCTCCGTTTCAGTTGAGAATGGCTGAAAACTGGGATATGATTTGCACATATTCTTTGAAAATTTTGTGTTTGAGAACTTGTTTCTATGGCAGCCAATCTGTGTTCTTGTTTTATGGAGTGTGTCCTCTATTTATAATGGATGATTTTTTAAGTTAACATTCTAGGAGGAAACATGTGCAATCAAATTCATTATTTGTTTCCAAAACAATTGTAAAACTTTCCAAAACATGAAGATCTCTTTCCTTCTTCATCCCTCCCAGTTTTGTTATGTTGGATATGTGATCTTGGGCTTCAAAATGATCCAAAACAAAAGCCTACATGCCTTGTACATTTATTTAATATTTATTTAATTTGATTTTGGATTTAAATGAATAAAATCAAAATAAATGAAATAAAAATTAAAATAATGCATGAATGGACTTAGGGATCTCTAAACATGTCATAAATAGGTTCGATCTTCAAAAGTTAGGCCCATTAGCCTAAAAGTCCAAAATTTCTCAATTGTGGTTTCATGCATTTTCTCAAAATTACTCAACTTGCACCAATCATAACTCTCTAATTTTTTCATATAAAGGTGATCTTGAACTTTTTGGAAAGCTCAAGATGTCCCCTATAACTCTCGTGTTGGTAACTTTTCCATTTGAAGTCTTTAACTTTATGTAAATTTCTTTGACAAAAGATGTCTTTTTGTTGACTTTCAAAATGAACTATAATGTTTTGGCTCATATCTCTCAAATATAACATTTCTTGGACTAAAGCTTAGAGAGACGAAGTTGTAGAGAATTGAATTTCCTTTAAGCTAGGCTTTGGTTGAGGAATTCTTGATGAAGTATGTGAAAGTTATGCTTGGTTAAAGTTTAGTTGAGTTCTCCTTAAGAAAACCTTAATTAGTAATTTTTTTACATTTGATGAATCTTGAGTTTTCTTGATGAATCATGATCAAATGATGAATGTGACTTCAAAATCTTGACATTGACCAAAAATCATGAGTTTTGATTGTACGTTGACCACAATTGACTTTTTTTCTAAAACAGTTGATGAGAAATTTACTAGCGAATTTGTGATGTAAGACTAGAAACTTGACATGAGGATATCTTGAAGCATATGAGAAACCATGAAACTCACTTGAGGCATTATGAGTCCAATTTTTCTTAATAAAACCAAAACCCTAATTGTAGGCCATTGCTTAGGAGAGGTGCTTGTATGCTCAAACCCTTGAGTATTCTTGAGCAATTGAGAACCCTAGGAGCATAAGGAGGTGTCTTGAATCAATTGTCTTCAAAAATGGGAGGGAAATTTTGGGGTACAACAAGTGCTGATATCAAAGTTTGGTTCAACAATCTGAATGCATTCTCACATTCCTGGGTGAAGACATATGGCACGTCATGTTGCAGCAGTTGGCACAATGACTTCATGATTTTAGAGAAGTCCTTAGTGAATCTTTTGTAAAATCCAGCATGTGCAAGGAAACTTGTTATTCCTTTAATGTTGGAAAGTGGTGGAAACTTCTCAATAACTTCAATATTTGCTTGACCCACCTCCAATCCTCTCCTTGAAAGCTTATGCACCAAAACAATTCCTTTTTTAGCCACGAAATGACATTTCTTCCAATTCAAAACCAAATTAATTTCTTCACATCTAGTAAGCTTCATTTACAGAGTATCCATGCATTTCTTGAATGATTATCCAGATAACAAAAAATTATCCATGAATAATTTCATGGATCACTCAGTCAAATTTGAAAATATTGCCATCATGCATCATTGAAAGGTAGCTAGTGTATTACATAGTCCAAATGGCATCATTCTAAAAGCAAAGGTTCCATAGGGACATGTAAAAGTTGTCTTTTCTTGATCTTCAGGAGCTATCACAATTTAATTGTACCTCGAATAACCATCAAGAAAACAATAAAACTCTTTACCAGCTAGCCTATCGAACATTTGATCAATGAATGAGAGAGGAAAATGATCCTTTCGTGTAGCTTTGTTCAACTTCCTATAGTCAATGCATATCCTCCAACCGATGATAGTTCTTATAGGAATTAATTCATTCTTTTCATTTTCAATGACAATCATACTATCTTTCTTTGGAACACATTAAATAAGGCTCACCCACACACTATCAAAGATGTGGTAACTAATTCCCACATCTAACCACTTGATGATCTCCTTATTGACCACATCCTTTATGATGTGATTCAATCTTCTTTTACTCTCAACATTTTTCTTGGCATTGTCTTCCAACAGTATTCTATGCATACATACAATAGGGATGATTCCCTTAATATCAAACATTTTCCAAGTAATAACTTTCTTATGCCTCTTCATAAGTGTCAGAAATTGACAGCTTTGCTCGTCAAATAAGTCTGTCGTAATGATTATTGACAACTTCTGGGCTGCCTCCAAGTACGCATATTGCAAGTGGGCAGGAAACTACTTGATTTCCAATTTAGGGGGTACCTCTATATATGGAGCATTTTACTTCTTTGCTTCAGTTGTAATATCAATTAGCTCAAGAAGTTATCCCTTTTCCTCATATTTGCTCAGCGGTCCATTTAGGATTCCTTTGTTTAATAATGCCTCTTTTTCAAACTTGCCCAACTCTTATTCTACGTTGTCATTGCTCTTGATAAGGCTCTTATGGACCATATTTTCCCAAATTAATGAGCAATCAATAATCTCTTCTTCCGGATACTTCAATGCATTCAATACATTGAATACCACTTGCCGCCTATCGCCTCTAGCAGGGAAGTTAATAGTACTTGACGACATTTAGGGATGATGTAGACCCATTGAGCAGGGATAATCATTCTAGTCCTGAGAGAGGTGGAGGCCATTCTCAAGAACTGAGTGGAGGGAGGTCTTATGAGTCACTGAAAAAATGACATTGGGGCCTTGATCTATCAATAAAGGGAGCAAAATATGGGTTTTTCTCCCCTTTACAATATAAGGAAATAAATAATGGTCAAAGTTTAGACTGCTTACAGTAGTTCTCCTCTTTCGACATCTATTAATGTTCTTCCCATGGAAAGAAAGGGAATTCCCTAAAGGATCGGGGTTACTTCATAAACACTAAAATCCATAATGTAAAATCGGTAGGAAATACAAACTTATCAACCCTTACCAATAAATCTTCAATCTTTCCTTAGGGATAGAAAATGCTTCAGTCAGCTAGTTGAAGGGTGATAGTTATTGGTTTGGAAGCTCCAAAACCTAACTTCTTGAAGATAGACGAGGGCGTGAGGTTAATGCTTTCCCCAAGATAACACAATGCCCTTCCACAAAAGGAATCTCTAATATCGCATGGTATAGTAAAGCTTCCAAGATCCATTAACTTAGGAGAGAGTTTTTCTTGAACAAGTTGGCCGCACTCTTGAGTTAAGGCCACAATAGAAAATTCTTTCACTCTCTTCCTTTTGGTAATAACATCCTTCATAAATTTGGAATAGTTTGGCATTTGTTGAATGAATTCAATCAATGGTATGTTGATATGAAGATACTTCAGGATTTCCATGAAGTTGACAAACTATTGTTCTTCTTTAGCCTTTCTTATTCTTTGAGGAAAAGGAGGTGGTGACCATTCTTGAACAAATATGGGTGGTGTAATACGGTGGGAGAACTTACTTGTGTGTTTTGCGTTTGATCGCAATTGTTGCGGAAAGGGTGAAAAGAACAGGAAAGACCTTTTGAGAATTTTCTTGAGTTCAGGGGGTAGGTTATGAAAAGGGAAGGAGTTAGCACCCTTTTCATCCGTAGTTATCTACGGGCTCTTAGTTTCTATCTCACTTTGAAATGCTTTGCAAAAATGTGTTTGTGTTTGTTTGAAAGTATTTTTGAAAAGTTCCTTCATTTAGGAAAACTTTGTAATGATTCTCGTCTCTATAAGAATGCATACAAAGTGTTGACTTTTGAAAATATTTCATGAAAGTGTTGGTGTGTTTGAAAGATGTTTTGAAATTTTTGTGAGCAAGCAACTACGAGCGTTCTACCTACTCAAAAGAAAGTATTTGTTCTTTTCCTCCTCCTTTAGATAGTGCTTGTCTACCATTGTTTGGTAAGAAGCCTTATCATTGGATGTGAAGGGACATGTATGGATCATCGTACAGTCATAGAAGGCAACATTGTAGGATACCTTAGCAATTTTTCGTAAGGGACTAAGATCTTTTATCGAAGGCAACATTGAAGGGTCATCGAGGGACTACAATCTTGTAATTGACGGTCTTTGCTAAAGTATCCCACGTTCGAGGGACATGATTGTTTTAATCTTAAGGCAACCAGTGTAGGTTACCCTAGAGGTGTAAGTGTGCAAAGTGTTTTTGTTTTCATGCATTTGTCTTGAATCAGTGTTGTCTACTTGTTTGATTTTAAGTCTTGCCATACAAACCGTAATTACTAGCAATAATAAGGGAAGCGATCAATTGCGGAAATTAAAAGTCCTACGCTATTGCAATATTTTAGGGGATGGGGATACAAATTACAAATGGGGATGACAATTAAAATAAACCCTAATTACTATTACAAGGATTTGACAATTACATAAATGTCAGTGCAAAATAATAAAGTACGCAATAAAATATAAGAGAGAAAAATTGTTTTTTATGGTGAGTTTTTGATGGAAAAGGTTTTACAATTAACTAATTAATTTACAAGAGAAGTAAATTAATTATTAAACAAAACCTAAAGTCTAAATTGATTAAAAAAATAAAATTAAATAAACCTGAGTCTAATTTAGTTTTAATTCTAAAAGAAGTTAATTAGTTAAAAGAATATTTTTGGGGTTTTTGTTTATAAAATAAAAATAAAATCGAAAGTTTCTAGTCTAAGTATTTAAGAAAATATATTTTCCTATTTTTTGATTAAAATAAAAATAAATAAATAAAGAGAAAGATAGAAAATATAAAATAAATAAAAAGATTAGGTCAGGGGGTTAAAAAGAAGGTCCAGGTCCAAGCAGTTTTTGTTTGAACTCAGGAAATAAAAATAAAATGGGTCTGCGTGGTATGAGGCATTCAGGGGGTGAAGGGAAGAAAAAAGGTTCAGGCCCAGATGCTGAAGGCCCAGGCGCGTTTCAAACAAAAAAAGAAAATAAGGAAATGTTAGAGAAAAAAAAAGGTAGCGCTGGGGCTTGAACCCATGACCTTATAGACCAAAGCCTTACGCGCGTGCCTTCTACCACTGGGGTGGCTGTTTCATTTGTGAATAATAAAACATATAATAAACTTAAAATAAACTAAATTCTGACATGTCATCTTCTTCTTCCTCACGTCAGCTTCTTCATCACCATTTTTGAATTTTGTAACTTTCTCATTTCTCAACCATTTCAGAAATTGTAAACATCAAACTTGTTAGAAATTTCACCACGATTTCAAATATGTAAGCAAATTAATCTAACTCTTAAAGAGAACATGAATTTTTTGTACCAAATTCTAACCTAAATAGTTCAGAAAGTTCAAAACTAAAATTCACACTACTCAGGCAATATAAATGAATTCTAAAGACATGGTCAGTTTCAGGGCTATGATGTCTACATTTTATCTTCACAAATCAGAATCAAATGATGCTTGTATGAAGAGTTGAAAGTTCGAAAAACTTACCTTGAAAGTGGAGATCATGTTTTGAGTTTGAGCACCTTTCAAGATGCCGTGATGATATGGTTAGCTTCAGTGTACCCCTAGGAAGTTAATGCAATGCTTAGTTTGGATGGAGAGTGGCTGTATTGTTCTGGCGAAGTCAAAGTGCAAGGTGTTGTTTTTGAAAATGGAGGATGGCGATGAAGGTGTTACAGTTTGGTAACAGGTATTTGGATTGTCTCTATATGTGTATTATAATCTTAGTGATTGATGAAAATGGAAAACGCACGAGTGAAATGAGAGATGGATGTTCAAGGTCAGAACTGTGGTAAAAATGGAGTTTTCCGTGCAATTTCTGGTTTGAGTGAGTTTGAGGGAGTTTCACAGCTTGTTCATTCATGTATGGCTTGCATATAACATCCTTTATTTATAGGGAAAGGTTTTGGAAGCTTGAAGTAACCAGAAATCAGATATCACATGTTATGGTTTGGTTGAAAATTATAAATCAAATTGAATGGATTTTCATGATTCCAAAGTTCAAGTACAAGCATGGTATGATGTTTGTTGGATGCAGGGTACTTGATTCATGTTTTTGATCTTGCTTTCAATCATAGTTATAAGTTACAAGGCTCAATGCATTGACAATTTGCATAAAGCTTGCTTTTCCAAAATGGAAGTGTGACCTTTCTTCCTTAAATGCCAAGTCAACTTGGACAAAGCTTGAATCACTTAGACAATGGATCTATCAGTTGTGTAAACATTAAATTATTGAGTGATTTGTAAGTTAGAATGCCTGCAAATCAAGATTATGCATTATGCTTAAAGATTGGATCAAATGCTCATCAAGAAAATGACCTATAATTCAAGTTTATGAGGCCATCTTCATCTCTTCGAAATTTCTAGCTCAAGCATGATATATTCAAGTTCTCTGATATTTTGGAAAGCTTGAAAAATTGTCTACAACCTTTATTTTAACAACTTTGGCTAAATCATCTTGGAGCTTGGTGAAAATTGGCCAAGAAGTTAGGACAAAAAATCTGCCTAACTGTCAAAATTTTCACTAAGTGTTTTATGAACAAGTTCATGATTTCATGGGCCTATAACTCAAAATATAAGCATTTTTTGGATATGGACCCTTTAATACAAAGTTGTAGAGTTCATCAAGATCTACAACTTTTATGTTGAAAGTTTTTCTTTAATCATCTTGCATCATGGTGAAAAATAGTCATGAAGTTGTGAAATTGTCAAGGTTTAAAACACTTAGAAAATTTCTAAGTATGGAAAATGTTGACTTTTTATGGACTTTATTGACTTTCTTGATTCTTGATGACCAAGTTTGATATTTTTGAATATCTTGATAAATTATGATCTTTGAAATTCAATGTTGACCAAAAAGTCAAAGTTTGACTTTTTGTGTATTAGTTGACTTTTCATCAGTTGATCAAATTTCAACTATCAATCCATTGATCTTGAGAAATGTTTTGAACCATAAAATTAGGTAAATATGTTGTATTTGAATCCTTTAGATTTTTCTTCAAGCCATTGGATCATGTATTAGGTCAAAAGTCAATGATCAGTCAATTACAGTCAAAACCCTAATTTTGACCATTTTGCCCTCTTGGTGAATTGAGTGCTTTTCTTGAGGAATTGTGATCAACACATGATCAAATGATGAATATGACCTTAAAATATTGATGTTGCCCAAAAATCATGAAGTTTGACTGTAGGTTGGCCACAATTGACTTTTTATCCAATATAATTGATTTTCAGTCCTCTGAGCAATTGACTGAGCAAACTTGTAGTGCAAGACTTGAAATTTGACATGAGTATTCTTGGAGACCTATGATGAGCCGTGGAAGTCATTTAAAGCATTAAAAGTCCAATTTTCATTGAGAAAACTAAAACCCTAATTTGTGGTCTCAGTGTTAAGGAGGTGAATTTGTCTGATCCAATCTTGAGAATTCTTGAGAAATGTCTTGAGGAAGGAGAGGAAACATTTTGGGGTACAACAAGTGGTCTATCAACATATAGCATGCCAATCAACTGCTTTTATAGATAAAAATTCATGCCCGAAGTTTTTAGAGTGCATTGCTTATTTTGCACATTCTCTTTTTCAGGCTCCACCAAAGGTGTATTTTTCGTAGACTCTGATACTTCCACTCTTGAAGTGTCAGGGGTAGTCTGATTTTCTTTCGGTTGTCTTGCTCCTTCAAATTCTTTTCCACTTCTTAACTTGATAACCTTGCACGTTTTAATACTTTTGGCTTTAGAGGTAGATGCCGAAGTTTCAATGGAACTTGGAAGTTCCCCCATAGTTCTAGAATTGAGTGTTGAGATTCTCCAAGTTTTTAATGCTTACTTCTTGAGTTTGAAATTTATTCTCGGTTTCTTGTATGAAGGACTTCGAAATATTTTCAAGCTGGTTGTTTCATTGATTAGCCAAAACATAATTTGGTGCAAAAAAAAAAACCAGGTGGAACTTGAGGTTATTGAGGCTTGATTTGGGTTTTGAGTGTTACTCCATGAGAAGTTTGGATAATTACACCGCCCAAGATTGTAAATGTTTCTGTAGAGGTTTTTGTACTTGTCGTTGCCCATATAATTAACAAAAACAATATTTGTTAAGCAATCTTCAAATAAATGAGCTCCCCCACAATAGACACGGGCAACCGCTGATGCATCAATTACAACTTTGACACGCTCAACTGTTGGCATGTTAGGACTCGTCATCATGTTTTCATCATTTAGTGAATATGAACTACTTGAGTAGCAAGGGTTATGGTCCCAATAACTTTACGAACACCAATTAACTTCTTTTGAGGGGAGACAACAACAACTCTTGTAACTACCCATTGGTAAGTATTGACTGTAATACTTTCAATAAACTTGTAACTTTCTTCATAAGATTTAGATAGAAAAGATCCACCACTGATTTCACCCAACAAGTTTCGTGAGGATAAAACCAATCGATTGTAGAATGTCTCTAATAGAATACATATTGGCATCCCATGGTGGGGACATTGCCTTAATAATTATTTAAATCTTTTCCAAGTATTAAGCAAAGACTCATCATGTCTTTGTCTAAATGAAGTAATTTCATTTCTCATCTTAGCATTCTTGACATGAGGAAAATACTCAGTAGCAACGCTCGAGTATTGACCAACGAATTGCAACATATGAAACATCATTGGTTTAAACTCAAACTAAGCCACAATGACCTCTGGTTGAATAATACACGTGTTCATGGTGTTGGGATCAAATACAGCATAATCCTAATGTCTCTTGCCCTATCATTGACAACACCAATAATATCATATTTGCCATGACTTCTTCTTTTTCCAGTTGTATTTCTCCAAAGTTTCCTTCAATTGATTATTCAAGGTATCAATATCGCCTATGTATACTGGCGTCAGCAATCTGTGCACTCAACAGCTAAACACTTGTTGTGTCACCAGATTATAAAAAACATCAGAAGGTCAAATTCTCTTTTAAGAAAAAGAAACAGTATTTTATACAAAATCAAAATGTTACTTTTGACACACTCCCCGACAACAGCTCCAAAAACTTGTTGCTTTAAAACGCGTGGTGTCACAAGCAAGTACACATGGTCTTTTAAAGTAGCATGTGATATATTATGGGCAATGATCCGTTAATATGACTTGTTTGTAGTGTGTGCATGACGTGTTATGTCGTTCCATATGAGGTCAAAATATGATCTTATGGTGTACTCCTACAACATCAGAAACATATAAAGCAAGGGGACAAATTCCTAAGCCTCCTTTTTAAGTTTAATGCATGTCTGGTTTCATTCCAAATGTCATCTATAATTGTAGATCTTTATGCCTAAAGTAGATAATCTATTGAATATTACTATCCTACTATTTCCAATCATATTTATCATGAGTTCCACTTGTTCTTTGATTCCGCACAACAACAAGCTTTCATCTTTTCCTTAGTTGACCAGTCAAATAATCATATTTATAACAATATAACGCACAATAAAATAAGCACTAACAATACATTATTGTTTACAAAAGACTACTTTGTTTTAAATTCACATTAGTTAACATAAAGAGGTTTAGCTCATGGTGAGCTTAGTACATACATCAACGCTGAATCATAAACTAAATATTCTTAAACACATAATGGAAAAAGAAATGAAAATATAAGAGTAACTTCTTCTCCATCTTTCAATCTTCAATCAACAAGAGACGATTTCTGCCATGCTAGATACTAATTACTTATACTTGAGATGAAGAGATAAGAAATTCTCCACTTTTGTTCAACTTTCTCTTTACACCAAATTTTACTATGTGTTTCTCTTTGAGTTTATGAACCTCTTTGCATTTTCTCCAAGAGGTCATTTTATAGTCAAATTCATCTAGGTTTTTGTGGTTTCTTGGATCATCGGCTTTTGAATATTCATGATTTTTGGCCCAAAAGAAATTTCCCTCCAATTTTCCTTTTTCGTACCATTGTTGAGCAAGGTACAACATCATGTTGAGCAAGGTACAACATCATGTGGGGGACAAAGTGTCTTGTAGTAGACTAGTGGCACAGGGAAACAACAACGGTGTCTTACAGCAGTCCTGTGTGGCAGGAAGACAAATATGTGTTGTAGTGGTTATACAATTGTGTAGACTTTTGTCTTCTAGCGCCTTGATCTTACCCCCTTTTACTTTTCACTCAAATGCATTCCAATTCTTTGGTTGATGCCATGTATGCCTTAAAGTTGTGAACATCCATTCTTTGCAACCTTCATTGCATCCTAATCTTATCTCAAAGTTGGGGTTAAGGTGGTGCTCCAGTACTGTTGTACCAAGACTTATCATAAGTCATCTCTACATAAGAAACAAGAACATAAAAACTCACAAACGAGAGGATCTATTATGCTCTTTATAATTTACTTAAAAACAACAAAATGCACTAAATTATTAAACTAGTAAGTTACTAAATTAAAAAGATAAAATCAAGTATTAAGGTGTATAATACCTCAAAAATAGTGAACTATCAGCGGGTAAGAGAGAAACATGCATGTGTAGACTTGAATGTGGTTTCTCCACTGATGGAATTGAGGACTAGAGTTTTTACTGTGAGATAGGCAACTCTCAAAGCCGCTTCAAGTATAGTGGTCAAACATGAGAAAACGTGTTTCGACAATCAACATGTTTTTGTACTATTTGTCTTTGACGCATTTGGTTTTCTAGCACCCGAAACAGAAAATCTTTTACAAATAATACAAATACTCATGCATAACAATGTTGTATCTCTTAAAACAATAAATATAATTTTTTAAAAGATTGATTTTATCATTCAAAAAAGAATAATAACATAATTTATTTTACATTTATCTGTTATTTTTAAATAATCGTGATCGATCTATAACAAAATCAAAGTTAAAATAAAAATAAAAATAAAAACAAAAATACACACGAAGTCATTGTGTGTTCTACATAAAATTATTAAAGATATTATCATGTTAAGCTAGATTCTTAGGTGTCAATTTTCATCACATCAATCAGATCTCTCATTAATTTTTTTCTCTCTTCCTTTTCTTTTTTATTTCTTCTTTTCTACACCACTAATTGAAAAAAGAATGATTGTAGCT
The DNA here is from genome assembly GCA_948472305.1 of Vicia faba. Lineage (NCBI taxonomy): Eukaryota > Viridiplantae > Streptophyta > Magnoliopsida > Fabales > Fabaceae > Vicia > Vicia faba. Next base: position 1,558,402,477 of record OX451739.1, on the reverse strand, counting down.
CTTGAACTATATTATAGTATTGCTCTAAAAAGGAAGTACTAGTACCCAATACTTTTTTATAACAACTATATCGAGGTCCCATAGCAAGTTGTACAACATGAATATCCACTTCTTGCTGGTTTAATCTTAACCGCTAGAGGATACAAAAACAGATAAGAACATTGAGACAATAAATAATTATCACCTATGCAAGGGCCATGGTTATGAATACGATGATTCATAACTCAAGAAGAATCCACAACCAAGTATTGTATATTCTCAAGATTGAATCTATCTTGGATTAGATATCAGGAAATAGTTGTTCCTTGCTGTCCTCATCTCTTATTCTACTCAACTAGATAATAATAATAATATCATAGATTCACGACACATAATTTTTAGCTACTTAGTGCAAAAATTAATGGGTCCTACTCTGACCATATGACCCCACCAACTCACATGCATGCCCACTCCACACATTTCAACTTACCCTTATAATTCTACTTGTTATCATATCAAAGCTATATATACATTAGTATATCTTTGCGACAACATAAGAAAAGAAATATCAAATATATATGAGAAAAGAGATTAGCATGAAACTATAGGTAGAATAATTGGTTTCATGCCAAAGTAGACAAAATTGTGAAGGCTATAGTAAGATTATAGATAGATACATGGAGGTTGCCGTGGAACTTGATGATGATCTATTTTTTGCAGACTTAAGCAAGCAAATTTCTTTACTAATTATGGATGAAGATGAAGAAGACCCTTTCACTTCTTGTCATCAACAATCTCTTGAGGTTTTTCTCTCGTCTCTTTTGATATAGATTTTCGCATTTACATGCATTCATTAATCTCCACAATTTATTTGAGATTAGACCGCTTAAATTATATTTTATTATCAAATCTGTTATGAGTTTCCCATCGTATAATATATGACATTAATATTCTTTTATAAATATAGATAAATTAGGTTCAAGTATAATTCTAGAAAAATATATTTTTTATTAAGCTAATGATAATTATGATCTTAATGAATATTCTTAGACAAATTTTCAGTCTTTCTCTGGAGCAATCTATCATCCTCCTCCACAGTCGAATATCATGTACGAGCAGATGGTTTTGAGAAGACAAGAAAGCAAAGGGACAGGTGTGTTCATCCCGCAGTCAGCAACACAGCCAAGAAGGAAGCAAAGGAAAGGAAGATCTTCTTCTTCATATGCAAAATATCAAAAGCAGTCTCAAGATACAACAAAAACAGTTTCTTCAAAATAATTTCAAACCAATATAAATAATGGATGATTAGATCCTTGTGCAAAACTGAAATTTCTACTTATCATTAATAATGTATTAGTATTGATTAGTCCTATAGCAAGGGTAACCCTTCACTGTGTGGGGAAGTTGTTATCTAGTAGTTTTAGATTCTTTTGTTTTCTCTTTTTGTGATATATTTCATTTATAATTTGTACAACTATGTGTTATTTAAAACAATTTACCTCGTTTTTTTTTTGTAATATTCTAGTTAGTGTCTTTTTTATTTATAATATTGTTCTGTTGTGCTATAATAGTGTCTCCTGGACTGTCCTATTAAAAAAGGAATTGTTTATCTGACCTTAAACAACTCAAACATATGGCAGCGGAAGTTATAAAACATTTTAAAACAATATCTTATAGTCTCAAATAAAACTAATTTCAAATTGAATAATATGTTAATTTCATAACAATTTAAGGATAAGCAGAATAAAGAAATAATGTTCCATTTTCAGTATTGCACTATCAAAGCAATATTAAATATTACACAGAACATAAAAAATGATAAACGAAGAAGACTCGAGTAATTTTTCATACAATAATATTTAAAATTTTTTAGTGTCTACTTGAGTATCTACATCATAGGTGTAAAGTCAATACAATAAGAAAATAGAGGGTGAGATTATGTTCAATACGCGACGCGATTCAACTCTTAGACTATATATGCATGTAGTACCAAAATTTTAGAAATTCGGAGGTATGTTATTAAAATCATCTCATCGCTGATCACATCTCTAGATCATGCGACACACCACTAGTTCCATCTTTGAACCTATAAACATCAACACATAACTCATACATGATGCACGAATGACAATTAAAGATCATACGAGGTTCACCTCAACCTTCACATGCATAATTGTGTAATGGTTCCATCTCTGAACCAAATACACTAGCATAACATTGCCACAACACAAGGCCACATCACACATCAATTCCATCTCCGAATCGAACACATAAACACATTAACTATTAAAATTCTGTAAAGTAATTAACAAGTCATCTATCAACATCAAACAACACTCAACAATGGTAATGGACATTTAACTGTACCAAACATTCGCTAAAATAGGATACTATCGAAAAATCGAGTAAAAAAAAATCAACTTTGTGTTGTCAGCCTCGCCAGGCGACCACACATCTCACTGGGCGAGCTCTCTCTAGGTGAGTCCCTTGCTCTCTAGGTGAGTCCCTTGCTCACCAGACGAGATTCTCAAAACCTACAAAATCCATCATGCACAGCTCATCGGGTGAACTGCTATCTCGCTGAGTGAGATCGTCTAGACCTGCAAAAATCAAAACGTGAATTTCACCATTGGAGCTCCCCCAAAGCTCTGATTTCAACCCCAAATCACAAAAATCGCACATGAATCAACAAGTATAATTCATACCGAGATTAATATATCAAATACTCATGGGTTAAACATTTAATTCATCAAAAAACACTAACTCGTCAACATATTCATCACACTAAAGAACAATTAACATGAACAACAACATTCAGATTTTCATCTATCAATCATGCACGAAATTTTTAGAATAATATAAAGCACAAATTTCACGTTATTCATAGCAATTTTAGATAGGTTTTGCACAAACCTTTTCCATACACATAACCATCAACCATTGGAGAAAAACATTGGAAAACAAAGATGGGTGCAAGGATCCCTCTCTACACTTCATGCAATTACACCCATAGATGAGTAACACCCCCCCCCCCCCCCCCCCCCCCCTTTACCTTAATTTTTCAGCATCAAGTTCTCTAATCAATGACATATTCTCCCTCAAACTTTGTTTTGCACTCTCTCACAAAAGCTCTTCTTTCTCCTAATTGCTCAATTGCACATATTGACTCAAACATGCTCCATTAATCCCTTATTAAAAAACCTAATTAAATCTTTTAATAATAACACCTTGGCCCCCAACTAACTTCTAATTATCACCATTTCCCTTATTTTCTCATAGTTTTAAATTTTCATCCAATTCTGCTTAACCCTTAATTTTCTATTTATTTTAATTAATTAAAATTGACCAAAAATTATAATTAAATTCTAATAATTTCTACACACATCAACTATTCCCAATAAAATACCCAAGCACACAACTAATCAAATGAAAATCAATTTTAATCCAATTAAAATAAAAACACGAGAAACATAGTGTTACAACCCATCCCAAGAGAACCCTCGGCCCTAAGAGCCTTTAAAAATACTTCATCCCTAACAGGTGAGAGGGATATCATTTTACACCATAAAAAGCATAGCGCTTAGGAAGATCATAACTCATATCATCACTCCCCTCAGAAGCTTATACCTAAGCATATCGTCCATCAACAAGGTCTTTCGCCTCATGTGAGCATGACCTATACACCTCCATAAAACACCATCATACATGGATTATTGCCATCGTGGAGAATCCCTAACCACCATACAATATAATATAACTACTAAGGCATTTGAGTCCTTCTTCCCTTGTAGGAGGAAGACGCACACCTGTACTTTTTGACTAGTACAATGGTGCCCACCGTTGTGTCCCGGTAAAACTAACTTGGACTACAATCCTACTCTAACTGCCTCCATTTTCTCTCTGAAAATTGTTGGGGAGAAATGAAGTAAGAAAATAGTTTAGAGGGGGTGAATAGACAAACAAAAATTCAACCGATGTTTCAAAAATTATTTTTGCCTGTATCACAAAGTTCTAAGACTTATACTTCTGCACCAACAAAAAATGGCCAAGATTCTTTATTTGATTCTAATCATGTTATGAGTAAGGAACTTTGTAAATCTCAGCCTACATTTTCTCATGTATAAAACAATGAAAATCCTGAAACAATGATAATGATGATCTAATTGAAATGCCACAAAATGATGAGTCACTTCAGGAAAACAAATTTGAATTAGGAAACATGACTTGGAAAAGGAAGGTTTTTGTGAAAAAGAACCACAAAGGAAGGGATGATTCAACATCTCAACACTATCGAGAATCTGAACTGGGGAATGATCAACCTCTTAAGAATAGGAAAGGTAAGTCCATCTCTATTTCTAAAAGTCATATTTTGTATCCTGATATAGATGATCTTGTAGACATTAGAAAACCTGTTAGATCTTGTACTAAACACCCCATGTCCAATTTTATATCATATTCAAATTTGTCTTCATCTCTGTCTTCCTTCACCTCTAGTGTAGAAATTCCACACAAAAATCTACAGGTTTCTCTAGAAATTCTAAAGTGGAGGGAATTTTTACTTGAGGAGATGAAAGCTATAGAAAAGAACAAAACTTGTAGTGTTACGATACTACCAAATGGAAAGAAGACAATTGGATGCAAATGGGTGTTTATTGTGAAGTATAATTCAAATGGTTCAATTGAAAGGTACAAGACTCCCTTGGTGGCTAAAGGCTTTACTCAGACCTATGGTATATGTTGTACCCCAAAATTTTCCCTCTCTTTCCTCAAGGCATTTCTCACAAGAGTTCTCAAAATTCAAGCTTGCACAAATACAATTAGATTTTCCAGCATCGAGTTAAAGAGGAAACTGTTAAAAAAGGGGAAAACAGATAAAAATAATCTTTTTGACAAAATTGGAGAAAAAAGCAAGTCTTTTTCGATTCACATCCTTCGATTGGAATTTTGGCCTTCTTCGATGCAAGCTTGGCTTGCATCCTTCGACTGGGCGTTGGCCTCTGACGTGCTGGCTTTGATTCACAAGGTAGGAGCTTCCTGCATGCAACCTTCGATTGCATCTTTGGCCTCACATGGTTCACAATGCAATGGTTGCCTATATGCCTGTTTCAGTTGGACATTTGATGCCTTCCTGCCTATGTTAATTAGACAAATAGTTCCCTCCATGTTTACTTTGATTTACAGAGTTGATGGCTAGCTGCATACAGCTTTTGGTTGAGCCATAGCTTCCTTCTTGCACGCAAGAGGCGCCCACCAGGCCAGCAGGCACAAGGCAAAAATCCTCTTGTAGCCTCTTTAGATTCCAAGGCAAAAAGCCTACTATAGCCTCCTTCGATTCCAAGGTAAAAAGCCTCCTTTTGGCATCCTTCGATTGCACAATTTTCCTGCTGCATGCCTCTTTCGTCTGGGCATTTTTGCTTCCTACATACCTCCTTCGTTTGGGCATGTGGCCCTCCTTTGATGCAAGCCTAGCATACCTCTTTCGTTTGGGCGTGTGGCCCCCTTTGTTGCAAGCTTCGTTTGGGCATTTAGACCTCCTACATACAGGCTTCGACAAGGCATTGGCTATGTTTATACTAGCTTCGACTGGACAACATTTCCCTTTGAAATAGTATGCTGCAATTCCACCCTTGACAACCTTCAACACACATGGTTGGTGGCTCCCTTCAAAGGACATGTATCGGAGGATTTAAAGGGTATACATAGGAGTCCCTTTCGAAGGATATACCTTACTAGCCTATTCTAAAAATAGCATAGTCCATTCGAATGACACATTTGGCCCTTTCAAAGATACATACATGACCCATTCAAAGGACATGTCTGGGTATCCCATTCGAAGGACATGTTTGATGGCCCATTCGAAGAACTTACAAGGCCCACCTTAAGGCATACTTTAGTGACCCATCCAAGGGGAACATATTTGGCTCCTTCGAAGGATGCACAAAAGTGACCCATTCGAAACACACTTGTTGGGTGAAAATCAAATGATGTTGTTTGAAGGAGAATCTAGTCGAAGGGGGTCAAAACGAAAGGTGGACATATCAAAAGATGCTTGCTGCCAAGTTCAGGCCTGATACACTGGCCATAACACTCCAAAACTGCTACACAACAGTCCTGAAACATTGCCCTATTCTTGCACTAAAATGGCATATGAACACTGCCCCTCGAAAGCTACAAAAAGCAGTTTACTCAAACTGTTCAAATTGTTTTGTTTTCCCTCCAAAACCTCAGCCAGCTTTGCATATAAATAAGAGGCTCCATAACATGTATAAGGGGCTAGACACACATCCAAGGACTTTAAGGGCATGGAGAAAAATCATCAAACTCTCAAATTATCAAACACTCTCAAACACTTAAACACATATTCAAACCCAAAATCTGAACACTTGTTTCTTTCGAATCTGAAGCAATCCCCACACTTTGTTTTTCTTTCAAATCCAGTAGAAAGAACATCACACATGTTCTTCTCCGTCGAATCCAGCATTAGAAACGTCACCTGTGTTTCTTTCCTTCGAATCCAGAAGCATCTAGGCAGCCACTCAAGGTCCGACACACACGTTCCAACCTCAAGCAAGGTAAGTTTTCTCTTAACCTTGAATCTTTCATTTCTAACATAACATGTGAATAGTCTTTTCATTCGTTTCAAGCATGTACATGCCATTTGTTTACTTTTCATTTCTGCCCTTTTCGTTTGTTTTCTTATCAAATATATGGTAGAACTAACCAGTATAGGCCCAAACGAAAGAAGGAGTTTGTTGTGTGAAATAAAGCCTTAGGCTTCACGCCCCTTACTAGTTCACAGTCCAAATGAAGGAGCGAGAAGGGAGGAACGAAAGGTGCTTACATTGATTACCTGGCCCAGTCGAAAGAGGAAGCCAGAAGGATGGCCACACTGACTTCTAGGCCCTAATCGAAAGAAGGCTGAAAGGCAGGCTGCATCTCATGCTTCATTGCTAATCCCAAATCGAAAGGCATGCCCTCACTACTTCCAGACCAAATCGAAGGAAGCTAGAGAAGTAGAATTGAAGGGTTCTGCTGCCCAAATTGAAGCACTCTTTTTTCCTTCTTTTATTTTGTTTTGTCTTTACACTTTCTTGCTATTCAATATGGTTGTAATAACGTAGGATTTATTTTCTGCATTTTTATTGCTTTTGTACAAATGTTAATAATTAGGATGTATGGAAAGATAAAAACCAACAAGTAGACAACCTAAAAATCAAATACTAAATGCATGCAAATAAAACACATTATTCACCCACATGCACCCCTAGGATAATTTCACTTGTTGCCTCAAAAAAATAGTCATGTCCCTCGAATATGGGCGTTTTAGCAAAGACCCTCGATAAAAGATCGTAGTCCCTCGATGACCCTTAATGTTGCCTTCGGTAAACGATCTAGTCCCTAAATAAAAATTGCTAAAACGTCCCATAAGTTGCCTTCTATGATTATACAAGCGTCCCATGCCCGTCGCTTCACATCCAATGATGGGGCTTCTTATCAATTAATGGTAAGATAGCAACATCTAAAGGAATAGGAAAAGAACGTTAGACCTTTTGAGTACGTAGGACGCTCATAGTTTCTCGCTTACTGTGATATGGTGGCCAGAACCGGGACGTGGTTTCCCTATTTCGTTAAGGAAATTTGCTGGTTTGCGTTTTGCGTTTGTTTTCGCAAAATGTCGCGGTAAGCAAGAGTCGCCACCGACTTTTATTTTATCCAACAAGGAAAGGAAAACATCACAGAAAAATTCCTTTTTCGAGATATTTCTGAGTACGGGGGGTAGATTATAGAAAGGGAAGGTATTAGCACCCTTTCTATTCGTAGTTATCTACGGGCTCTTAGGTACTTACTCATCATTTTCAAAATTGTTTTCTTTGTGTTTGTGCGCTTTGAAAAGTTTTTGTTTTGACTTCGATTTAACTCTTGCTTCTGTCTTCAAGAGTGTAATGAAGTGTTTTTGAAAACTTTGTTTATAAAGGAGTGTAAGTGTGAAAAAAATTTGTTTGGATTGAGCAAGTACTTAAGAACTAATCTACCTACTCGAAAAAAGAATCGTTCTATGCTTGTTTCCTTTAGACAACGTTATCCCACTATTAGTGAGTAGGTAGCACCGTCGTTGGAGTTTTGAGGGTCAATTCGAAAGGGACGTACGGTCACTAAAGCAATGTTAGGAAGTCCTAGTAGTAACCCTAATGTCTTAGATAAATTTATACGAGGCAACAGTATCCGAGGCAACAATTCCGAGGCAACCATTCCGAGGCAACTTTTCCGAATCGGGACTTTGATCTTTGTTTAGACAAAAGGACGACCACTAAAGCATCCTATACTCAATGACTGTTTACCGAAGGCAATCAAGTGGGAGTGTACCCTAGGAGTGCGCATGTGCGAGTGATTCAATTTCAGATTATTTATCTTTGCATATTTAGGGTGATCTAACTGTTTTAAAATTAATCATACATTCTTGTCATGCATCCCTATATCATACATCTAACAGTTAATAATTTGCGGAATTTAAAGTGTGGAATTTAAACTACGCTATTACAAGGCTTCGGGTATTTACATAGTCAAAAACAAACCCTTTGAAAATAAAAGCGATAAATGTAAAAGTCCTAATTAAAACTATTACAAACTGTGAGCAGATACAATAATTGGATAAAATAAAAATAAAGCGCGCGATGACAAATTAGATCGAATGCGAAATCAGGGGTTTTGACCCTCTTATCCTAATTAAAAGAGAAAATTGTTTTTTGTTGTTTTTTTTAATATTTTTTAAAAGAAAAGAACTAAGTTTTCTAAATTAAATATGAAAATTAATTAATGATTAAATTAATTAGTAAAAATAATTAGCAGAACTATTTTTGGTTTTTTTGTTATTTTAGGAAAGAAATAAAATAATTAAGTTAGTAATAAAAACCTATTGATTCTAATTAATTTTAATTATTTGCAAAAAGAGAAATTAAAGTTTTACTTAAAATTAAAATTTAATTAAGAAAAAATCCTAAATCTATTTTGATGTGATTTTTATATTTGTTTATTGATAAAAAAATAAAAGGGATTAAAAGAAATAAATAAAACGAATAAAACATGAAAATAAAGATGGGCCTAGTAGCAAAAGTAAACAGGGGGTGCAATCATCAGAAATCTCTAGGCCCGAATCTTCGAAAGCTTCATGCTCTAACTATGGTGTTTTTTTATTCTTGTGTGGAACCTATGATTCAACCATCCATAACTGTTCTATATAAACTCAAACAAACGTTAGCATATCATAAAATGTGATTAAAATTAGAGATTCAAAGTTTAAAATTTTACCAAACCGGTGTTGTCAAATGGGGGCGTGCTAGGCGTGTGATGGATTGCTCTCGGGCCTTGTAAGACTCTTGAGGACTTCAAGAGGATGGTTTGAGGCTTTATGTCAATTGAGAGAGACCGGAACCTCGAGATATGACTTGCACCAATTCTTTGATTTCTGAAGAGCTTTTAGGGAGCTTTTTGAAGAGCTTTTTAGAGAGGATTTTTGTGTCTTTCAATATTGTATGGCTCTATATTTATAGAGGAGAATGAGGAGACAAGAAAGCATGGAAATAATCTCCCTCATAATGTTGTGTTTTAAGACCATGATCAAAACTTGAAAAAAATGCCATATTTGATTATTTTATGCCATTTTCACATATGGATGAACCTGGATACATTTGAAAGGTTATTTCACAAAATCAATTGACATAAACCAGCATAAAACTTGCCCAAAATAGATTCACATCAAAATTTACATTATTTCTATTATTTATTTATTTAATTCTGAATTTTAATGAATAAAATATCAAAATAAATAGCATAAATAGTAGAAAAATGTATGGGTGGGCTTAGAGGTCGTGGACCATGTTACAAACTCAATGAAAGCATAAAAAGTTGGGCCCATTTGGCAAAAATTGCAATTTTGGACATATTTGACTTTTGACAATTTTGCAAAAAAGGGTCAACTTCACCAATGCATAACTTCTTCAATTTTGACTTTTTGGAGGTGTTATATGACTTTTTAGAAATCTTGAGATGTCATCTAAGCAACCCTTTTTTTATCATCTCAATTGAGTCTTCCATGTTCATGTATGAAGCCTTGACAAAAAAGGTGTTTTTGTTGACTTTCCAAAATGACTTATAAGGTCAAAATTTATATCTTCTTGTGAGTGCATATTTTGAACTTGGGAGATAAAGATAAATTGTATTTAAATGAATCCTCTTCAAAATGAGCTTTGGATGGGTCATTTCTCATAAAGTATGAGAAAGTTATGCTTGGTCAAAGTTGAGTTGACTTTTCCTGCAAAACCCTAATTTAGCAACTTTTGGTTCTTGATGAATAGTGAGCAATCCTTGATGAATCATGATAAACCCTTGATAAAATGATGAATAATACTTCCAAATGAGGATGTTGACCAAAAATCTTGAAGTTTGACTGTATGTGGGCCACAGTTGACTTTTGCCCTAGCATAGTCGATTTTCAGGCCTTTGAGCAATTGACTGAGCAAACTTTCTCTGTAGGGCTTGAAACTTGACATGGATGATCTTGAGAACATATTAGGAAATCGGTGAGCATTTGGGATCCCTTGGAATCAAGTATCTTAATGCAACATGAAACCCTAATTTGAGGTGGACTGCCTTAGGAGAGAGCTTGTCTGGTCAAACCTTGGACTACCTTGAGCAACTTGGGGATCTTTCTTGAAATATTTTGAGAAATATGCGAGGGAAAATTTTGGGGTACAACACTTACTCACAACAAAAACATCTTACACACCAACACTTTCCTTCCAAACATTTTCAAAAGTTAAAACACTTTGTACGCATTTTCAAAAGTCGTCAATCTCGGTATTGAAGAGGTAAAGTGAGAAGTCAAGATAGGTGTTGCCTTGCAAAGTGAAGAAAAGAAGGGGTTGATTGAGTTTCTTCGAGAGTATGCTGGTATCTTCGCCTGGTCGTTTGAAGACATGCCCGGTTTAGACACTGATATATTGATGCACAGATTGTCGCTCAAGCCAGAATGTCCCCCTGTAAAGCAGAAGCCGAGAAGGACCAGACCCGACATGGCTTTGAAGATCAAAGAAGAAGTTCAGAAACAGATTGAGGCAGGCTTCCTATCTGTGATAAATTATCCTCCTTGGATTTCTAACATTGTGCCTATACCTAAGAAAGATGGTAACGTACGCATGTGTGTTGACTATCAAGACTTGAATAGAGCAAGCCCGAAGGATGACTTCCCGTTGCCTCATATTGATGTATTGGTTGATAATACTGCTCAGTCTTCAGTGTTCTTGGGCTACAATCAAATAAAGATGGCTCCGAAAGACATGGATAAAACAGCTTTCACAACTCCTTGGGGTACCTTTTGCTATAGAGTCATGCCTTTTGGTCTCAAAAACGCTGGTGCGGCATATCAGCGAGCTATGGTGACTCTCTTTCACGACATGATTCGTAAATAGATTGAGGTGTATGTGGATGATATGATTGCGAAATCACAGACCGAGGAAGAAAATTTGGTCCATTTGCGGAAGTTGTTTGATCATTTATGAAAGTTCAGGTTAAGGCTTAATCCCAAAAAATGCACCTTTGGGGTTCGATCGGGCAAGTTACTCGGTTTTATCGTGAGTCAAGGAGGAATTGAAGTAGATCCAGAAAAAGTGAGAGCAATACAGGATATGCCGGCCCCGAAAAATGAAAAGGAAGTATGAGGTTTCCTTGGAAGGTTGAATTACATAGCCAGATTCATTTCTCACCTTACTGCTACCTGTGAACCCATCTTTAAATTGTTACGCAAGAATCAAGATGTCCGCTGGGATGAAATTTGTCAAGAAGCTTTTGAGAAGATTAAGCAGTATCTTCAAGAACCACCAATACTCATACCACCAGTTCCAGGGAGACCTCTCATTATGTATTTGTCTGTGCTTGAAGGATCTATGGGTTGTGTGCTCGGACAACATAATGATACTGGACGAAAAGAACACGCCATTTATTACCTGAGCAAGAAGTTTACTGATTGTGAATCAAGGTATTCCTTATTTGAGAAGACTTGTTATGCTCTTATGTGGTCAGCTTGACGTTTGAGGCAATATATGTTGACATATTCTACACTTCTGATATCTAAGATGGATCTGATAAAGTACATCTTCGAGAAACCAGCACTTACAGGCAAATTGGCTCGGTGAAAAATGCTTTTGTATGAGTATGACATATAATATGTCACACAATAGTCTATTAAAGGTAGCATTCTTGCTAATCATCTCGCTCACCGGCCATTGGAAGAATATCAGTCCATGAAGTTCGATTTTTCAGACGAGGACGTTATGAAACTTGATGATAATGAAGGACCCGAACCAGGGGAGCGATGGACTCTCACGTTTGATGGTGCATCAAATTCTATGGGCCACGGCATTGGGGCAGTTCTGACCTCTCAGCGCAATACTCACATACCTTTCACTTCCAGATTATGTTTTGATTGTAGGAATAATGTCGCTGAATACGAAGCTTGTGTAATGGGTCTTGAAGTAGCCATTGATTTGAAGATCCAGATTCTTGAAGTTTATGGGGACTCTGCCTTAGTGATACATCAAGTACAAGGTGATTGGGATACATGACACCCTAATTTAGTTCCATACCGAGATTACATATTAGAGTTGTTTCCCTCCTTCGATGAGGTCACCTTTGAGAACATTCCTAGAGAGGCAAATCAACTGGCAGATGCTCTAGCCACTTTAGCAGCAATGTTCAAAGTCAGTTACCCGAATCAAGCGCCCAATATAAGGATTTGTCGTTACAAGGAGCCAGCGAACATTTTCCCTGCTCATTATCTCACAACTGAAGATGTATCGGGTGAAAAGTCGTGGTACTTTGACATCAAAAGATATCTTGAGAAGCAAGAGTACCCCGAAGGTGCTACATTTTGTGATAAGCGGACTCTTAGAAGGTTGACGTCTAAGTTTTTACTATCAGGAGACGGTCTGTACAAGAGAAACTATGATTCGGTTTTGCTCAGATGCGTGGATAGACACGAAGCAGGATCTATTATACGAGAGATACACGAGGGCTATTTTGGGATTCATGCCAGTGGACATTCCATGGCCAAGAAAATCCTACGAGCAGGTTATTTATAGATGACGATGGAAAGCGACTGTTGTGTATATGCAAAGATGTGCCACAAATGTCAGGTTTACGCAGATAGGATACATGTTCCTCCCACTCCTTTGAATGTGATGACTTCACCATGGCCCTTTGCAATGTAGGGCATCGATATGATTGGACGCATTGAGCCAAGCGCTTCAAATGGACATAGGTTTATTCTTGTTGCTATTGATTACTTCACCAAGTTGGTGGAAGCGGCTTCATACAAGAATGTGACCAAGCAAGTTGTCACCTGCTTCATCAAAAGAGAAATCATATGCCGGTATGGAACTCCTAACAAGATCATCACTGATAACGGGTCGAATCTCAACAACAAGATGATGAGGAAATGTGTGAAGAATTCAAGATTGAGCACCATAATTTATCACCTTATCGGCCGAAGATGAATGGGGCAGTCGAAGCTACTAACAAGAACATAAAGAAGATCGTCCAGAAAATGGTTAGAACATACAAAGATTGGTATGAGATGTTGCCTTTATCCCTGCACGGCTATCGAACTTCGGTGCGTACTTCTACTGAGGCAACTCCGTTTTCACTAGTCTATGGCATGGACGCGGTACTCCCGATCAAAGTGGAGACTCCTTCCTTGAGGGTTCTGATGGATACTAAACTTGATGAAGCTGAATGGATTCAAACGAGACTTGACCAACTCAATATTATCGAAGAAAAGCGCCTAGCAGCCAGTTGTCACGGCCAGTTATATCAACAGTGTCTCAAGAGAGAATTTGACAAAAATATTCGGCCGCGAGAGTTCCACATAGGTGACCTGGTCTTAAGGAAGATTCTCCTAATCCACACTGATCCAAGAGGCAAGTGGACTCCCAACTATGAGGGACCGTACATCGTGAAGAAAGCCTTCTCAAGAGGTGCTCTAATCCTGACAAACATGGATGGGGAAGATGTTCCGCTTCCACTCAATTCATACTCATTCAAAAAATACTACGCATAAGAGGACCCGCTAAGTCGAAAACCCGAGAGGGCGGCTTAGGCAAAAGTTGGGGCTAAAAAAGAAAAACAATAATAGCCCGCTAAGTTGAAAACCCGAAAGGACGGCTTAGGCAAAAACGGGTGTCCCGATGGATTGAAAACTCGAAAGGGAAATCCAGGAAAAAAATAGGGACAAAAAGCGAGAGACTGCAGTCTAAAGACTCTTCACGTACACCCTCCTAATACAGGATGGATCAATTCAGCTATTATCCTTTGGAAGCACGACACTAGGACGACCCAGGATATGGGAACTATAACAATATCAATTTTAAGGGAAGTTCGATATTTTCTTATTGCCATTTTACTCGTTGTATTTTGTATTTTTCTTTGCAACTTCCTCGTTTAGGAGTTGTTTCCATGTACGAATGCCTATTCACAGGCCAAACTCATTAATAAAAATTTGCCCTTCCACCAAAAAGTTTTTGTCCTTTTTACTTTATTCTCGTATGCGGATTGTGATTTAAATTCTTTGTTAAGCATTGCATTGAAAACAGTAAGTCAATAATAATCATAAGCTAAGATGAGTATCACTACATTACAAGGATATGAAGACCTCCCAAGGGAATTCCACAATGTTCAAGTGTTTGTTTTTCTGTGCAGGTAGCAAGTCATAACAGTCACCTTGACCAAGCTTTCATCCTCGTCGCTTCCTTACAGTCGACCAAGCGCCTGATTCTATAACACCGAGAAACTTTGGGCATTTGATAATATCCACGTCTCTTTTCAGTTATTCACAAGAATTCCAACATATGAAAAAAGTCAGATCAAGTTACTTCTCCTCAGCAAGATTTAATCCCCAGTGAACTCGACAAGGCTAACTCTTTCTCTCAGATTTCAAGCACCAGTCCATATTGGTATCTCAAGACATAGGGCAACAAATCCCAATGAGCTTAGAATTTGGAACTTCGCATACAATAATCATCACTGCATATTGCATTGCATCCTCAAACTCATAGCATATACATGGATCAACATGCCACACTTCAAATGCATATGAAGCATGAGCCAGATTTGGTACCTTGCCCAAAAGCCACAAATCAATCCCAAATCAACAAAATCCCCACAAAATATCATCTTCATAATTCCCAGTTAAACATCTGTCATTACATTACCAACTAAAATAAACCATGGTGTCAGTACGTCGTGCTCCCCAACTCTCAATACTCTTGTTATCTTTTTTAGGGTCGTAGACCGTCCGTAGATCTTACCATCGCGCTATCTTTTCTAAGGTCGTAGGTCGTCCATAGATCTTACCTTCACTTTATCTCTCTTAGGGTCGTAGGTCGTCCCTAGAATTTACCCTCTCCTCATCTTTTAAGGTCATAGGTCGTCCATAGATCTTACCTTCACTTTATCTTTTATAGGGTCATAGGTCACTCGTAGGTCTTACCCTTACGTTATCTTTTCTAGGGTCGTAGGTCACTCGTAGGTCTTACCCTCACATTATCTTTTATAGGATTGTAGGTCGCATGTAGGTCTTACCCTCATATTATCTTTTATAGGGTCATAGGTCGCTCGTAGGTCTTACCCTTACGTTATCTTTTCTAGGGTCATAGGTCGCCCATAAGTTCTACCCTCATGTTATCTTTTCTAGGGTCGTAGGTCGCACGTAGGTCTTACCTCATGCTATCTTTTCTAGGGTCGTAGGTCGCTCGTAGGTCTTACCCTCGCATTATCTTTTCTAGAGTCGTAGGTCGCTCGCAGGTCTTACCCTCACGCTATCTTTCTTGGGTCATAGATCATACGCCGATCTTTACCCATTGTCTTTACCTTTCTTTTGGGTCGTGAATCCCACACGATAGATTCTCTGATGTCGTCAAATTCTACCAGTCGTCTTTAAGTTATTATGTTGTTAGTAATCGTAACTTCAATCCCCACGATATTGTCAACCATATCCTTTCAGTCACTTTACCGCCCACTCCCTCGAGAACCTTGTATTGGCACTGTTAAACTAGTACGAGCTACCATTATTCAACCATGTTTATCCATCGTGCCCAGTTTACCTGAAGACCAAATTTTCTTTCCCCAACAAACATCACAAATAAATAACATTCACACCATCTCTCCAGGACAAATTTCGGGTCCTGGTATTTAATCATATTCCACCTTGAACTTTCGAAAGGCTGACGCCAATCTCATCTTCAGGTTTAAGACGATTAAATAGAGGCAGTTGTCGTACTCAAAATTTTCCCTACCTCTTTTTACTTTTTTTCAGCTTTGAACTTCGCATCCCATTTGCATCATTTTTACTAAGTCATTTGCGTATCCCACATCTCATGGAATCAGGCGCCTTGGATTAAGGTATTAGGGTTGTGCCCTCTTTATGTCTAATTTTATTTTGAAGTTTTCTTATCAGGTAAAATGGAAAGTTATCTGGTTCTCGGTTAGTGGATCATGGGATGGATTCTTAAGGTATCATGGATTGCTTTCTTAACAAGTTACAAGGTTGTTTCTCGCTCGAATCCATCAGAGTTGGGATTAGGGTTTATTTCCCTATTTGTTGGTCAAGATGCTAGGATTTTGGATCCCTGATTTAAGTGAGTTGTTTCTTGCATCTGCCTCAAGGATAACTCGAAGTCGAGTACATTTGGTTAGGGGTTTCGTGCCTAATATCTCCTCGCACTGCAAGTTTCCTTTTTAAGGTCTCTAAGTCACTAAGTCAGGAGTTTGAAGTTTAAATTGATGAACATGGAATCCGAGTGTAAGAAATAAGGTTAGAGGTTCATGACGATCAAGGCGTGTTTGGTTGCTTAAGTTACAAGTTACTGGTGGTTTGGATATCAAAGTTAAAGTTCTTGTTGAGAGGGCAAGTTTGGTTTAGGCGTGATATGAAGATTACGTATTTAAAGATAAGGTGTAAGGTTCTTGGAATACAAGTTACAACAGTTGTTTGTGATTTCTTGAAAATCAAGTTACAAAGGCAAGATGTGCATTCAAACCATTCAAGTGAGAATTTCAAAGTTCAAACAAGATTCAAGAGTTTTCTAATTTTTGTACAATAAATTCATCATTCATACAGTTTAAAGAAACATCACTCATTACATTTTGTGGGCCATTTACAAAGCATGTTACAAATATTTTGTTTACAAAGAAAATGTTTCTTCTTCAAGTCTCTTTGCTTCGTCTTCAAGTAACTCGTCCTCCTTTCCCGCCGTGACTTTTCTTCATATTTCAACCTCGCTTTGATCGTCCTATCATCATGTTCATGAAATAAGAAAAAGAGAAAGTTAGCAAAGCATCAACATGTGAAAAGATTCCAAACAAGAATTATTTGTTAAAAGAGAATGTTCATCATTAGGGTTTGTATTTGGAATCAGATTAAAAGAGTTTGTTTTAATCATGGGCCATCTTCTCCTATCTTGCAAATCACAAAGTTTGGACTTTGGTTCACAAAAAGGGAAAAAGAAATTTGCAAATATTTTCTACTGCAGAAGCAAAGTCAAACTGCAAACATATACAAACTGAAAAGCTACAAACAACAATGATAGCAGCTGCTAAGCACACAGCAGGAAGCCTACACAAAACAACAAAATAGCAGGCAACCTACACAAAATAACAAAATAGAAAGCAACAAATATATGGGCAGGAAACACAGCAGCTGCAAGCACAACATGTAAAGCAGCCCAAAGCTGCAACCAACAAGCACAACAACCCATAAACCAACAAAAAATAGCACATCAGCAACACAGCAACATAGCAACCAACAGTAGCAAGATTGGAAAATAGTGCAGCAAACCAAAAGCCAAATGGACCAAAAAACAACAAATAGTATCAGAACAACAAAACAGGCAACAACATCAAGCAAAACAAATAATATAGCAGCTATCAAATAGCTCAAGACCTTGTCATCATTTTCCTAATGGTGCAAACCCTTCAGAATTGTATTGAAAAAGCCAAACAACTTTAAGTCATTGAAATATAAAAGAGGAAAAGAGGTAGGGTTAGAGAGATGTCACTCTGTGCATAAGCCTGCCCCCAGCCTACTGCAAAACAGTCCAAATTTGCTTCAAACCAAACAGAACATGCCAAAACCTGTGCCAAACCTGTTGCAAGCCTAAAAAACAGTTGCACCAGATAGGCAAATACAAACCTGCTACTCAAATGTTCAAGGTCAGCTTTCCAAATATGTTCAAAATTTCACTAATCCCCCCCCCCCCCCCTAATTTTCACCTTCATTTCACTATAAAAAAGACCACTGTTTCATTGAAAGGTTTTTTTTTTCCCGAGAGAACACAACTAGAAAACCAAAAGAGATTTTGAGAGTACACAACCAACAAGTTTTGAAAGAGAGATACCAACCAGCAAATCCAAGAGAGTGGGTTTACAACCATCATATCCCAAGCACCCCGCAATTGTCATCCTTATCATACACTAAGGTGTAAGCAAAACTACTCCCCTACAATACATAAAACAACCACATTTCAACCAGTTCAATCATCTTCCTCAACAACCAAGCAATCATCATATCTAAGCATCAATCGAATCGCGGATCGAAAGCATAAAAGGAAGAATTCGCAGAAGATAAAAGATAACCATACCTGAAGCAGATCCACTAAAGTTGTCAAAACTCCCACTGGTTAGCCCTTCTCTTTCATTTTTATCCCTGATGCTTACATGATAAAAAGGGTAGGGGATTTGTTGGGGGGATAAGGTTTATGTTGTGACTGAATGATTTTATTTTTGTTCTTCTTTCATGTACCTGCGTGATAGTTTAAGCAATTAGTTGCCTAACTAAGTTATCTGGAAATGACATAGAGAAGCGATTCACCAAAATTGATCTCGAAACTCATAAAAAAATTTCAGATTCGAAAAAGAGCAATTATAAGAAAAACTTCAAAAAATAAAGACTTACCAAAAGAAAACGAAAACCCTTTCTTCTCTCTACTCCATCTTCGTTACCTTCAATCTCCATCTCTCTGTTTCTGTTACAACATTAACAACATCATCCATCATCATGTAAGATCTCACCATTTATTTCACCACCTCATAATCTGAGTAATTCCTTAAGCCGTTCACTGATTCAGAACCAATCCTTGACCTCCCTGCTGCACTTCTAACTCTGTCGTCCATAAACCTGCAGAAAATCACAACAAAAACATAAATAAAAAGGAGGAGATTTCACCAATAAACCAAGAGTTGAACCCAAAAATCTTTGTTGCAATTTCTTCAACACCCTGTTTCACATCACCACAAACATTACCCTCAACCTCCAAACTGACCTGCAATTCACCACACTAAAAAATGCGCCCTCTCTGCATACTCCCTCAAACTTGTTCCATTCATCCTCTAACCTTCTCAAACCTATGCCCCTTTATCCCTCAACTATAATCTAAATATTCATCAATTTCTCTACACACTTACTCAATAACTTTCATACAACCCTCACTCAATCTCTCGCTACCCCTGCATAAACCCGTTACAAACCAACACAATCTGATAAGAAAATATTTTTTGTTTTCATTCTGCTAAAAAACCCCTCTCACAAAATAAAAATTAGAAACTCACCTCTTCCGATCTTCATTCTTAAAACTCCCAAAAGAATCATCAAGAAAAGCTCTGCAATCACTTTATCTTCATCTTCTAACTTTTATTCATGTTTGCTTTTCTAATTTCTTCTTTAAATAAATAACTAGAATTTAATGTTCTTTTTAATTTCATTTTCTTTACACAAAATAATTAAAATATTATAATATTTTAGATTTAGGTTTTGATTTCCCTTTGAATTCATTATTTATTTTACTTGATAAAAAATCATAAAAAATAAAATACTTAGAATTTAAATTTCTTTATTCGTTTTGTTTGTTCAAATTTTAATATATTCTCTTAGGTAACTCAATGAGGCGATTAAATCATGTTTCGATCGCCTTATGTCGAAATAGACTTTTGGCCGACTTGTACATAACAAACAATTAGGACATTTCTTAGTCTCCCTCTTAACCCTTTTTCTTCTTTTGTAATTAAAACTTAACATTCACAAATCAAAAATCCAAAAACACTTTTAATCATTACTTGAATTTATTTTAAAACTCGCAAAAACACTCAACAAATCAAAATTCCCCCAAAGGTCATGTTATCTTCGTTCTACCGCGATACCGGCCGTGTCTATTGCTAGAATGCGTGCGTTAACATCGCTCACTAAAAAACACAAACAAACAAACCATCTTCTATAGGAACTACAGTGTTCTGATTCCTTCATTAGATACGTAGGCAAAGGGTCGTGAAACCCTCACGAACGCAATAATAAAAAACCATTCATTTCCTCTTAAGCAAGTATAGTTGTAGATAAATACACCCTTTAAGACAAACAAACAAAACGGATCCCGTTGAGTACAACGGATGTGAGGGGTGCTAATATCTTCCCCTCGCATAACTGACTCCCTTACCCTTTCTCTTGGTCGCAAGACCATCTTATCCATTCCATTGTGATTTTATCGATATTTCCTCTTCCTTCGAGATAAATAAAGTTCGGTGGCGGCTCTATTTTCTGCCGGTAGCTTCACATATGAGCAAAAACTGTTTTCTTTCCAGACTACTTGAGTGAAAATCAAATGCGTGCTCGTGTTGCCGGTAAACTGCTATAATCATATTTTTCTTCAATTGTTTATTGTCATAAAAGCTTAAACACCGATTAGCTATTTTCCTTCAAGTGTTCATTGTCATAGAAGCCTGAACACTAATTAGCTATTTTCTTCCAAGTGTTCATTGTCATAGAAGCTTGAACACTAATTAGCTTGTATTTACATAAAAATACAGGAATTTACTTATGTGCCTAATACTAGAGCGTTATAAATAAACTAGACTAACAAAGACTTCATATTTCAAGATTTGATCTTAAATTTAACTCTGCAATGTAAAATAAAAAATAGTTACAATAAAAGGTAGGGGTATAACAAAATACAAGACATAAATAACATGAAAAAAAAATAATATCGATAAAAATTTATGTACTAAAAGAAAAAAATATGCACTTGCTAGCAAAACAATCAAGCTAACAATGATTATCTTATCATGAACTGCGATGCTCAACTTTAATGCAGCAATGCCATTGCACGTGAACTTAGTATAAATCTAAAATCTATTGTTTATCTCTAGATGCTTGACCTTTATGTACTCTCATATACGTTTCAGGACCTCTGACCGTAGCATTTCCCTTCCAGTAACGCCAAAAAAGTTAGCAAGTGAGTCAGATATAATTAAAGAAAGAGCAGTTTCGACACTTCTTGTTCCCAACTCCACTTCTACCTTCTGTTTCTTCGGGAAGGTTTTTCTGAAAGTTACAAAGCATGAAGAAATCAAACAATGCATTAAACCACAATTTTGGAGGATTTGGAACAATTAATCCCATATTAAGATGATTAAATATGTAACAAATGATTAACCATATTAAGATGATTAATGAACAATCCAGAAATTTCATAGAATCGTTGTTTTAAAGTGATGGTTGAAAGATTGCAATGATGTTTTGAAGAAATTTATTAAAGGTATTTATTTTAATTTTTGAAGTAATTATTTGCTACAACAAAGTTGATGGTTCATTGGTTGGATGTTTGATGAATGGGGAAAGGATTTTGAGTTCAAATTCTTAGATGTAAAATTTATAAGATTATAGAATCTATGTTTGTTGAGGAAAGGAAAAAAAAAAAAAAAAATCAAAATAAGAAATATCTTTAAAAATTATTTAAATTATTTAACTAGAACTACTAAAATAGCCTTAATTAAATGCGAAAATTACATTGATACCCTACCCAATTCCCTAACCACCTCTCTCATTCTTTCTTTCAAATTCCGTTAATTTCAGCGTCTCTCTCTTTCTCTTCCATCATACCACCGCACACGGCGACGGCGGAGGTCTCAGTCTGCCACCGTCACTTCCTGCTGCGCACGGTTT
Organism: Vicia faba; assembly: GCA_948472305.1. NCBI lineage: Eukaryota > Viridiplantae > Streptophyta > Magnoliopsida > Fabales > Fabaceae > Vicia > Vicia faba. The sequence continues at coordinate 1,558,380,462 of OX451739.1, read as the reverse complement.
AACACGCGATTCTCACAACCTTCTCTCATCTCTCTGTCCACTCGTTCGTCCTCCCCTCTCCCATTGCTTTATTGTGTGACTTCAATTTTTCAACTTATGTGTTTAATTTTTGTTCATCACAGTAATTTGTTCAAGTTATTATTTAATGAAATAATTTGACTTTAGTGGCTGTGCAATGTTTATGACTTGTTTTGAATTTAGGGGTTGTGCAATTTAATATAATAACTCATAAAACATATAATCATTTCTATGACATTTTTTTCTCTTTGCATCGGTTTTAAAAACGGTCTTAAAAATGGTCGTGTAAAGGCTTTCTGGATTTCAGTGTCGCGATACTCATTGCGGTCGTTCTGGTGTGAATTAACCATAATTTGTTCTTCAATATAAAAAAAATGGTGATAACGGTATCAGCATCTGTCAAAACCGTTTCCTCGTGGCCGTTTTCGCGGTTGCGGATTGTTTTTTAAAATGCTGGTTTTGATGATATGTGTTGATGGTCATTGCTACTTAATTGTGATTGTTATGGTCATGGTTTTGACTTTGAAGGAGCTTTTGAATTTGAAAGACACTGATTTTTTTCAGTTTCACTTGGTTTTCTAGTTGCTATCCTTGTTTTGTTTTCCAACTGTAGCCAGTTTGTGTACTCTATTCATTTTTGGACGTTGCTTCTTAATTTGGTTTTGTTGGATGACAGTGATACAAATGAGTGTTGTGGCAGATTCTCCTGTACATTCTTCTAGTAGTAGTGATGACTTCGCCGCGTACCTTGACGAAGCACTAGATGCAAATTCGTCCAACTCATCCTCGGATGAAGAAGCTGAAAGCGAACATGAGTTTGAGGATGTCAGGTGCTCTTCGTTATGCATTTCATTTTACATGCTTCATGGTATTAGTTAAAGTTGTTGCCAGGTGTGATATTACAAATTTGAAATTTGTTAGGTATGACATAATCATAAATCAGGTGATGATTTATTAGAGGATCAATCTTTGTGTAGAATTTAGATACAGAGTACTGTGCTGCTTATTTCAAATGGACTTATCTGAAAATTTGGTTTTTGATCAAGTGTAATGGTATTTGATTGATCAATGTAGCTGACCCTATTCAGTACAAAATATTGGGTGTTGTGGTGTGGATGTAAATATGACGTGTGATTGAATATGTGTTGCCAATTGCGGATAGCAAATTGTTAAAATTCTGCTATGCAAATAGGGCCATGGCAGCTATTTGACAACATTTTGTACTGAATAGCATATCGCGGAACAATATGGTTTTTCCAATTTCCGCTACACTATAGTGGTGTAGTACCACTATACCGGCTATTTAACAACACTGGATAGAACATTATTGCATTGTTTGGTCCATCAGACCTCAACTTGTAGGATAAGCTTTGATTGTTGTTGTAGGGTGTTATGGCAGTTCATACTTTTATTATAGTTTAATAAGAGTCTCACTAGCTACTTAGTATCTGTTTTTAATTTATTTCTTTTCATTGATCATTATAAAAATGACACATTAGAGAGTGTTGGGGTAAACACCAGAGTAGAGAAAATGATGGAAAATAGGCTTAGGTGGTTTGAGCATGCAGTGAAAAGACATGTGGTTGTGTAGTAAAGAGAGTAGATTAGATGGAGGATAGTCAAACAACTCGAGGTAGAGGAAGACCTAGAAAAACTAAAAGAGAAACTATTAAAAAAGACTTCGAGGTTAACGAGTTAGATAGAAATATGGTTTTGATAGAACATTACAGCATAATTTAATCCATGTAGCCGACCCCACTTTGTGGGATAAGGCCTGGCTGTTGTTGTATTATAAAAAATTGACAGGTTTTTTATGTTTTAGGAGTAATTTTGTTTCCAAAAACTCACAAAAGATTGTAGTGCAATGTTTTAAGTTTTAATTACATTCTGGGAATTTCTTCTACTATAGATATAGGCACGCTGAAATGATGACCTGAATATGGGATCCTTCATCCTTGTAGTGTCCTTTCCCTCATTTGACTATATTACAGAATGAGTACTACTACCAGTTATGCCTTTCTTATAAACTAGTCAATTGGAAGTGTTTTTTATCTATGTTTTGACACTGTTGTATGAAACTAATTTCTTTGGGGGATTAGGAGTTCACTCTGTTAGAGATACGAATGTTATGGTGGATAACTGATCATTTAAGATAGGAACAGGAGTAAATTCTTTGAAGAGAAAGTTGTGTTTATTTCCATTGAATAAAAGAGAATAGAGTATCATCAAGTGGTTTGAGTATTCTCAAAATTTGGGGTGAGCCTAACTCATCCCTACAAAACCGGCTTGTAGGGTGAGGATTGCCCCCCTTATGAACACAACACAGGCCATGTCTCTAAGCAACGTGAGACTAAATCCACCCCTTCAACGCCAACACAATGAAGGTGTTGGAGGCTGCAAAGAGGCAAGCCAAAGTGGCGCAATTAAGGCGGAAAGTCCAACATGTATATTTTCTGTAGAAGCATCAATAAGAAACATTTCTGTAGTAGAGTGAGATAGTTAAAAAGTAAAGGGATACTAAAGAAAAAAATTGAGAGACAGCGGTCCATCTAAGACTCAAATGACCTATTTTTAGACTTGGTCGTCCATCTTAGAATTTTGTTGTATCACTTGGTCCATGCAGCTGACTCCAATCTATTGGGAAAAAAGGCTTTCACTGTTGTTTTTGTTGAATTGTGAATCAATTAAATTTGAAGCTATAGAATAGACGGGTTATTTGGTTCCTAATTTGTGTCACATAATTATGCATTTTTTCTTCTTTATTGTTTCATGTTGTTTTTAATCAAATTTTGCGGTGCTTACACTTCAATTTACAAATTAAAGCAGAACTAAAAGACGTAAGTTTGAAAGCAATGGAGAAACTGAGGGGTCTACTTCAGAAGGAATCAAGAAACATGAATTAGGTAATTTTGATTGTTTTAGTTGTTTGTTTCATTTTCTTCAGAATCAATATTGTACTCTTTGGACTATCTTTTTTGTGGGCCACTTGATTGAAACCAGACCTTATTTAAACTGATTCGTAAGAGCTCAAATTATACACAATCTTTTCACATCTTTGTGAAAATAGGATTACGAATTTTTGAATCTCAGAACTTATCATTTTGTTCTGAAAGTACTGTAACACCTTGTGTCTCTCTCAGTTGTTGCAGAGTCATCTGTGAGGGTAGATGTTTGTACACATCCTGGCTCATTTGGAGACATGTGTATATGTTGTGGGCAAAAGTTGGATGAGAAATCTGGTGTCACATTTGGGTACATACACAAGGTATACATTGTTTCTGATGATTTTCTGGAATTAATTATTTATTTTGGATAGTTTTTGCTACCCTATTGTTGTTATTTTTGAATGAGTGTTAGATCGGTCGAGTGGTTGCTATCAATCATAACAAACAAGTGTAGACGGTAGGGAAACTGACAAGCCTATCTCAGCACTCGTTGGGATATCTTGGCTTCTGTTGTGATAGGGCATTCACATAGAATTATACAAATGAACGGTTTTTATGCACTACCACCAGAGTTTGATTATGCGAAGATTCTATGGGTTTTATACATGTCATTTGGGATACCCTGCATTGTTTAATATATACATCTTATCTTATCTTCATTCTCATGATTCAGTTAGCTTGATGATTGAACTGGTAGTGGTAGCTTGTGAGCACAACCTAGTTATTCTATGTAGTTTAGCTTGCAATAGTTTCTTAAATATGATGGGAAAGTTTGTATATGCAGGGGCTGAGACTTCATGATGAAGAAATTTCTAGATTGCGTAATACAGACATGAAGAAATTTTTAAATAGTAAAAAACTTTACTTGGTTCTTGACCTAGATCACACACTGCTAAATACCACTACCATCACTGATATGAGCAAAGAAGAGTTGCATTTGCATAACGAGACAGATTCTCTTGAAGGTATATGCCGACCAATGTGCTTTTTATTTTTCCAATGGACGTCATAATTTTGTATTAGATGTTTTGCTTAATGCATTTCTTCATCTTCATTGCTTTTTTTTTTTACATATAACTTTATCTTATTTTAAGACATGAGACGTGTATTCAGCATAAATGCTAGACGTGTTCTAGTTCTGCTGCGTTGTCATTAGATCATATGTTATGAAACTGTTGGCTTTATACCCCTTTCTTGATTTGTCAGTATATGAAGATGTTGTAGTAAAAGTGTGTGTTAGAGGAACTAACGAGTATTTCTATATATCATAGAGTGGTGTTTGTTGAAAGCTCTTTAAAATCTTGCCCCAGGCTTCATGTATTTTGTTTATGACTCTGTTATGAAAATTTTGTCAAATAAGCGTTTGCTCAAGTTTCTTTGATTGCTAAAAGATAAAGATATCATTGTGTCATTATGCAATTACAAGTACCGTGCTGCTCATCATCACATAGAACTATGCATAAATCATATACTGATAATTATTTTTTAAATAAATTGACATGATAACTCAAATTCTTGCATTTTGAGAAAATTAGGGTCTTTCCAACTTATATACTTTATATTATGAAACAATAGACATCTCCAAAGGTAGCCTCTTCAAATTGAGTCATATGAAAATGATGACCAAGTTAAGGCCCTTTGTCCGTACATTTCTTAAACAAGCAAGTGAAATGTTTGAGATGTACATCTACACCATGGGTGATAGGCCCTACGCATTGGAGATGGCCAAGCTTCTTGATCCTCGAGGAGAATACTTCAATGCCAAAGTGATTTCTCGAGATGATGGGACTAAAAAGCATCAAAAGGATCTTGATATTGTTTTGGGGCAAGAAAGTGCTGTCTTAATTCTTGATGATACAGAACATGTAAGTTCACTTCTAGTTTCTGACTTGTTTTGCTGAACTACTTAATTCTAAATATTTAATTGATCTTAGTTATTTTATGTGGAAGTTCACTCGCGCGCACTCGCACTCACACATGCACTCGAATACACGGATACATGCTTAAATGATTGTTGTGTCCGAAGATACTGCTGCTTGGCCCCTCCCAAATATGTGTTGGTTTACCCGATTATTAATTAACATTGTTTTTTTTTTGGAATTGAATTCAATCTGTATTGTAAAGTTTGTTCTCTGTTGCGAGTTCATAGTTAAAAATGTCCTCTAGATAATCCATTTAATGTTTCAAATGTTATGGTTTGTCATTTATGAGCTAAAATAATCTCCTTTAAATGAGTTGTGATTTAGTTTAATATAATGTAATGTATATAGGTATGGATGAAGCATAAACACAACGTGATACTTATGGAAAGATACCATTTTTTCTCTTCAAGTTGTCGACAATTTGGTTTCAATTGCAAATCTCTTGCTGAAACGAAGAGCGATGAAAATGAAATAGATGGAGCACTTGCAAAAATCCTTGGAGTGCTCAAGCAAATCCACAGCACATTCTTTGACGTGAGTCCCTTCTTATTATCATCTCATGACTTTGTAAAAAGTCGGTTATTTTAGACATGTTGCTAAAGTTGTGTGGTATGAAATTATTGTAGAAACTTCAAGGAGATCTTGTTGACCGAGATGTGAGAAAGGTAGTTTATCTTGTTGATATTTCTTTCATGATATTACCATTTTAAAATGGAAATATTTATCTAACTTATCCTCCTAGTTTGAGATTCTAACAATGTGGTTCCTGCAATCTTTTCAATTTTTCTAGGTTTTGTCATCAGTTCGAGGTGAAATCTTAAGTGAATGTGTGATCGTTTTCAGTCGTATTAACCATGGTGCATTGCCAAGTCTCCAGAGAGTCGCACAGCAACTGGGTGCTACCTGCTTGACAGAACTTGACCCCACAGTGACACACGTGGTTGCTACTGATGCTGGAACTGAGAAGTCCCGATGGGCAGTTAGAGAAAAGAAGTTTTTGGTTCATCCTCGATGGATAGAGGCTGCAAATTACTTCTGGCAAAAACAACCAGAGGAGAACTTTGGTCTAAAAAAACCCACTAATCAATCGTAGTATAGACTGTTTTATCTATCGGTGATGAATCAAAAACTTCACTTTTAACACTTATTTTCTTGGTTGAAGCTAAATGAGAACTTTTTGCATTCTCATGTTTTGTTTCCTTTGTTTCAACACAAGCTTAGCCTTTTATGATAATTTTTTAGCATATGAAACAAAAAAACATGGAATGTTACAATGCTAATGCAATTATAACATGTACAGTTTTATTGATTTTCATTTTTCTGTTGCATTCCCCCTATGTTGTAACAAAGTGCTAATGGTACTTGAAAACTAGTTAACTCGTGGGTGAATATAAATAGTAGGTGACTAGAATTCATTGACTTATACTATATATTAAAAATAAAATATTGAAAAGGTATTATGAATATTTTTTTTATCTTATTATTTGATCAAAGATATGGTCTAAGTGTTGAGATTTAGCACGGTTGAGATGCGTGATGATTAGGACTCCATATTCCAGGCACCAAATCTTTAAGGGTATGTTTGGATTGGTGATATGGAATAGAATGAAATGGAATTGAGTGGTAACTAATGAGATTCTATTGTTCGGATTAGTAAATAATAAATGGGATGGAATGTAACATGATAGAATACATTCCATCTAATTCCTCCATTTTTTGTCCATTCAATTTGGGATGTATGTGATGGATGAAGTGAGATATATATTTTATTACTCCGTCATATTCTATTCTGCTCCATTATATTTCATTAATCCAAACATAACTTAAAAGGTTATATTATGTACAACTATTAAAAAGAGAATTGATGTTTTTTATTATTTGTAAAATAATAACCTAAGAGGTTATATTATGTAACTATTAAAAAGAGAATTGATGTTTTTTATTATTTGTAAATTAATTAGACGAATGATTTTCATTAAAAGATGGAACGAAAAATATTTATGATGTTTTTCATCTAAATTTAGAGTTGTAAGAATTGAAATTTATAACATATATAAAAATAATGGTGTTACAGAGTTTTATGTGATGTGAATATTGTCTAAAAAATAATAGTGTTGCAAAAGTTTTATGTGATGTGAATACTTATAAAAGAGAATGATAGTTATGCGTCTGCTCTGCAATGTAAATTTCTTTTACTTAAATTATTTGATAGATAAGAAATTTATAATATTTAGATATGGAAAGTAAAAATTTATAGATATTTTTAAATATTTAATATATCTAATATTAATAATTATATTATATTCATAATATTAAAAGTCATATTTACTATACGAAAAATAATGAACAAATGTTTTTTTATAAAAGTAATGTGGTGGTATGTTATGCATGAAGTTGGTTGGTGGAATTTTTTGTAATTAATCTACACCGTTTTAAGAGTTATATTTAATACGTAAAAATGAGAAAAAATCAATTGTATTCTTTATTTAATATTAAAATTAATTTAAATTTAGAGATATATTATTATTTTTAATTACTTTTCTATCAACAAAGTCCACATTTTTTAATTTGAAAAATACTCAATATATTTCACTTATTTTTGAATATTATATTATTAGACTCTATTTTTAAACACTTAAAGATAAAATTTAAACCTTAACTTTTCATTCAATTTTAAAGGTTAAAATATGAGCATCATAATATATCAAAGAATTCAAAAATTAAAATAAATATTTAGAAAAAAAGAGTCGTATAAAAAGAAATCACTTGTTTTTTTCTCTTTTTTTTTTCCTTATCAGAGCTCTTCAATATTTTTTTTGATTGTTGGTGAATGAAACAATGAGAAATTGAGTTTTTATATAGTTTTTTTTAATATTGTTGTTTGATCTCGATCTTTAATCAATGAGCCGTAGAAATCCTTGCATTATTTGGAATAAGCTATTTTAAGTTTTTTGTATTCATAACAAAATTGTTGTCCACGACGTTGTACCTTATCTACTATTGCTTAAGTTAATATTAATAAAGTGATTAAGTTATTTCTTTCACAATATTGACTATATTGAACAATGATATTATCCTCAATATAAGTGATACTCAAGAATCTCCATATCGAAGAATATTAAATTCTTATAAAAAATTTCCGCTTGACGACTCATCTGACAACTGGAAAGATACACCTCTTGCTTAACACTAAAAAATATATAATAAGTTCAAACAATGTCAGAATTTGTCACAGATGATTGACTTGGTCAACATATCAACTGCATTATCTAACGTATAAATCTTTACAAGTAGTATTTGTGCATTGTCAGTAACTCTCTAGTCTTGTGAAACCTCACAGAAATATGATTGGTCCTAGCATGATAGACTTGATTGTTCGCTATATAAATGACACCCTGACTATCACAGTGCAATCGAACTCCACTTTACTCAACACCCAATTCTCTCACCAACCTTGTAAACCATAAGGCTTCTTTGGCAGTTTCACCTGCTGCCATGTACTCTACTTTGGTTATCGACAAGGTCACTATAAATTGTGTTAGACGATGACAACTTATCTAGAGGGGGGTGAATAGATCCCCAATGTTAAAAATCATTTTTTAAAATTCTGTTTTGAAAAACAATGAAAACTACCGCAAGCGAAAAATTATGCCTAGATCGAACAAGTCATCTAACTGAACCGGTTATTACAAACGCGGATATGCGTAAAATACATAATAAAATGAAAAATGATGATAAGGCTCAAATACAATAATTTCTCAATCAATTGTTTTATAATGATCACAATTATTAACCAATTTCCAATAAAATTATTGATAAAGCTAAAACAAGCAAATTATCGAACACTTGGCGTGCAATCAATTTTTTCCAGATTTTTCCTTTGTCTTTGTTGATATGAAATACCACTTACAATCTATTTGATTGTAATATAATCAACAAAGCAATGTTTAACAATCAAAGGATATGTCTATACGAATCGATTACACAATCAATAAATTCAACAATTTGCTATACAAAGTAAGTGATATATATATATATATATATATATATATATATATATATATATATATATATATATATATATATATATATATATATATATATATATATATATAGTTAGTTAGTTAGTTAGTTCCATGATTTTATGATTGACTAACTTTTGGTAAAACATGGTTCTGTACTGATGTTGATCAAGATGTTGCAGCATTATTATCAACTATCATAACAGTTTTGCCGTTATGAGTTTTTAAACCAGATGGCGAAGCAGATGTCATGACATCTTAGTCTGGTACAGTAGGCGTAGTTGTTTTAAATCTTAACAGATTTGATTTGATTATGTGATATTTCTTTTGGATATATCTCAGTAAATTTCGCAGATCGAGAAGATTTAATCTTGAACAAGTTTTGTATCTCCAGTTGTACATAAGTTATTAAATTGGGCCTTGAGACAATTTAGAAAACTTGGTATTGTTTGTTCCAAGATTTAAGGAGATTTTGCTGCACAATTGGTGCATCACTCAGCTTATGGATCAAGAAATATTTGGATGCAGATTTTGAAGCCCATGGACTACAAAGGTGTATTTAAAGGAGAAACCTAAAACTAGTGTATCAATTCTTTCAATTAAGTTTTTCATAATTTGTAAATTAGGGGAAGCTTAGAGTCTTAGGTTTTGAGAGTCTCTTGTGTGGGTGTAAGTCACTCTTGATCTTTTGATACTTGTGGTAGACGTAATATTCTCACTCATAACCCTTTAGGTAATGAGTTGAGTATTGTTCTTGGTTGAAGCTTTTAAGTAACACCAAGTATTGTTCTTAGTTAAGAGTCTTAACTAAGTATTGTATTAGAAGTGTAATCTTTTTGTTGAGTTGTTTTTGATATTGTTAGTTCTATGGTTTTAGGATTGGCATAATTTTGCTAAAACATGGTTCTATATTGTAGTTGATCAAGATGCTGTAGTATTTTTATCAATTGTCTTAACAGGTTTTACGTTATGAGTTTTTAAATCATATGTCGAAGGCAGATGTCATGACTTCTTGGTCTGGTACAACAGGTGTGGCTATTTTAAATCTTGACAAATTTGATTTGATTAAGTGATATTCCTTTTGGATATATCTCAATAAATTTCACATGTCAAGAATATTTTATCTGGAACAGGTTTTATATCTCTAGTTCTACATTAGTTACTAAATTAGGCGTTGAGACAATTTAGAAAACTTTGTATTGTTTGTTCCAAGATTTAAGGAGATTTTGTTGTACAATTGGTGCATCACTCAACTTATGGATCAAGAAACTTTTAGACACAGAATTCGAAGTCCATGGACTGCAGATGTGTATTTAAAGAGAAGACCTAACCTAATGTATTACTTACTTTTCACAATTATAAATTTAGGAGAAGAAAAATAGTCTTAGATTTTTATGGTTTATCGTGTATTGTATGGTGTAAGTCACCCTTGTATCTTTTGATACTTGTGGTAGACATTGTGTTTTCACTCAAAAGCCTTTAAGTAATGAGTTGAGTATTATTCTTGGTGGAAGCTTTTAAGCATAACCAAGTATTGTTCTTAGTCAAGAGTCTTGACTAAATATTGTATTGGAAGTCTGATCTTCTTATTGAGTTGTTTTTTATACAGTCATTGGGACTGACACTGTTAGATATCACTGAGGTGATTTAAGAAGTGAGATGGTGATTTCTCATATCTAGGGGGTTCTCAGATAGAAGTTGCATTAGGTAGAGATTAGGTGAGAAGTTGTAAACTAGGAAAGTTTAGGCTTTGAACTAATACTACTAATAGTGGATTTCGTTCCTGGCTTGATAATCCTCATAGTAGGTAAGTTGCACTGAACTGGGTTAACAACTCTATATGTTATTTATCATTCTGCAATTTATTTTCAGTATCACATGCATCTTGATAAATATGTTCAGGATGTCAAAATGGATGTTGTAACATCTGCCTTGACATTGTTCTGATGTTGGGATATCAGTATGAACATGTGTTGCATCTATCAGAGAATTTCAATTGGTATTAGAGAAGGTACCCTGGTCTATTGGGTGAGCTTCAGGGAGTATTTTTCTGGTACTTTTGTTCCTTTGGAAGGCTGGAATAATAATATTTTGGTTATCTATGGACAACAAACTTTGAATAATTATCAAGATATGAGAATCCTTGTACTGGTGAGATAGAAGGGAAGAGTTTGAGTTGGCTCTTTGGCACTCTGGAATTATCAACTTGATGATCCATGGAATTGGTAGGTTCTCTGCATCACTTGTGTTGTAGCCAAAGTTACTTGGCAATTTATCAAGTCCACTCATAAAGGCACATCTAAGTGTGTTTGGTAGAAAAGAATTCAAATGTGAGGATGATCAAGAAGAAGGTTTCTCAGGTTACTAATCAAGTGGTTTGACATGAAAGTGACAAGTCATTGAAGAACAACAAGAGCACTCTTTTTGTTTCCAACTTCTGGGAATTTATGTCCTGGTCTCTGATGAAAGTTTTCTTACTACTATTGTATTCCTTGGAAAACAATTCAACCAGGTGTTGGAGAGATTGGATATGATGTCTAGACCAAATGTCCAGAACATCTATACTGACTTCAGCAAGTCTGTGATGCTAAAGAAAAAGGCTGGAACTGGAGTATAGATAAATCAATGTCAAAGCATTCATATGAGTGTGAAGATCTTGGATCTTTGTGGAGAAGAATGCCATACTTATCTCAAGAACAATTGTATGAGTTTTCTATTTCTTGGCTTAATTAGGTAAGTGATCCTGATTATGAATGTTCCAAGAATATTACTGGTTAGACTGGAAGATAGAATGCTGATGAAAATTTCTGTTTTGAAGAATTATCTCTGATGTGTTGGATGTTTTTATTCATGATCTGTGTATCTAGAATTAAAAGTGTTATCAACCATAAAGAAATAAGAGGTGATTTATTTATGATCTTATATCTTAAGAGAATTAAAGATTGTCTACCATTTATGACTTATAAGGTGAGGTGACTATATTATTCCTAAAACTTGATATATTAGTCAAGTCTATATGAATAATTTCATAATAATTGGAGAGGTTTCTTCTAGTGGAAAGATAATTGGAAGCTTAAGGAGGATGGAGTTTTCAAGCTTACTAGCAAAGAGAAAACTCAAGTGAGAAAAGGTTGTTTGTATCAAAAGGCAAGTTGTGTCAAGGATGCCAATCTTAATGTCTCAATATTGTGCTAGACATCAGAATACTCATGCTAGAAGCAGATACTTGCACTAAAGATGCATCTTCTGTGAAAAGTGTATTTTAAGAGTTTTCTTTGACTTCCTCAAAGGTCAAAATCAACACAAGTTAACCAAGCAGTGGTTAATACTCAGAAAAGGTGATAATTTCCTTATCTCACATACCTTTCTTATAACTTCAACTAAGATGATTTGTATTTTGGTACTAACTGTTCCAGACATTTGATTGCAGTAAAAGTGTTTTTGGTGGTGTGTTTAGTTTCATTCTATCACCTGATTTGTGTATTGTTGATGATAAAAGGGAATATTAAGGGCATTGAATGACTAAATAATTTATTATGGATTCTCTAAGCTTTGGTAATTTTTCTTCTTATTACTGAAGGACTCATGGCTATTGTGTTTTAAATAAGTCAATTGTGTGATCAAGGTCTAAAGGTATATGACATCAAGGAAGAATGTTTTGTCTCTTATGAAATGTAAGAATTTCTTATGATGATTTAAAAATAATTTCTATTTGTGACTCCATAAGTATTTAATTTCTTATCATTTTACTTGGTGTTTAAGTAAGATGAAGTCAAGATGTCACACCAGAAGGTGCAACATCAGACAGTTATAAAAGCTCCATAACCTGTTCTATGGATCTGATTAGTTCAATACAAGATGAGTGTCCTGGTGGATAGAGACATATATATGATTTTATTTTATGTCCTATAACAAAGTAAATCTATTATATGTGAAGCCTTTAAAGGTTCTTATCGAGTCCTTAAATGAGAACAATGTATATTTTTGAGTTACTCTGTTGAGGGAGGTACTTTTAGTGATGTTAACTTAAGGATCAAAATCAATGATGTGTTCATTGAGGAAGGTACTGATGTTCAACTAGATGTTGGAACATCATCATAGCAGTTTGTTATTCTAGATATTGTGGAAGATTCTAAAGGGCTAGGAGGCACTGAATAAGAAAGCTATCAAGAAATAATTTTAAGAGAGAGTTCATTATTTGGAGTTTATTTTAGTCTGTGATCATCAGTTGTTTCAGAGATGAAATATATAATGATTGTGTGTCTTGGAGTAAAAAGTTATTGGCCAATTATGAAGAAGATTGTATTATTGGAGGATATTCTAGTCTCCTGGATTAGAATTAATTGAATCCTGATATATCTTTAAGATTAGGTACATTGCTGAGGGAAGATGTATTTTCAATTGGGTTGATTACTAAAAGAGTGCAAGGTCAAACTGGATGTCATGACATTATAGTATGACATGCTACTACAATCAAGGTACAAGGATTTTATTCTGCTTGTAGAACAAAGTCATTGATTTTTTTTATCATTGTGTCAGGGGTCTTGCTACAGGAAAATGTTGACACTCCTAACCTTGGTAAGGCTAAGAATATCTAGAAGTATTTTCATCATAACTTGAGGTGAAAGTTACATTGATGATATGAGGGGTAATCTTGGAATTGCATTACTGAAGAATTACTGTAATAACTGTTTAAACGGTTGTGGCAACTATATTCTTTCACCTAGTGGAGTGTGCAATCTCATCAGAATCATTTTCAATGGCATGAAGAATGCCATTTCAAATGTTGTAATATTTCCAAGCATTCAAATCTTAGAAAGAGAGAAAGTTGAACAAGAACATGTCTTTCTCCTATGGTGAGTGGTTCACTGTTACTAAAGAAGATTTATCTCCTTCGGATAATGCTTTCATTGATTGAACTATTGTTACAAGCAAGGTGTCGTTACAATATAGGTAACTCTCCTTGTATTTAAAGGCCTTACTACCTCACCATCCTCACAAGCTGCATTTCAACATGAGCAAATCTTCATAATTTATTGATGCAAAGAAGGATCTTCTGTTGAAAACCAAGAAGGAAGTGGGTTTTGGTTCAAAGAAGGTAGTGTCCTACACTATAACAAATGTTGGAACATCTACTAGAACATCCAAGACAGGGAAAACACATGTAATTAAGGTGAAGTCCCTCAAGAAGAACCATGTGCATATACATGATTCAGACTCAGATGGTGATGAAGATTGAGTCAATTTCATTGACTCAGGAGGTTGTGTTGGATAACTAGTGTCTGCTATCTGTTTATATATAATAAAAAAAAGGTGTGTTTTTTTCTGCTTGTTCTTTTTGAGTCTGTATTGTTTAGAGTCTTGTGTTTTGAGTCATTTGTTTTTAAAACCCTTAGTTTGTGTCCCTTTGGGTGAGTCCTAGTATGTTCTTTCTTTTTGTTTCCTTTTGGTTGTTTCTTTTTAGTCAGTATGGTGTATATGTCTTACATCAAGTTATTGAGTCTTTTTTTGTTTGCCTTGAATTAATTCTTGCTTCTATTGATTCTTTTTGTGTCAGTTTCTTTCTACTCAGTTTTGTCAAATTTTGGCAAAAAAAGGAGAGAAAAGTGTCATTTAGTCTAGTCAAGTGTTGTTTGCTTTATGCAACACTTTAAGGGGAGCATGATTGTCTGTCATGTGTGTCTTGAGTTTGTTTTGTTTCTGCTGTTGTTGTTGGGGTTGTTTGCAGGATGTCCTATAGAATGTTTTAACATACTGTCTGTTATGTCTCGTGTTCTGAGTTATGAGCATTGTTGTACCTTCTGCTCTAAGTTATGTAAGCTGCTTTTGCTGCATGTTCTTCTAATGTGTTGTGTTCTTCAGGGGATATTTATCTCTTTGTGACAAGAAATGGTTTTATGGTTTTGGGGGAGGAAATTGGATAGTTCTGAAGATGCAATCCATCTTATTCCTAATATACAAAGTTTACATGTTTAGCATGTAGCTTATGTTTGTGTAACTGTTGTATCTTTCATACATGTTTTGTACAAATTGGTTTGTGGTGTTATTCCTTTGTGGTGTTATTCCTTTATGGTGTTATTCCTCTCTCCAGTTTAATTGGACTTTTGGTTGCTTTAGCCAAAATTTGCCAAAGGGGGAGATTGTTAGTTCCATGGTTTTAGGATTGACATAATTTTGCTAAAACATGGTTCTATACTATTGTTGATCAAGATTTTACAGCATTCTTATCAATTGTCATAACAAGTTGGATGTTATGGGTTTCTCAACCAGATTCGAAGGCAAATGTCATGACATCTTGGTCTGGTACAACAAGCGTGGCTCTTTAAAATCTTGACAGATTTGATTTGATTTTGTGATATTACTTTTGGATATATCTTAGTAAATTTTGCATGTCAAGAAGATTTAATCTCGAACATGTTTTATATCTCCAGTTGTACATTGGTTACTAAATTGGGTCTTGAGACAATTTAGGAAACTTTGTATTGTTTGTTCCAAGATTTAAGGAGATTTTGCTACACAATTGGTGTATCACTCAGCTTATGGATCAAGAAACTTCTGGACGTATAATTCGAAGCCCATGGACTGTAGAGGTGTATTTAAAGATAAGACCTAACCTAATGTATTAATTACTTTTCACAATTGAAAAATTAGGAGAAGAAAAATAGTCTTAGGTTTTGAGAGTCTCTCATGTATTGTGTGGTGTAAGTCACCCTTGTATCTTTTGATACTTGTGGAAGACATTGTGTTCTTACTCAGAAGCCTTTAGGTAATGAGTTGAGTATTATTCTTGGTGGAAGCTTTTAAGCATAACCAAGTATTGTTCTTAGTCAGGAGTCTTGACTAAGTATTGTATTGGAAGTGTGATCTTCTTATTGAGTTGTTTTTGATACAATTATTGGAATTGAGACTATTAGATATCCTTGAGGTAATTTAGGAAGTGATATTGTGAATTCTCATATCTAGGAGGTTCCTATGTAGAAGTTTCATTGGGTAGTGATTATGATAGAAGTTGTAAATTAAGATTGTTTAGGCTTTGAACTAATAATACTAATAGTGGATTTCCTTCCTTTCTTGGTAGCCCTCAGAGTAGGTGAGTTGCACCAAACTAGGTTAAAAACTCTGTTATTTATCATTCTGCAATTTATTTTAAGTATCACTTGTATCTTGATAAATCTGTTTAGGATGTCAAAGGTGAAGAAGTGAAAAACACAAGAAGGGGGGAGGGGGGGGGGGGGGGGGGGGGGTAAATTGAAACTTAAAAATAAAAAGCAATAGACACGATGATTTTTATCCTGGTTCGCTTGATCTCAAACTACTCCAGTCCACCCGCCAAGGTGATTTCTCCTCTCTCCAACAAGGATTTAATTCACTAATCAAATTGATTACAATTCTACTTTGACAACTGCCAAAGTCTTCTTGAGTACAACCACAACCCGGTTTATCTCAAGGAAATTCACTAATCAAAAGAAGAAATTCACTGTGTACTATATTTTTTTTGTTACAAAAACTGTATCACAAATTGTGATGTATTACACGATTTTGGAGAGAATAATATGAATATAATTTTGCAGCGTTGAGAGTTGTATAAAGCAGTTTGTGTAAATTGTGAACGATTTAGCCTTTGAGCTTGTTTAAATAGGCGTGGCAATCTTCCCAAATGGAAACATGATAATTAGCACTTAATGAACTTTCCATAATATGAAGATCCTTGTCTGATTGTAGTCGTTATAAATGATACTGCTTTGATGGAAAAGCAACGCTTCATAACTTAAGGAATCTTGCTTGTTGCCTTTCTTCAGAACTTGGGAAGTCAGAATCATAAGGTTCTGTTTGCACGTTAGACTTCCATTCAAAATCAAGATGTCTTTCTCTTTAGCGCAAATTCTGATCTCATTCTTCAGAACATTCTGATGTCAGTCTGCTTACTCAGCTTAAGCACTTTTGTAGCTTAACTTCTGATCCATTTCCTTCAGAACTTCTGTACACAATAGAACACAAATTTAGAGTTCATATTTTTTCTTTGTGTTTGTTATCATCAAAACTCTTATGAGGGTTGTAGAATCAAACTATGTTCTAACAATCTCCCCCTTTTTGATGATGACAAAAACTAGGATTTATCAATAAAAATAAACAGAACAAAAAGCTTAAGAGAGTCTCCCCCTGAGTTGAGTACTCAGATAGAGATGAAATACTTCCCTGAAGTTCCTTCTCATCAGACCTTTTGATGCATCTCCTTCTGTCTTTATCAGAGTTTGTTCCTGTTTATGCTTTCAGAAAAAAAATAAGAAGTTAAGATATTCAGAATGTTTGAGACTTTTGTCCCGGTATACTGTTTATTGAAAATATCTTACGTTCTCCCCCTTTTTGTCAGGTATCAAAAAGCAATATAATCACATATAATCAGATTCAAAAAGGATGATTTGTATTAAAATGGATTACAATAACATTTCTCAGAAGCAAAATAAGACAAGATAGTGAATGCAGAAAACAGGTTAAAAAATCTAAGATGGAGGGGGAAGTCGTGTGAACAACTCTTCCAACAAGCTCTTAATCTGAGTGCTTGATTCTTCTTGCTTTCCCAGCATATCCTTGATTTATTTGGTTGTGTCTTCTTTCTTATCCAATATATCCTTGATTTATTTGGTTGTGTCTTCTTGCTTATCCAATCTTGCGTGGATTATAACATTCTCCTTCTTCAGCTCTTCTTCGCATGACCAGAGATGGAGCTGGTGTTTCCTCAGAGGATGCAAGTCTTTTAGAACACTCTGCAATATCTTCTGATTCAATTGCTTCTTCAGTTGCATTTTCCTTTTCTTGAACAACCAGAGGGTGACTATCAGAACATGGTTCATTAACTTCTGAAGGTTGGTGCTCTTTCTAGGGAGCATTGTCCAGCAGAAGAATTTCTTTCTTTTCCAAGTGACTCAGAACTTGATCTTTGAGAGCTTTCAGCTGATCACTGAAGTCCTGTTGATCCGTTTCATAACTTAATTATTTTAGCCTCTGGGATTCAAAGTTGAACCATTTTCTGAACCGGTCCCAATGAGAATCAGAAGCAGTAGGATTTGAATTTTCCAGACTTGCTTGCTTCAAAGACTTGACCCATTCCATTATTTCTGTTTCAAAAATCAACAAGTTCTTACCAACATCTATTTTGGTTATGGTTGGTTTGGGTTTGGGAATGGAAATTTTATTGGAGGTTGAAGCTAGGTGGTCCAGTGCTTCTAAATCAATGATTGTTCTGAGATGATCAACTGGACGGTTAATGGGAGAGGGAGTAGGAGAATCATAAATTAGGATTGGTAAACGAGGAATTTTTGGTGGTGTGGAATGATATGGTGAAGGTATTTCTATAATATCATTTATGGAGAGAGGTTGACGAACCATAAGAGGTTCTGTTATTCCAGGAATATGGGTAGTGGTATCAGAGTCTGTAAAAGAATCTTCTGATTGGTTTGCGGTAGCGTGTTGATTTTATGGTTCAGGGGTTTCAGAGTTTGGATTTTCAGTTTGGGGAGTGTGATGGTTTTCATTTACTTGTTGAGGAGAATGGAGGTTTTTATGTTCTGGTTTTGGAGAGTGGAGGTTTGGATTTTCTGAGATAGGTGATTGAAAGTCTTGATCAAATAGTTCTATATCAGAAAGAACTCTTGCAAGTTCTGGCTGATTTTGTTCTAGATTTGGATTGGGGGAATGAGGTTCATTTAAGAAGCTGCCAAGGGTTACAGAAGGATCAAACTCTATGTCAAAATCCTCAAAAGTTTGAAGTGAGGGATCTTCTATTGGTTGAGGGGGGATGGTTTCATATGTTGGAAACATTATTGATTCTACTACAGAAACAAATGAAGTGTTACCTTTCTTTTTAGCCGCTTTGGGTGTCCTCTGAGAGGATCCTTCTCCTGTTGCCTTTCTCTTTCTAGATTTATTCAACACAACATCTGGCGCTGGCTTGTGCAGATCACGAATGTTAAGATCTAGATTTGTTCCATCTTCCTTGCAAGCTTCTAGGTATTTGAACACAATCTTTAGAGAAGCATCCATCTCAA
Organism: Vicia faba; assembly: GCA_948472305.1. Classification (NCBI taxonomy): domain Eukaryota; kingdom Viridiplantae; phylum Streptophyta; class Magnoliopsida; order Fabales; family Fabaceae; genus Vicia; species Vicia faba. The sequence continues at coordinate 1,558,361,509 of OX451739.1, read as the reverse complement.
AAAATAATGGAAAATCTTTCAGAGGGATTCTCCTAGATGTGATGACTTCATGAGTAGCAACTGTTGGTTCCTTCTTAATGCTTTCAATTATCTTCATTTTCTTCAGATTCTTGGCATTAAGTGGTTTTCAAGCACTTGCCTCTAGAGTGCTGATCTACTGAGTCTCTGTCAGTTGCTCTATCAACCTGTTCTCCGTCAGAATATCAGAAATCAATCTTCCCAGAGGAATCCAATCCTTCTCTGTCCTTTCTTCTTCCCTTGTTTCTTTCGCGCTTGTTCTCATATGATTGAAGAGTAAGTGTGGAAGATTTATATTGGTCTTCTTTGAAATGAAATACAACAGGAACTGTTGATCAATGCTGATGTAGTCAGGAGAGCTTGTTGGCTTTCTGTGATTTATACATCCCAGAATGATCCTGGCCCAGATTCTATAGTAATCCTTCAAGTCTCTTATCTTGCTGGATGGTTGTCCAGAAGTAAAAATAACTTTTGCAATGGACTTTAGGTCAAAACACTTTTTAGCCATGTCAATGCACCTAACTCCACCGCCATTGTACCCAATAAGTTTTCCAATTAAGTCTTCACTAATCACTATCTTCTTCCCCGTTACGTAAGACGTAACTTAATGATTAGATGAAGTAGCATGAATCCAGAATTCCTTAACAATAGTGGGGAATACTGGACCTAGCAGACGATCAAAGTACCTATTCCAGCCTTGAGCCGTTACATCTTCATACAAATCAAAACCATTTTCCTTTAAGCTATCAAAATCAATGATTAACTCACATAAAACTTCAAGAGAGTCGACCAGAGTGAGCAAAGTTCTTATGGGTTCCTCATACTGTTCAGCTGTTGAAGAAGAACCAGGAGCACTATGGAGATTTTTGATGCTTGAGGAGGATTCCATTGTTCACACAGTGTGTTTTGAAAATTTCTGAGAAAAGGGTTTTTGCAAAACGAGAGCAAGAGAGAATAATAGATGCAAGAAAATGTGAATGAAATAGTGATTGTGTATTTATAAACGGTTTTGAAAACTTAAGCAGTAAGAAAGAGAAAACAAAATAATGATTACACTGCAATTATGAAACCTGAAATTAGGGGATTGCATGTAGATACTGAACAGTTACCATTGACATGTGTCTCAATGCATCCAATTAGAGCCTTTGACCCTTCAAAGTTTGAACGCGTGTTCAGCCTTAGAAGGTGGCTTGTGAGAGGATGACAACTGTTTGATGGTGTGAACCGCACGCCTCTATCTTTGAAATGAAAGGTTTAGATCTTCTTGGATAGATTCTGAAGCAACTGTACTCCTAACTTCTGAAGTCATGTTGATCAGACGTTCACAGAAAAATATAAAGTTCTGAGGGTTACATGGTATATAAATAAAACTTCTTATTCTGGACATAATTTCATGCTGAGATGTTTCAGAATGAAATTAAACCTATCTTCAGAAAGGGGTTTTGTAAAAACATCAGCCATTGATGGTCTGTGTCAATAAATTTTAAAGTGAGAATTCCTTTCTGAATATAGTCCCTAATAAAATGATGTATTATTTCTATATGCTTAGCCCTAGAATGCAAAATTGGATTTCTAGATAAACATATTGCAGAAGTATTATCACAGAAAATAGGGATGTTACTCTCAAATATGTTGAAGTCCTCCAGCTAACTTTTCATCCAGAGCATTTGTGTGCTGCATCCAGCAGCTGCAATGTATTCAACTTCTGCTGTTGACAATGCAATCGTGGACTGCCTCTTGCTGGTCCATGAGATCATATTGTCTCCCAGAAACTGGCAGCGTCCAAAAGTACTTTTTTGTTCTACTCTGTCTCCAGCAAAATCAGCGTCACAGTATCCTACTAAGCTGTATTCATTGGTTTTTCTATAAAACAAACCCAAGTTAGTAGTACCTTTCAGATACTTGAAAATTTGCTTAACTGCTATTAAGTGAAATTCTCTAGGATCTGATTAGAATCTAGCACATAAACAAACGCTATATAAAATGTCAGGCCTTGAAGCTATCAGATAAAGGAGAGAACCAATCATACCTCTGTAGATCTTCTGCTATACCTTTTTACTTACCTCTTCCTTTTCCAGAATGCATGTAGGATGCATTGGAGTCTTTGATGGCTTACATTCCGATAGATCAAATTTCTTTAGAAGTTCTCTGACGTATTTTCTCTGGTGAATGTAAGTTCCTTTTGGAGTCTGATTAATCTGAATGCCCATAAAGAATTTAAGTTCTCCCATCAAGCTCATCTCAAATTCTGCATGCATAGACTTAGAAAATTCTCTTCCCATAGAAGGTTTAGTAGATCCAAATATAATATCATCTACATAAATCTGACAAACTAAGATGTCATTCTTAAATGTCTTACAGAACAAGGTTGTGTCCACTTTCCCTCTGGTGAATTCCTTTTCTAATAGAAAGTTACTTAGTCTTTCATACCAAGCTCTAGGATCTTGTTTCAGATCATAAAGTGACTTCTTTAGTTTGAAAACATATTCCGGGTGTTTGGAATTTTCAAACCCAGGGGGTTAGTGCATATATACCTCTTCATCAATGTAACCATTTAAGAATGCGCTTTTGACATCCATCTGATACAGAGTGATGTCATTATTTATAGCAAAAGAGATTAAGAGTCTGATAGATTCTAACATGGCGACTGGAGCAAAGGTTTATGTATAGTCTATCCCCTCTTGCTGACTATAACCTTGTGTAACCACTCGTGCCTTGTTTCTGATGACTTCTCCTTGTTCATTCAGTTTGTTTCTGAACACCCACTTTGTTCCAATGACGTTGAATCCTTTTGGTTTGGGAACCAGATCCCATACGTCATTTCTGGTGAATTAATTTAACTCCTCCTGGATATCCAGAATCCAGTCCTTGTCCAGAAGAGCTTCATCAATTGTTGTTGGTTCAATTAGAGATACCAATCCCATGAGGGATTCTTCAGAATTTCTGAATGTTGATCTTGTTCTGATTGGATCATCCTTCTTTCCCATAATTTTATCTCCAGGGTGAGCTATGCTGCTTCTGGATAGTCTTTTATGGAGTTGTTCAATAGAAGTTGTTGGAGTGCTTGTGACATTTCCTTCTGATGTTGTTGGAGTGTCTCTGTTGGGAACTTCTGATGAGTTGCCTTCAGCACCTGTAAATTCAAATTCTATATCTGCAAAAGATTCATTCTGCTTTGACTTTTGAGGGCCAAACTTATCATCAAATCTAACACTGATTGACTCTTCTACAATCTGTGTTTCTGTATTGTATACTCTGTACCCTCTAGAGCGTTCAGAGTATCCTAACATAATACACTTCTGTGCTTTAGAGTCAAACTTGTTCAGATGTTCTTTAGTGTTAAGAATAAAGCAAGTACATCCAAAAGGATGGAAATAAGAAATGTTGGGCTTTCTGTTCTTCCACAATTCATATGGAGTCTTATCTAGAATATGTCTTATGGAGATTCTATTCTGAATGTAACATGTTGTGTTAATTGCTTTTGCCCAGAAGAACTTAACAATGTTAGTCTCATTGATCATGGTTCTGGCCATTTCTTGCAATGTTTTTCTCTTTCGTTCTACAACTCCATTTTGTTAGGGAGTTCTAGGACAAGATAAATCATGCGAAATGCCATTTTCATTAAAAAATATTTCAAATTTTTTGTTTTCAAACTCTCCACCATGATCACTTCTGACTTTGACAATTCTGAGATCTTTCTCATTCTGAACTAGGTTACAGAAAGCAACGAACACAGAATGTTACTCGTCCTTGTGTCTTAAGAACTTTACCCATGTCCATTTGCTATAGTCATCTACAATCACTAACCCATACTTCTTACCACTAACAGACACAATTTTCACTGGTCCAAATAAATCTATATGCAGAAGTTCTAATGGCCTAGAGGTAGAAACAACATATTTTGCTTTAAAGGAAGGTTTTGCAAATTTAGCTTTCTGACATACTTCACACAGAGCATCTGAGCTGAACTTCAGATTAGGAAGTCCTCTGACCAGATTGAGTTTGTTAATCTGAGATATCTTTCTCATACTAACATACCCCAATCTTCTGTGCCAGACCCATTGCTCGTTGTTAACAGAAATAAGGCATTTTACATTCTGATTCTTTAGTTCAGAAAGGTTTATTTTATAAATTTTGTTTTTCCTCTTTCCATTAAACATGATAGTTCCATATTTCTGACTAACAACTTTGTATGAATTTTGATTAAAGATTATATCATAATCGTTATCACTTAATTGACTTATGGATAACATGTTATGCATTAATCCATCAACTAAAAACACATTATTAATATAAGGGAGATTACCATTACCTACTATTCCAGAGCCAATGATCTTCCCTCTTTAATTTCCTCCAAAACCCACGTAGCCTCCAGGTTTAAGTTCCAGACTTTGGAACATATGCTTTCTTCCCGTCATGTGTTGAGAGCATCCAGAGTCCAGGTACCATGACTGGTGTTTTAGCCTTGCTGCTAAAGATATCTGCTACATATATAATTTTGTCCTTAGGTACCCATATCTTTTTGGGTCTTGGTTTGTTATTTTTACCAAAATTCTGTTTGAATTTTTGTTTGGCAGAATAATCATTACTAGTTTATTTCAGATCATGTGTATGCCCATAAGTGAAGTGAGATTTTAGTGGTGTGCATTTAATTACTAAGTCTATGACTTTCTTAGGTGGGGATACTTTACCTTGGTATCCTATTCCTTTTCTGCTATTTCGGCTAACTCCATATATCATTGAAGTTATCTTGCTTCTATCTATGTTTTTAGCCAGAAACTTCTGAAAGCTTTGATCATATTCTTTTATGATCTTATCAGCATTACTGGGAGCCTATGAGATTATTTCCTTCTGAGAGTTTTGTAAATCATTTTCTAGTTTTGAAATCTTTTCTTTTAACTCGGAATTTTCTAATCTAAGACTCTCAATTTCTTCAGAGTCAGAAACAAGATCTTTTTTCAGGTTCTTGAATTTGACACTGAGCTGCTGATACCTTTCTAGAATTTCACTCAGACTTTCTCCTAGTTCAACTTTGGTAAAATTAACAGTAAAGTCAGGAAATACCTCTTCTGTGTCTGATTCTGAGTCTGACCCAGATGCTTCGTTGTCTTCTATCACATTTGCCATAAGAGCAATGTTGGCTCTTTCATCATCTAACTCTGTGTCTGCATCAGAAGTATCTGAATCAGCCCATGTTGCTATGAGACTTTTCTTCTTATCCTTGAAGAACTTCTTTTTGGGTTTCTTCTTCTAAAGCCTTGGACAATCACTTTTGTAGTGCCCTTGTTCATTGCACTCATAGTAGATGATGTCCCTGTTGCTTGACTTTCTGTGACCAGAAGAAGCTTCAGACTTTCTGTGTCGAGAGGAGGGTTCAAACTTTCTGTATTCAGAGGAGGATTCATTTTGATTCCCTGATCTTCTGGAGTTTCTGAATTTTCTTTGCCTCTGCTTCCCCAGCTGATTGACTCTTCTGGAGAGAAGAGAAAATTCGTCTTCTTCTGATGAGGATCCATCAGAGGTTTCTTTCATAGCCTGCAAAACTTTAGAATCAAATTTTTTGTTAGATTTTAATGCTAAAGGCTTACCTTGCTTCTGAGGCTCGTCATCTTCTAGCTCTATCTCATGACTTCTGAGGGATCTGACAAGTTCCTATAGAGATATCTTATTGAGATCTTTTTCCAGCTTGAGAGCAGTGACCATTGGCCTCCATTTCTTAGGTAAACTTCTGATGATCTTCTTTACATGATCAGCAGTAGAAGACCCTTTGTTAAGAACTCTCAGCCCAACAACTAGAATCTGGAATCTTGAGAACATTGCTTCAATGGATTCACTCTCTTCCATCTTGAAGGCTTCGTATTTCTGAATGAGCATAAGGGCCTTGGTTTCTTTAACTTGTATGTTGCCTTCATGCGTCATTCTCAGAGAGTCAAACATGTTTTTGGCTGTCTCTTTGTTTGAGATCTTCTCATACTCTGAGTATGAGATGGCACTAAGAAGAATCGTTCTGGCCTTGTGATGGTTTATGAATTCACGCTTTTGCTGGTCATACATTCTTTTTCTATCAATATTCTGACCACTTTCATCCACAGGATGCATGTATCCACCAATTACCATATCCCATAAGTCAGCATCATGAGCCAGAAAGAAGCTCTCAATTATGTCTTTCCAGTAGTCAAAATTTTCTCCATCAAAGACTGGAGGTTTGCCGCTGATTCTGTCCTTATCATCATGATAATCATTGCTGATGTTTTGACTTGGTCCCACCATAGTGTTTTTCTTAAGCTTGGATCTTGTACTGACACAATTAAGTGTATGAACTCAGAACCAGACGCTCTGATGCCAATTGAAGAAGTGAAAAACACAAGAAAGGGGGGGTTGAATTGAAACTTAAAAATCAAAAGCAATAGACACGATGATTTTTATCCTGGTTCGCTTGATCTCAAACTACTCCAGTCCATCCACCAAGGTGATTTTGCCTCTCTCCAACGTGGACTTAATTCACTAATCAAACTGATTACAATTCTACTTTGACAACTGCCAAAGTCTCCTTGAGTACAACCACAACCCGATTTATCTCAAGGAAATTCACTAATCAAAAGAAGAAATTCACTGCGTACTATATGCTTTTTGTTACAAAAACTGTATCACAAACTGTGATGTATTACACGATTTTGGAGAGAATAGTATGAATATAATTTTGCAGCATTGAGAGTTGTATAAAGAAGTTTGTGTAAATCATGAATGATTTAGCCTTTGAGCTTGTTTAAATAGGCGTGGCAATATGTCCAAATGGAAACATGATAATTAACACTTAATGCACTTCCCATAATATGAAGATCCTTGTCTGATTGTAGCCGTTGTAAATGATACTGCTTTGATGGAAAAGTAACGCTTAGGAACTTAAGGAATCTTGCTTGCTGCTTTGCTTCAGAACTTGGGAAGTCAGAATCATAAGGTTCCGTTTGCACGTTAGACTTCCATTCAGAATCAAGATGTCTTTCTCTTTAGCGCAAATTCTGATCTCATTCTTCAGAACATTCTGATGCCAGTCTGCTTACTCAGCTTGAGAACTTTTGTAGCTTAACTTCTGATCCATTTCCGTTAGAACTTCTGTACACAATAGAACATAAATTTAGAGTACATATTTGTTCTTTGTGTTTGTTATCATCAAAACTCTTATGAGGGTTGTAGAATCAAACTATGTTCTAACAAAAGTGATGTTGTAACATCTGCCTTGACATTGTTCAGATGTTGGGATATCAATATGAACACGTGTTTCCTATACCAGAGAATTTCAGATACATTCACTAGGATTGGGACTATTAGATATCACTAAGGTGATTAGGAAGTCAGATGGGATTTCTCATGTCTAGATAGTGATTTCTACATAGAAGTTGCACTAGTAGGGATTAAGTGAGAAGTTGTAAATTGAAATTGTTTAGGCTTTAAATTGATACTACTAATAGTGGATTTCCTTCCTGGCTTGGTATCCCCCAGAGTAGATGATGTTGCACCGAACTAGGTTAACAATTGTATGTTTTATTTATTATTCTGCAATTTAATTTCAGTATCACTTGCTTCTTGATAAATTTGTTCACTCTGTCAACAAATGTTGTAACATCAGTCTTGAAATTATTCTAATGTTGGGATATCAGTATGAACATGTGTTGCATGTACCTGAAATTTCAATTGGTATCAGAGTAGGAACCCTGGTCTATTGGGTGAGCTTCAGGGAGTACTTTTCTAGTACTACTGTTCTTTTTGAAAGACTGGAATGATAGCATTCTGGTTATCAATGGACATCAGATCTTGAAGAATGATCAGGATAGGAGAATCCTGATGCTAAAGAGATAGAATGGAAGATTTTTAGTTGGCTCTTTATCACTCTAAAATTATCAACTTCATTGTTCTATGGAATTAGTAAGCACTCTGTATCACTTGTATTGTAGCCAAAGATACTTGGGAATTTCTCAAGTCCACTCACAAAGGCACATCTAAGTGAGTTTTGGAGAAAAGAGTTCCGAAGAGAGGATGATCAAGAAGAAGATACTTTGGTCTCTATTCAAGAGGTTTGACATGAAAGTGACAAGCCATTGAAAAACAACAAGAGTTTTTTTCAACTTTTTGGAATCTGTGCCCTGGTGTCTAACGAAGGGTTTCTTATTAATATTGTGTTCCTTAGAAGGAAATCCAATTAGGTGTTGAAGAGATTGGACAAAATGTCTAGATCAAATGTCCAGAACATTTGTACTGTTTCAGCAAGTATGTAATGCTAAGGAAAAGGTTGGAACTGAAGTATAGATAAATAAATTTCAAAGAATTCATTAATATGAGTGTGAAGACCTTGGATATTTATGGAGCATAATACCCTATTGTTGTACCCCAAAAATTGTCCTCTCATTTTTATTCAAGACATCCTCCTAGGGTTCCCAAATGCTCAAGGTTGCTCAAGAATTGATCAGGCAAATTCTCCTCATAAGCAATGGGTCCACAACTAGGGTTTCTCTTTTAAAAGGGAAGTTTGGGTTTCAAAGATCTTAAATGGAATTCATGGTCTCTTATACGTCTCCAAGAATGCTCATACCAAGTTTCAAGCCTTACATCACAAGTTTTCTCAATCAATGGTTCAGATGATTGGAAATCAACTGTATTAGGTAAAAAGTCAATTGTGGTCAACATACAATCAAAATTCAATATTTTTGGTCAAAATCAACATTTTGAAGTCATATTCATCATTTTATCAAGTATTGATCACGATTCCTCAAGAAAATCCCTCAAATCATCAAAAGTCAAAGGTTGCCAAATTAGGGTTTCCTTAGGAGAAGTCAACTAAACTTTGACCAAGCATAACTTTCACATGCTTCATCAGATTTTTCTCAACCAAAGCTAATGTTGAAGGAAATTCAATTCTCTACCACTTTGTCTCTCTAATCTTAAGTCCAAAAAATGCTTCATTTGAGAGATATGGGCCAATACATTACATGTCATTTCCAAAGTCAACAAAAAGACACTTTTTGTCATGGCAACTTACATCAAGATAAAGTCTTCAAATGCAAAATATGATCAACATAGAGATTGTAGAGGACACCTTGGGCTTTCCAAAAAGTCAGAGATCACCTTCAAAAGATGAAAATTGATAGAGTTATGACCAGTACAAGTTGGGAAATTTTGAGCAAATACATAAAGTTCAAACTGAGCAAAGTTGATATTTTGTGCTAATGGGCCATTATTTCAGAGTCCAAATGTGTTTTGAAACTTATAATGGACCTCATATATTACTCTTGCACCCTTTGAACTTTTATTTCATTTATTTTGATTTTTTTATTAATTCAAAATAAATTAAATAAATGTCAAATGATTGGACTTAGGTGCATGGCTTTGGTCTTGTGACAAATTTGAAGCCCAAAAAGCTCATATACAGCTAGTAGCTCGTGTGAGTTCATGGAAGATATGATTGGCTCAAGATAGAAACTTCCCATGCAAAAATTTAAAGAAAATATTTTCATCATAATGCACAAAGATATCCCTCATATATGTTAACCTAAATCCCTCCTCTATATAAACTCAACAAATCCAGACTAAAACCATACAACCCAAACCAATCATTCCAAACATCTCTTGAACATCCGTCAGGTGAGAATAGATGATTTTCCATGCCCATCTACGCCTAAAACATGCAGAAAGGCCATGACCAGTTATTGATTTTTGATCATTCATATTTTTTTTAATTTTATCCATGTTGAATGTTTCTAACCATCTAGATCAGTTCATATGAATGTTTAGAACAAGTTTCAATCGTTACATGGAGTTTATAACGCCCAACTCTTCGTTTGCCATTTTTGAACCGAGTTAGATTTTTTTTATTTGAAGCTCATGATACAAGGACCTTTAGCCAAAACTGAGGGTACCATTGAATTTGCAGACCTCAAAATAGGGGATAGGGTTCATCTTTTGTTTTTATTTCACGTGATTAGCAGGTTTGGTGTTTGAACCCATTGGAAAAGATGACCGGACTTAGGGTTCCGACCACTTCTCCGTCAGTCAAACCTTCCCTGCAACAGATTGACCATGGCATGGAGTTTTGGGACATTTTGATTGGCTAACACTTGATGCAGGGTCCCATTGGCGCTTATGTTATTTTTTAATTAAAATATAAGTGCAGTCTTATTATTTAATGATATGGTTGTATTTTAATCAACAGATGTACAGCCACCCCAGTGGCAAGCGAGTGCGCGTTAAGGCATACCTGTCCCAGGGCGTGGATTCGATCCTGGCGTTTGCAATATTTTTTTCATATCTTTTCTGTTATGTAGATCCAGTGTAACAACCCATGCGTCTCAACGACACACCTTCTTGTCATCACCCTTGGATCTTAATAGACCCAGATCCAATATCCCAGATGTGTCCCCCCCAGGTGAATCTCCTGGAGCCATCCTCACCGAACCCGGTGCAAGCATCCTGGGCCTTGTCTCCTTGGGCCTAGTGGATTACTTTGCCATACCCCCCCATTGTTTGTTATTCAGGCCCAACTTTTCCTTTTCCTTTGTTCTTTTTTTACAACCTAATTAGTTTTTTTTAGTTAACTTAATTAAAATTAATTTAGACTTTAGGTTTTTTTAATTAACTTAACTAATCATTATTTTTTTAAATAATAATCAAATTAATTTCATTTTTTTAATCAACATTAATTTAGTTCTTTTAGGTTTTTATTAAACTTCTTTTTTTCTTAATTAAAAATGTATTTAGGGTTTCCTAGGTTTTTAATTAATCAATTCATTTTCTTGATCAACATTAATCGTTTTTATTATTAATCGTAACAAATTTTTTCATTAAAAAAAACAACAAAAGAATATTTCCTTTCCCGTCGATTCCAATGTTTCCTTTGATGTTGCATTCGCGAATAGTTTTTTATCATTATGTAATTATTCAGGGTTTGTAATAGATAATTAGGGTTTTCACTATTCCCGCATTTTTATTACTTGTACCCCCATTCCCGAAGCCTTGTAATAGCGTAGGAACCTTTAATTTCTGCCATTACTTTCTGCATTTATCACTTTCCTTATAACTGTTTAGCTAATAGGCTTGTATGGCAAGATTAAAAATAATAATAGAAAACCCTAATTTCAAGATAAATTAACTGAAAACAAATCACTCTTCACACTTTCACCTCTAGTGTGACCTCACTTGTTGCCTTTGGAAACACAGTCATGTCCCTCAAATGTGGGGATGCTTTAGCACTATCCCTCGATTAAAAAGATCGTAGTCCCTCGATGACCCTTTCGAATGCTGCCTTCGATAAACGATCTAGTCCCTTACAATAAATTTGCTAAAGCGCCCCTACGAGTTGCATTTATGACTGTACGATGACCTGTGCCTGTCCTTTCACATCCAACAACAAGGCTTCCTACTAACTAATGGTAGGGTAGCACTATCTAAAGGAGGAGGAAAAGTAATAGAAAGACCTTGAGTAGGTAGACCGCTGTTAATCGCTTGCTCACAAACATTTAAAAACAAAAACATCTTTTCACAAACACTCTTAAAAAATATTTTCAAACAAAAACATTTTGTACGCATTCTCGAGGACAGATACGAGAATCATTACAAAGTCTTGCCTTACAATTGGCATCTTCAAAATATTTTCAAACACACAGTCAAAAAGAAAATTTTAAAAACAAAGTGAGCTAGCGATTAAGAGCCTGTAGATGACTATAGATGAAAAGGGTACTAACACCTTCCCTTATCATAACCTACCCCCCCGAAATCAAGAAAATATTGAAGGTCTTTCCTGTTCTTTTCACCCTTTCCTTATTGGATAAAAGAAAAGTCGGTGGCGACTCTTGCTATTCGTAACATTTGCAAATAAATTCAAAACCAAGTCAGTTCTCCCACCGTATTATAGAACTGGCGACTCTGCTAGGGAATTTAAAAAGAGGGGTTACATTTAGAGTTAGATCAATTTTAAATGCTTTTCTTGTTCGCTCTGTATTCCTTACATTTTGGGGCTTGCTCAGATTTACTTTTCTTGCAAAGATCCTACACCTGGATCTGGGGAAATTTTAGGTAAGTAATAATAGATCATGGATACTATGCGGTGTACACCGATATGGTTGAAGTGATGGCTATGTTAGTGCAACACATTGGTTTGTACTGGTGTCCCTCGAGTCATTCAGGGAGAATATTAGGCTGTCGCATGGTGTCATAAGCACTAACTAACCTTTAGAACCTTAATTGACCCAACTTAGCCATTAGAAGGTAGTGAGATAGTCGATTTTGGTGCAGTCCAAAGTTGGTTGATACTCGATGCTACGCTCATTGAGATTCGACTCTCGGGTTTTATTTGGTGGCAAGTCAGTTGTCGTGCTAGACAAAATTTGTGGGAAAAGTCAGTGATATTGGTATCCCTAGAACTCGGTTACTTCTTTAAGACATGTTGAGCCAACTAAATTTCAAGAGGGTATTTACCTACAAACCCCATGCAAGCCTTAAACCTAAGGCCTTTGTATGCTTTGATTGTGTTTGATTATCTATTTAAACATGACATCATAACATCATAACATCATAACATCATATCATGACTTACCATTTCAAGGATCTAGGGGATTTATCTTTGTTCTGCGTTGCAGGGTCATGGCTTCCAGTCGTAGGAATACCATACAGATAAACTTTGTAAGGATACCTTCCAAGCTTGAGGAATTAGTCTTAAAGGTTCCTGACAATTCTCAATTCATTAAGAGACGTGGTCATCTACTTAGTTTGGTTACTACTGGTTTCCAGGAAGACATGATGAGCATTCTTTTCCAGTTCTTTGAGCCAAAGCATCATTGTTTTACCTTCCCGAATTATCAGTTGGTTCCCACAATGGAAGAATTTTCTAAGTTACTCGGAGTACCTATTCTTGATCAGATACCTTTTACGGGTTTAGAGCAAGTTCCAAAACCCGAGGACGTTGCAGTAGCCTTACATCTGAAATGATCGGACATTGTATCTAATTGGGAAACAAGGAATGAAGTCAAGGGTTTTTCTCTTAAATTTCTGATAGAGAAGGCTCAAGGTTTCTAGATGCCATAAATTTTCGTGCTTTTGAGGATATTTTGGCTTTCTAATTTATAGTTTGGTATTGTTCCCTAATCCAGACCAATTCATAATCCGGTACCAATTTTGCTTGGAGATGTCATGCATTCCCTCCACACTCGTACTACGAAGAAGCGGGGAACTCTTATGTGTTGCATACCTTTACTGTCCAGGTGGTTTATTTCACACCTGCCCCGATCAGTGATAAATAACAAATAAGGTTTGAGGTGGTCTCAAAGGTTGATGTCACTCACTCATGCAGATATCTATTGGTGTTCTCGATATCAGGCAGATGTCACTATTATTGATTGCTGTGGGGAATTCCCTAATGTACAACTCCTTGGTATAAGAGAGGGAATCACTTACAACTCTTCTCTAGCTCTACGTCAGTTTGGTTATGCTCGAAGGGGCGGTCCTCATGATATGCTCATCCAGGGTATTGTGTTCGACTATGAGAGCGATCCGCAAAATTACTATGAAAGGTTTATACGTGCTTGGGGCACAGTCAACAAGATTGATAGCAAGACTTTGAGACACAGGAATTCCATTCCTCTAGAGCCTTACCTCAGATGGGTGCGGTCACGCACTCAGAATCTTAAAATGCTATATCCTGCTATCTTACCAGTGGTCGTAGAGCCTGTTATTGAAGGGGATGTTTCTCATACCGTTCTTCATCCCAATATGCCTACTGACTTCGAAGAACTACAAAAGTCCTGGATTCAAATCAAGGAGGAAAGAGATACCTTCGAGGCTCAGTTCTATGCTAGTGAGAAGAAAGTACTGGAGCTGACAAAAGGACTCCATGAAGAACAAAGCCTAAATGCATATGTCAACACAAAGAGGAAGCACCCATGGGAGACTTGAATTAACACTTTGTTGTTTTGTAACTCTTTTTATTGAAAGCAATTATAATTTGAGCTTGTTACTAAAATCTCTTTTGTTTCCTTTTGTTTAAACAAATTTAAATCCCGTAAAGGTCCTTGAAAACATTGCACTTACATTTGCACATCATGCATATCATCACATAACAAGCACTCTATAAGCAGGTTTTCTCATCTTCTTGCTATTTATTTCAGTAAAATATGGCTCTAGAACAGACTCTCAAGGAACTCCAAGCACATAATGCCCAATTCCACGAAACGCTTTTGAGCTTAGCCCAGGGGAAGAAAGAGATGATGGCGCTCATCTCCAAAAATAAGAAGACTCGGAAACCAGTCATCCTTAACATGGGGAGAAGTTTCAAAAACCTCCCTAAGCAAGCTCAGAACTGTGTTATTTCCTCTGATGAAGATGACAATCCGGAGGAAGAAGGTAGAAGTATTAAAGCTGAAGGTGGAAGCAACCATGGTTCTGGTAAAATTCCTGAGGATGAAGACTATTCTGATGAGCAGTATCCTCCTGCTGATGACAAATACAAGCAGCTGGAAGATCGACTTAATGCTATAGAGATACAGGAAGTTCATGGGATGGACTTTAAAGAGTTGGGTCTTATCTCGGGGGTTGTTATCCCTCACAAGCTTAAGGTTCCTACGTTTTCCAAATATGATGGTGTGTCTTGTCCAAAGCTCCATCTGCGATCTTATGTTCGGAAGATCCAACCCCCATACTGCTGACAAAAAGTTATGGTTTCACTTCTTTCAGGAAAATTTGTCTGGTACACAACTTGAATGCTTCTATCAGTTTGAAGGAACCACCATTCATACTTGGAAATACCTGGATGCTTCTTTTTACAAGAAGTATAAATACAATGTTGACCTTGCACCAACTCGTGTGCAATTAAAAAAATATGTCCATGGGCTCGAATGAAGGGTTCAAAGAATATCCCCAAAAGTGGAGAGATCTAGACAAAAGAGTACAACCTCCACTGTCTGATAGGGAGCTGGTTGATATGTTCATGGGCACTTTAACAAGGCCATTCTTTAACCATCTGATTGGAAGCTCCTCATCTGGTTTCACTGAGCTGTTTCTAACTGAAGAATATGTCGAAAATGGTATCAAGAGCGGAAAAATTCTAGTGGCTTCATTTTCAAGTGCTGTGAAGAAGACATTCAGTGGTAAGAAGGAGACCAATGTTATTTATGGCTAGAAGGGTCGTGTTAAAAGTGATCTCAACCAATCTGTAGGATCTGTGTTAATTTCTAATCCTACGCCTGTTCAACAACAATAACAACAACAAGGTAATCAACATAGGTCAGACGCACCAAGAAAATAGTTTACCAAGATTAGTATGTCACTGTCTCAGGAATTACAACATTTACTGAAAGCAAAGCTGATTACATTAAGGGATCCTCCTCAGAATCCTAACACCTACTCTCCTCGCTACAATCCAAATGTGAAGTGTGCCTATCATTCCAATAGTTCTGGGCACGACACCAACAACTGCTGGGCCCTGAAAAATAAGATTCAGGATATGATTGACAACAAAGAGATTGAGTTTGATCCTCCGGAGACTCCGAATGTAATTACTGCACCAATGTCGAAGCATGACAAGGGCGTAAGTGCTATTGATGATGTTATTTATGTTGCTACTATAAGTGAACTGGTTACCCCCCACCCAATTATCAAAGAGAATCTGTTGCATGCCGGTTTATTTCCGGGTTGCATTGAAAGATGTTACTGTTGTGCAGCCTAACCCAATGGCTGCAAGTTACTAAAAGAAGGCATTCAACGCCTAATGGACAATCACATAATTCTGGTTGAGAAGATTTTATCTACTGAGAATCTGTTTCAAGACTTATCTATAATATTCGACCCTCCTGTCAGGATCACCTTTAAAGGTCATGTAAGGATTACTGTCAATCCAAAGGCTGCTCATTTGATAATCACCACAACTGGACCTATTCCATATTCCTCAGATAAAGCTATTCCTTGCAACTATGGATCCGACGTCTACTACCATGGCGTCAAGTAAGAACTACTAACTACTGAAGATAAAAGTGTTAAAACTATTGATTCCAACATTGACAATATCACTGGGATCAGTAAGGTTACTAGAAGCGGAAGGGTTTTATCCCCGAAAATCTCTCCGAAGACTGTTGCTATACCTATTCTAGTTTCTTCTACCGAGTCAACTACTAAGGATCAGGGTAAAGAGAAAATAATGGAGCTTGCCCAGACGGAGGCACCTAAAGAAGTTGCATTTGAAGACACCTCCAAGCAAGAGTTGGAGGAGGTATTAAAGATCATCCGTAAAAGCGATTACAAGGTTGTTGAACAACTGGGGAAGACCCCATCCAAAATATCCATGTTATCTATGCTACTGTATTCTGAAGCCCACGCGCAAGTTTGGTGAAATTATTGAAGTATGCTCATGTGCCACAAGAGATTTCTGCCAATCAATTTGAGAACTATGTTGCTAGCCTAATGAATGACAATGGGTTAGGTTTTTCTAATGCTGACCTAACTCCTGAGGTAAGAAATCATAACAAGGTTGTATATATCCATTGAATGCAAGGGAACTACTCTGGCTCATGTATTGGTTTATATTGGCTCTTCGTTGAATGTTCTATCGAAGGGTGCTCTTGACAAACTTGATTGTGAATGGGTTGTACTGAAACCCAGTGATATTATAGTCTGATCCTTTGACGGATCATAGATGATGGTACATGGAGAAGTGGATCTCCTGATCAAGGTAGGTTCGCAGGTCTTCGAATCTACCTTCTATGTAATGGATATTCGGCCATCTTATTCTTGTTTACTCATACACCCTTGGATCCATGGGGCAGGCGCTGTTACCTCAACCCTACATCAGATGTTAAAATATCCTATGAACGGAAAGATTGTTACTGTCTGCATGAAGAAAAGTATATGATTAGCCACTTGAACTCTTTTCTATATATAGAGATGGACGACGAGTTCATAGAGACTCCCTGTCAGACTTTTGAAGTCATCCCTCCTGCCTCAACTGAAGACTTCTCTGAAATACCTAAAGTTACCAGGGTTCCGCCCAAAATGGCTTCATTGAAAGATGCTAAAGCTGTTGTAGAAGAAGGTGGTTGTACTACTTGGGGTCAGTTCCTGACATTCCATATAAATATGACAAATTTGGTTTGGGTTTCACTGTAGAGGGTCAGAGGGATGTTCATCACGCTCGTGCTGGAAGACCACCATTCCGCATCAGCAACAATGGAGTCAATGTTATAGAATATGTTAACAATGATTATAACCTTGACAGCTGGATCTTTCCCACCATCGGCAACGGACCCAACAACTGGGAGACTTGAGACATTATCTCTATCTCCTTTAGTCAGGAGTAATATCTACATTTATGTTTTTATTACTTTCAAAGTTTGGTTATGTAATATTTAAACAATGACTTTAAACCTTGTGCCTTATTTGGGGTACAATGTTTCATTTGTTAAGGGTTGTCATTTCATAAACATATTTTCATTTAATAAAGCATTGGATGTTTTGCATTCAAATTTTGTGCTCTCTGTCTTTCTTTTTACTTTTATCATTTTCAAATAGCTATGTGTTCTTACCCACATCCACATAATAAATTGCAGATCCACATCCACTCTGGATCCCGTTGATAACGACTATGTTATTTCCACTTATGAATTTGAAAATCCGATCTACCAAGCCAAGGACGAAGGTGAAGAAGATTGTGAAATACCTATAGAACTTGCCAAAATGTTAATACAAGAGGAAAAGGCTATTCAACCACATGAAGATCCAGTTGAAATTGTAAACTTGGGTACTTAAGCAGACAGAAAAGAAGTCAAGATAGGCGCCAACTTAGAGGACATTGTCAAGAACAGGTTAATACAAATGTTACATGAATATGTTGAGATCTTTGTTTGGTCATACAAATACATGCCAGGGCTCGATACTGATATTGTGGTTCATCGTCTGTCGATGAAAGAGGGTTGTTCTCCAATAAAGCAGAAGGTTTGTCGCATGTGTCCCGAGATGTCAGAGAAGATCAAGGCCGAGGTCATGAAACAATTTAACGCATGTTTCTTGGCTATTACATTGTATCCTTATTGGGTTGCAAATGTTGTTCCGGTACTAAAGAAAGACGGAAATGTACGAATGTATGTAGACTACAATGATCTGAATATGGCAAGCCCCAAAGATGACTTCCCACTTCCACATATTGATGTTCTGGTTGACAACACCACTCAACACAAGGTATTCTCTTTCATGGACGGTTTCTCGGGTTATAATCAGATCAAGATGGCACCTGAAGATATGGAGAAAACTACCTTTGTCATACAATGGGTCACTTTCTGCTACAAAGTTATGCCTTTTGGGTTAAAGAACTCTGGCGCAACATATCAGTGTGCCATGGTATCTTTATTCCATGACACGATCCATCACGAGATAGAGGTCTACATCGATGATATGATAGCTAGATCTCAGACTAAAGAAGAGCATCTTAAATATCTATACAAGCTGTTTTAGAGACTGAAGAAGTACAAGCTGAGGTTGAATCGAACAAGTGCACCTTTGGGGTGAGATCCGATAAGCTCCTGGGTTTCGTTGTGAGTGGTAAAGGTATTGAAGTTGATCCCGTGAAGGTCAAAGCTATTCAAGAAATGCCTGCTCCCCGTACTAAGAAGGAAGTCAGAGGTTTCTTGGGATGACTGAATTACATTGCTTGATTCATTTCTCATTTGACCGCTACTTTTAAGTAAATCTTCAAGTTGTTGAAGAAAGATTAGGTAGTCAAGTGGAACGACGACTGTCATATAGCCTTTGAAAAAATCAAGGAGTATCTACAAGAATCTCCAATTCTGATGCCACCAGTTGAAGGAAGACCTCTAATTATGTACCTAACAATGTTAGAGAACTCAATCGGGTGTGTACTGGGCCAACGTGACGAGTCTAGTCGAAAAGAGCATGCAAATACTACCTTAGAAAAAAGTTTACCGACTGTGAAACAAGATACTCACTGCTCAAGAAAACTTGTTGCGCTTTGGCATGGGCTGCTCACCAACTAAGATAATATATGTTGACTTATACCACTCTGCTAATCTCTAAAATGGATCCCATCAAATACATATTCGAGAAGCCAGCTCTCTCCGGAAGAATAGCCCGATGGCAAATGGTCTTAACAGAACACGACATTCAGTACACCACTCAGAAGGCAATCAAAGGAAGTGTAATGGTAGACCATTTGACTCATCAAGCTGTAGACGATTACCAGTCTATAAATTTCAAGTTCCTTGATGAGAATATTATGCTAGTAACAAATTATGAAGAACCCGGACCGTATGGAGGACCTGAGCCAAGATCCTGGTGGACTATGGTTTTTGACAGAGCTTCTAACGCACTTGGCAACATAATTGGTGCTGTAATTATCTCTCCCCAGGGTTGCCATACACCCTTTACTACCAGACTTTGCTTTGACTGTACCAACAACATGGTCGAATATGAAACGTGCATCATGGGCATCAGAGCTGCTATTGACTTGAGTATTAAGTTCTTGAATGTATATGGGGACTCAACCCTAGTAATCAGTCAAATCAAGGGAGAATGGGATACTAAGCACCCGAATCTCATTCCTTATAGATAACATGTGCTTACCTTAATCCCGTACTTCGAGGAAATAACTTTTGAGCACATCCCACGAGAAGAGAATCAATTGGAAGAAACATTAGCAACCATGTCGTCTATGTTTAAAGTTAGATAGGATAACGAGGCTCCCAGAATTACCATTAAGAGGCTAGACAAACCGGCATATTACTATGATGTTGACGCTGACAGAGTAGAGAGAAGCCTTGGTTTCATGAAGTGAAAAGATACCTTGAGGCTCAAGAGTACCCCGAGGGGGCATATATCAATGACAAGAAATTCCTACGGGGGTTCTCTGCTAAGTTCTTCCTGAGCAACGAAATTTTGTATAAGTGCAACCATGATTCAACTTTGCTTCGTTGTATGGACAAGAAGAAAGCTAAGAAAATAATGGAGGACATGCACGAAGGTGTCTTTGGTACTCACTCCAGTGGACATATGATGGCTAAGAAGATTCTGCGAACGGGTTACTATTGGTCGACTATGGAAACTGATTTCCATCATCACTCCAGAACTTGTCACAAGTGCCAAATCTATGTTGACAAAGTACACGTACCTTCGGTTCCTCGGAATGTCTTGACTGCTCCTTGGCCATTTGTAATGTGAGGCATTGATATGATTGGAGAAATTAAGCCTATTGCCTCTAACGGACATCGTTTCATCCTCGTCGCCATTGATTACTTCACAAAATGGGTTGAAGCAGCTTCATTTGCCTCTGTTACTAAGAATGTCATCGCCCGATTCGTTAAGCATAACCTTATATATCGATATGGCATCCCCGAGAGAATTATCACGAATAATGGTACTAATCTTAACAACACTATGATCACTAAACTCTACACACAATTCAAGATTAAGCACCACAACTCTTCTCCGTATCGACCGAAGATGAATGGCGCAGTGGAATCCGCCAACAAGAACATTAAGAAGATTATACAAAAGATGACAGTGACATATAATGATTGGCACGAGATGTTACAATTTGCTCTTCATGGCTATCACACTTCAGCTCGAACATCAACTGGGGCAACCCCATTCTCTCTGGTCTACCACATGGAAGTTGTCCTACCCTTTGAAGTTCAAATTCCTTCTCTAAGGATCATGAAAGAGGCAGATTTGGACGAAGATGAATGGACTAAGACTAGGATGGACCAGTTGAATTTAATTGACAAGAAAATATTGGTGGTTGTCTGTCACAGTTAGATGTATCAGAAGCGTATGATCAAAGCCTTTGACAAAAAGGTCAAGCATCGGGTATATCAGGATGGTAACTTGGTAATAAATCACATCATTCTACCACAAGGTGTTCCTAGGGGAAAATGGACACCCACTTACGAAGGGCCATTTGTAATCAAGAAGATATTTTCTGGCGGTGCTATGATACTGACCACCATGGACGGTGAAGATTTTCCGCACCCTGTAAGCTGGACATAGTCAAAAGATACTACCCATAAAAGTGACCCACTAGGTTGACTGGCCTAGGAAAAAATAAGGGTATCCCGGCGAACCAAAAGGGTTCGGGAAAAAATTAGATATATATATATATATATATATATATATATATATATATATATATATATATAAGTATTGTACACCCATCAAGTTGAAAACCTGAAAAGATGGCTTGGGAAAAAAAGGGTTTCCCGATGGACTAAAAACCCGAAAGGGCGGTCCAGGCAAAAATTAGGGATCAAAGCGTACGACTATGTCCCGTTGGATCATCTACCTACAAAAAATTTTGTTACTTTTGTACCCCAAAATTTTCTCTCTCATTTTCAAATCAAATTATTTCAAGAGGTCTCCTCATCTTCCTAGGGTTCTCAGTTGCTCAAGATTACTCAAGGGATTGATCAAACAAGTCTCCTCCTAAGAAATGGGTTCACAACTAGGGTTTTATGTTTTTCAAGGAAGTTTGGGTTTCAAAGGTATCAAGTGGTTTCCATGGTACTCCATAGGTCTTCAACAATGTTATTTCAAGTTTCAAGTCTTGCATCACAAATTTGCTCAATCAATGGCTCAGATGACTGAAAATCAACTATATTGGGTAAAGAAGTCAACTATGTCCAACATCAATATTTTGAAGTGATATTCATCATTTGATCAAGGGTTGATCATGATTCCTCAAGGAAAGCCCTTAAATCATCAAAATTTAAAAGTTGTCAAATTAGGGTTTCCTTAGGAGAAGTCAACTGAACTTTGACCAAGCATAACTTTCACACGCTTCATAAAATTTCCCCCAACCAAAGTCCATTTTGAAGGAAATTAAATTCTCACTTTGTATATGTATGCTCAAGTCTAAAAAGTGCTTCATTTGAGAGATATGAGCCCATTCATTATAGGTGATTTCAAAAGTCAACAAAAAGATACTTTTTGTCAAGGCAACTTACATCAAGATGAAGTCTCCAAATGCAAAAATGATCAAAGTAGAAATTGAAGAAGACATATTGAGCTTTTCAAAAAGTCAAAGATCATCATCAAAAGGTGAAAATTGAGAGAGTTGTGACCATTGAAAGTTGGGAAATTTTGAGAAATTGCATGACATTTATTTTTGAGCAAACTTGAAATTTTTGGACTAATGCACCTAAGTTTTAAGGTCTAAACATGTTCATGATGCCTTAGAGGACTCCTAAACTCATTCTTACCTTACCTTAATTTTTATTTATGTTTATTTGGATTTTTACTCAATTAAATTCAAAATAAATATAATAAAATACAATTAAAAGGTCATAGGTGCATGGATAATCATGTTGGATCAAATCAAAAGCCTAAATCATTGCCAACTAATGCTAGAAACCGTGTGGATCTGTTTTAGAAATGAATCTTCAAATTTTGGAAAGTATTTGAAATCATTCTTGGAAACAAATCATGATTTGATCACACAAGATTGTTTACCAATTTTGTTGACCTAATTCCACAAGTCTATAAAAAGACAAACATCATCAGATGCAAAGGGCGGGTGCATCTGCCACAAGAATAAGGGTTTCAAAACTAACATTTTTTCAAAGAAAACTTTCAATTTCGTGTAGCAATTTCCAGCCATATTTGAGCAGAACCAAGCACTCCTATCACTTCTTGAACATCTACAGAGTAAGTACAGTTGATCTTCAATGGTTTCCCATGCCTGAAATGATCATGTTCATCATCTCCGATTGTAATTTTTTCCATTAGTCGTATTTTTAATTCTATGCATTGTTGAATATTTCTAACCATCCAAATCAGTTTATATGAATATTTAGAGCAGGTTGTAGTCATTACATGGAGTTTTTAACGCCGAAATCTTGGTTTACCATTGTTGAACCGTGCTAGAGTTTCTTATTCGAAACTCGTGATACAGGGACTTTTAGCTAAAACAGACCCCATATTCGAACTCAAGAGGAAATTTTAAGGGGGATAACATGTTTTGTCTATTTTGGTTTTTACATATTTCGCAGGTTTCAAAATTCTTCTCATTAGAGAAGACGGTGGAAACCACCATGGGTGGTGGTTTGTAAATTTTGACTGTCTGCATTGCATTATGGAGCGTCATGATTGGCTCTCTCTAAATACCAGGGACCCACCCATGCATGCATGTTTTTTATTTGTCTGAGATTAGCACTCATTTTATATTATATATGTTGCACCCCAAAATTTGCCCTCTCATGTTTTCCAAAGTCTTCCCCCTGCCTGGTTGATCACAAACTCTTGCCTAAGAAAAAAGAAGATTTTTGAGTGGTACTTTAAGTACCTTTCGATTGGCATCCTGAAATACACTTCGATTGACATTCTGGACAAGCATTTCGATTGGCATCCTGAAAGACCCTTCGATTGGCATTCTGAAGGAGTCTTTCGATTGGCATTATAGACAAGCATTCGATTGGAATTATGTCAAGGCAATTTCGACAGGCATGTCAACCATGTCCTTCGATTGGCATGAACAACACCTTTTGATTGGCCTGTTAGCAGAGCCCTTCGATTGGAATACTTCGATTGATATTTGGGCCAGGCCCATTCGAAGGGTATGCAGGGAGTCCATTCGAAAGAGGCAAATCAGGACTAATCGAAGAGCATGGCCTGAAAGCATTCGAAATCCAAGCGTCCAGGTTCATTCAAGGGACACGAATGTTTCAAAAGAGGAAATAATTTAATGTGTTTGATTTTTGTCCAGAGCGTTAAAGGCCTGTTTTAATGGCTGTCCCTTGCCATTACTGCACCCTCACACCCCTATAAACGCAGAGGCCAGCATACATTACCAACACGAAAATCAAAGGAAAATCATAGAACGAAAATTATACACACACAAAAAATCTGCAGGAGAACAAAACATTGGAGAGACGCTGCCCAGAATTTTCCAAGCCAAAGCAGTCCCTCAGATCGAAGGTGTCCACGCCCAGAAGCCCTCAAATCAAAAGTGCCTACATCCAGGAAGCCCCCAGATCGAAGGTTCCTACATCCAGGAAGCGCCCAAATTAAAAGTCCAATCTGTTGGTAAGAAAGGGTAAACCATCCAACATCATATTTGCATAATACATTCATACTTGTTGTTACTTTCGATTTGCCATCCTAGACAGGATCAAAGGGCCTGGGTTTGGCACCCATGTCATGTTTTTTTTCGTTTGCTAAACACTTGCTGCAGATTTAGCCTAAAGAGACCCCAACAAGTGCAGGATCGAAGGGCCTGGGATTCAATACCCAAGCCCTGCATTTTATTTCGCTAACATGCTTTTACAGGTATAACATCCCAGATCGAAGGAGAGCCCTTCTCTGGATCGAACCTATTAGCATGCTGGATCGAAGGAGGCATCTCATTCCTGGATTGAAAGCCATGACCTCCATGATCAAAAGACAGTCCTCTTCCCTGGATCGAAGGCTACTCACGCCTTGCTGTTTGGCCCAATCGAAAGGACCATGACCCTGTCTGGATCGAAGCTGTCATTCCCCTCTGGGTCGAAACTCCTGGATCGAAGGATCCCCCTTGTATTTTATTTTGTTTTCATAGACTTCCTTTTAATTAACATTAAAATCAAAAAAACCACGAAAACATTAGGCAAGTTCTTTTTCTATTAAATTAACTTTGTTGATTGACCTTTAATTATCTTAACATTTTTCCAAAAAAACTAAAATTAAATAGATTTAGATTATTTTTCCCAAAATAAAATAAAACAACAAAAAGAGTTCTTATTCTTAGGATTTTTTTAATTCACGCGCGTTTATTTTACTGGGATGTAATAGCTTAAACTAAGACCTTCTTTACTGCTTTATTCCCCCAATTTTTGACATGTAAATAATCCCCTTCCCCGAAAGCTTTGTAATAGCGTAGGATTTACAATTCTCGCACTTTAAATTCCTGTACATATATTAACTGCTTAGATGTATGCTAACTAGGATTGTATGGCAAGATTAACTCTTAACTTAAAATCAACAATAGCTCACCATGACATGCAAGAGTAAAATAACTGAAAATTGACACACTTGCACATGCCACTCTTAGGGTACACCTCACTTGGTTGCCTCGAACGTGGTCATTAAGTATAGGATGTTTTAGAGGTCGTCCTTTGTCCCAAGATCATAAGTTGCCTCGAAATGGTCGCCTCGATAAAAATGATCTAAGACATTAGGATTACCATTAAAACGTCCTAACGTTGCTTTAGTGACCACACGTCCCTAAAATCGAATTGACCCGAAAACTCCAACGACGATGCTACCTACTCCTCAATAGCAGGATAGTACTGTCTAAAGGACATTTGCACAATTAAATTCCTTTTTGAGTAGGTAGAGGTTCTTAAGTACTTGCTCTCTTTTAAAACAAAACAAAAACTTTTCGCACTTACACTTTCTTCAAAAACAAAACTCTTTTCAAAACCCACAAACACAAAGAAAAGCAAACCTTTTGAAAACATAGTGAGCAAGTACCTAAGAGCCCGTGGATAACCACGGATAGAAAGGGTGCTAACACCTTACCTTTCTATAATCTACCTCCCGAACCCGAGAAACAATCTCGAAAAGGAATTTTTCTGTGCTTTTGTCCTTTCCCTTGTTGGATAAAATAAAAGACGGTGGCGACTCTTGCTTACCGCGACACTTTGCAAAAACAAACGCAAACGCGAACCAGCATTCCAAAAACAGTCAGTTCTCGTTCCCACCGACCACAGAACTGGCGACTCTGCTGGGGATTGATTAATAAGTGAGGTATACCTTGGGATTAGATAACTTGTGTTTTCAATTGTATTGCTTTGTATGCTTTTAATTTTGTAGGCTTGTATCGGAGTTCTATAGATCCTAACCCGGATCTGGGGGTACCCTTTTTAGGTAAGTAGCAACAAACTGTGAGGGAACTGTGCGGGGTATACCAACATGGTTGAAACAGTAGCTACGTTGATGTGGCACTTTAGTGAGTACCGATAACCCTTGAGTTAAGTCAAGGAGAGTACGGGGCCGCCGCGTGGTGTCGTGAAGCATCAATTGACCTTAGAACCTTACTTGACCATCTTGGCCTTTTTTAGGGGTAGTGAGATGACTGACTTTGGTGCAGTCCGAAGTTGGTAGATACTCGATACTACACTCATTGAGGGTTGTTTTCTTGGAATATTTTGATCGCCAGTTAAGTGGCTAAACCAAAACAATGAACATAGAAAAAAAATCTTATGATATTGAGCTCCTTAGAACCCGATTACTATTTATAGGACAGGTTTTGAGCCAACTAAACTCAAGAGGGAAATACCTATGAAACTCCATGCCAGCCTAAACTTAAGGCTATTTGTGTGACTTGTGTGCCTTCAAATCTGAACTACTTGCACATTCTTATTATCTGACAACATGAGTTCCTTGCAGGTTTTGTTTACAGTCCTTATCCAATAATTTGGACTTATTGCAGGGCTTACTTACATCACCTCACACTTTTGCATACCTGTACAGAACATCATAACATCATACCATAGCATTTTGCCTTAACCATTTCAAGGATCTCAAGGGTCTGTGATGCAGGTTATGGTAAATCAAATGTTCAGCAAGGGGCAAAGGGGATTTATTTTCCTATAGCCAAGTTTGTCTAGAAATCCAAGCATGATAACTTGAGTCAGGGGCTATGACCCACTCGATATGGTGAGCTTGACTCTTGAAGAAGGAATCTCAGCAACATGAAGTTCCTTCAATCAAGCTACCAGATTCAGATTCTAACAGTTTCTTGTTTACCCCGCGAGATCCTTGAAAACATTGCATACATATATCATACATATCATTGCATAACAGGTCTCCCAATACAGGTCTCTCATGTTATCACTGTTTATTTCAGCAATGGCTTTCTCACAAGACAACCAGGATCTTCATACTCAAGAGACTCAGTTCAGGCAAATCTTCCTAAACCTATCCAAGGGGCAGGAAGAGTTGAGAACACTCCTCATGGGGAACTTGGTTAAGAAAAGTCCTGAAGACAATAAGGACGAACGGCTGAAACATCTGCAAGCTGAGGTAGATGCGTTGAGAACCCAGATGCCAGGGCAGATGGATCTTATCCAAGGCTTAGCTCGGGAACAAGAAGAGCTGAGAACCATGATCAACCAGCTTCATCAAGACAGATACAACAACATGAAGCAAACGGTCAAGGCTGGTGGTCAAGTCATTGATCAGCCTCCAAGAAGACAAGGGTTTGGCTTGGTAAAGAATGGACCTCTCCAAGTTGCTACTACCTCAAGGGTCCAACAACAACCTCACCAAAAGCAACGGGTTGACCATAGGCCGTTTACCAAGCTCAACATGCCGCTGTCCCAAGCTTTGCAACATCTGTTGAGACTGAATCTGGTGACGTTAGTAGGACCTCATCAGAATCCTAAGACTTCTTCACCCAACTACAATCCTGATGCAAGGTGCGCGTACCATTCTAACAGTCCGGGGCACGATACTGACGACTGTTGGAAGTTGAGGTACAAAATTCAAAACCTGATTGATGAAGGAGCATTGGAATTCACACAAGATGGTCAGGTTGAGTTTTTCTACCATCCCTCCAAGGTTCACCATTTGAAGTGATCAGTACTGAGACGAGAAGACTTTTGTTCATTTGAATTTTCAAGTTGTAATCTCTTTGCTATTCAAACATTTATCTATTAATGTCAAACTATGTTTCACTAATGCATTGCATATGTTTGTCTTGAATTCATCCTTTAATTACATTTAAACTATGATTTTTACTCACTTTATGACATTCAACTCTTGCTAAAAGTTACAAGCCTTTAGAGGGAGGATGACGAAACAATGCCATAATCTCATACAGTATGCTTTTGGACAGACCTTGCTAACGATGTACAGACATTTCTTTCAAATCCTAAACACTGGAGTTATAAGGAAGATAATCCCTAGTCAACCCCTTCGAGCCAAAGAAGTAGGAGTTTTCTGTTTTTAAACAAATTGAAACCTTTGATTTAAACCTGGGGCAGGTTAGTCTCTCAGTTAATTCAAAAGATATGCATTGAAGTCGCAAAACTCTCAGTTCATAATACAACGAACGACATCAAAAGCATTCCTCTAGAATCAAAAGACAGTGGTGGTTCCTTATCTCATAGGCAGTCAATCTCTCTCAAAAAAAAAAAAGAGCCCACTGAGCCAAAACCTATAAAGGAGGTTTAAGAAAGCCGGGGCATCCCGCTGACTGTAATCTCGAAAACAGGAACAATCAGGCAAAATTAGGGATAACAAATCAAAAGAACGAGGTCATTACAAATCCTCGACAACATGAAAAATGTTGCAAAAAATGATGACTGCCTTCAAAAATCCAACTTGTGTGAACCAACACCAAAAATGTCGTTCCAGACTCATTTGGAGTTCAAATGCACAATTAATTGAGTTTAGGATTGAAGAACATCACGAAGAGCGGGTGGGTACAAATATACTTTGAGCCTTTATCCTTTGTTTCTTAAACCGTGAACTAAGCCACGTTACAACCCTTCAAAAGTCCTAACTGAAGCATGGGTTAGTTCGAAAGCATACTGTTACAAAAGGTATCCTGACTCCTGTAAGGCTTTGCCCTAAATCTTGTGTTGAATTTGTCTTATAAAGAGTTTTCTGCCAAAAAACACATTTTTCAAAAACTTCGACACAAGCATAAACTTTGCATTATCTGAATATCACTGTTTGCATTTGGCTATTTGTTTGACAACTGAGAAATTCACACAACGAATATCCGATGAACGAAAGCCCTCTCAGTGAACAAAATCACTTCAAAAAGGATGACGCTTCCATTGGCAAATCTCCTATAAACAAGGGGGCATGACATGTCACTATCTAGCACACCTGGGGTAGTCCAGTCAAGATTCCAGGAAATCTCTGAAGAAGTGCAGAGTAACCGGGGGCAAGTCTCCATCTCCGTCACCTGGGGCATGGGACATGAATTCCAGCAACGAATCTTGCATGATCAAACATCTTTTGGTAGTATGGCAACATGACACTACTGGCAGTGACACCTCCCTACACTCTGAGAGCGTGGACATAGTCAAAAAAGTACTACGCATAATCAAAGACCCACTAGGTTGACTGGCCTATACAAAAATAAGGGCTTCCCGGCGAACCAAAAGGGTTCGGGCAAAAATAAGGGATGAAAATGAAAATTTGTACACCCGGCAAGTCGAAAACCTGAAAAGGCGGCTTGGGTAAAAAGGGTATCCCGATGGACTGAAAACCCGAAAGGGCGGTCCAGGCAAAAATTAGGGATCAAAGCGTACGACTATGTCCCGTCATCTCGTCACTTGCTTACCAGAAGAAGATTTGTCACTTCAATCGGCAATTACCAAGCACCTCATAGGTGGGGATAATACCAGATCCACAGGGCCTCCGCAGGCACCTTGTCCCGCAAAAACAGGGGCAAATAAGAATTGTCCAAACTGTACAAATTGCTCTGTCCACCAGGTACCAAGGTATATTCAGCTGAAGAATATGGCTAAGATACTATCACTCCCCGCAGAGTAAAACAGTAATGATAGCTCTCTCAGTTGAGACTTGCAGCTATGTACAAATCAACAATACTCTCCCCAAGCAGAGTTAGTCTACCGTCAGCCCCGAAAAGGTTTGGTATCCCCAGAAGAGCTTAATATTCCCCAGCGGAGTATAAGGATATTCTCCAGCAAACGTAAGAGTATCCCCGACAGTCTTAATATTCCTCAACAGAGTATAAGAATGTTTCCCGGATGAATACAAGATACCCCCAGCGGAGTATAAAGACATTCCCCAGCAAACATAAAAGCATCCCCAACAGTCTTAATATTCCGCAACGGAGTATAAGAATGTTTCCCGGAGGAATACAAGATACCCCCAGTGGAGCCATTTCCCCAGTGCAGTCTAAAAAAGCTTCCCCAATGGAGTTGAATCATTTTCCCTAGTAGATTCTGGAAGCTTATCCCCTGCGAAGCACAAATAAGTCTCCCAAGCCAATTTCAGAAGGTTATCCTCTCCAAGTTGCAACTGAAAGATCATCCCTAGCGAAGTTCTTTCTTTCCCCAAGCAGGACTTCTATCCTCAACAGATTCAATATCACCAGCAACGGTAATCCATCCCCAGCGGAGTTTATCATCAAAATCCCCAACAGATCTTATCAACGGAATCCCCATCGGAGTTTATCGTTAAAATCCTCAGCAGAGTATATCTTCCCCAGCGGAGTTCATCGTTAAAATCTCCACAAAATATCTTCCCCACAGAGTATTTCCCCTCGGAGTAATCTCTTCATCCTGTTTATCCCCCACCGGAGTTCTTTTCTCCTAACAGGTTTATCCTTGCAATCATCTTCGTTCGTCATCCCTAGCGGAAACGAAGAATTCAACTCTATTCTCCAGCAAGCTATCCGGGATTAATTTTCCCCAACTAAAACATTACATTTCCATACATCATGATACATGCATAAACGCATCATACCATACAATCTCATTTATGTTGAGAACATCATTGCTTGATCCATATCATGCATTGCACATGACTGACCTTTGTCTTTCAGGAAAGATCCAGTTAAATTCTCAACTATGTGGAAGACCTTGTCTGGTCCAGTTAAATCGATTCCTAAAGATTTTTCTGATGCCGATCCAGTTGAAGTTATTCCAAGACCTTACCTGGTCCAGTTAAATCGATTCCTAAAGATTTTTCTGATGCCGATCCAGCCAAAGGCGCCAAGACCTTCTCTGGTCCAGTTAAATCGATTCCTAAAGATTTTCCTGATGCAGATCCAGTTGAAGATTCCAAGACCTTTCCTGGTCCAGTTAAATTGATTCCTAGAGATTTTTCTGATGCCGATCCAGTCAAAGGCCTTCTCTGGTCCAGTTGAATTGATTCCTAAAGATTTTCCTGATGCAGATCCAGTTGAAGATTCCAAGACCTTGCCTGGTCCAGTTAAATTGATTCCTAAAGATTTTTCTGATGCCGATCCAGTCAAAGGCCTTCTCTGGTCCAGTTGAATCGATTCCTAAATATTTTTCTGATGCATATCCAGTTGAAGATTCCAAGACCTTGCCTGGTCCAGTTAAATCGATTCCTAAAGATTTTTATGATGCTGATCCAGTCAAAGGCCTTCTCTGGTCTAGTTGAATCGATTCCTAAAGATTTTCCTGATGCAGATCCAGTTGAAGATTCCAAGACCTTGCCTGGTCCAGTTAAATCGATTCCTAAAGATTTTTCTGATGCCGATCCAGTCAAAGGCCTTCTCTGGTCCGGTTAAATCGATTCCTAAAGATTTTCTTGATGAAGATCCAGTTGAAGATTCCAAGACCTTGTCTGGTCCAGTTAAATCGATTCCTAAAGATTTTTCTGATGTCGATCCAGTCAAAGGCCTTCTCTGGTCCGGTTAAATCGATTCCTAAAGATTTTCTTGATGCAGATCCAGTTGAAGATTCCAAGACCTTGTCTGGTCCAGTTAAATCGATTCCTAAATATTTTTATGATGCCGATCCAGTCAAAGGCCTTCTCTGGTCCAGTTGAATCGATTCCTAAAGATTTTCCTGATGCAGATCCAGTTGAAGATTCCAAGACCTTGCCTGGTCCAGTTAAATCGATTCCTAAAGATTTTTCTGATGCTGATCCAGTCAAAGGCCTTCTCTGGTCCAGTTAAATCGATTCCTAAAGATTTTTCTGATGCCGATCCAGTTGAAGATATTCCAAGACCTTGTCTGGTCCAGTTAAATCGATTCCTAAAGATTTTTCTGACACCGATCCAGTCAAAGGCCTTATCTGGTCCAATTAAATCGATTCCTAAAGATTTTTCTGATGCCGATCCAGTTGAAGATGTTCCAAAACCTTTTCAAGTCCCAGTTTAATACCTGTAGCAAGCCAGGAAAACTATCTGTGGAC
Organism: Vicia faba; assembly: GCA_948472305.1. Lineage (NCBI taxonomy): Eukaryota > Viridiplantae > Streptophyta > Magnoliopsida > Fabales > Fabaceae > Vicia > Vicia faba. The sequence goes on along the minus strand of OX451739.1, from coordinate 1,558,329,607 downwards.
GACTGATTGTAGATTAATACCTGAAACCAGCCAGGAAAACTATCTACATGATGAGATTGAAGATTAATACCTGTAACAAGCCAGGAAGACCTTTCTTTCTCAGGTCAGAGATTAATACCTGTAACAAGCCAGGAAAACTATCTACACAAAGAGATTGAAGATTAATACTTGGAACCAGACAGGACGAGTACTATAACCTCAACGGCATACTCCTGGTGAGCACGAGTCAGTTCCTAAATCTCAAACAAAGTTAGACTTCCCCAGTGGAATCTTCTACAATAATAGGTATGCAAGTTCTCGCTAAGGAATCTCTTATGCGATCGACACTCCTGCAGATGGCATCTATAAGCCTATCCTCCTACCAACAACCTCCAGATGGCATCAATAAGCCCATCCTCTTACCAACAACCTCTAGATGGCATCCATAAGCCCATCCTCCTACAAACAATCTCCAAATGGCATCTGTAAGCCCATTCCCGATGTCACAATGCTGATACTACACCATGCGAGTGCAAATTTCTGGGCACTCTAGTGTTCAATTATCTTCCACCTTCGGATCGCGAAAGGCTAGAAAGCCAATCTATATCCTCAGGTTTAAGAAAATTGAACAGGGGCAACTGTTGCACCCCAAAATTTGCCCTCTCATGTTTTCCAAAGTCTTCCCCCTGCCTGGTTGATCACAAACTCTTGCCTAAGGAAAAAGAAGATTTTTGAGTGGTACTTTAAGTACCTTTCGATTGGCATCCTGAAAGACACTTCGATTGACATTCTGGACAAGCATTTCGATTGGCATCCTGAAAGACCCTTCGATTGGCATTCTGAAGGAGTCTTTCGATTGGCATTATAGACAAGCATTCGATTGGAATTATGTCAAGGCAATTTCGATAGGCATGTCAACCATGTCCTTCGATTGGCATGAACAACACCTTTTGATTGGCCTGTTAGCAGAGCCTTTCGATTGGAATACTTCGATTGATATTTGGGCCAGGCCCATTCGAAGGGTATGCAGGGAGTCCATTCGAAAGAGGCAAATCAGGACTAATCGAAGAGCATGGCCTGAAAGCATTCGAAATCCAAGCGTCCAGGTTCATTCAAGGGACACGAATGTTTCAAAAGAGGAAATAATTTAATGTGTTTGATTTTTGTCCAGAGCGTTAAAGGCCTGTTTTAATGGCTGTCCCTTGCCATTACTGCACCCTCACACCCCTATAAACACAGAGGCCAGCATACATTACTAACACAAAAATCAAAGGAAAATCATAGAACGAAAATTATACACACACAAAAAATCTGCAGGAGAACAAAACATTGGAGAGACGCTGCCCAGAATTTTCCAAGCCAAAGCAGTCCCTCAGATCGAAGGTGTCCACGCCCAGAAGCCCTCAAATCAAAAGTGCCTACATCCAGGAAGCCCCCAGATCGAAGGTTTCTACATCCAGGAAGCGCCCAAATTAAAAGTCCAATCTGTTGGTAAGAAAGGGTAAACCATCCAACCTCATATTTGCATAATACATTCATACTTGTTGTTACTTTCGATTTGCCATCCTAGACAGGATCAAAGGGCCTGGGTTTGGCACCCAGGTCATGTTTTTTTTTCGTTTGCTAAACACTTGATGCGGATTTAGCCTGAAGAGACCCCAACAAGTGCAGGATCGAAGGGCCTGGGATTCAATACCCAGGCCCTGCATTTTATTTCGCTAACATGCTTTTGCAGGTATAACATCCCAGATCGAAGGAGAGCCCTTCTCTGGATCGAACCTATTAGCATGCTGGATCGAAGGAGGCATCTCATTCCTGGATCGAAAGCCATGACCTCCATGATCAAAAGACAGTCCTCTTCCCTGGATCGAAGGCTACTCACGCCTTGCTGTTTGGCCCAATCGAAAGGACCATGACCCTGTCTGGATCGAAGCTGCCATTCCCCCCTGGGTCGAAACTCCTGGATCGAAGGATCCCCCTTGTATTTTATTTTGTTTTCATAGACTTCCTTTTAATTAACATTAAAATCAAAAAAACCACGAAAACATTAGGCTAGTTCTTTTTCTATTAAATTAACTTTGTTGATTAACCTTTAATTATCTTAACATTTTTCCAAAAAAACTAAAAATAGATTTAGATTATTTTTCCCAAAATAAAATAAAACAACAAAAAGAGTTCTTATTCTTAGGATTTCTTTAATTCACGCGCGTTTATTTTACTGGGATGTAATAGCTTAAACTAAGACCTTCTTTACTGCTTTATTCCCCCAATTTTTGACATGTAAATAATCCCCCTCCCGGAAAGCTTTGTAATAGCGTAGGATTTACAATTCCCGCACTTTAAATTCCTGTACATATATTAACTGCTTAGATATATGCTAACTAGGATTGTATGGCAAGATTAACTCTTAACTTAAAATCAACAATAGCTCACCATGACATGCAAGAGTAAAATAACTGAAAATTGACACACTTGCACATGCCACTCTTAGGGTACACCTCACTTGGTTGCCTCGAACGTGGTCATTAAGTATAGGATGTTTTAGAGGTCGTCCTTTGTCCCAAGATCATAAGTTGCCTCGAAATGGTCGCCTCGATAAAAATGATCTAAGACATTAGGATTACCACTAAAACGTCCTAACGTTGCTTTAGTGACCACACGTCCCTAAAATCGAATTGACCCGAAAACTCCAACGATGGTGCTACCTACTCCTCAATAGAAAGATAGTACTGTCTAAAGGACATTTGCACAATTAAATTCCTTTTTGAGTAGGTAGAGGTTCTTAAGTACTTGCTCTCTTTTAAAACAAAACAAAAACTTTTCGCACTTACACTTTCTTCAAAAACAAAACTCTTTTCAAAACCCACAAACACAAAGAAAAGCAAACCTTTTGAAAACATAGTGAGCAAGTACCTAAGAGCCTGTGGATAACCACGGATAGAAAGGGTGCTAACACCTTCCCTTTTTATAATCTACCTCCCGAACCCGAGAAACAATCTCGAAAAGGAATTTTTTCTGTGCTTTTTTCCTTTCCCTTGTTGGATAAAATAAAAGACGGTGGCGACTCTTGCTTACCGCGACACTTTGCAAAAAGAAACGCAAACGCGAACCATCGTTCCAAAAACAGTCAGTTCTCGTTCCCACCGACCATAATATACTTTTTGATTGATACAAACTAACAGATGTAAAGACCACCCCAGTGGTAGCGCACTTGCCCTTAAGACTCTCCTATGTCTGTACCCGAGTTCGATCCAGGCGTGGGACATTTTTTATGTTTTGTGATTTTTGCAGATCCAGTACAAGCCAGGCTAGCGCGCATCATACACCCTATCATTACTCCCCTTTGGATCTCAACAGATCCAGATATAATGGACCCAAAGCAAGTCCTCACGATGCACCTCCTGGAGCTGCCCCCATTGGATTCAACATTGGAGTTCAATGGGCCTGGGTGATCCATATTTTTCACACACCCCCATATTTCTTCTGCAGGCCCATCTTTTTTAAAAATTTTTTTTCAATTTCTTTTTTTGTTTATTTAACATAATTAACTTTTTTTCTAAATTAATTAAAATCAACTTGACTTTTTTTTATTAAATTTTTAAAATTAAATTAATTGAAATAATTAACCTAGTTTCTTTAGGGTTTTTATCATTAAATATTTTTTTTAAATAATTAATTTCTTTTTTAAAACTAAAATCAATTAGTTTAGGTTAGTCATCAAATTTTCTTTATCAAAACGATCACAAAAAGAAAACATCTCTCCGTTTCTCTTTACTTTCACAATATTCACGCTTTTCTTATTTTTCACATTAGTTTTCGCAATTATGTATCTGCTAGAGGAATGTAATAGCATAAATTAGATTTTATCTCTTTCTTTCTTTTCCCATTTTTGTGGTTTTGTACCCCTCCCCGAGGCATTGTAATAGCGTAGGATATTTCTTTTCTATTTTTTACTGCTTCTACTTATTATTGTATAGTAACTAGGCTTGTATGGCAATATATAAAAGCAAACACTAGAAAACTTAATCTCAAGACAAATTAACATAAAATGGAACACTATTCACACACGCACCTCTAGGGTGACTCCACTTGTTGCCTTCGGAAAACAGTCACGTCCCTCGAACGTGGGACGCTTTAGAAAAAGACCATCGGTTAAAAAGATCGTAGTCCCTCGATGACCCTTCGATGCTGCCTCGATAAACGATATTAGTCCCTTATGATAAAATTGCTAAAGCATCCTACAAGTTGCCTTTATGACTGTACGATGACCCGCGCCTGTCCCTCATACATCCAACGATAGGGATTCCTACTAACCAATGGTAGGATAGCACTATCTAAAGGAGGAGGAAAAGAACAAAAGACTTTTGAGTAGTTAGATATTTCTTAATCGCTTGCTCGTGAACATTTTAAAACATTTTTCACACAAACACTTTTCTGAAATATTTTCAAAACAAACACTTTATATGCATTCTCAACGATACAAGAATCATTACAAAGTTTCTGAATGTAGGCATTTTCAAATAAAGTGAGCTAGCGATTAAGATCCCGTAGATAACTACGGATGAAAAGGGTGCTAACACCTCCCCTTTTCATAACCTACCCCCCGAACTCAAAAAATTCTCGAAGGTCTTTCGTGTTCTTTTCACCCTTTACTTTATTGGATAAAAGAAAAGTCAATGGCGACTCTTGCTATCCGCAACATTTGCGATAAAACGCAAACCAAAAGTCAGTTCTCCCACTGTATTACAGTTACCAACGCCAAGTTCAAATGTTACATACCAATTCAGTCAACTTCTTCTGACAATAAGGGATGAGATGCTCAAAGACATAGGGGAAATAACAAAGTTGGAACTCGACGAGATTATTTCCACATAGCTATATGTTTTATGTTTATTTTGTACTCTTTTCATTTTACGACAATGTCCTCTTACTAGGATCTATGTCTCTTTGTACAAAAATGTTTGTTTATAGGAAAATTATCAATACAATTACCACTTCCAAATTATAATTTTTGTTTTACTTTTTCTATTTTGTTTGCAAAAATATCCAATGAATAAATTGAATGAACATACGCATATGAATATGATTACTGTTAACAAATATATGCATAAAAACAAGAATAAGCATTTGCTCAAGACTCTAGGAGATGGTATAGTGCCCAAGTCATCCACAAATCCCCGCAAAGAAATTTCCATAGGATTGTCCCCACTGAGTCATCTTCACAATCTCATCTTCAACAAAGATACATTCCCCACAAGTCTGAAATGCCTTAACACAGGAATTGGGACATATTCCAACAATTAACCCAATCACACTCCCTAATAGACCCCCTAGAGGATAAAGGAGTATGATCTTTTCCCTGGCAATATCGCCAACCTACGGATTCCCAATCCTCATTGTAGATTATGTTCTCAGCACAGTTTACAAAATTTCTCTTTCCCAAATAAGCTTATTTCTCCAAAACTATAAAATCCCCTACAAAATTATCTTCCCCAACAGGGCTCATTTCCTCAGTAGAGTATTTCCCCAGCAAGGTTTATTTCAATGGTAGGGTTTATTTCCCCAACAGAATACAACCCCCCGAGCTTAAGTCTATTCCTCTGACTACTACAAATCACCGACAAAATTCCTCTCTCCAACAAAGGGAAGTCCAAGCTACTATCCCCATAGATTTGCTACTGAATCTGAAACTGGACCAGATATCATTTAACTCTATCCTCCCCAGACGAGTCGATATCCATATCAGAAACTCGGTCAGATAACACCTCAAAAGGTTATCCATCTCTTTTATCCCCAGTCAGGGTATATAAGAATTAAAGTCCCCAGTAGAGCGATGAATGACCAATGTTCTTGAACTCTTCTCCCCAAGCAGAAGCCAATATCCCCCAACGGAGTTTCTTCAAACAGCAAGCAGGAATCCCCAGCAGAAACATTTCAGGAAAAATTGAAGATTACACCTATTCTTCATTCCCAGCGACCATCCGTGATTTATTTCCCCCAGTCAATGATGTTATACAAAGCAACCAATATGCTTCAACGATATCTCACATTTATACATCAGTTACAAAATATCATAGTATATGTATACGACATGTATTTAACATTCTCATTTATTTTGAGAACGTCATTATGAAATGCATTACATACATCATGAAATTGCATAAATACTAACCTCGTATTTTCAGGTAAAGTCTACAAACAGACGGATATCATCAATTATTCTCAAACAAGTCGCAGATTAATTCCCGAAACAAGACGAGGCAACTATCTGTATGACCAGACACAGATTAATTCCTGAAATAAGATAAGCATCTATCAATGAAAACAAATTATAGATCAATTCCCGAAATAGGACGGGGAGACTATCTACATGAACAGGTTGAAGATTAACTCCCGAAACAGGATGGGGAAATTATCTTTCTATCTTTATGACCAGGTAAAGATCAATTCCTAAAACAGGATAGGGTGACTATCTTTATCCCCAGGTGGTATGAATTCCTGAAACAGGATGAATTTACCAACAAAACATATTTTATATCAATTCCAGAAACAAGACGGGGCGACTATGTACATGATAAACATCTCCCTCAGAGACTAAATCTGATGAGCAGCTACTCAATCACCTTCCCTAGAGATTCATTCTAGAAAGCACTATTCAGATACAATCGAGCGTAGACTCACTTTGATACTTCTATCAAATAGATACTTTGGATGGAATCCATAAGCCCATCTCTGACGATATTCCATCATCTCTCCAAATGGCATCTTTAATCCCATTCAAGCAATACAATCAATCAACAATGTTACTTTTGCACAGGCGAGTTCAATCATCTTCTACCTTTAGATCACGAATGAAGAACATGTCAATCTAACTATTTAGGTTTAAGAAGATTGAACAGGGGCAGCTGTTGTACCTCAAAATTTTCCCTCTTGTTTTTATTCAAGACATCCTCCTAGGGTTCCCAAATACTCATGGTTGCTCAAGAATTGATCAGATAAATTCTCCTCCTAAGCAATGTGTCCACAACTAGGGTTTCACTTTTCACAAGGAAGTTTGGGTTTAAAAGTCTTAAATTTAATTCATGGTATCTTATATGTCTCAAAGAATGCTCATACCAAGTTTCAAGCCTTATATCACAAGTTTGCCCAGTCAGTGGTTCAGATGACTAAAAATTAACTATATTGGGTAAAAAGTCAATTGTGGTCAACATACAGTCAAACTTCAAGATTTTTGGTCAAAATCAACATTTGAAGTCATATTAATCATTTGATCAAGGGGTGATAATGATTCCTCAAGAAAAGCTCTCAAATCATCAAAAGTCAAAGGTTGCCAAAGTCAATTGAACTTTGATCAAGCATAACTTTCACATGCTTCATCAGATTTTTCTCAACCAAAACTCATTTTGAATAAAATTTAGTTATCTACAACTTTGTCTCTCTAATATCAAGTCCAAAAAATGCTTCATTTGAGAGATATGGGTCCATACATTGCAGGTCATTTCAATAGTCAACAAAAAGACACTTTTTGTCAAGGTAACTTAAATCAAGATAAATTCTTCAAATGAAAAATATAATCAATATACAGTTTGTAGAGGACACCTTGGGCTTTCCAAAAAGTCAGAGAACACCTTCAAAAGATGAAAATCGAGAGAGTTATGACCAGTGGAAGTTGGGAAATTTTGAGCAAATACATGAAGTTCAAACTGAGCAAACTTGATATTTTGGGCTAATGGGTCATTATTTCAGAGTCCAAATGTGTTTTGAAACTTAATGGACCTCATATCTTACTCTTTCACCCTTTGACCTTTTATTTCATTTATTTTGATTTTTTTATTAATTCAAAATAAATTAAATAAATGTTAAATGATTGGGCTTAAGCGCATGGCTTTGGTCTTGGGCCAAATTTAAGCCCAAAAAGCTCATATACAGCTAGCAGCTCGTGTGAGGTCATGAAAGATATGATTGGCTCAAGATATAAACTTTCCATGCAAAAATTCAAATGAAAATATTTTCATCATAATGCACAAAAATATCCCTCATATATGTTAACCTAAACCCCTCCTCTATATAAACTCAACAAATCCAGACTAAAACCACGCAGGCTTCCTCCTTAAAAAACCCTAAAAAGATCACAAAATTCTCAAGAAAAGCAAGAACTCAAATTCAAAATTCCAATCATTCACAACCCAAACCAATCATTCAAACATCTCTTGAACATCCGTCGGGTAAGAATAGATGATTTTCCACGCCCATCTATGCCTGAAACATGCAGAAAGGCCATGACCAGTTAATGATTTTTGATCATTCATATTTTTTAGTTTCATGCATTGTTGAATGTTTCTAACCATCTAGATGAGTTCATATGAATGTTTAGAATAGGTTGAAATCGTTATATGGAGTTTATAACGTCCAGATCTTGGTTTGCCATTTTTGAACCGAGTTAGGTTTTTTTTTTCTTTGAAGCTCACGATACAAGGACCTTTAGCCAAAATGCAGGGTACCGTTGAATCCGCAGACCCCAAAATAGGGGGATAAGGTTCATCTTTTATTTTTATTTCACGTGATTTATAGGTTTGGTGTTTGAACCCATCAGAGAAGATGATCGGACTTAGGTTTCTGGTCACTTCTCCGTCAGTCAAACCTTCCCTGAAATAGATTGACCATGGCGTGGCGTTTTGGGACATTTTGATTGGATAACACTTGATTCATGGTCCCATTGGCGCTGGTGTTATTTTTTAATTCAAATATAAGTGCGGTCTTATCATTTAATGATATGGTTGTTGTGATACGGTGGCAGAACCGAGTGTGAATACTGGTTTGCGTTTTGTATTCGTAAATGTGCGGTAAGCAAGAGTTGCCATCGTCTTTTATTTCATCAAACAAAGGAAAAGGGAAAAAGAACAGAAAAAACCTTTTTCGAGATGTTTCTGAGTACGGGGGTATATTATAGCAATGGAAGGTGTTAATACCGTTTCTATCCGTGGTTTCCCACGGGCTCTTAGGTACTTGCTCATTTTTAAATTGCTTTTGTGTGTTTTTGTGCTTTGAAAAAGTTTTGAAATTGTCTTAGTGCAGCGATTCACTTTATGGTAACCCTTGTATCAGTCCTCAAGAGTGTGATAAAGTGTTTTTGAAAACTTTAGTTTGAAAAGTTTGTTTGAAAGTGTATGGTGTAAAAGTTTGTTTGAGCAAGTACTTAAGACTTTCTACCTACTCGAAAAAGGCTATTCGTTTTCTTATTTCCTTTAGACAATGATATCCTACTATTAAGGAGTAGGTAGCTCCACCATTGGAGTTTAAGGGACAATCGAAAGGGACGATTATGATCACTAAAGCAATGGTTAGGAAACCTTAGTAGTTACCCTAGAGTCTTAAAGATCTTTCCGAGGCAACATTCAAATGGGTCATTTTTGATCTTTTAAGACTAGAGGGCAACCACTAAAACTCCCTATACTTCATGACCGTTTTCCGAAGGCAACCAAAGTGGAGTAAACCCTAGGAGTGAGCATGTGCGAGTGAACTTTTTCAGTTAATTTGTCTTTGCATATTTAGGGTTTTCTACCATTTTAATTTTCAGTTAGTCTTTCCATACAATCCGATTAACATACATCTAACAGTTTATAATTGCGGAAATTAAAATGCGGAAAATTTAAAGTTCTAGCTATTACAAGGCTTTTGCAGATACATAATTATTTTTGACTGTAAAATAAAAATGCGGAAGTTTAAAACCCTAATTAACTATTACAACCTTGAAACAATTACAATAATAATAAAAGGAAATTAAAGAAATGCGCGCGGTAAAATTAAATGCGAGGACTAATTAAGAAATCCTAAAATCCGATTGAAAAAATATTTAAGTTATTTTGAGGAAAGATTGAATTAAAACCCTAATTTCTAATTAATTTAAATTATAGAAAAAAGGAATTAAATTTGCCCTAATTTTAATTAAACTAATTAATTAACAAAATATATTTTTTTTAAAAAGATTTTTATTTGATGTTTTTGTGACTTTTGATTAAATGATAATAAAAATAATTTTTGGGTTATTTTGTAAAAAGAAAATAATTAACAAAATAATTAAAATAAGAAAATAAAAAGAAAGGAAGAAATTGGGCCTGTTAGAAGCTGGAAAAGAGGGGTGTATATCTGAATTATTCAGGCCCATTAGTGACTAAGCCCAACCTTGCGTGGATCTTGTGTAGCCCCCCTGGAGGGTGCACCATGGACTTTGCTGCCTGGGACGTTGGATTGGATTGATGATGAATCAAATGGCTGGATTAATGGATGTATGGTAGGCGCCCAAATGCGTGGAGCATAGAATCTGCAGTTAAACATTAAGAGATTAGGAAAAATGCTGGGACCTGGGATCGAACCTAGGTCTTCCTACTCATACAACGCGCTCTTCACCAACCGAGCTACATGTTTTAATTATTAACATAATAACAACAATCAATAAGATGTCAAACAAACTGGATAAGACAAAAAAAACAAAAAAAATGCGTTTTATTTAAACAGGCCAATGGTTATCAACCACGTTGTCTTCTTCTTCGCTTGTCTGTCGCTTTAGGTATGAGACTTATACCTACTGACAGTCTGCCATGGATGTAGCCCTGCATCTTTCAAAAATCACAATCAAGCATGATAAATTACTGGTGAATACATAGATCAACTCGTTTTGATCTCACGAGTATCACGGTGCTCTTTTCTTGGCCCAATTTAACATGTAGAACAAAGCCCTAAAACGCAAGAACTAACCCTAATAGTGGCAAATACGCATACAAGTGTCAAAATGAAAAATTGTTTGAACCAAAATGTTCTAAATGATGATACAAACACAATGCTATGCTTAAAAGTAATCAATCATGCGTAAATTGTAAAATCAAATTCAAGATTATATGAGAAAACTGTGGGTATGTAGCTCGTGATTCCGGCCGTGTGGAAGCTTGCAAATGATCGAAAAACGTTTTGAGATGTCCAGGAATCTATTGGTAACCTTAAAATGCTTTGAATTTGCCTTTAAGCTTGAAATAAATCTACCACTTTTTGACAATTTTTTCAGTTTTGCTTTTTGCTCTCACGACCTGTAAAACCTCCTTTTTGTGCATTGGATATGTTCTATATATGTAATGGAATACATTAGGTCAACAAAAACGAGCTAAATCTTGGTCCATTATGAAGATTTGATTTGGTCTTTATCCTTGTATGATATCTTTCTATATCAAGCCAAATCATGCCAATTTTGGTTCAATTTGTTTTGCACGTTTTGGATATGATATGCTAGCTTGATTGGATTTGATTCCACCAAAAGTTTGATCATAAAACAAATCTTTGATATTTTTTTGCTATTTATTTGATTTAATTTGACTTTTAAATGATAAAAATCAATATAAAATAAATAAATGAAGAAAATAATGTGTGAGTGCTAATTTGGGTCGTGGACCATGTCATAAGTGAGGTGCAAGCATAAAAAGTTAGGCCCATTTGGCAAAAAGTGCATCTTTGAGCATATTTGACTTTTGGCAATTTTGCAAAAATAGTCAACTTTGACAAGGCATATCTCCTCCAATTTTAACCCTAGAGAGGTGTTCTTAGACTTTTTAGAAATATTAGGATGTCCCCTAAACAACCCTTTTTTTCTCATCTCAATTGGGTCTTCCATGCTCATGTAAGAAGCTTTGACCCAAAAGGTATTTTTGTTGACTTTTCAAAAGAACCTATAATGTAGAAATTCATATCTTTTTGTGAGTGCATATTTTGAACTTGTGGGATGAATATGAATTGTAGGGAATTGCATCCTCTTTAAAATGAGCCTTGGATGGAAAATTTCTTATAAAGTATGAGGAAGTTATGCTTGGTCAAAGTTTGGTTGACTTTTCCTAAGAAACCCTAATTTAGCAACTTTTGGATTTTGATGAATTTAGGGCATTCCTTGAGGAATCATGATCAACCAATGATCAAATGATGGATATAACTTCAAAATGCTTATGTTGACTAAAAATCTTTAAGTTTGACTGTATGTGGGCCATAGTTGACTTTTGACCTAATACAGTCGATTCTCAAGCATCTGAGCAGTTGACTGAGCAAACTTCTTGTGCAAGGCTTGAAACTTGACATGGAGGGTCTTGAGAACATATTAGGACCATGGAGAGTATATGAGGTCTTTGGAGTTCACCTATATTGATAAAAATGGAAACCCTAGTTTGAGGCACATTTCCTTAGGAGAGAGTTTGTCTGGCCAATTCTTGGGCATCCTTGAGCAAGTTGAGGATCTCAATAGGCATGTGTTGAGTAAAATGAGAGGGAAAATTTTAGGGTACAAAAGCTTCCCCTATTTAATCTTCTTAAACCCGAGGATGTAGATTGGCTTGTCTGCCCTTCGTGATCTGAAGGTGGAAGATGATTGAACACTAGAGTGCCCAGAAATTTGCACTCGTATGAAGTGATACTTGATTTGGTGATATCGAATGGGCTTACAGATGACATTGGAAGTTGATGAAAAAAGATTGTCAAAGATGGGCTTCAGTTGTCCTTTACTCTACTGGGGAAATAACTCCTGCTTGAGGAACCAGAAGTGAACTGCATATCCGCTCAGGGTACATGTTGCGCAACAACTTACTGGGGAAAGGTTAAATCGATCGAAACTGGTCGGGTCCAAGTTTTACCGTGTTGTAAACTGCCGTCTGGAGATAAGAGAGAAGAAACCTGGATGGTAAGGTTGCTTCGAAATGAAAGCCTGGATAGTAGGGCTATGAGAAGGAACCTGGATAGCAGGGTTACTTCGAAATGAAATCCTGGATAGTAGGGATATGAGAAGGAACCTGGATAGTAGGGTTACTTCGAAATGAAAGCCTGGATAGTAGGGCTATGAGAAGGAACCTGGGTCGTAGGGTTACTTCGAGATGAAAGCCTGGATAGTAGTGCTGTGAGAAGGAACCTGGATAATAGGGTTACTTTGAAATGAAAGTCTGGATAGTAGGGCTGTGAGAAGGAACCTGGATAGTAGGGTTACTTCGAAATGAAAGCCTCAATAGTAGGGCTGTGAGAAGGAACCTGGGTTGTAGGGTTACTTCGAAATGAAAGCCTGGATAGTAGGGTTGTGATAAGGAACCTGGATAGTAGGGTTACTTCGAAATGAAACCTGGATAGTAGGGCTATGAGAAGGAACCTAGATAGTAGAGTTACTTCGAAATGAAAGCCTGGATAATAGGGCTATGATAAGGAACCTGGGTCGTAGGGTTTCTTCGAAATGAAAGCCTGGATAGTAGGGTTGTGAGAAGGAACCTAGATAGTAGGGTTACTTCGAAATGAAAGCCTAGATAGTAGGGTTGTGAGAAGGAACCTGGATAGTAGGGTTTCTTCGAAATGAAAGCTTGGATAGTAGGGCTATGAGAAGGAACCTGGATAGTAGGGTTACTTCGAAATGAAAGCTTGGATAGTAGGGCTATGAGAAGGAACCTGGATAGTAGGGTTACTTCGAAATGAAAGCCTGCATATATCAAAAATAAGTCATTGGACGTTCTTGCAAAATAAAATAGAAAAAGAAAAACGAATCGAAGTTTCTTGCGAAAATAATTTGTATTGATTTTTGAAGTTGGCATATAACAGGCGTTTTTGTACAGAGAGGCTGACGCTCTAGTAAGAGAACGCCGCCATAAAATATAAGCTATACAGATTTATGTAAAAGAAGAAAAAAAACAAAACAACTATGTGAAACAACCCCATTGGGTTCCAACTCTGCTATTGCCTTTATATCTTCAAGCGTCTCATCACTTTGCTACTTGGCCGAAAGTTGATTAGATGGATTGGTGCCGTTCGAGCTTGATAGTCGATACCGAAGTCTGGTCTCCAGATGATCCAATGAGACATAATGGTATTCTTTATATCCCTAACTTTCCTGGACCACCCTTTCGGGTTTTCAGTCCACCGGGATATCCTTTTTTTCCCAAGCCGCCCTTTCGGGTTTTCGACTTGCCGGGTGTACAAATTTTTCCATTTTCATCCCTTACTTTTGCCCGAACCCTTTTGGTTCTTCGGGAAGCCCTTATATTTGCCTAGGCCAGTTAACCTAGTGGGTCTTTTGATTAGACGTATGTGATACGGTGGGAGAACTGACTTGAGGGTTTTGCGTTTTATCACAAATGTTGCGGTTAGCAAGAGTCGCCAACGACTTTTCTTTTATCCAAAAGGAAAGGTGAAAAAGCACAGGAAAGACCTTTGAGATTGTTTCTTGAGTTCGGGGGGTAGATTATGAAAAGGGAAGGTATTAGCACCCTTTTCATCCATGGTTTTCCATGGGCTCTTAGTTACTTGCTAGATCACTTGCTTTTGTTGTTTGAAATTGTGTTTGGTGTGGTTTTGAAAGTATTTTGTAAAAGAGGCCATTTGTTTAGGCAATCTTTGTAATGATTCTCGTTCGTAAGAATGTATACAAAGATGTTTGTCTTTTTGAAAATGTTTTCAATGTTTGTAAAATGTTTGGAAATGTGTGTGTTTGTTTTGAAAATAGCAAGGATAGTTGTTTGGAAATAGATCAAGTAACTAGAAGTAATCTACCTACTCAAATGTCTTTCTTATGCATTTTCTATTCCTTTGACATTGTTGTCTTACCATTGATTTGGTAAGCAACCCTATCTTTGGATGTAAACGGGACGGGCGTGGGTCATCGTATAACCATGATTAGCAATATTGCAAAGTATCTTTGGCATTTTGAGGGACCAAGATCATTTTGTAAGGCAACTTTGAATAGCGTCATCGAGGGACTATGATCTCATATTTGTTTGTTTTGCCAAGATACTTCGCAAGCGTAATATGGCCATTTTGTATAAGGCAACCAAGTGGAGAAACCATAAGGATGCTTGTGTGCAAGTGTGTTATTTTAATGCTTTAATTTTGTCTTGGATTTAGGGTTTTCTATTTGATTTGTTTTTATCTTACCATACAAACCCTAATTACTAGCATGGTATATAAAAGCGGTAAATTGCGTAATTTAAAGATTATTACGCTATTACAATATTTTTATGGGAAATGGGAATACAAATTATGAATGGGGATTTGAAATAATGTAAATCTAATTAAGCTATTACAACCAAATCAAATTTGTACGAATATTGGAATAAACAAATACAATATTTAAATATGTAATATTATGTACATGCAAGAAAAAGATTTTGTTTTATTTTTATGTGAAAAGGAGTTTTAACCTAATCCTAAGAATTTAAGAAAAAGGAAATTAATTCTTAAAAAAAAAGGTTAACCCTAATTTCTAAATAAAAATAAAACTCTTTAAGTATTATCTTTTTATGTATTTTTTGTATTAAAATAATAAGTAATATTTGGTGAAAATATTTAGTCTTTTTATATGCCAAAAATAAATATTTACAAGTGTAAAAACAAAGGATAAAAATATATCTAAGTTTAATTTATTTTTTACAAGTTTATTTTTAAGAAAGATAATTAGTATATATCTAAAATAAAAATATATTTTTTTATATGAAAATAAAGTAAAATAAAATAAAATTAAATATATATCATATTTATGTTTTTTATGATTTTTTGTGTGTTAGAGAAAATATTTAATAAAACAAAAAAAGAAATAAAAGAAATAAAATAAAATATATGGGCCAGTGGTGCTGTAAGGAGACAAGGAGTAAGCTTTAGGAAAAAAACATAAGCCCAATGGAACAAAAAAAAGGCCAGCGCTGCATAGTAAGAAAAATGACAAAAAAAAAGTGAGAAAATAGGCAAAAGGCAGGCACCAAGGCTCGAACCCATGACCTTAGCAATTTCAGTGCGCTGCCTTTACACTGGGGTGGCTGTACATCCGTTAGTTTATATAAAACAATAAAAACATAACACAAACAGCTTCCTTGCCCTGTACTTCATCTTCTTCCTCAAACTGGCAAAACTCCTGTATCTTTCTCATTTCTCCATGAAAATGAAAACTTCCAACATGAAAATGATAGTACTCATTCCCACGATTTCAACCATGCAACTTATGGGAACTAACAATCAAAGATTAAAACGAATTTTGAAAGCCCTAATTTCTAACCTAATTTTTACAGGAATTTGAATGTTAAAATCCTCTATACATAATGATCAGAAATGAAATCTATGCACATGGTTAGCTTCAGCACTATAATATCTACATTTTTCTTTCATAAATCGTGGCCAATGGATGCCTGTATGAAGAGATAGAAGTTAGAATTCTTACCTCTTTTAGCTGAGATCATGAATGGAGTTTGAGTGAGATTTAGGAAGGCCTGAAGGTTTCTTGAGCTTGCTTGAACCTCCCTGAGTGTGTTCCAATCCTTGCCTTGCTTTGGAAGTGTCTGAAACTCTCTATCCAAGTCAACCTGCAAGCTTTGAAAACAAAAATGGCAGATGAAGAAGGAGGAGTTACAGTGCAGGGATGATGGTCTGGACCACTTAGATATCAAGTAGGTAAAGTGTTTGGATGATTAAAACTTGAAATGCACGAGCCAATTTGTGGATTGCTGTGATTATGCTTAAACTGCAAGTTTTTGACAGGTTTTTGGTGAGAGGGAGTGTTTGAGTGTTTCAACCCTTTTTCAATCGTCCTCTAAGTTGTAATGGGTTTGTGTGTTAGTATGGAAAAGATTTCAAGTCATCTCTTCAACAGATTTGTGAGTTGTAGCCTTTTTGCACACTTTCTTGCTTTTGAAGCAAAGTGAAGAGACAAGTCTTCTCATGCTTGTACTAGCTTGCTTGGAGTTGGTATAAGCTCTATACGAGTTTCTTTAGGTATGTAGGACTTGTGTGTGCAGAGAAGACAGGTCCAATGCTCAAGAATTGGAAAGTTGCAAAAGTGAAGCTTTTCCAAAATGACAATGGCAACTTTGTGCCATTTATGGAATTAAAGCTTGGATAAAGACTTTTGGGCTTGGATTAAGGCTTTGTAAACTGAGTAAGCATTAAATTATGGAGTAAGAAATAAGTTTGGGACCTGTAAAGCATGAATTAGGCAGCATAGGTACTGATTTAAATTTTGTTCTTCATGAAATGGTATAAATTTAAAGTGAGAAATTGCCAACTTCATCTCTTCGATTCTCCCTACTAAAAAATGATCTCAAGGAGTTCTGGGATATTTTGAAAAGATTGCAATGTTATCTATAACTCATCTTTGAAATGAAATTCAAGATTCCTCTTGGAACTAGGTAAAAAATTGCCATGAAGTTGGGTCCAAAACCTGCCTAAATTAGGGCAAAATTTCACTAAGTTATTTTAGTTCACGGGCATGTATTCACAAAATTATATCTTGAGATCCAAGCATCTGTAAGGAAAAATGTGTGAAGAAAAGTTGTAGATTTCATGTAGATCTACAACTTTCATGTTGGGAATTTCCTTTGAATCATCTTGTATCATGGTGAAAAAATGGCTTAAAGTTGAGAAAAAATAAGAAATTTTTTATACTTAGAAAAATTTCTAAGTTAAGAAAATTTCAAATTTTAAAACCAAATCTTAAATATTTGATTCCTTGATGAACAAGTTTCACATTTTCACATGTTTTTGATGAATTGTGATCCTTGGCACTTGATTTTGACCAAAAAGTCAAAGTTTGACTTTTCAGTGTACAGTTGAGTTTTGATCAGTTGACTGCAAATTTCATCTGTCTATCCAATGGATTTGAAATGTTTTGAACCATGTAATTAGGTCAAGATGATGAAATTGAACCATTGAAATCATGCTTCAAATCAAATGGTCATTTTCTAGGTCAAAAACCAGAAATTGCCCTTTCTCAGTCAAAACTCTAATTTTGACCATTTTGCCCTTTTGATGATTTGATCAAATTTCTTAAGGAATTGTGATCCAAACATGATCAAATGATACATATGATTATAAAATGTTGATGTGGATAAAAAATTATGAAGTTTGACGATAAATTGGCCATGGTTGACTTTTTCCCCAATACATCTGACTTTTAGATCAACTGTCCAATTGACTGATAAAAAATGTGGTTCAAGGCTTAAAACTTGTTATGAGTAATCTTAGAGGTCCATAATGATGTTTGAAAGTCATATGAAGCATTAATAGCCCAAAAATCCTTGGGCAAACTCAAACCCTAATTTTGGGTCATCAGTGTAAGATGAGATATCTTGAGTTGGTCAAACCCTAATGCAGTCTTGAGTTTAAGAGATCTTGTGAGGCAATCTTTGATAAGTGAGAGGGAAAATTTTGGGGTACAACAGATGCCCCTGTTCAATCTTCTTAAACCTGAAGAGTTAGATTGGCGAGTTTTGCCATTCGTGGCTCAAAGGTGAGAGAATGATTGGACACTAGAGTGCCCAGAAATTTGCACTCGACGATGTGTAGTTGATGGAATGGGCTTAAAGATGCCATTTGGAGAAGTGATAAAATCTTGTTGGAGATGGGATTGTAGATGCCATCCAAGAATGTTTGTTGAATTGTAAGTTGTAAGCTGAAAGAATAAGTATCAGAATTGCGTCCGTGTCTGGAGCGTATCCGTACTATATCTGAAAGTTGAATCTGAATGAGTATCAGAAGGGCATCTGTGTATGGAGCATATCCATACTGTATCTGAACTTGAAATCTGAATGAGTATCGGAATGGCGTCCGTGTCTGGAGCATATCTAAACTGTATCTGTACTTGAAATCTGAATGAATATCAGAATGGCATCCGTGTCTGGAGCGTATTTGTACTGTATCTGTACTTGAAATCTGAATGAGTATCAGAATGGCGTCCGTGTCTAGAGCATATCTGAATTGTATCTGTACTTGAAAGCTGAATGAGTATCAGAATGGCGTCCGCGTCTGGAGCGTATCCATATTGTATCTGAAAGTTGAATCTGAATGAGTATTAGAATGACATCCTGTATGGAGCGTATCTGCACTGTATCTGTACTTGAAATCTGAATGAGTATCAGAATGGCATCTGTGTCTGGAGCGTATCCATATTGTATCTGTACTTGAAATCTGAATGAGTATCAAAATGACGTCCGTGTCTGGAGCGTATCCGTACTGTATCTGAATTTGTAATGTTGTTAATGGTAGCTGTTAATCTTATCCTGAAAAGGGTAAAATGTTAGCTGAAACACAAAGTTATATTGCATGAAATGTATGATGCAATGTATTTGTTTTATCAATGTTTATGATGCAATGTATGCGTATGTAAGCTGATTTGCTGTTTTGATTGAGGAAAATAAATCCTTGAATGCTGCTGAGGATATGTTAAATTTCCATGTCTTGAAGTTGAAGTACTGACGAACTCTTGTTGATAGAAGTAAATTCCGTTGTAAGGGAAATGCCATGTACTGCTTGTAAGATCTGTTTGGGGAATCCTGAGAAATTTGACGATTTCTACTGGGGATTAATAAATTGAAATTTGTTCCGCTGGGGATTTAAATGATGTACCGTGGGGATTACTCATGGAATAGCATAGAGACGTTTTCATGTCCTTTCAACCTATCATTAGTTGTCTTTCTCATTTTGTTTATTTGTAAACAGTAATTATGTTCAAATGCATATGTTTATCAATGAATCATTGGACGTTTTTGCAAACAAAACAACAAGAGTAAACAAAAAGACAAATACTTTTTGCACTTTCAAAGGGGTATCTTTGTATTCACTTTGAATAAGTATTTTGTACAAAGGAGGCAATCATTTTAGTAAGAGAATGGTGCCATAAAACAAGAAAAATTTATACAAAGAAGGATAACTATGTGTAATAATTCCATGGAGTTCCCATTCTGCTATAGCCTTTTATATCTCTGAATATCTTGTCTATTTGTTGCTTCGTCCGAAGATGATTGAATTGATCAGAAACTTCGAGTTTTGTCAGTGGAAGCCAAAGGTTGTCCGTCAAGTGATCCAATGGGACATAGTCATACGCTTTAATTCCCTAACTTTTTCCTGGACCATCCTTTCGGGTTTTCAGTCCACCGGGAAACCCTTTTTTTCCCAAGTCGCCCTTTCGGGTTTTCAACTTGCGGGTGTACAATTTTTTTTATTTTTTTTATCCCTAATTTTTGCCCGAACCTTTTTGGTTTGCCGGGATGCCCTTGTTTTGCCTAGGTGTGTCAACCTAGCGGGTCTCTTAGGCGTAGTATCTTTTGACTATGTCCAAGTTTTCAGGGTGTGGCAGGTCGTCGCCATCCATGGTAGTCAAGATCATTGCCCCACCATAGAATATGCTCTTGATTACAAATGGTCCTTCGTAGGTAGGAGTCCATTTTCCCCTGGGATCACTTTGTGGCAGGATGATACATTTGATCATTAGATCCCCAACTTGATATACTTGGCGTCTAACTTTCTTGTTGAAAGCCTTGATCATCCGTTTTTGACACATTTGACCATGGAAAACAACAGTAAGTCTCTTTTCATCAATTAAGTTCAGTTGATCAAGTCGAGTTCGGATCCAATCGTCTTCATTCAAACCTGTATCCTTCATAATCCTCAGAGAGGGGATTTGGACCTCAATAGGCAAAACAACTTCCATACCATATACAAAAGAATAGGGTGTTTCCCCGGTTGATGTGCGAGCCGTGGTACGATACCCGTGGAGATCGAATGGTAACATCTCATGCCAATCTTTGTACGTGACTGTCATCTTTTGTATGATCTTTTTAATGTTTTTATTTGCAGCTTCAACAACACCATTCATCTTTGTCCAGTAGGGAGAAGAATTGTGATGCTGAATTTTGAATTGCTCGTACAAGGCGGTGATCAAAGTGTTGTTAAGATTTGTACCATTGTCAGTGATGATCCTTTCCGGGATACCATACCGGCAAATGAGATTTTGCTTGATAAAGCGGGCAACAACATTCTTGGTAACGGATGCGAAGGAAGCTCCTTCAACCCACTTGGTAAAATAGTCAATGGCCACTAGGATGAAACAGTGTCCATTAGAGGCTGTAGGCTTGATCTCTCCAATCATGTTAATTCCATACATAGCAAAGGGCCAAGGAGCCGTCAAGACATTCAGAGGAATTGGAGGTACGTGCATCTTGTCAGCATAAATTTGACACTTATGACAGGTCGGAGAGTGTTGATAGCAATCTACTTCCATGGTAGACCAATAATAGCCTGCCCGTAGGATTTTATTCGGCATCGTATGCCCACTGGAGTGGGTGCCAAAAGTACCTTCATGTAATTCAGCCATGATCTTTTCAGCCTCAATCTTATCCACACACTGGAGCAGAATGGATTCATGATTACGTTTGTACAGGATGCCATTACTCATGACTAACTTAGAAGAGAATCTCCTTCTGGATATTCTTGAGCCTCGAGATACCTCTTAACTTCATGAAACCAAGGCTGGTCCACTACCTCTTCAGTATTAATCTCGTGACAGTGTGCTGGTTCATCCATTCGTTCGATGGTTATATGGGGAGCCTCGTTATCCCAATTAAGTTTAAACATAAATGACATTGTGGCTAGAGCGTCTGCTAGCTGATTTTCTTCTCGCGGAAAATGCTCGAAGGTAATCTTCTCAAAATGTGGTAGCAATGTCAAAACATGTTCTTTGTAAGGGATAAGGTTTGGGTGCTTAGTGTCCCATTCCCCTTTGATCTGACTGATGACCAAAGCTGAATCTCCAAACACATCTAAAGATTTGATTCCCAAGTCTATGGCAGCTCTGAGACCAAAGATGCATGCTTCGTATTCGACCATGTTGTTTGTACAGTTGAAGCAAAGTCTGACAGTAAAGGGAGTATGACACCCTTCCGGAGATATGAGTACAACACCTATACCATTACCAAGTTCATTGGATGCCCCATCAAAGAACAAGGTCCATTGTGATCCTTGTTCAGGTCCGTCATATGGCCTGGTTTCTTCACAGTTGTCTAATGTCATGATGTCTTCATCCGGGAAATCAAACTTCATGGACTGATAATCTTCTACAACTTGGTGAGCGAGATGGTCAGCTAGCACACTGCCCTTTATAGCTTTCTGGATAGTGTACTGTATGTCGTATTCTGTTAGGATCATCTTCCATTTACCGGACTGTACTCCGAATGTGCACTTGTTTGGATTCAACCTTAACTTGTACTCCTTCAATCTCTCAAACAACTTTTGCAAGTGATCAAGGTTCTCCTCTTCAGTTTGTGATCGGGATATCATATCGTCTACGTAGACCTCTATTTCATGGTGTATCATATCATGAAACAAAGCTACCATGGCGCGCTGATAGGTGTCCCTAGCATTCTTCAGTCCGAATGGCATCACTTTATAGCAGAATATGCCCCACTGTGTGACAAATGTTGTTTTATCCATGTCCTCAAGTTCCATTTTGATTTGGTTATAACCTGAGAATCCATCCATGAAGGATAACACTTTGTGCTGGGCCGTATTGTCAACCAGGATATCGATGTGGGGGAGTGGAAAATCATCTTTAGGGCTGGCCCTATTCAAATCTCTATAGTCCACGCACATTCATACTTTGTCGTCCTTTTTGGGCACGGGAAAAATGTTGGCAACCCATTAGGGATAGGAAGTGACAGCCAAGAATCCAACATTGAATTGTTTCATGACTTCCGCTTTGATCTTCTCTGACATATCAGGTCTCATGCGGCGGACTTTTTGTTTTACTGGCGGACAGTCTTCTCTTGTAGGGAGACGATGTACCACGATGTCTGTATCAAGTCCTAGCATGCCTTCATATGACCAGGAAAAGATCTCCACATAATCATGCAACAGCTGAATCAGACGCTCCTTAACACTGGGCTCTAGATTGGCACCCACCTTGATTTCTTTTTTATCCTCCTCGGTACCCATATTGATTGTATCCACCGGTTCCTCATGAGGCTGAATAGCTCTTTCCTCTTGTTGTAGTAGTCTGGCCAGTTCCCCTGGTACTTCACAATCTTCCTCACCTTCGTTTTCGGCTTGGTAGATTAGATCCTCAGAGTCATAAAAGGCCATAACAATATCGTTACCCATGGGACCCGAAATGGAGGGGTACCTGCATTTGTGAGTGTGGGTGTGTGTAAGGGTATAGCCATCCTTAAAAATAAAATGTAAAAGAAAAACAATGAGCACAAAAAGTTTGTATGTGGAAAACGTCCATGATTCATTGAATGTCACATGAAAATGAAATAAAAACCCTTACAAATGGACCATTGTGCCTCGGGCAAGACACAAGGTTTTAAATGTGCGAATTGTTTGTGAATATTACAAGTCCAACAGAAATGTAAAGATAAATTACAGAGGGATGAAATTTATTGGGATAAAGTCTTTGGCTTCCCAATTGCAGAGTCCTCCATTGATAGTAGGAAAGATCCAATCCTCCAAGCTGCAATCCTTTTCATCATCTTCCACCGCATTGACCTCTCGGTTGCTAATCTTCAAGGGTGGCCCTCCAGCACGGGCACGACGCACAGCCTTATGAGCACTTGAAGTGAATCCTACGCCAAACTTGTCAGATTTAACGGAATATCTGAAAGTTTCCCCCAGATGGTGCATCCTCCTTCCTCTACTACTGCTTTGGCGTCTTTTAGAGATGACATTTGAAGCGGAGGTCTTGTAATCTTGGGAATCTGGGATACAGTCTTGGTTACTGCTACCTCTTGGGGGACTTCTTCGAAATGTTGAAAAGGAGTTTCAATGAACTCGCCATCCAATTCCACATACCTGAAGGAATTGAGGTGGCTAATCATATATTCTTCCTCTCAGTGGATAGTGATAATCTTTCCCTGGACCGGATATTTCAACATCTGGTGCAGTGTAGAGGTGACAACACCGACATTATGGATCAACGGCCGTCCTAGCATACAAGAGTAAGAGGGGTGGATGTCCATTACATAGAAGGTTGAATTGAAAGTTTGAGTCCCAACCTTTATGGGGATATCCACTTCCCCGTGAACCACCCTCTTTGAGCCATCAAATGCTCTCACGACTATGTTACTGGGTTTCAATGTTAATCCTTCGCAGTCTATTCTGTCAAGAGCTTTCTTCGGTAAAACATTCAAATATGAGCCAGTGTCCACCAAGACATGGGCTAGAGTTGTTCCTCTACATTCCACAGATACATGCAGTGCCTCGTTGTGCTTTCTTCCCCTTGATGTCAGATCAGCATCCGAGAATCCTAGGCCATTATCCGCCGTCAAACTGGCCACACAATCTTGAAATTGGTCAGCAGGCATCTCTTGAGGCACATGGGTTGTCTTCAGAAACTTCACCAGGGCTTTCGCATGTGCCTCAAAGCACAGTAACAACGCCAGCATGGAGATTTTGGAGGGAGTTTTCCCCAACTGTTCAACTACGTCGTAGTCGCTCTTCTTTATTATTCTCAAGATCTCCTCCATTTCCTTCTTGGAGGTTTCAGGGATAGTCAGTGGTTGAGCCTTCGTCTGGACAGGCTCTTCTTGAATACTTTTTCCTCGATTTTCAGCAGTAGGGGTGTTGGTAGGGATAATAGCAGGGGATGTGTCGTCTTTGTCAATAGGAGCACTTGTAGGTATGATTATTGGTACGGAAGTCACCTTTGGAGAAGCCACGGGTCCAAAAACTACCTTTGGGGGGGGGGGGCAATTTCTAGAGAGAAGATTATACCGCTTCGGGTAATCTTACTGGTTCCGGCAATATTGCTAATGTTGGAGTCTTCTTCTTCAGAGCTCATCTCTTTGGCGTCTAGCCCATCTTGTTTGATGCCATGGTAATAAATGTCCCCACCGTAATTCCACGGCACAGTTTTGTCTGATTCATACGGGACTGGCCCAGGCATTACGATTATAAGAGGAGTAGTTTTTCGAACCGATGTAATCCTAACGGGTCTTTTGGGGACCCTGGAAGAATTGGCGGAGATGGTGATGATTGAAACGTCTTCAATAGGAACAGGTAAAACAGGAGTACTTTCAAACAAAATCTCTTTGTTGTCTATCAAGCATTGAATGCCTGTTTTTAACAAAGGGAAAACAGTTGGTGAGGATACGCAGAGATGGTAGTCTTCATTACAACCCGGGAATACACCGGATTTCAACAAGTTTATCTTAATGATTGGGAGTGGAGTCAAGAGTTCATCGATTGTGGTAACAAACAAATCTTCTTCAACGACATTAGTGTGGTGACCATGTCTAGGCATAGGAGCAGAAATGACGTTTGGCTTCTCGGGCGCATCAAACTCAATCTCTTTTGCATCTATAAGGTCTTGAATCTTGTTTTTCAGGGCCCAACAGTTGTTAGTGTCATGACCCGGACTTTTGAAATGATATGCGCATATGGCATTTGGGTGATAATGAGGGGACGCTGTGTTGGGGTTCTTTGGAGCTTCTTTTAAAGTTACCAAATTGGATTTCATAAGGTGCGGTAAAACCTGGGATAGGATCATATTGATTCTGGTGAATTGTCGAACTGGCCTTTCCACCCTCGGTTGATTACTTCTTGGTTGATCAGATGTAGGCTTTGGGATCATAACAACTCCTACCATTGGTCGACGTTCAACTCTCCCTTGGTTCCTTTGTGAGTAAACAGTAGATACCTCCTTCTTCCCAGTGAAAGGATTTCTCACAGCTGTAGAGGCAGAAGAAATCCTTTTGAATGTTTCCACTTTTTATGCCAGCTTCCACCCTCTCTCCAGTTAGTATTAACTCAGTAAATCCTGCAGATGAGCTTCCAATCAGATGGTTGAAGAAAGGGCCTGATAGAGTTCCTAAGAGCATATCCACCAACTCCCTTTCAGACAGAGGGGGTTGAACTCTTCCAGCTAGATCTCTCCACTTCTGCGCGTAATCCTTGAAACCCTCATTGGAAGCCATGGCCATACTCTAAAGTTGAGTACGGGTAGACGCCAAATCTGCATTATATTGGTATTGCTTATAGAAAGCTGCAGCAAGATCTTCCCAATTATGGACGTTGGCCCTTTCCAATTGGTAAAACCAATCGAGTTGTGTTCCAGATAGGCTATCTTTGAAAAAGTGCACCCACAAGTCTTTATCGCCGGAGTGCGGATGGATCTTTCTCACATATGATCGGAGGTGCATCTTAGGGCATGACACTCCATCATATTTTGCAAACAAAGGTACTTTGAACTTTGGGGGAATCACAATCCCTGATACTAGTCCCAAATCTTCAAAATCTAAGCCCAGTACCCTTTGTATTTCCATAGCGCTCAAACGCTCTTCAAGATGTCCGTACTTATCATCAACCGGAGGATACCGTTCTTCAGAGTAGTCTTCCTCTTCTTCCTCCATGGATGCTGGGTCGTTGTTCACTTCCTGGGTTTGATTATCCCCTTCGCCTGATGATGTCGCAAAGTCCAAAGTTCGTATGGTTTGTCCTTTAAACCTTCTCCCCATGATTACAACACCAGTTGGTTTCTTCACTTTCTTCTTCTTTTCTTTGGCCAACAGAGTCTTCAACTCCTCTTGTCCTTTGGCTAGGGTCATGAGTAACTGTTGAAACTGCATGTTTTGAACTTGAAGATCTTTGACTGTCTGTTCGAGATCCATCTTACTGAAATAAATAGTAGAGAGATGAGGAAACTCGTTGCAAAAGACATGTTCATGTTATGATGAATGATATGTGCATATGTAATGTTTTCAAGGATTTTTAAAGATTCAAGTTCATTTTAGACAAAAAGAAACACACGTTATATTAATAAGATAGAGTTTGAGTACATCAATGCCCCTTGGGCAAAATAATACAACACTCTAAGATAAAAAAGTAGTGTGCATCCTCTTTGGTGCAATGTAGGCATTTAGAGTCTGCTCCTCATGAAGTAGCCTAGTGAGTTCCAAAACCTTCTTCTCGCTTGCGTAGAATTGGGCTTTAAAAGTATCTCGCTCTCCTTTGAGCTGTATCCAATCCCTTTGTAGGTCTTCAAGAGATGTGGGCATGTCAGGGTGTAGGATAGTGTATGGAACCTCTCATTCCTTAACAAGCTCAATGATCACCGGGAGAATGGAAGGATAAGGCATCATAAGACTTTGAGTGCGAGTTCATACCCACTTGAGGTAAGGCTTAAGAGGGATGGAATTATTGTGTCCCAAATTCTTGCTATCCACCTTGTTTAGCATCCTCCAAGCTCAGATGAATCTTTGGCAAAGACCTTGATCGTCGTTGTCGTAGTCGAATACCAAGCCTTGAATCAGCATCTCGTGTGGGCCATCCCTTCGGGCATAACCAAATTGTCTTAGAGCTAAGCATGAGTTGTAGGTGATGCCTCCCCTATTGCCAAATAGAGGTACATTATGGAATTCCCCACAACGGTCAACAATGATAACATTCTCTTTGGATCGGGAGCACCAATGAATATCTGAATGTTTGAGCGTCATTAACCTTTGTGACCACCTTAATCCTTGCTCATTATTTAAGACTGATTGGGGAAGATGAGAAATAAACCATCTTGCCAGGAGAGGAGTGCAACACATAAGGACACCTCTTTTCCTCATTGTGCAAGTGTGAAAAGAGTGTAGGACATCCCCTAGCAATGTAGGCACCGGGTTGCGTGATATGAAGATTTTGATGGCGCTCACATCTATGAGTTGGTCAGGATTGGGAAACAAAACCATCCCATAGATAAGGAGAGCCACAATTTCCTCAAAAGCTTGCAAGTCTAAGGAATTCCAACAACTTTGAGCTTTCTCAAACAGAAACTTTGCTAAGAAGCCTTTGACACCACTTCTAGTTTCCCAATGAGTTGTGACATCAGATGAGTGCAAGTGCAGAGCTTGAGCAATCTCTTCTGACTTTGGGTCTCTTTCTGTACCGTTGAAAGGTAGTTGATTGAGAATAGGAATCCTCAAGAGTTGAGAGAATTCTTCCAAAGTGGGCACAAGCTGATAGTCGGGAAATGTGAAGCAATGGTGCAAAGGATCAAAGAACTGGAAGAGCACCTTCATCATATCCTCATCTATGTTGGAGGTGACCAAGTTGAGTAGATGACCATGCCTCTCGGTGAATGGAGAGTTCTACGAGATCCTTGAAGCTAGCTCCTTGAGTTGTGGAGGAATTCTTACAAGGTTGACTTGGATAGTTTTCCTGCGGAGTGAATCCATATCCTACAAAACAAGAACATAGATGAATCTCCAAAATCCTAGAAATGGTTAGTGGATGCACATGATGCTCATGATGTCCATGATGTTATGTACAAGTATGTATATACAAGCAAAAAAACAAGTTCTTAGTTTAGGCTTGCATGGGGTTTTATAGGTAAGTACCCTCTTAAAGTTTAGTTGGCTTAAACATGTCCTAGTAATAGTAATCGGGTTCTAAGGAGCTCAATATCACCAGATTGTTTCCTTGGTCATTGTTTCAGCTCAAGCCTCTTTAATGGCGACCGAAATATCCCAAGAAACCAACCCTCAATGACTGTAGTATCGAGTATCTACCAACTTCAGACTGCACCAAATCCGGTCATCTCACTACATCCTAAAGGCCAAGTTGGTCAAGTAAAAGGTTCTAGAAGTTCATTAGTGCTTCATGACATCACTCAGCGGCCCCGTATTCTCTTTGATTGACTCAAAGGCTACCGGTACCCCCAAATATGTCGCACTAACATAGCTATTACTTAGACCATGTCGGTATACCCTGCACAGTTTCCACAACGTATTGCTATTTACCTATAATGTATCCCAAATCCGGGTAGAGGATTCAAACCCAAACAAAGAACCATAATGTAAAGTATACAAGTCAAACAATGTAAGCAAATAAATGTAATCTAGCCCTAAGGTAACCCCAGATTCCATAGGTAATCCCCAACAGAGTCACCAGTTCTGTGATACGGTGAGAGAACTGACTTAAGGGTTTTGCGTTTTATCGCAAATGTTGTGGTTAGCAAGAATCGCCACCGACTTTTCTTTTATCCAAAAGGAAAGGTGAAAAAGCACAGGAAAGACCTTTGAGATTGTTTCTTGAGTTCAGGGGGTAGATTATGAAAAGGGAAGGTATTAGAACACTTTTCATCCATGGTTTTCCATGGGCTCTTAGTTACTTGCTAGATCACTTGCTTTTGTTGTTTGAAATTGTGTTTGGTGTGGTTTTGAAAGTATTTTGTAAAAGAGGCCATTTGTTTAGGCAATCTTTGTAATGATTCTCATTCGTAAGAATGTATACAAATATGTTTGTCTTTTTGAAAATGTTTTCAATGTTTGGAAATGTGTGTGTTTGTTTTGAAAATAGCAAGGATAGTTGTTTGGAAATAGAGCAAGTAACTAGAAGTAATCTACCTACTCAAATGTCTTTCTTATGCATTTTCTATTCCTTTGACATTTTTGTCTTACCATTGATTTGGTAAGCAACCCTATCTTTGGGTGTAAACGGGACGGGCGTGGGTCATCATATAACCATGATTAGCAATATTGCAAAGTATCTTTGGCATTTTGAGGGACCAAGATCATTTTGTAAGGCAACTTTGAATAGCGTTATCGAGGGACTATGATCTCATATTTGTTTGTTTTGCCAAGATACTTCACATGCATAATATGGCCATTTTGTATAAGGCAACCAAGTGGAGAAACCCTAAGGATGCTTGTGTGCAAGTGTGTTATTTTCATGCTTTGATTTTGTCTTGGATTTAGGGTTTTCTATTTGATTTGTTTTTATCTTTCCATACAAACCCTAATTACTAGCATGGTATATAAAAGCGGTAAATTGCGTAATTTAAAGATTACTACGCTATTACAACATTGTTATGGGAAAGGGGAATACAAATTATGAATGAGGATTTGCAATAATGTAAATCTCATTAAGCTATTACAACCAAATCGAATTTGTACGAATATTGGAATAAATAAATACAATATTTAAATATGCAATATTATGTACATGCAAGAAAAAGATTTTGTTTTATTTTTATGTGAAAATGAGTTTTAACCTAATCCTAAGAATTTAAGAAAAAAGAAATTAATTCTTAAAAAAAAAGGTTAACCCTAATTTCTAAATTAAAATAAAACTCTTTAAGTATTATATTTTTGTGTATTTTTTGTATTAAAATAATAAGTATTATTTGGTGAAAATATTTAGTCTTTTTATATGCCAAAAATAAATATTTACAAGTGTAAAAACAAAGGATAAAAATATATCTAAGTTTAATTTATTTTTTACAAGTTTATTTTTAAGAAAGATAATTAGTATATATCTAAAATAAAAATATATATTTTTTTATGTGAAAATAAAGTAAAATAAAATAAAATGCAATATTTATCATATTTATGTTTTTTATAATTTTTTGTGTGTTAGAGAAAATATTTAATAAAACAAAAAAAAGAAATAAAACAAATAAAATAAAATATATGGGCCAGGGGTGCTATAAGGAGACAGGGAGTAAGCTTTAGGAAAAAAAACATAAGCCGGAACAAAAAAAAAGCCCAGCGCTGCATAGTAAGAAAAATGACAAAGAATGTGAGAAAATAGGCAAAAGGCAGGCACCAAGGCTCGAACCCATGACCTTAGCAATTTCAGCGCGCTGCCTTGCCACTAGGGTGGCTGTACATCCGTTAGTTTATATGAAACAATAAAAACATAACACAAACAACTTCCTTGCTCTGTACTTCATCTTCTTCCTCAAGCTGGCCAGAACTCCTGTATCTTTCTCATTTCTCCATGAAAATGAAAACTTCCAATATGAAAATGATAGTACTCATTCCCACGATTTCAACCATGTAACTTATGGGAACTAACAATCAAAGATTAAAACGAATTTTGAAAGCCCTAATTTCTAATCTAATTTTTACAAGAATTTGAATGTTAAAATTCTCTATACATAATGATCAGAAATGAAATCTATGCACATGGTTAGCTTCAGCACTATAATATCTACATTTTTATTTCACAAATCGTGGCCAATGGATGCCTATATGAAGAGATAGAAGTTTGAATTCTTACCTCTTTCAGCTGAGATCATGAATGAAGTTTGAGTGAGATTTAAGAAGGCCTGAAGGTTGCTTGAGCTTGCTTGAACCTCCCTGAGTGTGTTCCAATCCTTGCCTTGCTTTGTAAGTGTCTGAAACTCTCTATCCAAGTCAACCTGCAAGCTTTGAAACAAAAATGGAAGATGAAGAAGGAGGAGTTACAGTGTATGGATGATGGTTTAGATCACTTAGATATCAAGTAGGTAAAGTGTTTGGATGATTAAAACTTGAAATGCACGAGCCAATTTGTGGATTGCTGTGCTTATGCTTAAACTGCAAGTTTTTGACAGGTTTTTGGTGAGAGGTAGTGTTTGAGTGTTTCAGCCCTTTTGAAATCGTTCTCTAAGTTGTAATGGGTTTGTGCATTAGTATGGAAAAGATTTCAAGTCAGCTCTTCAACAGATTTGTGAGTTGTAACCTTTTTGCACACTTTCTTGCTTTTGAAGCAAAGTGAAGAGACAAGTCTTCACATGCTTGTACTGGCTTGCTTGGAGTTGGTATAAGCTCTATACAAGTTTCTTTAGGTCTGTAGGACTTGTGTGTGCATATAAGACAGGTCCAATGCTCAAGAACTGGAAAGTTACAAAAGTGAAGCTTTTCCAAAATGGCAATGGCAACTTTGTGCCATTTATGGAATTAAAGCTTAGATAAAGACTTTTGGGCTTGGATTAAGGCTTTGTCAATTGAGTAAGCATTAAATTATGGAGTAAGAAACAAGTTTGGGACCTGTAAAGCATGAATTAGGCAGCATAGGTACTGATTTGAATTTTGTTCTTCATGAAATGGCTTGAATTTAAAGTGAGAAATTGCCAACTTCATCTCTTCGATTCGCCCTACTAAAAAATGATCTCAATGAGTTCTTGAACATTTTGGAAATATTTCAATATGCTCTATAACTCATCTTTGAAATGCAATTCAAGATTCCTCTTGGAACTATGTGAAAAATTTCCATGAAGTTGGGTCCAAAACCTGCCTAAATTAGGGCAAAATTTCACTAAGTTATTTTAGTTCATGGGCATGTATTCACAAAATTATATCTTGAAATCCAAGCATATTTATGGAAAAATGTGTGAAGCAAAGTTGTAGATTTCATTGAGGTCTACAACTTTCATGTTGGGAATTTCCTTTGAATCATCTTGTATCATGGTGAAAAAATGGCTTACAATTGAGAAAAAATAAGACATTTTCTATACTTAGAAAATTTTCTAAGTTAAGAAAATTTCAAATTTTAAAACCAAATATTAAATCTTTGATTCCTTGATGAACAAGTTTCAAATTTTGACATGTTTTGATGAATTGTGATCCTTGGCACTTGATTTTGACCAAAAAGTCAAAGTTTGACTTTTCAATATACATTTGACTTTTAATCAGTTGACTGCAAATTTCATCTGTCTATCCAATGAATTTGCAATGTTTTGAACCATGTAATTAGGTCAAGATGATGAAATTGAACCATTGAAATCTTTCTTCAAATCAAAAGGTCATTTGCTAGGTCAAAAACTAGAAATTGCCCTTTCTCAATCAAAACCCTAATTTTGACAATTTTGCCCTTTTGATGATTTGATCAAATTTCTTGAAGAATTGTGATCCAAACTTGATCAAATGATACATATGAGTCTAAAATGTTGACGTGGATAAAAATTATGAAGTTTGACTGTAAATTGACCATGGTTGACTTTTTCCTCAATACAACTGACTTTTAGGTCAATTGTCCAATTGACTGATCAAAAATGTGGTTCAAGGCTTAAAACTTGTCATGAGTAATCTTAGGGGTCCATAATGATGTTTGAAAGTCATATGAAGCATTAATAGCCCAAAAATCCTTGGGCAAACTCAAACCCTAATTTTGGGTCATCAGTGTAAGATGAGATGTCTTGAGTTGGTCAAACCCTAATGCAGTCTTGAGTTTAAGAGATCTTTTGATGAAATATTTGATAAGTGATAGGGGAAATTTTGGGGTACAACAGCGTAGTATCTTTTCTCTATGTCTGCATTGACAGGGTGGGGAAGGTCGTCACCGTCCATGGTGGTTAGAATCATAACTCCACCCGAGAAAATGTTCTTAACCACAAATGGTCCTTCGTACGTGGGGGTCCATTTGCCCCTGGGATCACCTTGCGGCAGTATGATGTGCTTGATCACTAGATCCCCGACTTGATATTCTTGACGTCTGACTTTCTTGTTAAAAGCCTTGATCATTTCGCTTTTGATACGTCTGACCATGGCAGATAGCAGTAAGTCTCTTTTCATCGATTAGATTTAACTGATCAAGTCAGGTTCGGATCTAGTCACCCTCGTTTAAACCCGCATCCTTCATAATCCTGAGAGAAGGTATCTAGACCTCGATGGGTAGGACTGCCTCCATGCCATATACCAGAGCGTAGGGTGTTGCCCCTGTCAATGTCCGTGCTGAGGTACGGTACCCATGAAGAGCAAATGGTAATATCTCATGCCAGTCTTTGTATGTCACCGTCATCTTCTGTACAATCTTCTTGATGTTCTTGTTAGCCTCTTCAATAGCGCCATTCATCTTCGGCCGGTAGGGAGAAGAGTTATGATGTTGTATATTGAATTGCTTACAAAGCTCAGTGATCATCGTGTTGTTGAGATTTGTACCCTTGTCAATAATAATTCTTTCTGGCACACCATATCGATAGATCAGATTATGTCAGATAAACCACGCCACGACGTTCTTGGTTACTGTAGCAAAAGAGGCTGCCTCAACCCACTTCGTGAAGTAATCAATGGCTACTAGGATGAAGCAATGTCCATTGGAAGCGGTGGGCCTGATTTCTCCAATCATGTCGATGCCCCACATTGCAAAGGGCCACGGAGCTGTCAAGATGTTTAAGGGGACCAGAGGCACATGCACCTTATCAGCGTAGATTTGGCACTTATGACAAGTTCGAGAGTGCTGATAACAATTGGCTTCCATAGTGGACCAGTAGTATCCTGCCCATAGGATCTTTTTAGCCATGGTGTGTCCACTAGAATGGGTTCCGAAGGTGCCTTCATGTAGATCTGTCATGATCCTCTCTGCTTTACTCTTGTCTACACACTGTAGTAGTGTGGAGTCATGGTTGCGTTTATAGATGATTCCATTACTGAGGAAGAACTTTGCAGCGAACCTTCTCAGAAACTTCTTATCGTTGATAGATTCCCCTTCGGGATACTCTTGAGCCTCGAGATACCTTTTTACTTCGTGAAACCAGGGTTTGTCTGCCACTTCTTCGGTATCGATTTCACAGCAGTATGCTGGTTCATCCAACCTCTCAATGGTGATTTGGGGAGCTTCATTGTCCCACCTGATCTTGAACATTAACGACATAGTAGCTAGCGCGTCCGTTAACTGGTTATCCTCTCATGGGAAATGTTCAAAAGTTACCTCCTCAAAGTGTGAGAGCAATGTCAGTACGTACTCTTTGTATGGGATGAGATTCAGGTGTTTCGTATCCCACTCGCCTTTGATCTGACTTATCACCAAAGCGGAATCCCCGAATACATTCAAGAACTTGATCCTTAGGTAAATAGCATCCCTAAGACCCATGATGCATGCTTCATACTCCGCCATGTTGTTGGTGCAGTTGAAACATAATCGGGCAGTGAACGAAGTATGACAACCCTCGGGAGATATGATTACAGCGCCAATGTTGTTACCCAGTGCGTTTGAGGCTCCATCAGAATACATAGAACATCGGGATCCCTCCTCAGGTCCTTCATCCAGTACAGTTTCTTCATAGTCAGTCACCAACATAATATTCTCATCTGGGAACTCAAAATTCATGGACAGGTAGTCATCCACGGCCTGATGAGCCAAATGATCAGCCAAGACACTTCCCTTAATTGCTTTTTGGGTTGTGTATTGGATGTCGTATTTGGTTAAGATCATCTGCCATCTTGCTATTCTTCCGGAGAGGGCAGGTTTCTCGAAAATGTACTTGATCGGATCCATCTTCGATATCAACAAGGTAGTGTGAGTCAGCATATACTGTCTCAGCCGGCGAGCAGCCCATGCCAAAGCACAACAATTTTTCTCAAGCAGTGAGTATCTTGTCTCACAGTCGGTAAACTTTTTGCTAAGGTAGTATATTGCATGTTCTTTTCGACCAGACTCGTCATGCTGCCCCAGCACACACCCCATTGAATTATCTAGCACTGTCAAGTACAATATCAAAGGTCTTCCTTCAACTGGAGGCATCAGAATTGGTGGTTCTTGAAGGTATTCCTTGATTCTTTCGAAAGCAATCTGGCATTCATCATTCCACTTTAGCACTTGATCTTTTTTCAGAAGTTGAAGATTGGCTCACAAGTAGCAGTTAGATGTGAAATAAACCTGGCGATATAATTCAGGTGTCCCAAGAAACCTCTAACTTCCTTCTCTGTACGGGGATCTGGAATTTCTTGTATAGCCTTTACCTTTGCAAGATCTACTTGGATTCCTTTGTTGCTAACAATGAAACCCGGAAGTGTACCAGACCTTACCCCGAAGGTACACTTGTTCAGATTCAACCTCAGCTTATATATCCTCAACCTTTCGAACAACTTTTGTAGATGATCAAGGTGCTCTTCCTTGGTTTAAGACCTGGCTATCATGTCATCAACATAGACTTTGATCTCGTGGTGAATCATATCATGGAACAAAGCGACCATGGCGCGCTGATAAGTTACCCCAACATTCTTCAACCCAAAAGGCATCACTTTGTAACAGAAGGTGCCCGACTGTGTGACGAAGGTCGTATTCTCCATGTCTTCTGGAGCCATCTTGATCTGGTTGTAGCCAGAGAAACCGTCCATGAAGGAGAAGATTTTGTATTGCGCGGTGTTGTCGACCAGAACATCAATGTGAGGAAGAGGGAAGTCATCCTTGGGGCTTGCCCTATTCAGATCTCTATAATCTATACACATCTGTACCTTACCGTCCTTCTTAGGTACCAGAACGATGTTGGCAACCCACTGTGGATAATAAGTGACAGCTAAGAATCCTGCGTCGAACTGCTTCATGATCTCTGCCTTGATCCTCTATGACATTTCATGGTGCATACGACAGACCTTCTGTTTAACCAAAGGACAGTCTTCTTTAGTCGACAGGAAGTGTACCATAATATCAGTGTCCAAACCAGGCATGTCTTCATAGGACCAGGCGAGGATCTCAACATAGTCATGTAACATCTGTATCAACCTCCGTTTGACGCTAAACTCCAGATTTGCACCTATTTTAACCTCTTTTCTGTCTTCCTCAGTACCCAATTTCACTGTCTCAACCGGCTCTTCATGAGGCTGTATGGCCCTTTCTTCCTGCTGTAATAGTCTAGCAAGTTCTCCAAGCACCTCACAATCATCCTCACCTTCGTCTTCGGCTTGGTTGATCGGATTTTTGAAGTCATAACTGGCAATAGCAGAGCTGTTACCAATGGGATCCAGAGGGGATATGGATCTGCATTATGATACGTGAGTGTGTGTGTGATCGGTGGATCTGGAACTGACTGTTTTAAAGCTGGTTCGCGAAATGTCGCGGAAGCAAGAGTCGCCACCGTCTTTTATTTTCTCCAATAGGAAAGGACAAAAGCACAGAAAAATTCCTTTAAAGAGATTGCTCTCGGTTCGGGAGGTAGGTTATAGAAAGGGAAGGTGTTAGCACCCTTTCTATCCATGGTTATCCATGGGCTCTTAGGTACTTGCTCCATGTGTTTTCAAAATTGTTTACTTGCTTTTCAATGTGGGTTTCAAAAATATTCTTTGAAAAAGTTTCAATTCAACTCGTACGTCAGAGTGTTTGAAAAGTTTGTTTTGAAAGTTTTTTGAAAGTGTTTGGTGTGAAAAGAGTTTTTGTTTTGTTTGAAATTAGAGCAAGTACCCTTGAGAACCTACCTACCCTAAGGAATTCGTCTGTGTAAATGTCCTTTGAAGTAGTGCCATCCCACCATTGAGAGGTAGGTAGCACCACCGTTGGAGGTGTTCGGGTCAATTTGAGTTTTAGGGACGTGGTGGTCACCAGAGCAATAGTAGGACACCTTAGAAGCTACCCTTATGCCATTGATCCTTTATTTTCCGAGGCAACCGTTTCGAGGCAACTGGATCATGTCATGGACATAAGGACTTACTAAAACGTCCTATACTCGACGACCACCTTTCGAAAGGCAACAGTGAGGCGTACCCTAGGGGTGGTGGGTGCGAATTGTGTGTCATTTTCAGTTTATTGTTTGTCTTGTCATGCATTGGTGATCTAACGATTCGATTTTATTTTTGGGCATTCATTCTTTCATGTTATTGTTTAACAGTTAAATGTGCGGGAATTTAAAGTGCGGAAAAGATAAAAGTCCTACGCTATTACAAAGGCGAGGGTCTACAACGCCAAATTAATCCAGACCCGTTTTAAAATAAATTGCAGAAAAGAAATGTCTAATAGCTATTACACGGCTTTGGTACATATACATAATTATTTACAAAAGAAATAAATGAAACGCGCGAAAAAAAAGAAAATAATCAAATGCGAGGGCGTTGAACCCTTTAAAAGAATTAAAATAATTAAGTTATCTAAAATTAAAATTAAATGAAAAATGGTATTTTTGTGTTTTTTAGATTTAAAAGAAAAAAAAAAGAAAAGTTAATTAAAATTAAAATCCTAGCTCTAATGTCTTTTAAGTTTATTATGAAAATATTGACTTTTAACCTAATTTAATTCTAAATTAATTTATGTGCATTAAATAAATAAATAATATTATTATTAAAAAAAAGAAAATAAAAAGTTATTAAACCTAAACTCTATTTTTTTGGATTTTAGTTATTAAAAGAATTAAAATCTAACCTAAAATGTAACCCTAGTTTAATTATGAAAAACACTAATACTATGGCAAAAAACAAGGAAAGTTAAAAGGAAAAAGTCATTAATCTAATTCTATGTTTTTGTTTTTGATTTTTATTAAAAGGAATTAAAGTTGAAAACTTAATTAAAACTAAACATTTTACATGTTATTATTTATACAAAAAAAACAATATTTAAAATAAAATAATTATTAAAATTTTTGACTTTTCTGATTTTTTTGAATGTTTTTTATATTTTATAGTAAAAATAAACTAATTATGTTGAAACAATAAAATAAATAAAATAGCAAAAATAAAGGTAAGAAGAAAAATATAAAACATGCAAACCAGGGGGGGGGGTAACCCCAATTTGGAGGGTCCAGGCCTGGAATTTGGCCTATTAGACTTTGAAGTCCATTGACCTTTTGGCTTGTGTATCAGTGCATTGACTTTTGTTCATGGTGCACCTTGACTCTGAGCCCTTGGATGATCATCTGGGACACGTGTATGTCTTGAGGACGGAGGCATATGGTGTACCTGGAAGTTAGTAAAGCATAGAATTTTGTTTTGAAAAATAATGTGGAAATTGGCCAGACCTGGGACTTGAACCCAGGTCATGAGAGTCATACGTACGCTTCCTTGTCCACTGAGCCAGTTGTGTTTCAATTAACATATAATATAATAAAAATAATATAAAAGAAAAGTGGCACAACTCTTGGAACGCGCGCGAATTTTTAAACCTCCCAATCCCTGCATGCCACCACATCATCATCTTCGTTCTTCTTTTTTTCTGAAACACAAAAAGCAATAAGCAACGGTTTTAACCCGTTGCTATAGAAGGCATGTTAGAAAATAGCGATTAGGATCCTGTTGGACATAAATTGTTTGCGAGGCATGTTTCTTGTTCGTTGGAGCACGCTGATTGCAATGGTAGTGATCTTGAGGCTTGATTTTACTCTGTTCTAAAAGCCCTAATTCAAAAAGCTGGAAACCCTAAAAACCAAACATGGTAACTTGGCCAAAAGTGCACGAAAATTCAATTAACAGTTATGGTTAGCTTAGAAACTTCACATGGAACAAGAATATACAATTGAAATGCAATGAAGATGCTTAAAATGGAGAGTACGATTTCAAAAAATTTGCTGTACAGTTTGGGTTGTAGCAACTGTTTCTTCGCGTTTTGATTGAAGTTAGGGGTTGGGACGTGTTCAGTGATTGTCCAGGATGCTAATGGGAAAAGAATTAAGGCTTCAAAGATTGTCTAGCACTGATTTCAGATTTGTGTTTTTGTCCAAAATTTTCAATCCCTCAATGCTTGTTTGGGCGCAGCTTATAATGTCTTAGGCCTAGGGTTTGACTCAGTGATGATCATGGAATGGAATTGGCTTGCTAACTCACCTTAATTCATGCTTGGGAAAGAATAAGTCCTAGGGTTTTCATCCTTAACCATTTTCCTCCTTTTTAGCCAAAACCTAGACCTAGTGTGCAAATGAACCCTAGCCTGATTTCTTGAGTTGGTTCATGATACATAGAAATTGTCCAAGTTCACATGACACTATTCCATTGGTTTTTAAATTTTATTTGAATTTTCAAAGATTAAAAATGAATTAAATCATCAAAAATTAAATAAAATAAAAAAATCAATATTTGGTCTTGAAATTAACCATGGGACACGTGTGTGGCATGACAAGGATGAACCAAATGGAAAAAATGGGGCCCTTTTGTCAAAAATTGGATTTTCAATGATAGTTGACTTTTGCCATTTCACAAAAATTTCCCAACTTCTACAAGGCACAACTTGCTCAATTTTTAAGCTTTTCACATGTTCTTGGACATTTTGGAAAGGTCTTTGAGTCCTTTAACCAATGCCTTTGGTCCCATGTCATTTTGATTTACCAATCTCAAGTTATGGCCTTTGACTTAAAGTCCCTTTTTGTTGACTTTTGAAAATGACCTATAATGTTGAAATTGATAACTTTTTGTGAGAGCATTTCTTGGACTTGAAGTATGAAGATGAGTTGTAGGAAATGTCTTTCTCTTCAAAATGAGCTTTGGATGGAATTTTTCTGATAATCCATGTGAAAGTTATGCCCTGGTCAATTTCAGTTGACTTTTTCAGCTGTCCAAATATAGCAACTTTTGCATCTTTGATGATTTCTGAGCCAAATTTTGAGAATCATGATCAAGCATTGATCAAATGATGTTTGTGGCTTCAAAATGATATATTGACCAAAAATTTGAACTTTTGACTGTCAAATGACCATTTTGCCCCTACAGTTGACTGTAGTGCAATCTAGGGTTTTGACTGTGCAATCTTGAGCTGAATGCCTTGAAACTTGACATGAGGATGCTTGCCCATGTTTGTAAACATATGAGACTTGATTGAGCCTTTGAACACTTCCTTTTCTTGATCAACACACAAACCCTAGTTTTGACTGTATGGAGGCCTTTGCATTGTGCAACTCTTGGGGAATTTTGTAGCTTGGCTTGGCAGTTTATTGGAGAATATGGGAGGGCAAATTTTGGGGTACAACAGTTGCCCCTGTTCAATCTTCTTAGACCTGAGGATGGAGATTGGCTGACGTGCCTTTTGTAATCCGAGGGTGGAAGATGATTGGACACTAGAGTGCCCAGAAATTTGCGCTCACATGGTAGCAGTGTGGTGGGGGAATGGGCTTATAGATGCCATTTAGAGATTGATGGGTAAGATGATGGGCTTATAGATGCCATCTGGATGTTGATCGCGTAAGAGATTCCTTAGCGAGAACCTGCATACCTGCAAAAGAAAATGAGTACCTGACACGTCGCAGGAGCTGGTTTTCAGATGCTTGGTATAGATATGTCCTGACTGGTTACAGGAGCTGGGTCTGGATCTTCAAACGGTGATGAAGTTGTCTCTACTGACAGGTTGTTTCCAAGGACGAGTGGTCTTTAACGATGGGTGTCTATAGCGACTAGTGTCTATGACGAATGTCTATAACGACAAGTGTCTACACTGACGAGTGTCTATCATGACGAGCGTCTATCACGACGAGTGTCTATCACGACGAGTGTCTATCACGACGAGTGTCTATCACGACGAGTGTCTATCACGACGAGTGTCTATCACGACGAGTGTCTATCACGACGAGTGTCTATCACGACGAGTGTCTATCACGACGAGTGTCTATCACGACGAGTGTCTATCACGACGAGTGTCTATCACGACGAGTGTCTATCACGACGAGTGTCTATCACGACGAGTGTCTATCACGACGAGTGTCTATCACGACGAGTGTCTATCACGACGAGTGTCTATCACGACGAGTGTCTATCACGACGAGTGTCTATCACGACGAGTGTCTATCACGACGAGTGTCTATCACGACGAGTGTCTATCACGACGAGTGTCTATAACGACGAGTGTCTATCACGACGAGTGTCTATCACGACGAGTGTCTATCACGACGAGTGTCTATCACGACGAGTGTCTATCACGACGAGTGTCTATCACGACGAGTGTCTATCACGACGAGTGTCTATAACGACGAGTGTCTATCACGACGAGTGTCTATAACGACGAGTGTCTATCACGACGAGTGTCTATCACGACGAGTGTCTATCACGACGAGTGTCTATCACGACGAGTGTCTATAACGACGAGTCGTATCAGAGGAATCTTTAGGCATTGATTTAAACTGGATTTGTATTCTTTGACTGGATTTGTCTCTTATGACGGGATTTGTCTTTTCTGACGGTGTTTTGTCTATTTTGACATAGCTGATCATTCAACTGTATCCTTCCTGAAAGGTAAAGGTCAGTTATATGCAGTACGTGATATGAATCAAGCAACGGCATAAATGCAATTGTATGACATGATGCGTACATGCATGTGTCATGATGTACGGAAATGTGATGTTTATGAATGTATGCTTTCGTCTAGGAAAATAAATCCTTGACGGGTGCCGGGAAGTCACTCCTGGGCTGGTGTTGGAGAATAAGCTTTTGCTTCCGCTGGGGATGATAAGACTTTACTGAGGACGGTCTTTTCCGTGGCTATTGGCTGAGGATAACCCAGTTATATCTTATTAAGGAAATAACTCTTTGAATAAAGCCGGACGACGCGTTCGTGTTCTGCGGGGAGTGAAAATATCTGGGTCGCATTCTTTAGCCGAACCTATGATGGACAGAGCAACCGGATCTTTTAGACAACTCCTTATTGCCCCAGTTTCAGTGGGAGGAGGCACTTGTGGGAGTACTTGACGAGTCTTCTGGTAGGCAGGTGCCGAGATGCTGGGACATACTCGTACGCTTTGATCCCTAACTTTTGCCTGGACCGCCTTTTCGGGTTTTCAGTCCACCGGGATACCCATTTTTGCCCAAGCCGCCTTTTCAGGTTTTCGACTTGCCGGGTGTACAGATTTTTTTCATTTCATCCCTTATTTTTGCCCGAACCCTTTTGGTTCGCCGGGAATCCCTTATTTTTGCCTAGGTGTGTCAACCTAGCGGGTCTTTGATTTTGCGTAGTATTCTTTCGACTATGTCCATATTTCTCAGAATGTGGGGAGTTGCCCCTGTTGGAAATACTTTGTCATGCCCCAGATAATGGGCAATGCTCCTACTGTGCCTCTTGATTGGAGGTACTTCTGTTCACAAGATATTCATCGTGCGAATTTCCCTGCTGTTCAGACAAAAATTCATATGCAAACAAAGTTATTTTAAGAATGCAAAAGTCTATGTCTGTCTTGAATATTTTAAAAATGCATTTTGTTGTAATACAATACGGTGTCAACTCAAGATTTTACAGCAAACCTTCAGGAGTCAGGATACCTTCGTAACAGTATGCTTTCGAACTAACCCATGCTTCAACTAGGACTTTTAAGGGTTATATCGTGGCCTGGTTCACGGTTTAAGAAACAAAGGATAAAGGCCCAAATTATTTGTACCCACCCACTCTTCGTGACGTTCTTCAAACCTAAACTCAGTTGATCATGCGTTAGACCTTGTTTGAGTCTTCGTTCTGATTTTCCGGTGATGGTTCAAACATTGATGATTTATTCTGACTAGACAGTCATTTTTTGTTGAGGGTTTGTGAGACCTCTTTCTTGATTTTTGTTATCCCTTTCTTTTTTTGCCTGAACTGTTTCCTTTTTGGAATTACAGTCAGCGGGATGCCCCAGTTTCGTAAGTCTCTTTTCATAGGTTTTGACTTCTTGGGCTTTTCGTTTATGATTTTTTTTTGATAATGACTGCCTGTCCTTATGATTGTTCGGAACCATCACTGTCTTTTGTTTTTTTGAAAAAAACTCATTTGGTGCCATTCATTGTGCACTTGGATCAACTGAGAGAACTACCCTGCCCCAGGTTATGATTAAGGGTTTTGATTTTCGAAAATAAAACTCCTACTCCTTTGGCTCTGATGGGTTGGCGAGGGATTATCATCCTTATAACTCCAGTGTTTAGGGGTTGAAACAATGCCTGTACCTCATCAGCGGGGTCTGTTCAAAAGCATACTGTAAATCGTGGTATCATTTTCGTCATCCTCCCTCAAGAGGCTTAGAATTATTAGTCGAACGTTGATCATCAGAAAAAAAATATGAAAATAATTTGCACATAGGGAATATGAAATAATTACTTCAAAACAGACATGTGTAACGCATTAATGAAATAACCAAGTTTGACATGAAATAAAATGTTTGAACAATTGAAAGAAAATTACAACTTGAATATTTGAATGAACAAAAACTAATCCTAGCCATGTCTTGGCAAGGGAGCAGTGATCATATTGGGAGCCTCTGGAGAGTCGAGCTGGACTTCCTTTGCGTCAATCAGATCTTGAACCCTGTTTCTCAAAGTCCAACAGTCATCTGTAGCATGCCCCGGGCTGTCGGAATGATAGGCGCAGCGAGCATTGGGATTGTACCTCGAGGGTGTCCTATTAGGATTCTTTGGAGGGTCCATGAGGGTTACCAACTTGGTTTCCAGCAACTGTGGCAATATTTGTGACAAGGTCATGCCGAGGGGAGTAAATTGCCTCTTAGGTCTCTCTTCCCTTTGTTGATGGTGACGCTGAGGAGCACCGGCCGGTTTTGCGATAGCTAATGCGTTGACAGCACTAGATTCCCTCCTGGATGGTTTCTTTTCAGTGTTCGAGGAGTCACCATTCTGTATTTTCCCTGACTTGATGCCCGCTTCGATTCTTTCTCCGGTCAAGATTAGATCTGTAAACCCAGCAGCAGAATTCCCAATCAAGTGGTTGAAGAATGGACCAGACAGGGTCCCCAAGAACGTGTCTACCAACTCCCGATCAGTCAACGGTGGCTGCACTCTGCCAGCTAGGTCTCTCCACCTCTGAGCGTACTCTTTAAAACCTTCACTTGCACCTAACGACATACCCTGAAGTTGGGTACGTGTGGGGGCAAGGTCGGCATTATATTGATACTGCTTGTAAAAAGCAGTGGCCAGATCCTCCCAGTTACGAATGCTGAT
This sequence comes from Vicia faba, assembly GCA_948472305.1. Taxonomy (NCBI): domain Eukaryota; kingdom Viridiplantae; phylum Streptophyta; class Magnoliopsida; order Fabales; family Fabaceae; genus Vicia; species Vicia faba. Next base: position 1,558,285,535 of record OX451739.1, on the reverse strand, counting down.
TCCATCCAACTGATAGAACCAATCGAGGTGAGTCCCTGAAAGACTCTCCTGGAAGAAATGGATCCAAAGGTTCTTGTCTGCTGTGTAAGGCTGGATCTTCCTTACATAAGAACGGAGGTGCATCTTGGGACAGGAAGCCCCGTCATACTTCACAAAGGCAGGTGCCTTGAACTCGTGTGGAATCACCACCCCAGTAGATAACCCCAAGTCTCCGAAATCCAGTCCAGGCACTTGCTGAACCTCCATAGCCTTTAATCTGTCTTCCAGCTGTTTGTACCGGTCTTCAGCAGGAGGGTACTGTTCGTCGTTGAAGTCTGTTTCAGTATCAGAACCCACGGGAGTAGGGACCTCCCTTTCTTGGTGACTACCTTCCGTCACAGATGGAGGAGTCCTTTCAGCTTCAACCAAAGTGTTCCCGAGTCTGCGCCCAGTGTTAAATAGCACAGTCCTCCTCTTCTTCTTAGTCTTCTTCAGCAGCATGGTCTTCAACTCTTGTTGACCCTGAGCCAAGCCCTTGATCAGCTCCTGAAATTGGGCGTTCTGCGCCTGAAATTGGGCGTTATGCGCCTGAAGAGCCTTGATAGATGCCTCGGTTGATGATTCAGGGTTCATAGTGCTGAAATAAACAGCGAAGAACAGTAAGCAACCTGTCAAGGGGATACCTGTAATGCAACGAGATGTATGACATGCATGCAATGATTTCAAGAATCTCGTGGGGTAAGAAAATAGTTAGCATTGGAAACTGGTGGCTTGATTGAAGGTACTTCATATTGTTGAGAGTCCTTCTCCAAGGGTCAAAAGCTCACCATATCAAGTGGGTCATAGCCCCTGACAACCTGGTCTAGAGGAAAATAAATCCTCTTTGCCCCTTGCTGGGACAGTTGATTCGTCCTGACCTGCATCACAAGCCCTTGAGATCCTTGAATTGGGTTAGGATGTATGCAATGGTATGATGTCATGGTATGCATGGGGTGATGTCAGTAACCCTATTATGAGTCCTAATTAAGGACCGAAACAAACCTGCAAGAAACAAGTGTTAGATCACAAGCATGCAGATAGTCAAGTACTAAGGCACACAAGTCACACAAGAGAGAGCCCTTAGGTTTAGGCCAGCATGGGGTCTGGGTAGTACCCTCTTGAAGTTGGTGGGTTCAACCTGTCCTAATCAAAGTAACCGGGTTCTAAGGTTCCCAATATCACGGGATCGCTTTCATTGTTCATCGTTTCGATTTAGCCACTGAACTGGCGACCGAAATATTCCAGGAAAGCAACCCTCAATTGAGTGTAGTATCGAGTATCAACCAACCTCGGACTGCACCAAAGTCAGTTATCTCACTACCCTAAAGAGGCCAAGATAGTTCAATTAAGGTTCCTAAGGTCTGTTGATGCTTCACGACACCACGCGGAGGCCCCGTACTCTCCTTGACTGAACTCAAGGGTTACCGGTACACACCAAAGTGCCACATCAACGTAGCAGACTGTTTCAACCATGTCGGTATACCCCGCACAGTTCCCTCACAGCCTTGTTGCTACTTTCTAAAAGGGTATCCCCCAGATCCGGGTTAGGATCTATAGAACTCCCAAGACAGTCCCACAATTTAAAGCAAACAAAGCAATACAATTGAAAACACAGTTATGAACTAACCCTAAGGTACACCTCACTTTAAGTTTGTAAGTCCCCAGCAGAGTCGCCAGTTCTGTGATCGGTGGATCTGGAACTGACTGTTTTAAAGCTGGTTCGCGAAATGTCGCGGAAGCAAGAGTCGCCACCGTCTTTTATTTTCTCCAATAGGAAAGGACAAAAGCACAGAAAAATTCCTTTAAAGAGATTGCTCTCGGTTCGGGAGGTAGGTTATAGAAAGGGAAGGTGTTAGCACCCTTTCTATCCATGGTTATCCATGGGCTCTTAGGTACTTGCTCCATGTGTTTTCAAAATTGTTTACTTGCTTTTCAATGTGGGTTTCAAAAATATTCTTTGAAAAAGTTTCAATTCAACTCGTACGTCAGAGTGTTTGAAAAGTTTGTTTTGAAAGTTTTTTGAAAGTGTTTGGTGTGAAAAGAGTTTTTGTTTTGTTTGAAATTAGAGCAAGTACCCTTGAGAACCTACCTACCCTAAGGAATTCGTCTGTGTAAATGTCCTTTGAAGTAGTGCCATCCCACCATTGAGAGGTAGGTAGCACCACCGTTGGAGGTGTTCGGGTCAATTTGAGTTTTAGGGACGTGGTGGTCACCAGAGCAATAGTAGGACACCTTAGAAGCTACCCTTATGCCATTGATCCTTTATTTTCCGAGGCAACCGTTTCGAGGCAACTGGATCATGTCATGGACATAAGGACTTACTAAAACGTCCTATACTCGACGACCACCTTTCGAAAGGCAACAGTGAGGCGTACCCTAGGGGTGGTGGGTGCGAATTGTGTGTCATTTTCAGTTTATTGTTTGTCTTGTCATGCATTGGTGATCTAACGATTCGATTTTATTTTTGGGCATTCATTCTTTCATGTTATTGTTTAACAGTTAAATGTGCGGGAATTTAAAGTGCGGAAAAGATAAAAGTCCTACGCTATTACAAAGGCGAGGGTCTACAACGCCAAATTAATCCAGACCCGTTTTAAAATAAATTGCAGAAAAGAAATGTCTAATAGCTATTACACGGCTTTGGTACATATACATAATTATTTACAAAAGAAATAAATGAAACGCGCGAAAAAAAAGAAAATAATCAAATGCGAGGGCGTTGAACCCTTTAAAAGAATTAAAATAATTAAGTTATCTAAAATTAAAATTAAATGAAAAATGGTATTTTTGTGTTTTTTAGATTTAAAAGAAAAAAAAAAGAAAAGTTAATTAAAATTAAAATCCTAGCTCTAATGTCTTTTAAGTTTATTATGAAAATATTGACTTTTAACCTAATTTAATTCTAAATTAATTTATGTGCATTAAATAAATAAATAATATTATTATTAAAAAAAAGAAAATAAAAAGTTATTAAACCTAAACTCTATTTTTTTGGATTTTAGTTATTAAAAGAATTAAAATCTAACCTAAAATGTAACCCTAGTTTAATTATGAAAAACACTAATACTATGGCAAAAAACAAGGAAAGTTAAAAGGAAAAAGTCATTAATCTAATTCTATGTTTTTGTTTTTGATTTTTATTAAAAGGAATTAAAGTTGAAAACTTAATTAAAACTAAACATTTTACATGTTATTATTTATACAAAAAAAACAATATTTAAAATAAAATAATTATTAAAATTTTTGACTTTTCTGATTTTTTTGAATGTTTTTTATATTTTATAGTAAAAATAAACTAATTATGTTGAAACAATAAAATAAATAAAATAGCAAAAATAAAGGTAAGAAGAAAAATATGAAACATGCAAACCAGGGGGGGGGGTAACCCCAATTTGGAGGGTCCAGGCCTGGAATTTGGCCTATTAGACTTTGAAGTCCATTGACCTTTTGGCTTGTGTATCAGTGCATTGACTTTTGTTCATGGTGCACCTTGACTCTGAGCCCTTGGATGATCATCTGGGACACGTGTATGTCTTGAGGACGGAGGCATATGGTGTACCTGGAAGTTAGTAAAGCATAGAATTTTGTTTTGAAAAATAATGTGGAAATTGGCCAGACCTGGGACTTGAACCCAGGTCATGAGAGTCATACGTACGCTTCCTTGTCCACTGAGCCAGTTGTGTTTCAATTAACATATAATATAATAAAAATAATATAAAAGAAAAGTGGCACAACTCTTGGAACGCGCGCGAATTTTTAAACCTCCCAATCCCTGCATGCCACCACATCATCATCTTCGTTCTTCTTTTTTTCTGAAACACAAAAAGCAATAAGCAACGGTTTTAACCCGTTGCTATAGAAGGCATGTTAGAAAATAGCGATTAGGATCCTGTTGGACATAAATTGTTTGCGAGGCATGTTTCTTGTTCGTTGGAGCACGCTGATTGCAATGGTAGTGATCTTGAGGCTTGATTTTACTCTGTTCTAAAAGCCCTAATTCAAAAAGCTGGAAACCCTAAAAACCAAACATGGTAACTTGGCCAAAAGTGCACGAAAATTCAATTAACAGTTATGGTTAGCTTAGAAACTTCACATGGAACAAGAATATACAATTGAAATGCAATGAAGATGCTTAAAATGGAGAGTACGATTTCAAAAAATTTGCTGTACAGTTTGGGTTGTAGCAACTGTTTCTTCGCGTTTTGATTGAAGTTAGGGGTTGGGACGTGTTCAGTGATTGTCCAGGATGCTAATGGGAAAAGAATTAAGGCTTCAAAGATTGTCTAGCACTGATTTCAGATTTGTGTTTTTGTCCAAAATTTTCAATCCCTCAATGCTTGTTTGGGCGCAGCTTATAATGTCTTAGGCCTAGGGTTTGACTCAGTGATGATCATGGAATGGAATTGGCTTGCTAACTCACCTTAATTCATGCTTGGGAAAGAATAAGTCCTAGGGTTTTCATCCTTAACCATTTTCCTCCTTTTTAGCCAAAACCTAGACCTAGTGTGCAAATGAACCCTAGCCTGATTTCTTGAGTTGGTTCATGATACATAGAAATTGTCCAAGTTCACATGACACTATTCCATTGGTTTTTAAATTTTATTTGAATTTTCAAAGATTAAAAATGAATTAAATCATCAAAAATTAAATAAAATAAAAAAATCAATATTTGGTCTTGAAATTAACCATGGGACACGTGTGTGGCATGACAAGGATGAACCAAATGGAAAAAATGGGGCCCTTTTGTCAAAAATTGGATTTTCAATGATAGTTGACTTTTGCCATTTCACAAAAATTTCCCAACTTCTACAAGGCACAACTTGCTCAATTTTTAAGCTTTTCACATGTTCTTGGACATTTTGGAAAGGTCTTTGAGTCCTTTAACCAATGCCTTTGGTCCCATGTCATTTTGATTTACCAATCTCAAGTTATGGCCTTTGACTTAAAGTCCCTTTTTGTTGACTTTTGAAAATGACCTATAATGTTGAAATTGATAACTTTTTGTGAGAGCATTTCTTGGACTTGAAGTATGAAGATGAGTTGTAGGAAATGTCTTTCTCTTCAAAATGAGCTTTGGATGGAATTTTTCTGATAATCCATGTGAAAGTTATGCCCTGGTCAATTTCAGTTGACTTTTTCAGCTGTCCAAATATAGCAACTTTTGCATCTTTGATGATTTCTGAGCCAAATTTTGAGAATCATGATCAAGCATTGATCAAATGATGTTTGTGGCTTCAAAATGATATATTGACCAAAAATTTGAACTTTTGACTGTCAAATGACCATTTTGCCCCTACAGTTGACTGTAGTGCAATCTAGGGTTTTGACTGTGCAATCTTGAGCTGAATGCCTTGAAACTTGACATGAGGATGCTTGCCCATGTTTGTAAACATATGAGACTTGATTGAGCCTTTGAACACTTCCTTTTCTTGATCAACACACAAACCCTAGTTTTGACTGTATGGAGGCCTTTGCATTGTGCAACTCTTGGGGAATTTTGTAGCTTGGCTTGGCAGTTTATTGGAGAATATGGGAGGGCAAATTTTGGGGTACAACAGTGTGTAAGAGAATAACTGTTTTGATAAAGTGAAAACAGAAAAGAAAGAACAGAGAGCGCAAAATTTGTATGCAACAAACGCCCAATGCTTTATTAATGATATATGAAATGACAAATAATAGCCCTCACAAGCAAAACCAATGTGCCCCGGGCAAGGCACAAGGCCGCAAAGTTTTAAATTGTTTATTACAAATCTCAAAACAAGTAAGACAATTACTACAGAATAAGAGAAACTGGTATAAAGTCCCTAGCCGTCCAGTTACTCGGTCCACTGTTGGTAGTTGGGTAGATCCAGCTGTCGATGTCTGAGTCTTCCTTACTATCTTCAATGAAATTAATTCCCCGATTACTGATGTGTAGGGGAGGTCCTCCAGCCCGAGCGTGTCGAACAACCCTTTGAGCCCCTGTAGTAAAGCCCAAACAAAATTTGTCAGTTTTGTGAGTGAAATCAGGGAGCTGACCCCAATTGGTACACCCACCTTCTTCAACCACGGCCCTGGCGTCCTTGAGAGAAGCCATCTTCAGAGGAGGTTTACTGCTGGTAGTAGTTTCAGTCGATGCCAAGATCTGAGGGACTTCTTTGAATTTCTAACAAGGAGTCTCTATGAATTCCCCGTCCATCTCTACGTAGCGGAAGGAATTGAGGTGGCTCACCATATACTCCTCTTCACCCCGCACTGTGACAATCTTCCCTTTTACCGGATACTTCAGCATTTGGTGTAGTGTGGAAGTAACTGCCCCAACCTCATGGATCCAAGGTGACCCAACAAACAAGAATACGACGGCCTGGTGTCCATCACATAGAAGGTGGACCCAAAGGTATGAGAACCCACTTTGACAGGGATGTCCACCTCCCCGTGCACCATTCTTTTCGACCCATCAAAATCCCTTACCATAATGTTACTAGGCTTTAAAGTCAAACCCTCGCAATCCAACCGGTCAAATGCCTTCTTGGGCAGAACATTCAGCGAAGACCCAATATCTACCAACACATGAGCCATAGTGGTGCCCCTACATTCAATCAAGACATGCAGAGCATCATTATGCCTCCTTCCCTTTGGTGTCAAGTCTGCATCTGAAAAACACAGCCCATTGTCAGCAGTCAGGCTGGCCATGCAATCTTTAAATTGATCAGCTGAAGTCTCTTGCGGCACATGTGCAGTTTTAAGGAATGCAATCAAAGCCTTCGCATGGGCCTTGGAGCACAACAATAGCGATAACATGGATATTTTTGAGGGGGTTTTCCCCAGCTGCTCGACCACATTGTAGTCGCTCTTTTTAATTATTTTCAATATTTCCTCTATCTCTTGCTTAGAGGCTTCCACAATAATTTTTCTAGGCGCCTCCGTCCAGGCAGGCTCACCTATAACTTGTTTACCGCGGGTATCATACGACTCGTCGATAGGGGTAATAACTGGAGTAAGAACAGGATCCATAGTTGATGTACCAACAGGAACATCAGATGGAATGACAATAGGCCTGTTGACAGTCTTAAGGGAAATATCGGGAGAGAAGACCCTTCCACTTCGGGTAACCTTGCTGGTTCCGACAATGTTACCAATATCAGGATCAACCTCTTCATTTTTCAAATCTTGTTTGATGCCATGATAGTACACATAGGCACCATAATGCCAGGGGGCAGCTTTGTCCGAGACATACGGGACAGGACCAGGAACAGTGATTATTAGCAGAGTGATTCTTGGAGCAGATGTAATCCTAACAGGTCTTCTCGAGGAGACCTTGGAAGGATTGGCGGAAATGGTTATAATGGCAATGTCTTCAGATGGTACAATAGGAACCAAAGTTTTTTCGAACAAAATTTCCTTGCTGTCCATCAGGCGTTGAACACCTGACTTCAGCAAATGGCAACCAAAAGGTAGACATGAACACATGTGGCAAACTTCACCACAACCCAAAAATAAATTGGCCATCAGAAAATTCTTTTTCACAGTCATGAGAGGAGTAGAAACTTCATCCACCAAGGTTACAAACAAGTCGGTATCAACAACATTAACTCCATGACCGTGCTTAGGCATGGGCACAGTTATGACATTGGGCTTTTCCGGAGCATCGAACTCAATTTCCTTAGCTTCGATCATATCTTGTACCTTATTTCTTAGAGCCAAGAAGTCACTGGTATCATGGCCAGGACTCTCAGAATGATAGACACACCGAGCATTTGGATTATATCAGGGAGATGTGGTATTTGGATTCTTGGGAGCCTCTTTCAAGGTTGCCAAGTTGGATCTCAGCAGATGAGGTACAACTTCAGCCAATGCCATATTGATTCAGGTAAACTTACATTGTGGTCTTTCCACCCTTTGTTGATTGTTGCATTATGGAGCGACTGCAGGCCTAGGTATCATTACGACACTTACTGTCTGACGATGTTTAACTCTATTTTGGCCCATCGGTCTGTAGATGGCACTGGCTTCTTTCTTACCAGTAAAAGGATTCCTTAATGAACTTGAAGAGGCATCCTTTTGTATTTTGTCGCTCCGAATCCCAGCCTCTACTCTCTCTCCAGCCAGAATCGACTCGGTGAAACCAGCTGATGAGCTGCCGATTAAATGATTAAAGAATGGACCAGATAGCTTCCCCAGAAACATATCAACCAACTCCCTATCAGACAACGAGGGTTGAACTCTTCCAGCCAAGTCTCTCCATTTATGTGCATAGTCTTTAAAGCCTTCACTTTCCCCCATGGACATACTTTGAAGTTGAGTACGAGTAGGAGCAAGGTCGGTGTTGTATTGATACTGCTTATAGAAAATAGCAGCAAGATCTTCCCAATTTTGGACATTGGCTCTCTCTAATTGGTAGAACCATTCAAGCTGAGTCCATGACAGACTATCTTGAAAGAAGTGAACCCACAAATTTCTATCAGTGGTGTGGGGCTGAATCTTTCTGACATAAGAGCGAAGATGGAGTTTTGGGCAGGATACCCCATCATACTTTGCAAAAATTGGAACTTTGAACTTCTGCGGGATGACCACTCCTGATACCAATCCTAAATCTTCGAAATACAGCCCAGGTATCCTCTGGACTTCCATGGCACTCAAGCGATCTTCCAACTACTTGTATCTATCCTCAGCGGGAGGATATTGCTGATCATTGTAGTCGGTATCATTGTCAGAAACTGCAGGATTGGGATCCTTCTCTCTTGTCTCTTCTTCTTGATTCTCCCCTTCTTTGGATGAAGAGGTCATATCGACTTGTCGCTTCAACGACCTTCCAAACCTTCTGCCCATATTTAGAATACCGACAACCTTCTTCTTTTTCTTTCTCTCTTTCAGGATGAGGGCTTTCAGATCCTCCTGCCCTTTTGCCATATTTATGAACATTTGTTGGAACTGGGCGTTTTGTGCTTGAAGATCCTTAATGCTTTGTTCAGAAGACATTTCTGCTGAAATAAACAACGAAGAAGATGAGAAACCTGTAATGGTACATGTACATGCAATGCTATGAATGGGATTCGCATGCAATGATTTCAAATACTTTGGGGAAATTTAAATTTGCAAACCAAAATAAAACAAAGATTTTATTAGCTGAACTCAAAGTTCAAATGCCTTTTAGGTGTTACAATTAAAAACAAATCTAAAACTAGAAAAGAAATCAAAATTCCCATGGATGCTTCCTCTTTGTGCCGAGATAAACATTGAGTCCTTTTTCCTCATGGAGCTGCTTTGTGAGTTCTAAAACCTTCCTTTCCTGGGCATAAAACTGATCCCTGTAAGTATCCCGCTCCTTCTTCAACTGAATCCAAGACCTTTGTAATTCTCCAAGATCAGCGGGCATATCAGGATAGAGAACCGTGTAAAGAATACCCCCTTCAGTAGTGGGTTCTATAATCACTGGTAAAACGACCATATAGGGCATCATAAGCTTCTGGGCGCGAGCTCGTACCCATTGGAGGTAAAGTTCCATAGAAATGGAAGCCTTTGGCCCCAAAGCCCTGGCGCCAGATCTGTTTACCATGCCCCAAGCTCGTATGAACCTCCGACGATACTCTTGAACCTCATCCTCATAGTTGAATACAATGCCCTCGATAAGTAACTCATGGGGACTATCTCTTCGAGCGTAACCAAATTGTCACATAACTAAATAAGGATTGTAGGTTATACCCCCTCTGATGCCAAGTAATGGTATGTTAGGGTACTCCCCGTAGCGGTCAATAATAGCAGTGTTTTCCATAGCTCGGGAACACCAGAGAATATCCATGTGAGCGAGTGACATTATCCTTTGTGACCAACCCAAACCTTCTTCATTCTTCAGTATGGACTTAGGGAGGTGAGAAATAAACCACCTCAACAGCAATGGCATGCAACACATAAGAACCCCTCATCTCTTCATGGTACGAGTATGAAGAGTGTGTAAAATATCTCCGAACAAGGTAGGCATAGGTTTGCGAGAGAGAAAAATCTTGATAGCATTCACATATATGAATGAGTCTGGATTAGGGAATAATACCAACCCATAGATTAGAAGAGCCAAGACCTCCTCAAAAGCCTGAAAATCCATATCATCCCAAAACAGCTGGGCCTTGTCTATCAGGAACTTGACTAGAAAACCCTTGACTCTGCTTCTTGTTTCCCAATTGGATACCACGTCGGCCCGTTTCAGATACAAATCTGAGGCAATGACTTCTGGCTTAGGAACTTCTTCAAGACCTGTGAAAGGAAACTGTTCAAGGATGGGTATATCCAATAGCTAAGAGAATTCTTCCATGGTAGGCACCAACTGATAGTCTGGGAAGGTGAATCAGTGGTGCTTGGGATCAAAGAACTGAAAGAGTACACTCATCATCTTTTCATCAAAGTTTGAAGTAACCAGGTTGAGAAGTCGACCATGTCTCTTAGTGAATGCAAAAGTTTCGGAAACCTTTGATACTAGCTCTTTGAGTTGGGAAGGTATCTTCACAAAACTGATTCGGATGGTGTTTCTACGAACGAAAGCCATTATCTGCAAAACAGAACAAAGATAAATTCCCTTGGTCCTTGAAATGGTTAGTGCAATAAGAATGGATGCTATGTTTTGATGCATGATGTCATGATAAACCACAGGTATAGCAAACACTGACAAATCACACCAAGTTCTTAGGTTTAAGGCTTGCATGAGGTTAAAGGTCATACCCTCTTGAAGTTTAGTTGGTTTCAAACCTGTCTTAAAAAGTAATCGGGTTCTAAAGATTCTCAATATCACTGACCATCCTTTATCAGGCATTGTCTCAGCTCAAACAATCTTTTCTTGCGGCCGAAATATCCCGAAAGTCTGATCTCAATGAGTGTAGCATCGGGTATCAAACAATCCTCAACTCTATATCGAGGCCGGTTATTTCACTACTTTCTAGTGGAAAAGTTTGTTCGACTAAGGTTTTAAGGCCCGTTAGTACTTAACGATACCACGCGGCGGCCCCGTATTCTCCTCGTTTCCCCATGAAGGATACCAGTACCAACCAAAGTGCCACACCAACACAACCATCGCTTAAACCATATCGGTCTACGCCGTACAGTCTCCACAATCTATTACTGTTTACCTAAAAAGTGCCCCCAGATCCGGGTGTAGGATCTATAGTAACCCAAGCAAAAACCCTTTAAGAATAAAGCAAACAAATCAGAAAGCAAATTTCAAAATGACCTAGATCCTAAGGTATACCCCACTTTATTATTTTCCCCAGCAGAGTCGCCAGTACTGTGATACGGTGGCAGAACTGGCTATTAATACTGGTTTGTGTTTTGTATTCGCAAATGTGCGGTAAGCAAGAGTCGCCACCATCTTTTATTGCATCCAACAAAGGAAAAGGGAAAAAGAACAGAAAAACCTTTTTCGAGATGTTTCTGAGTACGTGGGGTAGATTATAGAAAGGGAAGGTGTTAGCACCCTTTCTATCCATGGGTTTCCACGGGCTCTTAGGTACTTGCTCATTTTTAAATTGCTTTTGTGTGTTTGTATGTTTTGAAAAAGTTTTGAAATTTCCTTAGTGCGACGATTCACTTTATGGTAATCCTTGTATCAGTCCTCAAGAGTGTGATAAAGTGTTTTTGAAAACTTTAGTTTGAAAAGTTTGCTTGAAAGTGTATGGTGTAAAAGTTTGTTTGAGCAAGTACTTAAGAGTTTCTACCTACTCGAAAAAGGATATTCGTTTTCTTATTTCCTTTAGACAGCGCTATCCTACTATTAAGGAGTAGGTAGCTCCACCGTGAAGTAGTGAAAAACACAAGAAGGGGGGGGGGGTTGAATTGTAAAACTGAAAATCAATGCAATGAACAAGATATTTTTATCCTGGTTCGTTTGATCTCAAACTACTCCAGTCCACCCGTCAAGGTGATTTCGCCTCTCTCCAACGAGGTCTTAATCCACTATATTCAACTGAATATTACAGACTGCTTTAACAACTGCTAAAGCCTTCTTGATGCAAACCACAACCCGGTTTGTCAAGGAAACACTTTCTTTCAAAGAAGATAAATCTAAGTGTGTGAAATGTTTTCTACAAAACTGTATCACAACTGTGATGTATACACAACTTAAAGCTTAGACACTAGATTGCTAAACAATGATTGAATAAGAGAATGTGTAGTGTTTAGCAAAACTGAGAGAAGGAAGATTTTGATCAGCTTTTATGCGTGTAAAGATTTGGAGAGCATTAGCCAATTCAATCTTTAAAGTCTTGTTTATATAGCACTGAGATGTTGAACGTTGGAGCAATATTCTTGATTCAATGCTAATAACAAACTTTCCTTATCGAGCAGATCTTGTCTGGAATGAGGCTGTTGGTATTAATTTGCTTTCAATGCACAGTACCGTTGCTTACTTAATGCAAGTTCTGGCTTGGCTCATTCTGACTCTACTTAGCTGCTGATGAACTGTTGTGTTTCTTTATCAGAGTGTTGAGCGCAGTTCTGTTCATCAGACTTCAGCATATACGTGAGTTAATCTTCTGATTCTGACATTCTGATATGGCAACTTCTGATGCTGATGTCAGGAACCAAATTTCTGATGCTGATTAGGTGTGATCTTGCTTATATCAATCAGAGTATCTGCAAATCAGAACGTAATAACTTAGGCAGCAGATAGTTCATGCATGAATCATATAAATAATATATCTTTTCACTTTGTTATCATCAAAACTTAAACATAGGGTAGTAGATTCAAACTTTGTTCTAACAATCTCCCCCTTTTTGATGATGACAAAAACTAGATATTTTTAAATGAAAATAACGTGAAAAGGTATCAGAGAGATGCATCAGAGTAAGAGGTTATCAAAGATAAGGGTAAAAAGATATCAGAGTTGAGAGATACTCCCCCTGAGTTTATTGCTTCCCTTTGATTACAAGTGTTCTTCAGGATCAGATCTTTTTGCCTTTCTTTGAACATCAGAGTATCAGAGTCTTTGACTATCATCAGCATATCAGAGCAGAGCTTCAGATCAGCGTATCAGAGCTTTTCTTGTCAGAGCTTTGCTTTGGATCAGAGTATCAGAGCGGATCAGAGCTTCATAGATTTTAGTCTTCAGAGTGTCCAGGAGCTTCCTTGTACCTGTAGACTTTAAGCAAAACAACAAAACATTTTCAAGTATAATAGAGTTAGAATGTTTGAGAATTTATGTCTTAGTTAACCGTTATTGTTTAAAATATCATTCTTGTTCTCCCCCTTTTTGTCAGCAATCAAAAAGTGTAGGTGAGTGCTAAAACAATTAAGATCAGAAAAACTTGTCATATTAAAAGGTTCAGAGTTAAACAAAACATATTCAAATAGTACATCAGAAAATCAAAGAAAACATGAAAAAGACGTGAATGAAAAAAAAACTAAGGTTGGGGAGGAAAGCGTGTGAATAGGTTCTCCAGCATGGCTTTGATCTGATTAGCAGTCTCATTCTGCTTGTGCACCATGCTGACAACAATGTCAATCTTGCTATCCTGAACATCCATTCTTTCTTTCATCTTCTGGTCGTTTTCATCCATCCTCTGCTGCAGACGCATGTCATTCAGCTTCAGTTCTTCCAGAGTCTGCATGTCCAAGGCAGCTTGAGAAGCATCAGAAGCAGGAAGCTTCTGAGAGCTTTCTACAACATCTTCTGCTTGACTTGCTTCGGCTTGAATGGTCTTGTCTTCTTCTGGTTGCACCTTTGAAGCTAGCTGTTTCTCAGACCAAGGTTCACTATCCAGAGGGAGCACAACTTCCTGAGGCAGTAGACTGTCAACTTCCTTCAGCAGCTTGCTGAAGTTCTGTTGTGCCTGCTCATAGTTGATATCCTGCAACTTGAGGGCTTCAGCACGTACCCAAAGTCTGAATTGTGACCAGAGCTGATCAGAAGCAGCTGGGTCAATCATTCCAGGACAGACTTGCTTCAAAGAAGCAATCCATTGCTGCACACCTGTTTCAAAATTCATAATACCAGAGCCAACATCTGGTTGTTTTGGTTTAGGGATGGCTATTTTATGTTTCATATCAGCAAGACGGTCAAGACTGGTTAAGTCTATGAAGGTCCTGCTGGGGTTTTCGGTGGTTTGCTTGGCAGCTGTTTGTTTTGGAGATGGAGTGGGAGAATCAGAAGTTATGATTGGAATGGTTGGTGTTTTGGGAGTATTTGGTGGTGTAGATTCTGGTGAGGATGGCAACTGTGCCAAGGTGATTGTTGTTCCACCTGGCAGCTGGATTGCCAGAGGTGATGGTTGTGGTGAATGAGGTTCAGATGGTTGAGGAGAAGGAGTTTCAGAGTGATGAAACTCAGGTTGAGGTGATGGTGGATGAATTTCTGGTTGAGGAGTTTCTGGTTGTTGGAATCCATTCTTTCTTTCATCTTCTGGTCGTTTTCATCCATCCTCTGCTGCAGACGCATGTCATTCAGCTTCAGTTCTTCCAGAGTCTGCCTGTCCAAGGCAGCTTGAGAAGCATCAGAAGCAGGAAGCTTCTGAGAGATTTCTACAACATCTTCTGCTTGACTTGCTTCGGCTTGAATGGTCTTGTCTTCTTCTGGTTGCACCTTTGAAGCTAGCTGTTTCTCAGACCAAGGTTCACTATCCAGAGGGAGCACAGCTTCCTGAGGCAGCAGACTGTCAACTTCCTTCAGCAGCTTGCTGAAGTTCTGTTGTGCCTGCTCATAGTTGATATCCTGCAACTTGAGGGCTTCAGCACGTACCCAAAGTCTGAATTGTGACCAGAGCTGATCAGAAGCAGCTGGGTCAATCATTCCAGGACAGACTTGCTTCAAAGAAGCAATCCATTGCTGCACACCTGTTTCAAAATTCATAATACCAGAGCCAACATCTAGTTGTTTTGGTTTAGGGATGGCTATTTTATGTTTCATATCAGCAAGACGGTCAAGACTGGTTAAGTCTATGAAGGTCCTGCTGGGGTTTTCGGTGGTTTGCTTGGCAGCTGTTTGTTTTGGAGATGGAGTGGGAGAATCAGAAGTTATGATTAGACTGGTTGGTGTTTTGGGAGTATTTGGTGGTGTAGATTCTGGTGAGGATGGCAACTGTGCCAAGGTGATTGTTGTTCCACCTGGCAGCTGGATTGCCAGAGGTGATGGTTGTGGTGAATGAGGTTCAGATGGTTGAGGAGAAGGAGTTTCAGAGTGATGAAACTCAGGTTGAGGTGATGGTGGATGAATTTCTGGTTGAGGAGAGGGAGACGGAATTGCTGTTTGAGGAGAAGTTGTTGGAATTTCTGGTTGTTCAGGGACAAGGGGTTCTTCTGGAATTGATGAGAGAGGTTGTTGTTGTTCTGGTTCTTCAGCAGATTGCTGTTGTTCTGGTTGTGGAGGAGGGACAATTTGTGGTTCAGAGGTTGGATTGGCAGAGTGATCAGAAGTGTGTTGATCAATGTCAGACATCACTTTGTCAATTGCTGATGTTGTTGAGATTGTTGGTTTGGGATGTTTGGTTCTGGGTCTTCTGAGTTTTAATGCCTCAGAAGGGTCATCTTCTGGTTCAGTTTCATCTATTGTTGGGATGGGGATTGAGATTCTATGAGAGGTTGGAGGAGGAATAGATGCTGGAATAGTAGAAGAATTTAAAACAGAAGCAGCAGATAAATTACCTCTTTTCTTGGGTGTCTGCTGGGATGATCCTTCTGAAGGTGCCTTCCTCTTCTTCGTCTTCTTCAGAGTCACTTCTTGTTGAGGTTGATGCAGAGCTTTGATAATCAGATTTGGATCTGTACCATCTGCCTTGCACGCATCTAAGTATCTGAGAACCACCTCTGGTTTAGATTCTATCTCAGAAAATAAAGGAAAGTCACTCAGTGGAACTCTTCTGCTGGTGATATCAGCAATAGGAGTAGCTCTGGGTTCCTTTTTGATATTCTCTATCAACTTCATTTTCTTCAAGTTCTTCGCGTTCAGAGGCTTCCCAACTGTTGGTTCAATGGTGCTTAACTCTTGAGCTTCTATCAGATGCTCTATCAGCCTATTCTCTGTCAGAATATCTGATATCAACCTTCCAAAGGGTATCCAATCCCTCTTTGTTCTTTCTTCTTCCCTGGTTTCCTTCACACTTGTTCTGAGGTGGTTGAACAGAAGATGAGCCAAGTTGATTTTTACCTTCTGATCAATAAAGTAGATCAGAAACTGTTGATCCACATTTATGTAATCAGGTGAACTAGTTGGCTTCCTATGGTTGAAGCACCCCAGAATTATCTTAGCCCAAACTCTGTGATGATCCTTCAGATCTTTGATCTTGCTGCTGGGCACCCCATGGGTGAAAATCCTTGCAGCTATCACGCCCACATCAGCACATCTCTCAGCCATATCAACACAGCGGACGCCACCGCCACTGTAACCGATTAACCTTGCTATGTGATCCTCAGTGATCACAATCTTCTTCCCCATAACGAAGGAGGTGACTAGATGCGTTGAAGCCTTCGCATGAATCCAGAATTCCTTGACTAACATAGGGAATGTTAGTCCAACCAACCTGTCAAAATACCTTTCCCATTTCTGTGCCCTAACTTCTTCTGTTAGGTCAAAACCGTTCTCCTTCAAGCTTCCAAAATCAATGATCAATTCAGATAACACTTCAAGATTCTTCACAGGAGTGAGGAGTGTTCTGAATGGCACTTGATACTTCTCAGATGATGCTTTCTTCTGAGGACCTGCAGAAGCACTGCTGGAGGTTGCCATGTTCACACTAAAAGATTTTGAGAAGAAACTGAGAAAAAGAGGATGCTTGAGTATTAGTGAGAAACTGTAAAGAATTAGAATGAGAGATTAATGTGTTTAAATAGAGTTTCAGAATATTTTGAAAAAATAAACGTTTTTAAGAAAGAGAAAAATCATGATTGCGTTTTAAAAGCATGATTACTTTTATTAAATGCTTGCTGATTTTGGGGGATTTGAGAAAGATACTTAAAAACGGTTACCAGACATGTGTCTCAATGCACCCAATCAGCGCTTTGCCTTCTCAGAAGCGTGCACGCGTTCTGCTTCAGAGATTTGCTGATGATTGGATGACACTTGTTTGATGTAGTGATCAGCACGTCTGTCTTTGAGCTTAGACTCTCAGATCTTTAGAATTGCATCTGATACAATCTTCATGTTCTATCTTTCTGAAAGAAGATTGATCAGAAGTTCACAGTAAAACAATTACATTCTGAAGGTAAATATATGGAATTAAAACATTTTCACTCTGGGCAGACTTTCATGCTGAGATGTTTCAGAATGAAATTAAACCTATCTTCTGAAAGGGGTTTAGTAAAGATATCAGCCCATTGATGGTTTGTATCTATAAATTTTAAGTTCAAAATTCCTTTCTGAATATAGTCCCTAATGAAGTGATGTTTTATTTCTATATGCTTAGCTCTAGAATGTAAAATGGGATTCTTACTTAAGCAAATAGCAGAAGTATTATCACAGAGTATAGGAATGTTACTCTCAAAAATCTGGAAGTCTTCAAGCTGACTTTTCATCCAGAGCATTTGTGTGCTACATCCTGCTGCTGCTATGTACTCAGCTTCTGCTGTTGATAGCGCAATTGTTGATTGCCTTTTGCTGGACCAAGAGATCAGATTTTCTCCCAGAAACTGGCAGCTTCCAGAAGTACTTTTACGCTCCACTCTGTCTCCAGCAAAATCAGCATCGCAGTAGCCTACTAAGCTGTAATCACTAGATTTTCTATAAAACAAACCCAGATTAGTAGTACCTTTCAGATACTTGAAAATTCGCTTAACAGCTGTTAAGTGAGATTCTCTAGGATCTGATTGGAATCTAGCACAGATACAAACACTGAATAATATGTCAGGTCTTGAAGCAGTCAGATAGAGGAGAGAACCAATCATACCTCTGTAGACTTTCTGTTCTACATTTTTGCTTACCTCTTCTCTTTCTAGAATGCACGTGGGATGCATTGGAATCTTTGATGGCTTACATTCTGAGAGGTCAAATTTCTTCAGAAGATCTCTGATGTATTTGCTCTGATGAATGTAAGTTCCCTCTGGAGTTTGATTGATCTGAATTCCTAGAAAGAATTTCAGTTCCCCCATGAGGCTCATCTCAAATTCTGCCTGCATACACTTAGCAAATTTTCTTCCAAGAGAAGGATTAGTAGAACCAAAAATAATATCATCAACATAAATTTGACAGACTAAGATGTCATTCTTAACTGATTTACAGAATAGAGTAGTGTCCACTTTCCCTCTGGTGAATTCATTTTCTAATAGAAAGTTACTTAGCCTTTCATACCAAGCTTTGGGAGCTTGTTTCAGACCATATAGTGACTTCTTAGTTTGAAAACATGTTCTGGATGTTTTGTATTTTCAAAACCAGGGGGTTGGTGTACATAGACTTCTTCTTCTATATAACCATTTAAGAATGCACTTTTGACATCCATCTGATACAGAGTGATGCCTCTATTAACAGCAAATGAAATTAAAAGTCTGATAGATTCTAACCTGGCGACTGGGGAAAAGGTTTCTGTATAGTCTATCCCCTCTTGCTAACTATAACCTTGTGCAACCAGTCGTGCCTTGTTTCTGATGACTTCACCTTGTTCATTTAGCTTGTTTCTGAACACCCATCTTGTTCCAATGACGTTGAATCCTTTTGGTCTGGGAACGAGATCCCATACGTCGTTTCTGGTGAATTGATTCAGCTCTTCTTGCATTGCCAGAATCCAGTCATTATCCAGAAGTGCTTCATCAATAGAAGAAGGTTCAATCAGAGACACAAGTCCCATGAGAGTTTCTTCAGAGTTTCTGAAGCTTGCTCTTGTTCTGATTGGATCTTCCTTTCTTCCTAAGATAGTCTCTTCTGGGTGATCCAAGCTGCTTCTGGGTAATCTCTTCTGAGGTTGATCAACAGCTGTTGTAGGATTGCTAGCAGTGCTCCTTTCAGACGTTGAAGGAGTGTCTGTGTTGAGAGCTTCTGATGACTTGTCTTCAGAACCTGTAAATTCAATTTCCATACCTACAAAAACTTCATTCTGCTTTGACTTTTCAGAGTCAAGCTTATCATCAAAACGAACACTGATTGATTCTTCCACAATCTGTGTTTCTGTATTGTATACTCTGTACCCTCTTGAGCGTTCAGAGTATCCTAACATGATACACTCCTGTGCTTTAGAGTCAAACTTGTTCAAATAATTCTTTGTATTTAATATAAAGCAAGTACATCCAAATGGATGAAAATATGAAATGTTGGGCTTTCTGTTCTTCCACAATTCATATGGAGTCTTTTCCAGAATAGGTCTTATTGAGATTCTATTCTGAATGTAGCACGCTGTGTTTATTGCCTCTGCCCAGAAGGTCTTAGCAACGTTTGTCTCATTGATCATGGTTCTGGCCATTTCTTGCAATGTTCTGTTCTTTCGTTCTACAACTCCATTTTGTTGGGGAGTTCTAGGACAAGAGAAATCATGCAGAATGCCTCTGTCATTAAAGAATGACTCAAAATCTTTGTTTTCAAATTCTCCACCATGATCACTTCTGACTTTAACGATTCTAAGATCCTTTTCATTCTGAACTTGGTTACAGAAGGTAACAAACACAGAGTGTGACTCGTCCTTGTGTCTTAAGAACTTTACCCATGTCCATCTGCTATAGTCATCTACGATTACTAACCCATACTTCTTACCACTGACTGAAGCAGTTTTAACTGGTCCAAATAAGTCAATGTGCAGAAGTTCTAATGGCTTAGAGGTGGAAACAACATTTTTGGATTTAAAAGAAGGTTTTGCAAACTTGCCTTTCTGACATGCTTCACACAGAGCATCTGAATTGAACTTCAAATTAGGAAGTCCTCTGACCAGATTGAGTTTGTTAATCTGAGATATTCTTCTCATACTAACATGCCCCAATCTTCTGTGCCAGATCCACTGCTCGTTGTTAACAGACAAAAGACATTTTACATTCTGACTCTTTAGTTCAGAAAGTTTGATTTTGTAGATGTTGTTTTTCCTCTTACCATTAAATAGGATAGTCCCATCTTTCTGACTAACAGCTTTACATGATTTTTGATTAAAGATTATATCATAACCGTTATCACTTAATTGACTTATGGATAACAGATTATGCATCAATCCATCTACTAGCAGAACATTATTAATAGAGGGAAGATTTCCATTACCTACAGTTCCAGAGCCAATTATCTTTCCCCTCTGATTGCCTCCAAAACCAACGTGGCCTCCAGGCTTAAGTTCCAGGCTTTGGAACATATGCCTTCTTCCTGTCATGTGTCGCGAGCAGCCAGAGTCCAGGTACCATGACTGGTGTTTCTGACTTGCTGCTAAAGATATCTGCAACATGTATTATTTTATCCTTAGGTACCCAGATTTTCTTGGGTCCTGATTTGTTAGTTTTACCAAAACTCTGGTTGAATTTTGGTTTCACAGAGTGCTTACTGCTAGTGTATTTAATATCATGTGTGTGACCATACACAAAATGTGAATTCAGAGGAGTGTGTTTAATGGTTAAGTCCATGACATTCTTTGGTGTAGGAACCTTACCTTGGTATCCTATTCCTTTCCTATCGTTTCTGCTAACTCCATAGATCATTGAAGCCATTTTACTTCTATCTATGCTTTTAGCGAGGAACTTCTGGAAACTGTGATCATACTCCTTGATGATCTCATCAGCGTTGCTGGGAGTTTCAGAAATTGGTTCCTTCTGAGAGTTTTGTAAAGTGTTTTCTAATTTTGAAATCTTATTTCTCAGCTCAGAATTCTCCAATTTGAGACTCTCAGTCTTATTAGAGTCAGATTCAAGATTCCTTTTCAGGTCTCTGAATTTAACTCTAATTTGCTGATACTGTTCCAGAATCTCATTAAGGCTTTCAGCAAGTTCAGCCTTTGTAAAGTTAACAACAAAGTTAGGAAATACCTCTTCAGTATCTGATTCTGAGTCTGATTCAGAAGCTTCACTTTCTTCTGAGATGTTAGCCATGAGAGCTATGTTTGCCCTCTCATCATCTGATTCTGAGTCAGCTTCAGACGAGTCAGAGTCATCCCATGTAGCCATGAGACTTTTCTTCTTCTCTCTTCCAAACTTCTTTTTGGGCTTTTCCCTCTGAAGCTTTGGGCAGTCACTCTTATAGTGTCCTTGCTCATTGCACTCATAGCAGATGATGTCCTTGGTGTTTGGCTTTTTGCTACTAGAGGAGCCTTCAGATCTTCTGTATCCAGAGGAAGAATCTGTCCTTCTGTATCTGGAAGAAGACTCGTTCTGATCAGATCTTCTGGGATTCCTGAACTTCCTTTGTCTTTGCTTCCACAGTTGATTTACTCTTCTGGAAAGGAGGGAGAGTTCGTCTTCTTCTGATGAGGATCCATCAAATGTTTCTTCAACTGCCTGCAAAACTTTAGACTCAAATTTTTTGTTAGATTTTAATGCTAAAGGCTTACCTTGCTTCTGAGGCTCGTCAGCTTCTAGCTCTATCTCATGACTTCTGAGGGAGCTGATAAGTTCCTCCAGAGTGATTTTGTTGAGATCTTTAGCTAGCTTCAGAGCTGTAACCATTGGTCTCCACTGCTTGGGTAAACTTCTGATGATTTTCTTGACATGGTCAGCAGTAGAGTATCCTTTGTCCAGAACCTTGAGACCAGCTACCAGAATCTGGAATCTTGAGAACATTGTTTCAATGGATTCAGATTCTTCCATTTTGAACGTCTCATACTTCTGAATGAGCGCCAGAGCTTTAGTTTCTTTGACCTGAACGTTGCCCTCATGCGTCATTCTGAGTGAGTCAAAAATGTTCTTTGCTGTGTCTTTGTTGGAGATCTTTTCATATTCAGTATAGGAGATGGCGCTGAGGAGGATGGTTCTGGCCTTGTGGTGATTTTTGAAGTCACACTTTTGTTGGTCAGACATTGTTTTTCTATCAATCTTCTGACCGCTTGCATTCACAGGGTGCGTGTATCCATCTGTCACCATATCCCACAGATCAGCATCATGTGCCAGAAAGAAGCTTTCAATTCTGTCTTTCCAGTAATCAAAGTTTTCTCCATCAAAGACTGGAGGTTTGCCGCTGAATCTGTCTTTGTCCTCATTGTTGTCATTGCTGGTGTGAGAATAGTTTCCTGCCAATGTGTTTTTCTGACGCTGGATCATGTATTGACACGGTTAAGTGTTTTAGCTCAGAACCAGGAGCTCTGATGCCAATTGAAGTAGTGAAAAACACAAGAAGGGGGGCTTGAATTGTAAAACTGAAAATCAATGCAATGAACAAGATATTTTTATCCTAGTTCGTTTGATCTCAAACTACTCCAGTCCACCCGTCAAGGTGATTTCGCCTCTCTCCAACGAGGTCTTAATCCACTATATTCAACTGAATATTACAGACTGCTTTAACAACTGCTAAAGCCTTCTTGATGCAAACCACAACCCGGTTTGTCAAGGAAACACTTTCTTTCAAAGAAGATAAATCTAAGTGTGTGAAATGTTTTCTACAAAACTGTATCACAACTGTGATGTATACACAACTTAAAGCTTAGACACTAGATTGCTAAACAATGATTGAATAAGAGAATGTGTAGTGTTTAGCAAAACTGAGAGAAGGAAGATTTTGATCAGCTTTTATGCGTGTAAAGATTTGGAGAGCATTAGTCAATTCAACCTTTAAAGTCTTGTTTATATAGCACTGAGATGTTGAACGTTGGAGCAATATTCTTGATTCAATGCTAATAACAAACTTTCCTTATCGAGCAGATCTTGTCTGGAATGAGGCCGTTGGTATTAATTTGCTTTCAATGCACAGTACCGTTGCTTACTTAATGCAAGTTCTGGCTTGGCTCATTCTGACTCTGCTTAGCTGCTGATGAACTGTTGTGTTTCTTTATCAGAGTGTTGAGCGCAGTTCTGTTCATCAGACTTCAGCATATACGTGAGTTAATCTTCTGATTCTGACATTCTGATATGGCAACTTCTGATGCTGATGTCAGGAACCAAATTTCTGATGCTGATTAGGTGTGATCTTGCTTATATCAATCAGAGTATCTGCAAATCAGAACGTAATAACTTAGGCAGCAGATAGTTCATGCATGAATCATATAAATAATATATCTTTTCACTTTGTTATCATCAAAACTTAAACATAGGGTAGTAGATTCAAACTTTGTTCTAACACACCGTTGGAGTTTAAGGGACAATCGAAAGGGACGATTATGATCACTAAAGCAATGGTTAGAAAACCTTAGTAGTTACCCTAGAGTCTTAAAGATCTTTCCGAGGCAACATTCAAATGGGTCATTTTTTATCTTTTGAGACTAGAGGGAAACCACTAAAAATACCTATACTTCATGACCGTTTTCCGAAGGCAACCGAAGTGGAGTAAACCCTAGGAGTGAGCATGTGCGAGTGAACTTTTTCAGTTAATTTGTCTTTGCACATTTATGATTTTCTACCGTTTTAATTTTCAGTTAGTCTTTCCATACAATCCTATTAACATACATCTAACAGTTTATAATTGCGGAAATTAAAATGCAGAAAATTTAAAGTTCTAGCTATTACAAGGCTTTTGCAGATACATAATTATTTTTGACTGTAAAATAAAAATGCGGAAGTTTAAAACCCTAATTAACTATTACAACCTTGAAACAGTTACAATAATAATAAAAGGAAATTAAAGAAATGCGTGCGGCAAAATTAAATGCGAGGACTAATTAAGAAATCCTAAAATCCAATTGAAAAAATACTTAAGTTATTTTGAGGAAATATTGAATTAAAACCCTAATTTCTAATTAATTTAAATTATAGAAAAAAGGAATTAAATTTGCCCTAATTTTAATTAAACTAATTAATTAACAAAATATATATTTTTTAAAAAGATTTTTTTTTATGTTTTTGTGACTTTTGATTAAACGATAATAAAAATAATTTTTGGGTTATTTTGTAAAAAGAAAATAATTAACAAAATATTAAAATAAGAAAATAAAAAGAAAAGGAAGAATTTGGGTCTGTTAGAAGCTAGAAAAGAGGGGTGTATATCTGAATTATTCAAGACCATTAGTGACTAAGCCCAGCCTTGCGTGGATCTTGTGTATCCCCCCCCCCCCCCTGGAGGGTGCACCATGGACTTTGCTGCTTGGGACGTTGGATTGGATTGATGATGAATCAAATGGATGTATGGTAGGCGCCCGGATGCATGGAGCATAAAATCTGCAGTTAAACATTAAGAAAATAGGGAAAATGCTGGGACCTGGGATCGAACCCAGGTTCTCCTACTCATACAACGCGCTCTTCACCAACCGGGCTACATGTTTTAATTGTTAACATAATAACAACAATCAATAATATGTCAAACAAACTGGATAAGACAAAAAAAAAACAAAAAAACGCGCATTTTATTTAAACAGGCCAATGTTCATCAGCGACGTTGTCTTCTTCTTCGCTTGTCTGTCGCTTTAGGCTTGAGACTTATACCTACAGATAGTCTTCCATGGCTGTAGCCCTGCATCTTTCAAAAATTACAATCAAGCATGATAAATTACTGGTGAATACATAGATCAACTTGTTTAGATCTCACGAGTATCATGGTGCTCTTTTCTTGGCCCAATTTAACCTGTAGAACAAATCCTAAAACGCAAGAACAAACCCTAATAATGGCAAATACTCATACAGGTGTCAAAATGCAAAACTGTTTGAACCAAAATGTTCCAAATGATGATACAAACACAATGTTATGCTTAAAAGTAATCAATCATGCGTAAATTGTAAAATTAAATTCAAGATTATATAAGCAAACCGTGGGTCTGTAGCTCGTGATTCCGGCCGTGTGAAAGCTTGCAAATGATCGAAACACGTTCTAGAGATGTCCAGGAATCTACTGGTAACCTTAGAATGCTTTGAATTTGCCTCTAAGCTTGAAATCAATCTACCACTTTTTGACAATTTTTTCAGTTTTTCTTTTTGATCTCACGAACTGTAAAACCTCCTTTTTATGCATTGGATATGTTCTATATATGTAATGGAATACATTAGGTCAACAAAAACGAGCTAAATCTTGGTCCATTATGAAGATTTGATTTGGTCTTTATCCTTGTATGATATCTTTCTATATCAAGCCAAATCATGCCAATTTCGGTTCAATTTGTTTTGCAAGTTTTGGATATGATATGCTAGCTTGATTGGATTTGATTCCACCAAAAATCTGATCACAAAACAAATCTTTGCTATTTTTTGCTATTTATTTGATTTAATTTGACTTTTAAATGATAAAAATCAAAATAAAATAAATAAATGAAGCAAATAATGTGTGAGTGCTGATTTGGGTCGAGGACCATGTCATAAGTGAGGTGCAAGCATAAAAAGTTAGGCCCATTTGGCAAAAAATGCATCTTTGAGCATATTTGACTTTTGGCAATTTTGCAAAAATAGTCAACTTTGACAAGGCATATCTCCTCCAATTTTAACCCTAGAGAGGTGTTCTTGGACTTTTTAGAAATCTTAGGATGTCCCCTAAACCACCCTTTTGGTCTCATCTCAATTTTGTCTTCCATGCTCATGTAAGAAGCTTTGACCCAAAAGGTGTTTTTGTTGACTTTTCAAAAGGACCTATAATGTAGAAATTCATATCTTTTTCTGAGTGCATATTTTGAACTTGAGGTATGAATATTAATTGTAGGTAATTGCATCCTCTTAAAAATGAGCCTTGGATGGAAAATTTCTGATAAAGTATGAGGAAGTTATGCTTGGTCAAAGTTTGATTAACTTTTCCTGAGAAACCATAATTTAGCAACTTTTGGGTTTTGATGAATTTAGGGAATTCCTCGAGGAATCATGATCAACCCTTTATTAAATGATGTATATAACTTCAAAATGTTGATGTTGACCAAAAATATTGATGTTTGACTGTATGTGGGCCATAGTTGACTTTTGACCTAATACAGTCGATTCTCAAGCATCTAAGCAGTTGACTGAGCAAACTTCTTGTGCAAGGCTTGAAACTTGACATGGAGGGTCTTGAGAACATATTAGGACCATGGCGAGTATATGAGGTCTTTGGAGTTCACCTATCTTGATAAAAATGGAAACCCTAGTTTGAGGCACATTGCCTTAGGAGAGAGTTTGTCTGGCCAATTCTTGGGCATCCTTGAGCAAGTTGAGGATCTCAATAGGCAATTGTTGAGTAAAATGAGAGGGCAAATTTTAGATTACAACTGTTGTGTTTTAATCAACATATGTACAGCCACCCCAGTGGCAAGCGACCGCGCGTTAAGGCATACTTGTCCCAGGGCGTGGGTTCGATACTGGCGTTCCCAATATTTTTTTCACATCTTTTCTGTTTTGTAGATCCAGTGTAACAACCCATACGTCTCAACGATACACCTTCTTGTCATCACCCTTGGATCTCAATAGATCCAGATCCAGCATCCCAGATGTGTCCCCCCCCCCCCCCACAGTGAACCTCCTAGAGCCATCCTCACTGGATCCTGTGCAAGCATCCTGGGCCTTGTCAACTTGAGCCTAGTGGATTAGTTTTCCATACCCCCCTATTGTTTGTTATTCAGGTCCAACTTTTCCTTTTCCTTTGTTCTTTTTTTACAACCTAATTAGTGTTTTTAGTTAACTTAATTAAAATTAATTTAAACTTTAGATTTTTTTAAATTAATTTAACTAACCATTATTTTTTTTTAATAATAATCAAATTAATTTCATTTTTTTAATCAACATTAATTTAGTTCTTTTAGGTTTTTATTAAACTTCTTATTTTCTTAATTAAAAATCAATTTAGAGTTTCCTAGTGTTGCACCCCAAATTTGCTCTCCCATTTTATCCCAGGCATGCTCATTAAAGCCCTCAATTTCTCAAGGTTGACCAAGAATTGACCAGAAAAACTCTCCCCCTAAGCAATGGATTTCCATCTAGGGCTTCATTTCTCACAAAGAATTTTGGTTTGCAGAAGCTTCAAATTATTTCCATGGCACCCTATACGCCTCAGCATAATGGAATAGCTGAATGAAAGAAAAGAAGTGTACGGAACATGACGAGGTGTATGTCGAAAGCTAAGAATATGTCTAAGAGATTTTGGGCTGAAGCAGCTTCTACAACATTATGCATTCTAATTAGATGCCCAACGAAGTAGTGTTAGCTGGGAATTTCGATTACACAAGTTTTGAATAGTGGACACTATAATCGAAAAAAGGATAGTTCGAAAGAAAGTTTGAGGAGGCTTTTATGAAGTCTTCGATTGATGAAGAGCTAGTAAAGAGCTTTTAAGGGTTTGTTTCCGAACTATTGAAGTATAAGCTATTCGAAGCATTACAAGGAAAGACATTTCAACTGTCATGTTGATTGTATTGGCTCTTCGAAAAGAAGAAGATCTTGAATTCAAAAGCTTTGATCTTATCCAAAGAATCACGTGGAAGTCTAATGGTTCAAAGGACAGACAACCTTCAAACATGGCGTGATTTCATAGAAGGACCGTTAGGGTCGAATCAGCCAAATATAAGTCCCCTTAGAGTTTTTAGATCAATGTATTTCAGGCATGTACCTAAAAAGGCAAGGAAGAAGTTGGATGATCGAAGTGAAGTCTTGGTGCTCATAGGTTACCATTCAATTGGTGCATATAAGTTGTATTCACCAATCGAAGATAAACTAGTGATCATTAAAAATGGTCTTGTAAACGAAAGTAAAAGGTTGGGATTGGAGTCGAAGTTCAGTTCGACAAGAAGATGAACAGAATGAAGCTTCGATAAGTAAAAATGAACAAGTTGATACTTTGACTGGTCGAATCGAAGAACCACCTGTGCAACTGTGTTCGAAGGAAATCGAAAAGAACAGAATGAAGCTTCGACAAGTTAAGATGAAAAGGTGATACTTCGATCGGTCGAATTGAAGGAAAGGAGATCGAAAGGAACAAGAACTGAGTTCTACTAGGCTTATTGGATATAAGGGGTTTCCAGATTACACAATTGAAGCAGATGGTGAGTAAGTCTAATAAGCCTTGATGATGAAGCCTTGAGCAATTCAAATTGGAACTTAGAGCCATCAAAAAGAACAAATCTTGGGAGCTTATCGAAATAATCAATTGATGTGAAATGGAGATGCAAGTCGATACAAACACCTAATGGGATGAAACCTATCCTTTTCACTCAAAGTTCAAAATGGCATGAAATATCTCAAAATGGCAACTTTTCAAATCTTTCGATTTTGCTTTCAAAGCCATGATTAATGGATGATTCATGCCATTTGTATTCATCACCACACCCCTATTAGTACAAGACTAAATCAGAAGCAAAAGGACACAGAAATTGCCTCAAAGAGCCACACACACTGCCTCAGAAAACTATCTCAAAACTCTAAAAAATCTCATAAGTTGTCAAAATTCAAAACCAGCTTCGCAAGCTCCCTCAGTCCAAACAAATACCAGATTCGTATTCCTGAGACATCCAGGAACACATACCAACCCTTGCACAAGCCATCCCACGCTCAGAACTACAGATCAAGGCACCTTCGTTTGGTAAAAAGTTCCCAATCTCAAACTCATTCAAACTCATTTTGATTGCATATTCATGTTATTATTGTTGTTTATGAATGATTTAACGTAATGCATGTAAGTTGCAGTGCCTAAGTGACAGGATACCATTGTTAGGGCCTTCGAAATTGATTACTTTAAAAATTCATGGTACAAGCAGTTTCAGGGCAAAATAACCTTGATTCAGACTCAGGGGGTTCGAATTAAGGGGGGTTTAAATTAAGGGGAAGGACCTGGGTTCGACACCCAGGTCATGCATTTTGTTTTTTCTAACATATTATATGCATATATAATGTTTCAAGTCCAAACATGTGCATCGTAAACCATCAATCCAAGCCATCATATCACCACTTGATCCAGATCCAGCGCCTCCAACGCGCAGACCACCATGCACTCTCCAGAGCATTTCTCACTAGATTCACTGGAAACTCGGCCTTCAATAATTTGGGCCTATCGTGTTTTTTTAATCACACCCCCAGTTCTTGTTTTTACTACCCAGACCCATTTAAGTTTTTTTACTTACTTTTTTTATTTGTTTATTTATTTTAGTATTTTTTCTTTACTTATAAAATCAAATAAAATGACAAAAGATATCAGGTTAACATTTTCTCAAATAAATTAATTTTTGTAAATTAATTGATTAATTATTTTAACCATTTTTTAATTTAAAACTAAATAGACTTAGGTTTTTAAATTAAATTTATTTCCATGATCAAAAACAAACAAAAAGATGTTTTATACCTTAGGATTTTTAGACGTATTTTCAATTCGCGCGCGTTATTACTTTTTGCATTTTTATTTCCATATTTTCTGTAACATCCTATTGGGATGTAATAGAATTACTTAGGACTTTTACTGCTTTATTTCCCCCAAGTTTTAGACATGTAATTAATCCCCCTCCCCGAAGCCTTGTAATAGTTTAGGATTTATCTTTCTTCACTTTTAATTACTGCAAACTATTAAACCGTTTAGATGCATGACTAATAGGATTGTATGGCAAGAGATTAAAATCAAACACTAGCAAACCTAAATGCAAAGATAAATAACTGAATACAACACAATTGCACATGTACACCTCTAGGGTATCTAATTTTGGTCGCCTTAAAAAAAAAGTCACAACTCTCGAAACGTGAGATATTTTAGTGGCTACCCACCAGTTTAAAGATCATGTGTCCCTCGATGACCCTCTCGAAGTTGCCTCGGTAAAGTGATCTTAAAACCCTAGGGTAGTTACTAAGGTTTCTTGCCTAGTTGCCTTTGTGACTATAAACGTCCCTTTGAATGTCCCTCAAGCATCCAACGACTAGGGCTACCTACTCACTACTAGTAGGATAACACTGTCTAAAGGAAAAGAGGAAAAAAATAACCCTTTCGAGTAAAAATAGATAGTTCTTAGACGTTATGCTCAAACAATTTTTACACTTACACAAAACTTCTTTCAAAAACACTTTCAAAACGGTTTACCAACACTCTTGAGGACTGGTACAAGAGTTATCATAAAGCAAGTTTCCTTACTATTGGCATTTCAAAAATACTTTTCAAAACACACAAACACAACGTATTTTAAAATGATCTAAGCATCTAAGAGCCCGTAGGTAACTACAGATGGAAATGGTGCTAACACCTTCCCTTTCCATAATCTACCCCCTTACTCAGAAATAATCTCGAAAGGTCTTTTTTTATTCTTTTCACCCTTTCCTTTGTTGGATAAAAGAAAAGCCGGTGATGACTCTTGCTTACCGCAACATTTGCGAATACAAATGCAAAACCAGTACAACAGTCGGTTCTGCGACCGTATCACAGAATTGGCGACTCTACTGGGGAAATATTAAAAAGTGGGGTTACTTTAGAGCTTATTTCATTTTTAAATTTCTTTACATTGTGTATTCTGTATGCTTTATCTTTGAGGGCTTGTTTGGGTTGTTACTAAAAGATCCTACACCTGGATCTAGGGCACCTTTTAGGTAAGCATCAGTAGATCATGGAGACTGTATGACATAGACCGATATGGTTGAAGCGATGGCTGCATTAGTGTGACACATTTGTTGGTACCGGTATCCCTTGTGTTAAATCGAGGAGAATACAGGGCCGTTGTATGGTGTCATAAAGCACTAACGGACCTTAGAACCTTAATTGAGCAAACTTTGCCATTAGAAAGTAGTGAGATAGCTGGCCTCAGTATAAAGTTGAGGATTGGTTGATACTCAATACTACACTCATTGAGATCGGACTTTCAGGATATTTCGGCCGTGAGAAAAGATCGCTTGAGTTGAAATAATGCCTGATAAAGAAAGATCAGTGATATTGAGACTCCTTAGAACCCAGTTACTTTTCTAGGACAAGTTGAACCAACTAAACTTCAAGAGGGTACTTACCTATAAACCCCATGCAAGCCTAAACCTATGGTCTTGTGTGATTTGCTTGTGTGTGATTAAATTGTTCAAACATAACATCATGGATCATAACATCAATTTTCATATCACTAACCATTTCAAGGACCAAGGGAATTTATCTTTGTTCTGTTTTGTAGATCATGGCTTCCGTTTATAGAAATACCATCCGAGTCAGCTTTGTGAAAATACCTCTCCAACTCAAAGAACTAGTATCAAGGGTTCCCGAGACTTCTTCGTTCATCAAGTAATATGGTCAAATTCTCAACCTGGTTACCTCAAACTTTGATGATAAGATAATGGGTGTACTCTTTTAGTTCTTTGACCCCAAACACCATTGCTTCACATTTCCCGATTATCAGTTGGTACCCACTATGGAAGAGTTATCTCAATTATTGGGTATACCTATTCTTGATCAGATGCCTTTTACCAGTTTATAGGAAGCTCCAAAGCCAGAGGTCATTGCTGCAGCCTTGCATCTAAAATGGCCCGACATTGTATCCAACTGGGAAACAAGAAGCGGAGTCAAGGGTTTCCTAGTCAATTTCCTATTAGAAAAGGCTTAGTTGTTTTGGGATGACTTGGATTTCCAAGATTTTGAGGAAGTCCTTGCTCTTCTAATCTATGGATTAATATTCTTCCCTAACCTGGACTTACTCATAGATGTGAATGTTGTCAAGGTTTTCCTCTCTCGTAACCCTATGCCTACTTTACTCAGAGATATCTTGCATTCCCTCCACACTCTTACCATGAAGAGAAGAGGGGATCTTATGTGTTGTATATCATTGCTGTCTAGGGGGTTTATTTCTCACCTTCCTCAATCAGTATTGAAGAATGAAGAAAGTTTGGTTTGGTCGCAAAGGATAATGTCACTTTCTCACTTGGATATTCTTTGGTACTCCCGGTCTATGGGATATATTTCTATCATCAACCGCTATGGGGAATTCCCTAATGTCCCACTCCTTGGCATTAGGGGAGGTATAACTTATAACCCCTCTCTGGCTCTGTGATAATTCGGTTATGCTCGAAGGGATGGTCCCCATGATTTGCTTATCCAGGGCATTATGTTCAACTACGGGGATGATGTTCAAGGGTATCGTCAAAGGTTCATACGAGCTTGGGGCATGGTAAATAGATTTGATAGAAAGACTTTTGGGCCTAAGACCTCCATTCCTATGGAGCCTTATCTCAAATGGGTACGAGCTCGCACCCAAAACCTTATGATGCCGTATACAACCAACTTTCCAATAATTGTGGAGCCTATCACCGAAGGGGATGTTCCTTATACAATTCTCCACCCTGACATGCCCACTGATCTTGAAGAGTTGCAGAGGTCCTGGATTCAGTTGAAGAAAGAACATGATACCTTTTGAGACCAGTTCCACACCAATGATAAGAAAGTGTTGGAGCTCACAAAGTGACTCCACGAAGAAAAAAATCTTAATGTCTACCTCGACACGAAGAGGAAACACCCATGGGAAACCTGATTTTTTTAGAAATTTTTAAATTGTAAGCCTAAAAGGCAGTTGTATTTTGAATTCTACTAATAAAATCTTTGATTTATTATGGTTCTCAAATTTAAATTTCCCGAAGTCCTTGAAAACATTGCATAAGCATATCATGCATATCATCACATAAACAGGTTTCAGGACAGGTTTCTTATCTTTTCGCTGTTTATTTCAGCAAAAAGAAATGGCTCTTAAACAAATAGTTAAGGACCTTCAAGCCCAAAATGCTCAATTCCAGCAGATGTTCCTGGCTCTGGCTAAGGGACAAGAAGACTTGAAGGCTACAATTATTAAATATAAGAAGAAGAAGACAAAGAAACCAGTGGGTGTCCTGAATATGGGAAGGAGATTCAGAGGACCAGCAAAGCGGGCTCTAGACTTTGGAACTCCGTCAAATGAGGGAGACAATCAGGAAGAGAAGCCAAAGGAAGAAGACAACAACCCAGGGACTGATAAAGAAGAAGCTAATTACTCTTAGGAACAATATCCCCCTGTTGATGACAAGTATAAATAGCTGGAGGATCGTCTCAATGCAATGGAAATTCAGTGGGTACCTGGTCTGGATTTCGAAGAATTAGGGCTGGTTTCTGGAGTGGTTATCCCACAAAAATTCAAAGTTCCCACTTTTTCAAAATATGACGGTGTTTCATGTCCTAAGCTTCATCTAAGATCTTATGTCAGGAAGATCCAGCCTCACACTGTTGATAGGAATTTTTGGGTGCATTTCTTCCAGGAAAGTTTATTAAGGACTCAATTGGAATGGTTCTATCAGTCGGAGGGATCCAACATTCGTAACTGGGAGGATTTGACTACTGATTTCTACAGGAAGTACCAATACAATGTTGACCTCGCTCCAACCTGTACACAACTTCAAAGCATGTCTATGGGTTCTAATGAGGGCTTCAAAGATTATGCCCAGAAGTGGAAAGATCTCGCGGGAAGAGTCCAACCTCCTCTGTCTGATAGAGAGCTGGTAGATATGTTCTTGGGTACTTTGTCTTGTCCATTTTTTAACCATTTGATTGGAAGCTCTTCAGTTGGGTTTACTGAGCTGATATTGACTGGTGAACTAGTAGAAGCTGGTATCAAGAGTGGTAAAATTCAGAGAGGTGCATCTTCAAGTACAGTGAAAAACCATTCTCTGGGAAGAAGGAAGTAAGCGTTGCCTACAGTCATAGGAATCAAAGCAAAACTGAATGTCGTCAAACAGTAGGAGCTGTGATGATCTCCAACCCTGCATCAAATCGCCAATAAAATAATCAGCACAAACATGATGCATCCAGAAGACAATTCACCTGGATTAACATGTCCTTATCTCAGGTTTTGCCAGACATGTTAAAGTCTAATCTGGTTACTCTAAAGGAGGCTCCTAAAAACACAAATACTATATCCCCCCGATATAATCCAAATGCTCGATGTACCTACCATTCTGACAGTTCGGGGCATGATACAAACAATTGTTGGGCTCTGAAAAACAAACTGCAAGATCTCATTAAGGCAAAGGAGATTGAATTTGACCCTCCGGAAACCTCCAATGTAATAACTGCACCAATGCCCAAGCATGGCCAGGGTGTTAATGTTGTTAATGACGACCTGTTTGTTTCTTCTGTTGATGAACTAGCTACTCCTCTTCTGATTGTTAAAAAGAATCTCTTGCGAGCCAGTTTATTTCCGGGTTGTGATGAAAGTTGCCACTTGTGTACGTCCCTACCCAATGGTTGTTTCTTGTTGAAGATAGGTGTCCAACGCCTGATAAAAAACAAAAAAATTTGTTTGAAAAGACTCCCTCTACAAGAAGTCTGTGTGAAGATATATCAATAATTACAATTTTCGACAATCCTTCCAGGGTCTCCTCCAAAAGACCCATTAGGATTACATTCGTTCCTAAGGTTTCTCCTTTGATTATCACTTTTCCGGGGCCGATACCATATTCCTCCGATAAAGCTGTTCCTTGGAATTATGGGGTTGACATTTACTACCATGGCGCCAAGCAAGACCTATTGGCTATTAAAGATAAAGCTATTGAAGATGCTAATATTGACATCGAAAACATTGTTGGGACCAGTAAAATTACCAGGAGCGGAAGTATTTTCTCTCCTGAAATCTCTCCAAAGACTGTTGCTACTCCTTTGGTTACTCTTGTTGCCACTCTTGTTGCTACTCCTGTTATTACTCTCGTTGTTACTCCTACTGTCATTCCTGCTACTGAGTCAGCTGAGACTCGAGGCAAAGAGGTACTGGTTGAGCCTGCTCGGACAGAGGCACATAAAGAAGTCTTTCCTGAAGCTTCTAAAAAAGAAATGGAAGAGATTATGAAGATCATACGAAAGAGTGATTATAATGTTGTGGAATAATTGGGGCATACCCCATCAAAAATTTCAATGCTGGCCTTACTGTTATGCTCTGAAGCCCATGCTAAGGCTTTGGTAAAGTTCCTGAAGTCTACTCATGTGCCTCAAGAGACTTCTGCCGACCAATTCAAGAACTGCGTTGCTAGCTTGACAACTGACAATGGACTTGGTTTCTCTGATGCTGATTTAACATCCAGAGGAAGAAAGCATAATGATGCCCTGCATGTCTCTATTGAGTTCAGGGGCACTACCCTAGCTCAGGTTCTGGTGGATACAGGTTCATCATTGAATGTCTTACCTAAGAATGCTTTGGACAGATCGGATTGTGAAGGACTCACTTTGAAGCCCAGTAATATTATGGTGATGGCTTTTGATGGTTCTAAAAGAATGGTACACGGGGAGGTGGACATCCCTATTAAAGTTGGTTTTCAGAAATTTGAATCCACCTTTTACGTAATGGACATTCGTCCATCTTACTCTTGTTTATTGGGTCGCCCTTGGATCCATGGGGTCGGTGTTGTTACTTCTACTCTGCATCAAATGCTGAAGTACCCAGTTAATGGAAAGATTATTACAGTCCATGACGAGTAGGAATATATGGTGATCCACCTGAAATCTTTCAGGTATGTTGAGATAGACGGCGGGTTCATTGAGACCCCCTGCCAAAATTTTGAAGAGGTTCCTCAGACAATTGCTGCAACCAAGACTGCTATCAATGTCCTAAAGATTACTAGACCTCCATAGAAGATGCCTTCTCTGAAGGATGCCAAAGCAGTAGTCGAAGAAGATGGGTGTACCATTTGGGTCCAACTCCCTAATATCCACTAAAAATCTGACAAGTTTGGTTTGGGTTTTACTTCAGGAGCCCAAAGAGTTATTCGTCGTGCTCGCGCCGGAGGACCACCACTACGCATCAGCAACCATGAAACTGATGCCTTGGAGGACAGTGATAGTGACTGCGACATGGACAAATGGTTCTTCCCAACTATCAAACATGGACTCAACAATTGGGAGGCCAAGGATTTTGTTCCCATTACTTTTATCCAGGAGTAGTTGTCTTTTTGTTTTTGGAATATGTAATATTTGAACAATTTAAAATCTAAAGCCTTGTGCCTTACTCGAGGCACAATGGTATATTTATGAGGGTTATTACTTCATCTTCATATGTCCTTAATAAATCATTGGACGTTTTGCATGCAAATTATATGCTCTATGTCTTTCTTTTCTACTTTTACTTTATCAAAATAACTATACTCTCTTACACACACTCACATATCAAACTGCAGATCCACATCCACTCTGGATCCTATTGATAACGGTTTTGCTATTACCAATTATGACTTTGAAAATCTGATTTACCAAGCCGAGGAAGAAGGTGAGGAAGATTATGAGGTACCAGGAGAACTTGCCAAACTGTTACAACAGGAGGAAATGTAAATACAACCTCATGAAGAGCCAGTTGAGACAGTAAACTTGGGTACTGAAACAGATAAGAAGGGAGTCAAGATAGGTGTCGATATGGAGCATAGTGTCAAAGAGCAGTTAATTCAGATGTTACATGACTATGTTGAGGTCTTTTCCTGGTCATACAAAGACATTCCGGGGCTAGACACTGATATTGTGGTTCATCGTCTGCCAACAAAAGAAGACTTCCCTCTAGTGAAGCAAAAGGTTCATCGTATGCGTCCAAAGATGTCAGAAAAGATCAAAGCTGAAGTTATGAAACAGTTCAACACCGGTTTCTTAGTTGTTACCTCTTATCCATAATGGGTTGCTAATGTGGTTCTGGTACCTAAGAAAGACGGTAAGGTGCGTATGTGTGTGGATTACAGAGACTCGAATAGGGCAAGCCCCAAGGATGACTTCCCACTTCCCTATATTGATGTTCTGGTTGACAATATCGCACAACATATGATATTCTCCTTCATGGGTGGTTTCTTTAGTTATAATCAGATCAAAATGGCACCTGAAGACATGGAGAAAACAACCTTCGTTACACAGTGGGGTACTTTCTGTTATAAAGTCATGCCATTTGGATTGAAGAATACTGGGGCAAACTATCAGCGTGCTATGATAGCTTAGTTTCATGACATAATCCATCACGAGATAGAGGTCTATGTCGATGATATAATAGCCAGGTCTCATACTGAAGAAGAGCACCTTGATCACCTGCAAAAGTTGTTTGAAAGACTGAAGAAGTACAAACTAAGACTGAACCCGAATAAGTGCACCTTTGGAGTAAGATCTGGTAAGCTCTTAGGCTTCATTGTCAGTGGCAAAGGTATTGAAGTAGACCCTGCAAAGTTTAAAGTTATACAAGGAATTCCAAATCCCTGCACTGAGAAGGAGGTCAGGGGATTCTTGGGGCGTCTAAACTACATTTCCAGATTCATTTCGCATCTAACCGCTACTTGTGAAGCCATCTTCAAATTACTGAAGAAAGATCAAGAAGTGAAGTGGAATGAGGACTGCCAGACCGCCTTTGACAAAATCAAAGAATATCTTCAAGAGCCTCCAATTTTGATGTCGCTGGTTGAAGGAAGACCTCTAATCATGTACTTAACAGTATTAGAGAATTCAATGGGGTGTGTGATGGGACAACATGAAGAGTCTGGTCGAAAAGAGCATGCAATATAATACCTTAGCAAAAAGTTTACTGGCTATGAAACAAGATACTCACTGCTCGAGAAAACTTGTTGCGCTTTGGCATGAGCCGCTCACCGACTAAGACAGTATATGTTGACTCACACTACTTTGTTGATATCTAAAATGGATCCTATAAAATACATCTTTGAGAAGCTCGCTCTCTCCGGAATAATAGCAAGATGGAAAATGGTCCTGATCGAATATGATATTCGGTACACAACCCATAAAGCAATCAAGGGAAGTATATCAGCTGATCATTTGGCTCATCAGGCTATGGATGACTACCAATCCATGAATTTTGAATTCCCATACGAGAATATTATGTTAGTAACTAATTGTGAAGAACCTGAAAAAGGATCCTGATAGACTATGATTTTTGACGGAGCTTCCAACGCACTCGGCAATGGCATCGGTGTTGAGATCATATCTCTGAAGGCTGTCATACTCCTTTCACTTCCAGGCTATGTTTCAACTGTACCAACAATATGGCTGAATATGAAGCATGCATTATGGGTCTCAAAGCTGTTATCGATTTGAGAATCAAATTCCTAAGTGTACATTGAGACTCGGCCCTGATGATCAGTCAAATCAAAGGAGAATGGGATACAAAGCATCCTAATCTCATCCCTTACAGGGATCATGTGCTGACACTGATCCCATATTTTGAAGAAGTTACCTTTCAACATATTCCCCGAGAATAAAATCAGTTAGAGGACGTGCTAGCTACCATGTCATCCATATTCAAAATCAGATGGGATAACAAAGCCCCTCAGATCACTATTGAGAGGTTGGACGAACTGGTATACTGTTATGAGATTGATACTGAAGGAGCAGTGGACAAACCTTAGTTCCATGAAGTAAAAAGATACCTCGAAACTCAAGATTATCCTGAGGGGGATTCCGTCAATGATATGAAGTTCCTAAGAAGGTTCTCTGCCAAGTTTTTCATCAGTAACGAAATTCTCTACAAGCGCAACCACGATTCTAATTTGCTTTGGTGTATGGATAAGATTGAAGCAGAGAAGATCATGGAAGACATACACGAAGGTACCTTTGGCACCTATTCTAGTGGGCACACAATGGATAAAAAGATCCTACGGGCAGGATACTACTGGTCTACTATGGAAGCAGACTGTTATCAGCATTCACGAACTTGTCACAAGTGCCAGATCTATGCTGATAAAGTACATGTGCCTCCGGTTCCCTTGAACGTCTTTACTTCTCCCCGGCCATTCACAATGTGGGGCATTGATATGATTGGAGAGATTAGACCTACCACTTCCAATGGGCACCGTTTCATCCTTATCACCATTGATTACTTCACAAAGTGGGCAGAGGCAGCCTCTTTTGCTTCTGTTACCAAGAATGTCGTGGCTCGGTTTATCAAACATAACCTTATCTGTCAGTATGGTATTCTAGAAAGAATCATTACAGACAACAGTACTAATCTCAATAATACTATGATCACCGAGCTCTGCATACAATTCAAGATTCAGTATCATAACTCTTCTCCTTATCGGTCGAAGATGAATGGTGCTGTAGAGGGTGCTAATAAAAACATCAAGAAGATCATACAGAAGATGACAATGACATACAAAGACTGGAATGAGATGTTACCATTTGCTCTTCATGGTTACCGTACCTCAGTACGTACGTCAACAAGGGCACCTCCTTTCTCTCTGGTATAAGGTATGGAAGTTGTCCTACCCATCGAAGTCCAGATCCCTTCCTTGAGAATCATGAAGGATGCATGTTTGAATGAAGACGAATGGGCCCACACTCGACTTGACCAGTTGAATCAGATTGACAAGAAGAGGCTCGCGGTTGTAAGTCATGGTCAAATGTACCAAAAACGTATGATTAAAGCTTTTAACAAAAAAGTAATACATCATGTATATCAGGATGGTGACCTAGTAATCAAGCGCATTATCCTACCGCAAGGTGATCCCAGGGACAAATGGACTTCCACATATAAAGGGCCATTTGTGATCAAGAACATATTTTCCGATGGAGCCATGATCTTAACCACTATGGACGGTGACGACCTTCCGCACCCTATAAACACGAACATAGTTAAAAGATACTACGCATGAACAAAGACCCGCTAGGTCGACTGGCCTAGGCAAAACTAAGGGCATCCTGGAAAACC
Organism: Vicia faba; assembly: GCA_948472305.1. Taxonomy (NCBI): domain Eukaryota; kingdom Viridiplantae; phylum Streptophyta; class Magnoliopsida; order Fabales; family Fabaceae; genus Vicia; species Vicia faba. Next base: position 1,558,246,013 of record OX451739.1, on the reverse strand, counting down.
GAAAGGGTTCGGGGAAAAATTAGGGATATACATATGAAGAAATTTGTACACCTGGCAAGTCGAAAACCTGAAAAGGCAGCTTGGGCAAAAAAGGTATCTCGGTAGACTAAAAACACGAAAAGGCGGTCCAGGCAAAAGTTAGGGATTAAAAGCGTATAACTATGTCCCATCGGATCAACATACAAACAGACTTCGGTAACAGGTGTCAGGTTCAAATGGTACTAATCAATCCAGTCAGCTTCGGACAAATAACAAAGAGATGAGACGCTCAAAGACATAAAGGCAATAGCAGAATGGGAACCCAATGGGATTGTTTCACATAGATGTTTTTCTTTGTATACTATTTTTGTATAAATTTCATTCTTACGACGACATTCTCTTACTAGAATGTCTGTCTCTCTGTACAAAAACACCTATTATAGGAAGAATTCTTCAGATTAATACAAAAACTATCTCTTTGAAAGTGCAAAAATACTTGTTTTTGTTTTTCTGTTTTGTTTGCAAAAAGTCCAGTGATTATTTTTGAACATATGCATTTGAATGTGATTACCGTTTATAAATACACGCATAAAAAATAGAAAGACAGTTATGATACAGTGGGAGAACTGACTTGAGGTTTTGCGTTTGTTTTCGCAAATGTTTCGGTTGAGCAAGAGTCGCCACCGACTTTTTATTTTATCCTAAGGAAAGGTTAAAAAGCACAGCAAAAACCTTTGAGATGTTTTCTTGGGTTCGGGGAGTAGATTATAGAAAGGGAAGGTATTAGCACCATTTCTATCCATGGTTATCCATGGGCTCTTAGTTACTTGCTTAGATCAACTTGCCTTGATTTTCAATTGTTTGAAATGGTGCTTTCAATTGTTTGAAATGGTGCTTTGTGTGTGGATTTTGAAAATGTTTTGAAAAGAGGCCAATGTGGTGGCAACCTTTATAATGATCCATGTTAGGATGTATACAACGGTGTATGTCTTTTGAAAAGTTTTCAATGTTTTTGAAAGTTGTTTTGAAAGTGTATTGTGGATTGTGGTTTTGAAAAATAGGCAAGTGTTTTTGTTTTGCAAGTTGGCAAGTAACCAAGAGCTATCTACCCTAAATTTCTCAAAGATCTTTACTATGTTTTAACCCTTTTAACAATTTTGTTCCACCATTGCATTTGGTGGACAATCTTGTGTTAGGATGTGAACGGGACGGGCGCGGATCATCGTTTAGACCATGATTGCAATGGTGCCAAGTGTCTTTGGGCAATTTTTCCTTCAAGGGACTTGATCATGTTTAGGCAACTTTCGAAAGCGTCGTCGAGGGACTATGATCATTTGAATTGTTTTGTTTTTTCCAAAGAAACCTAGCATGCAACATGGCTCATTATTGAAGGCAACAAGTGGAGCACCCTAGGGGTGCAAGTGTGATTGGTGTTTGTTCATTTTCATGCTTTTATCTTAGAATTAGGTCAAGCTATTGTTGGTTGATTTTTGCATACAAAACCCTAAGTCTATCATGGCATATTTAGAAAGCTTTTAAATGCGAAATTTAAAGGTCCTAAATTATTACAACACAAATTATGGGATGGGGGTACAAATGTTCAAATGGGGATATTTAGCAAGAAAAATTAAATCTAAACTATTACATCCAAATTGAATTATACAAGGTATTTAATTGCAATAATTAAATAAAATAAAATAAAATAAAATATGCAAGATGCAAAAAATGATTTTTATATGTATGAAAAAAAGGTATTTTTTTATGTGACAAATAAACAAAAATAAAAAGGAATAAATTTGGATATTTTTACATTTTAGGGAAAACCCTAATTTTGCTAAATAAAAGGTATTAATTATTTAATATACACAATATTTATTAATTATGTACAAAAAATAAATAAAAAGGAAGTATATTGTAAAAAGTGATTTTTTAAGGTCAAATATTAATAAAAGTAAAAAATGTATTATTTCTTTGTATTTTCCCTAAATATTCTAATAAATATATAAGTATTTATAATATTTACTAAATATATTAAATATGTACAAAAAAAATAAAATATTTACTATTTACAAAAAAAAGTATATTTTTTATAAAATGTTTTTTAAAAGATAAAGTAAAATAAAATCAGAAGATAAAAGGTATTTTGGATTATTTTTGTATTTTGAATAAAAAGGATATTATGTTTATTTATGTACAAAATTCAAATAAAACAAGCAAAAATCCAAATAAAATGCAAAAATGGTTGAAAAAATATTTTTAATATTTTTTATGTTTTGTCAAAAAATATCAAGTCAGAATAAAAAAGAAAAAAGTCAAAAATGATAAAAATAAACACAATGGGCCAAGGGGGTGCATGTGTGAGAATGTGGTGCAAAAGGAAAAATATCTCAGGCCCAGCCCATAGAGGTTGTCTTCAACCTCCAGACAGTTCAAACAACCAAAAACGCGCGTTTTGCCTTGTCCCTGCTGTGATCGGTGGATCTGGAACTGACTGTTTAACGCTGGTTCGCGAAATGTCGCGGAAGCAAGAGTCGCCACCGTCTTTTATTTTCTCCAAATGGAAAGGACAAAAGCACAGAAAAATTCCTTATAGAGATTGCTCTCGGTTCGGGAGGTAGGTTATAGAAAGGGAAGGTGTTAGCACCCTTTCTATCCATGGTTATCCATGGGCTCTTAGATACTTGCTCATTGTGTTTTCAAAATGGTTTGTTTGCTTTTCAACTGTGGGTTTAAAAAAGTTTCTTTGAAAATTTCAGTTCGACTCTTGTATCGGTCCTCAAGAGTGTTTGAAAAAATTGCTTTCGAAAGCTTTTGAAAAGGTGTCGGTGTGAAAAGAGTTTTTGATTTGTTTTGAAATTAGAGCAAGTATCTAGAGTCGTCTACCTACCCTAAGGAATTCGTCTGTGTAAATGTCCTTAAAGTAGTGCCATCCCACCATTGAGAGGTAGGTAGCACCACCATTGGAGGTGTTCGGGTCAATTCGAGGTTCGGGACATGGTGATCACCAGAGCAATAGGAAGACACCTTAGAAGCTACCCTCATGCCAGGTTCCCGGATCATGAGGACTTACTAAAACATCCTCTACTCGACGATCACCTTTCGAGAGGCAAGGCAACAGTGAAGCGTACCCTAGGGGTGGTGTGTGACTTGTGTGTCGTTTTCAGATATTTTGTCTTGTCATGGTATAGGTGATCTACGCGTTTGTTTTTATTTATTGTCATTCATTCTTGCATGCATTTATTTAATAGTTAAAAAGTGCGAAAAAGGTAAAGTTCCTAAACTATTACAAAAGGCGCGGATCCACATCGCCAAAATTTCCAGGACCCGATTTGACAGAAAAAATAAAGAATTAAAGTAAAAGTGCGAGAGATAAATGTTTACATGGCTTTGGGAGAGGTACATAAATATGATAAGAAACAAAATTAAAAAAAAATGCGCGAAACAAATTAATAGTCGAAAGCGAGGGCATTGGACCCTTTTTAATGAAATTAAATTAAATGATTAAATTGATGAAAATTAAAATGAAAGAGAATTATTTTTGGTATTTTTGTATTTTATGACTTTAGTGAAATTGAATTAAATTGAGAAATTAACCCTAATTCTAATTTTTTATTTATTAAGAAAAAATATTACAGTTAAACCTAAATTAACCTAATTAATTACATGGTAATTTTAATTTATAAAATAATAGGAAATATTTAATTATTTAGAGAAAAGAGAAGAAAAGGGATAAAAAATCAATACAAACCCTAATTCTACCAATTTTAAATTTATTAAGAAAATGCTCGAATTAAACCTAATTTAATAGCTAACATTAATGAACAATATTTATTTACAAAAAGTATATTAATTAAATAAAAATACTTATTTTTGTCTTTTTCCGATTTTATATTGTTTTTATGTTTTTTATGAAAATAATTAAATTAAAAGAATTAATTAAAAAGAACAATAATTGAAATAAAAAATAATGAAAAGAATATTGCAAACCTAGGGGGGTTCTGTCCCCAGTTGGAGGTCACAACTTAGAAATCCAGGCCCAATAGCTTTGGTCTGGTTGACTTCTCATGCCAGCGTGTAACACCTTTGACTCATGCCCATGATATTCTTCCAACTATGGCCCTTGGATTGATCTTAGCATGTGCGTGGCAAGCTGGATGGTGAGTTGCATGGTAGACTCCCTGTATTGAAACTGCATAGGATGATAATTGAAGGAAAAATAATATGAAAGGGGTGGGGACCTGGGGCTCGAACCCAGGTCCTGATGATTACCAACACTACGCGTTACCATCCGTGCTGCTTCTTTTCTTTGTACATTATATAAACAATAAACATAATAAAGTAAAACAAACGCTAGTGCTTTTTTCGCGCGAGAATTTGAATAACCCAATTACTACTGGACACCTCATCTTCTTCTTCTTCGTTGTGTTTCTTCCCTGAAAATAAAATAAGGTTAGCGGGGGTTCTGAACCCCCCCAAAACATGCTTGATTCGATAATAGCGATTAGGCCGTCTGGCCACATAAATTAGGCGCGAGGGTCGTTTCCACATCGTCCAATCACGCTGAGTTTGGTCATGGTACTGAGAGCTTCCAATTTTACAGCATTTAAAAGTACCCAATTCAAAGCTTGAAAAACCCTAAAAGACAACAATGGCAGATTCGTGTATAGTGTATAAAAACTCAATTAATCCATGTGGTTAGCTTCAGAATTAATCAAGGAACATAAATCAATAAAGAAAACGCAAGAAAAATGCATGAGATTCATGATTCGATTATGGAATTTTTCGTGCAAAGCTTGACTCAGATATACCACCTCCTCGAGTATGGGACAAAATTCTTGATTGGAATCGTCTCCTGGCAACCTTGGCAAGCTAATGGAGTGATTATTTGACCTTGAAAAGCCCTAAAACCTAGTTTTCAGTTTTCAACTTTCTTGGCAAAAACTCAAGTTTTGTTCTTTGTCTATGGCGCAGCTGGGACCTCATGAGGAGTAGGGTTTGCATCCATATATACATGTGAATGATTAGGGTTGAGAAAATTGATCAAAGAATCCATGAATTGATGATAAGATATTTGATTTTTCATGCATTAGTTTTCAAATCTTTTTCATGCAAACTTAGTTCAAATCATGGCCAATTAACAAGATTCTTTCCAAATCTGATTATACACAAAATCTTGAGATTATTTCATGCACAAAAGATTCAAAAAGTTAGGTTTAGTATTTTTCACCTATTTATTTTAATTAAATGAATTATTAATGATTAAAAATCCAAATAAATAAATAAAAATGGTAAAAAAACTTCCCTTTGGGCCAAATGGTCGTGCACATGCCTTGGATGATGAATTGTGGAAGCAAAAGAGGCCCATTAGCAATTTTAGGTCATTTGAAGCAATGTTGACTTTTCAAAATATCCAAAAATTTCCCAACTTCCACAAGGCATAACTTGCTCAATTATTAAGCTTTGCTCATGTTCTTGGACATTTTGGAAAGGTATTTGAGTCCTCTAACCAATGTCATTGGTCCCATGTCATTTTGATTTACCAATCTCAAGTTATGGTCTTTGACTTAAAGTCCCTTTTTGTTGACTTTTGAAAATGACCTATAATGTTGAAATTGATAACTTTTTGTGAGAGCATTTCTTGGACTTGAAGTATGAAGAGGAGTTGTAGGAAATGTCTTTCTATTCAAAATGAGCTTTGGATGGAATTTTTCTGATAATCCATGTGAAAGTTATGCCTTGGTCAAGTTACAGTTGACTTTTTCAACTGTCCAAATATGGAAACTTTTGCATCTTGATGATTTTTGAGCCAAGCTTTGAGAATCATGATCAAGAATTGATCAAATGATGTTTGTGGCTTCAAAATGAGATATTGATAAAAAATTTGGACTTTTGACTGTCAAATGACCATTTTGCCCCTACAGTTGACTGTAATGCAATTAGGGTTTTTGACTGTGCAATTTTGTGCTGAAAGTCTTGAAACTTGATATGAGGATGCTTGACCATGTTTGTAGGCATGTGGGACTTGATTGGACCCTTGGAAACTTCATTTTCTTTGTCAGAACCAAAACCCTAATTTTGACTGTTAGGAGGCCCTTGAACTATGCAACTCTTGGGGAGATTTTGAAGCTTTGACTTGGCAATTCTTGAAGAATATGGGAGGGCAAATTTTGGGGTACAACACCTGCTATCTCCTGATTCCTTGATTTTCAGCACAAACTCACAACATGAAAAATGTCAAGCATCAAACCACGAATCCATACATACCAAGAACTTGATCTAACTCTCAAAAATGAGAGAGAATTTCTTCTCCCCCAATTCCTGACCTAATTTTTTTCTAATATTCAGGTCTTAAATTCTCTCAGCATAAGCAATATAAATGGAAAGTAAGGATATGGGTGGCTTCAGGGACATGAGTATGACATTTTTCATTCATAAACCTAGACCTAACTCTTCCTAGATTGAGAGATAGAAGTCCATGAACTTACCTGTTCAGTTTGGATCGTGTCTGGCAATGGAGGTACTTTCAGTGCAATGTGAGGACTTGTACAGCTTGCTTGAAGGTCAAGGATGCTTCTCCAACCTTTAGCTTGCTTTAAAAACAAATGAATCAAGCTATGGAAGTCAACCTGCAAAACAAAAAAAGTGAAAATGGTGAAGTTGGTTAGAGGTGTTACAGGTCGTGTCCAATGCTTGGGATAGTTTGTATAGGTGGTATGGAGTGTGTATGAACTGGTTTTGGCCAAGGCGCACGAGTGGATTGAGTTGTGCCACTCAAACTGCAGGGATGCCCTGTTTTGTGCAGTGCAATGGTGCTTTGAGGTTTAGGGAGGTATGGAAGGTAGTTAGCTCGTGCCTTAGCTCAGGTTTTATGTTTGGAATGTGTTTAACAAGTTTACTTTGGCTTGTGGTTGCAGCAATGTGAGATTGTGTTGGTTATGCAAGGTTTCTTCTCTCTTAAGCAAAAAATGACAAGTTGGTTTCTAGACTTATGCAGGCCCCCTAAACATGCTGCCTCAATCCCTCTTGATTAGTGTTTTATGTCCATGAATCATGTGTCCAAAGATATGGCCTTGTACTTCTTGATTTGCAAACTTGACATAAAGTATAACTTTTCAAAAATGGATAAAGTGCTTTTTCTAATTAAGGCTTAATTCTTCATACAATGACCAAATGCACAAAATAATGCCTTGGCACAATGGATTGGCATTTAATTATTGAGTAAGATAAGGATTAGAGGCCTGTAACTAGCTTGCTCATGCTGATTTGAAAAATTGCACAAGTTATGAACATGGAAATGGCTCATGGACAAAGTGACTTTTGCCCATATTGCCAAATTCGATTCTCCCTAACCACAAGGGTGTTTGAGAAGTTCTTGGACATTTTGGAAAGCTTGGAATGTGTAATTCAATCCATCTTTGTAATGCAAGTTGAAATTCCAAGTGGAAGCATGTGAAAAGTGGCCATGAAGTTAGGCAAAAATCCTGCCTAGAATAGGTCAAAATTTTTCTAAGTTAAGAATGTTTTGCACCCTTGTTCCAAAAATCATAAATTGAGCTACAAGCTTCTTTTGAGGAAACTTTGTGAATCAAAGTTGTAGATTTTGCAATGGACTATAACTTTCATGTTTTGAATTTTCCTTGAATCCAAATGTATCTTGATGAAAAGATGGGACAAAGTTAGGAAAAAATTAGGAATTTTCATAACTTAGAAAATTTCTAAGTTATGAAATTTCTTCATTTTGAACCCTAATTTGTGATTTTTGATTTCTTAATGAACAAGTTTCATGATTTGGCATGTTTTGATGAAAAATTAATCTTGACACTTGATTTTGACCAAAAAGTCAAAGTTTGACTTTTCAGTATACAGTCAATTTTGGCTCAGTTGACTGGAAAATTCATCTGTCAACCTTGTGCATTTGGGATCTTTTGAACTTGTTGAATGTGTAAAGACCATTTCATTGAGCCCTTGAGTCCATATGTGAGCTTGGTTTGCCATTGGCTAGGTCAAACAGTCAAAAATTGCCTTTGTGCAGTCAAAACCCTAAAAATGACAATTTTGCCCTTTTGATGATCTGATCAAATTTCTTGTGGAATTGTGATCCAAACTTGATTAAATGGTTCATATGAGTTCATAATGTTGATGTGGGTCAAATTTCATGAGGTTTGACTGTCAATTGACCACAGTTGACTTTTTCCCCAATACAGCTGATTTCTAGGTCAACTGTCCAATTGACTGGGCAAAGATTGGAATCAAGGCTTGAAACTTGGTATGGATAAACTTGTGAGTCCAACATGAAGCATGAAAGTCACTTTGGGCATTTTAGGTCAAAACATCTTTGTGCAAACACAAACCCTAATTTGGGTCAACAGTGCAAGGAGGAGTCTTGAGCAGAGTAAACCCTAACTTGATCTTGAGCTCCAAGGGTCTTGGGATGAGAAAATCTTGAGGAAATGGGAGAGAAAATTTTGGGGTACAACAGTTGCCCCTGTTCAATCTTCTTGCACCAGAAGAGTTAGATTGGCAGGCTTGGCTTTCGCGTCTCGAAGGTAAAAGGAGATTGGACACTAGAGTGCCCTTAAATTTGCACTCGTCAGAACAAAGGATGCGAGAATGGGCTTAGAGATGCCATTTGGAGATGGGCTTAAAGATACCATCTGGAAGGTTTGTTGAACTACAATGTGATAGGTCAGAAGAGCGGGGATTAAAATGGTATCCGTGTCTGGAACGCATTTAAACGGCATCTAAAGACTGAGTTTGTATGAGCAGGAGAATGGCCTCCGTGTCTGGGGCGTATCTGAGCTGTAACTGTGTTTGAATGTAGAACGAATATCAGAATGACTGCCGTGTCTGGAGTGTATCTGTATTCTATCTGGGTAACAGAGAAACATCTGTATGGAGCAACTGCGTACTGGGGACAAATTCTGAATGAGTGACAGAATGGCAACCATGTTTGGAGCGTATCTGGACTGTATCTGAAGTTGAAAGTTGTATGAGTGGCATAATGACTTCCGTGTCTGGAGTGTATCTGAAACTGTAACTAGGATTGAGATCCGTATGAGTAATAGAATGACTTCTGTGTTTGAAGTGTATCTGAAACTATAACTGGGATCTAAATAAATGACAGAATGACTTCCGTGGCGAACGCACTGGGGGGAATCAAACTGATGTTGTAAGGGTCAGAATGGTATCCGTGTTTGGAATGCATTGAACCTTGAGGTGGATAAATGAATTTGAATGAGAGATAGAATGGCTGCCGTGTCTGGAGCGTATCTAGTCTGTAGCTGATTGCTGTAGTCCGAATAAGTAGTAGAATGAGTACCGTGTCTGGGATGTATCCATACTGTATCTGACTTGAGATTTTGAATGAGTAATAGAATGACCGCCGTGTCTGGGGTGTATCCATACTGTATCTGAATAATTGTTAATGATAGCCTTTTAACCTTATCCTGAAAAGGGTGAAATGTTAGCTAAAACACAAAGTTATGTTGCATGATATGTATGATGAAAATTATGTTATATCAATGTTTATGATATGAATGTAAATGAATGCATATGTAAGCTGAAGAGCTGTCTTTGCTGAGGATAGATGAATCCTGGAAACAAAGAATCTTGACTGCCGCCGGGAAAGTGAATCTTTGACTGTTGCAGGGGAAGACAAGAATTTTGATTGCTGAGGATGAAACATCCTTGTGGACTACTACTGGAGAATTAGGAGCTTGGGTTGTGTACCAATCTTCTGGGGATTCTTGTCTTGAGGAGATCTTCACCAGAGAACATCTGATCATCCTGTGAGGAACTGAGAATGAGAGTCTTCACTCTGCTTGGGGAGATGCAAAATCTTTAATTGTTGAGGGATCTTAGGACCACTGCGGGGGATTGGAATTCCTTGGTGACTTGCAGGGAATGAGAACTTCTGAAGGTCTCTACTGGGGAATTCAGGACCTGATAGACTCATGTTGGAGAGGTATGATTGAGAATCTTTAGTTTGGTGGTAAGTATCTCTATGGGGAGAAGGTTCACTAGCCTGGTTTAGCTGGGGATTGGATTTTCAGATTTTTAAGGCTCCACTGGGGATTCTGAAATTTAACTCTGAGGGGAATTGAGTTCTGGAAGGCTCTCTGGCTGGGGAAATCAGTGTTGGGAAAACTTCTCTGTTGAGGATCCTGAAGTCTAATTCCGTTTAGGGAATTAAGTTTTGACTGAGGAATTTGAATTTCAAAGCATGCTGGCGATTTCTTCTGAAAGGGCATCAAGATATCTATTTGTACCTTTAACCTATCAGTAATCACTTTCTTGATTCATAAGGAAATGATTATGTTCAAATGCATATGCCTATTTTAACAAAACATTGGACGTTTCTCAAATAAAACATAAGTGCAAAAGAAAAGAGGAAAGGAAGACAACGCAAATTTCTGTATTCGGAAAAGTATTTGTATTAACTTTCTATGAGTATATTTGTACAAAGGAGACAGTCATCCTAGTAAGAGGATGTCGTCGTAAATATTGAAAAATTTATACAAACGAAATATGGCTATGTGAAACAATTCCATGGGATTCCATTCTGCTATAGCCTTCACAACTCTGAATATTTGTCCATTCAATGCTTCGTCTGTCGATGACTGGATTGATCAGAAGCTTGGAGCTGGTTGATGAAGAGATTGTACTTAAAGTGATCCGACGAGACATAGTCATACGCTTTAATTCCCTAACTTTTGCCTGAATCGCCCTTTCGGGTTTTCGATCCACCGGGAAACCCCTTTTTGCCCAAGCCGCCCTTTCGGGTTTTCCGCTTGCCGGGTGTACAAATTTTTTTGTTTTATCCCTAATTTTTGCCTGAACCGCCCTTTCGGGTTTTCGGTTCACCGGGATGCCCATTTTTGCCCAAGCCGCCCTTTCGGGTTTTCGGTTTACCGGGATGCCCATTTTTGCCCAAGCCGCCCTTTCGGGTTTTCGACTTGTCGGGTTATTTTATGCGTAGTATCTTTTGACTATGTCTGCGTTTGCAGGGTGCGGCTAATCGTCGCCGTCCATGGTGGTCAGAATCATTGCACCACCAGAAAATATGCTCTTGATCACAAATGGTCCTTCGTATGTAGGAGTCCATTTGCCCCTGGGATCACTTTGCGGCAGGATAATCCGCTTGATTACGAGATCTCCGACTTGATATACTTGACGTCTGACTTTCTTGTTGAAGGCCTTGATCATCCGTTTTTGATACGTTTGACCATGGCACACAGCAGCGAGTCGCTTCTCGTCGATCAAATTGAGTTGATCAAGTCGGGTCTGAATCCAATCATCTTCACTCAAACCAGAGTCCTCCATAATCCTTAAAGAAGGAATCTGAACTTCCATGGGAAAGACAGCTTCCATGCCATATACCAAAGAAAATGGGGTTGCCCCGGTTGAAGTGTGTGCCGTGGTACGATATCCATGCAGAGCAAACGGTAACATCTCATGCCAGTCCTTGTAAGTGACTGTCATTTTCTGAATGATCCTCTTAATGTTTTTGTTCGCAGCTTCAACAGCACCGTTCATCTTCGGCCGATAGGGAGATGAATTGTGATGATAAATCTTGAACTGTTCGCACAATGCGGTGATCATAGTATTATTCATATTTGTACCGTTGTCTGTGATGATCCTGTCTGGAACACCATACCGGCATATGAGGTTTTGCTTGATGAAGCGGGAAACCACATTTTTAGTGACAGAGGCGAAAGAAGCTGCTTCGACCCATTTGGTGAAGTAGTCAATGGCAACCAGGATGAAGCGATGTCCGTTGGAAGCTGTGGGCTTGATCTCTCCAATCATGCCAATGCCCCACATTGTGAATGGCCAAGGAGCTGTCAGCACGTTGAGAGGAACCTGAGGAATATGAATCTTGTCAGCGTAGACTTGACACTTATGGCAAGTACGGGAATGCTGATGGCAATCTACTTCCATGGTGGACCAGTAATAGCCTGCCCTTAGGATCTTCTTAGCCATAGTGTGCCCGCTCAAGTGAGTGCCAAATGTACCGCTGTGCATCTCGGTCATGATTAACTCCGCTTCAGCTTTGTCTACACATCGGAGTAAAACACAATCATGGTTGCGCTTATAGAGGATGCCATTGCTCAGGAAGAACTTGGCAGCAAATTTCCTTAGGAACTTCTTGTCATTTACGGAAGCTCCTTCGGGATATTCTCTAGTCTGGAGATACCTTTTGATTTCGTGAAACCAGGGTTGTTCCACTACTTCTTCGGTATTAATCTCATGACAATGCGCAGGTTCATCCATTCGCTCGATGGTGATCAGGGGAGCCTCGTTATCCCAATTGAGTTTAAACATAGAAGACATTGTAGCCAGAGCATCTGCTAGCTGATTCTCTTCTCGCGGGAAATGCTCGAAGGTAATTTGCTCGAAATGAGGCAACAATGTCAGGACATATTCTTTGTATGGGATAAGATTAGGATGTTTGGTATCCCACTCTCCTTTGATTTGACTGATAACCAAAGCCGAGTCCCCAAATACGATCAAAGATTTGATCCCCAAGTCCATAGCGGCCTTAAGAACAAAGATGCAAGCTTCATATTCAGCCATGTTGTTTGTGCAGCTGAAGCAGAGTCGAGCTGTGAAAGGCGTGTGACAACCTTCCGGGGAAATGAGTACCGCACCGATACCGTTTCCAAGTGCATTTGAAGCACCATCAAAGTACAGGGTCCATCGGGATCCCTTTTCAGGTCCGTCATACGGTCCGTTACCTTCAATGTTGTCCAAATTCATGATGTCCTCGTCTGGGAAGTCAAATCTCATGGACTGATAATCTTCGATAGCTTGATGAGCTAGATGATCAGCTAGTACACTCCCTTTTATAGCTTTTTGAGTGGTGTACTGGATGTCATACTCAGTTAGGATCATTTGCCATCTAGCTATTCTTCCAGATAAAGCAGGCTTCTCGAAGATGTACTTGATAGGATCCATTTTGGAAATCAACAAGGTGGTATGAGTCAGCATATACTGCCTTAGTCGGCGAGCAGCCCATACCAAAGCGCAACAAGTTTTCTCAAGCAGTGAGTAGCGAGTCTCACAGTCGGTAAACTTTTTGCTAAGGTAATAAATAGCATGCTCTTTTCGACCAGACTCGTCATGCTGGCCCAAAACACACCCCATTGAGTTATCCAAGACGGTCAGATACATGATCAATGGTCTTCCTTTGACGGGAGGCATCAGAATAGGAGGTTCTAGAAAATACCCCTTGATCTTATCAAAAGCAGCTTGGCAATCGTCGTTCCATTCGACTACCTGATCTTTCTTTAATAATTTGAAAAATGGCTCACAGGTAGAAGTCAGATGAGAGATGAATTTGGCAATATAGTTCAAGCGCCCCAAGATCCCTCTAACCTCCTTTTCAGTACGGGGAGGAGGCATCTCTTGTATTGCTTTTACTTTTGCTGGATCGACCTCAATGCCTTTGTTGCTGACAATAAACCCTAGAAGTTTACCAGACCTAACTCCAAAAGTACACTTACTTGGATTCAGCCTGAGTTTGTACTCTTTCAACCTGGCAAACAGCTTTTCCAGGTGTTCAAGGTGTTCCTCCTCTGTTTGTGACCGAGCTATCATATCGTCTACGTAAACTTAGATCTCATGATGTATCATATCATGAAATAAAGCTACCATGGCGCGTTGATAAGTTGCCCCTGCGTTCTTCAGTCCGAACGGCATCACCTTGTAACAGAAAGTACCCCATTGTGTAACAAAGGTTGTTTTCTCCATGTCCTCTGGGGCCATTTTAATCTGGTTGTAGCCCGAGAATCCATCCATGAAGGAAAACACTTTGTGCTGAGCTGTATTGTCGATCAAAATGTCAATGTGCGGTAGCAGAAAATCATCTTTGGGGCTGGCCCTATTCAAATCCCGGTAGTCTACACACATCCTGACTTTGCCATCTTTTTTAGGAACTGGCACGATGTTAGCAACCCATTGTGGATAGGATGTAACATCCAGAAAGCCAGCGTTGAATTGTTTCATCACCTCTGCTTTAATCTTCTCAGACATGTCGGGCCTCATTCGGTGGACTTTTTGCTTGATTGGTGGACAATCCTCTCTTGTAGGGAGACGGTGAACCACAATGTTTGTGTCTAAACCCGGCATGTCTTCGTAAGACCAGGCGAAGATTTCAACGTATTCATTTAACAGCTGTATCAGGCGCTCCTTGACACGTGGTTCCAGATTGGCACCCACTTGTACTTCCTTTCGGTCTTCCTCTGTTCCTAAGTTGACAATTTCCAACAACTCCTCGTGAGGTAAGATGGCCCTTTCTTCTTGCTGTAGAAGTCTGGCTAATTCCCCTGGTACTTCACAACCTTCGTCATCTTCATACTCAGCCTGATTGACCAGATCTTCAGAGTTATTGAAGGACATAGCAGAATAGTCTCCCATAGAATCCAGAGTGGATGGGTACCTGCATTTGTGAGTGTGGGTGTGTGTAAGGGATAGCCATCCTTAAACAAAAAATGCAAAAGGAAAGAAAATGAACACAGTAGTTTATCAATGAAAAACGTCCGATGAATCATTTAAACATGGCATATGGATATGAAGATAATCAAAACCCTTACAAATGGACCTACATGCCCCGGGCAAGGCATGAGGTGAAAAAGTAGTGTACGGATTGTTCAAAAGTAATTATTACAGACCACAGGAAATGTTTGACAGATAATTACTGATTAATAAAAGTAATGGGGACAAAGTCCTTTGCCTCCCAGTTGCGTAGTCCCCCTTCGACGGTTGGGTAGATCCAATCTTCAATGTTGGCCTCCTCGTCTTCACCTTCCAAAGCATTGATCCCATAAGGAGAGATCTTGATGGGTGCTCTTTCAACCTTTGAGCGGCGCATAGCTTTCTGCCCCGCAGCAGTGAATCCTAAACCAAACTTGTCTGTTTTGTGAGGAATATCCGGCAACTGCCCCCATGTTGAGCTCTTCCCTTCCTTCATTGCGGCCTTCGCGTCTTTTAGTGATGCCATCCTGGCCATCTTCTTTGGTACCTCCGCTACCACTTTTGCTACTTCCACTTCAGGAGAGACTTCCTCGAAGTGCTGGAATGGCGTTTCAATGAATTCACCCTCTACCTCTACATACCGGAAGGAGTTCAGGTGGCTGATCATATATTCCTCTTCACCGTGGACGGTTATGATCTTTCCTTTGACAGGGTACTTCAACATTTGATGTAGGGAAGAGGTGACTGCCCCAGCATTGTGTATCCATGGTCTCCCCAATAAGCAAGAGTACGACGGATGGATGTCCATCACATAGAAAGTTGAGGGGAACACCTTTGTGCCAACCTTAATGGGAATGTCTACCTCCCCATGTACCATTCTCTTCGACCCGTCAAAAGCCCTTACAATGATATTACTTGGCCTTAACTCCAAGCCTTCGCAATCCAATCGGTCGAGGGCCTTCTTAGGCAGCACGTTCAGGGAAGAACCAGTGTCGACTAGAACATGGGCCAGGGTAGTTCCCTGGCATTCTACTGACACATGTAATGCGTCATTGTGTTTTTTTCCTTTTGAGGTTAGGTCAGCATCAGAGAAACCTAAACCGTTGTCTGCTGTAAGACTGGCTACACAGTTTTGGAATTGGTCGGCAGAGGTTTCCTGGGGCACATGGGTTGTCTTCAGGAATTTTATCAATGCTTTGGCGTGCGCCTCTGAACAAAGTAGAAATGCTAACATGGAGATTTTCGAGGGGGTTTACCCCAGTTGCTCTACCACGTCATAATCACTCTTTTTAATTATCTTCAGGATCTCCTCCATCTCTTTCTTAGAGGTTTCCGGGATGACCAAAGGTTGAGCCCTCGTCCTGACGAGCTCATCTTGGATCCCTTTCCCCTTATCAGCAGGAGTAGGAGGGACAACAATAGGAATAACATCATCTTCAATCAACGTAGTTTTAGCGGAAAGTTTTATCGGTGCAGGAATAACTTTGGCAGCAGATGAGGGTCCAAAGATTGCCTTTGGGGGGGCAATCTCTGGAGAAAATATCCTCCCACTTCAGGTGATCTTGCTTGTGCCGGCAATGTTTCTAATGCTGGCATCTTCTTCATCAGAGCTTCCTTAGGTTACTTCAACTTGTTTAATACCATGGTAGTAGATTTCTCCACCGTAATTCCATGGTATTGACTTTTCAGAACTGTAGGGGACAGGCCCTGGCATCGTTATTTTCAGAGGAACAGACGTTGTAGCAGATGTAATCTTAACAGGCTTTCTGACGGCCTTGGAAAGATTGGCGTGAATGGTGATAATTGAAACATCTTCAGTAGGGGTTGAAATAGCAGGAACTTTTTCAAACAGAATTTGTTGACTGTCCATCAGGCCTTGGATGCCTTTCTTCAGTAACGGGCAGTCAATTGGCAGAGAGTAACAACAGTAGCAGTCTTCTTTGCATCCCGGGAAGATCCCGACCTTTAACAGATTTAACTTGATGGTTAACAGCGGAGTTATCAGGTCATTGACATCAGAAACATACAAATCTTCCTCAATAGCATGGACATTTCGACCATGTTTCGGCATCGGAGCAGATATCACGTTTGGTTTCTCTGGAGCATCGAACTCCACCTCCTTTGCATCTATCAAGTCTTGAATTTTATTTTTCAGCACCCAACAATTGTTTGTGTCATGTCCGACGCTATCGGAATGGTAGGCGCATTTGGCATTGGCATTGTAAGCTGGTGAGGTTGTATTCACATTTTTCGGCGCTTCTTTGATATTTGTGAGATTCAGCTTTAACAAGTGTGGAAGAACTTGCGCGGGCATCATATTAATGCGGGTGAATTGCCGTGGTGGCCGTTCTCCCCATTGCTGTTTAGGTCTGGACTGGTTATTGCGAGGCTGATCATTTGATGGATTTTGGATCATCACGGCCCCCACAGTCGGTCGGCGCTCAATTCTTCCTGCTCCTCTTTGAGAATACACAACAGCTGTTTCCTTCTTCACCGGGAATGATTTCTTAGCAGTTGTAGATGCAGAGGCATCCTTCTGAATCTTCCCATTCTTGATACCGGCTTCTACCCGCTCGCCAGTCAGAATTAATTCAGTAAACCCCGAGGAAGAGCTACCGATTAGATGGTTAAAGAATGGACTAGACAGGGTCCCTAGGAACATATCAACAAGTTCTCTATCAGAAAGAGGTGGCTGCACTCTTCCAGCCAGATCGCGCCACTTCTGGGCGTATTCCTTAAATCCCTCACCTGAGGCCATTCCCATACTCTGTAGCTGAGTACGGGTTGGTGCCAGGTCAGAGTTATACTGATATTGGAGATAAAAAGCAGCTGCCAGATCCTCCCAACTACGTATCTCCGACCTTTCTAGCTTGTAAAACCAGTCTAGCTGAGTGCCAGACAAGCTATCTTGAAAGAAATGTACCCAAAGGTTTCTGTCAGATGTGTGAGGTTGGATTCTTCGGACATACGACCTTAGATGCATTTTTGGGCAAGACAGCCCGTCATATCTTGCAAAAATTGGCACTTTGAACTTCGGGGGGATCACAATTCCAGCAATTAATCCCAAATCTTCGAAATCCAAACCGGGAACCCTCTGCAGCTCCATAGCTGCCAACCTGTCTTCCAAGTTTTTGTACTTATCATCGGCGGGCGGGTATTGTTGCTCTGAGTAGTCTTCGTCTTCTTCAGCCTCTTCTTCTTCAGCTTCGGATTCAGAAGGTACCGCAGCCCCTTTTCCTTTACTGGTTTCTTCTTCGGATGCGGAAGGAAATTCAAGAACCCTTCTGGCTTCACCCTCAAACCTTCTCCCCAAGGTAGACACCCCGACTCTTTTCTTCTTCTTTTTCACTTGCTCTTTGTTCCCAAGCAGGGCCTTTAGATCCTCCTGACCCTTTGCCAAGGTCATCAGGAGATGTTGAAACTGTGAGTTTTGAGACTGCAAGTCCTTGACCGTCTGTTCGAGATCCATCTTACTGAAATAAACAGCAGAAAGATAAGGAAACCTAGTGTGGAGACCTGCTTATGCGTATGATGAATGGTATGCTTACTTATGCAATGCATTCAAGGATTTAGAAAATTCAAAATTGTTGCAAACAAAAAGAACACACGTCATAGTAATAAGAAGAAATTTTGTCAGTACATAAATGCCCCATGGGCCAAATATTACAAAAAAAACTTCTCAAGGTAAAAAGACGTTGCGCCTCCTCTTTGGTGTGATGTAGGTGTTAAGGGTCTCTTCCTCGTGGAGTCGGCGGGTAAGCTCCAAAACCTTCTTCTCACTGGCGTAGAAGCTGGCTTCAAAAGTATTTCGTTCCTCCTTGAGTTGGATCCAACTCTTCTGCATCTCCTCCCAAGATGTAGGCATGTCAGGATATAGGATGGTGTAGGGAACCTCTCCTTCCTTAACGGGCTCTTTAATCACAGGGAGAACATGAGGATAAGGCATCATTAGACTCTGGGCTCGGGTTCGTACCCACTTGAGATAAGGCTCAAGAGGGATGGAGTTCTTGTGCCCCAGTGTCTTGCTGTCTACCTTGTTAGGCATCCTCCAAGCTCTGATGAATCTTTGGCGAAGTCCTTGTGCATCGTTGTCGAAGTCAAAAACTAGGTCAGGAATCAACATGTCATGAGGTCCATCCCTCCGTGCATATCCAAATTGTCTCAAAGCTAGATAAGGGTTGTAGGTAATGCCTCCTCTAATGCCAAGTAATGGAACATTAGGGAACTCTCCACAACGATCGACGATTATGACATTTTCTCTGGACCGAGAACACCAATGTACATAAGAGTGAGTGAGGGTCATCAACCGTTGTAACCACCTTAAGCCTTGGTCATTCTTCAAGACATATTGTGGAAGGTGAGAAATAAACCACCTTGCAAGGAGAGGAGTACAGCACATGAGAACACCCCTCTTTCTCATTGTTCGTGTGTAAAATGAGTGAAGAATGTCCCCAAGAAATGTTGGTATTGGATTTCTGGATAAGAAGATTTTGACGGCGTTGACATCTACAAGCTGGTCAGGATTTGGGAACAAGACCAACCCATAAATGAGGAGTGCCACAATTTCTTCAAAGGCTTGTAGATCTAATGAATTCCAACACTCTTGTGCCTTCTCAAACAAGAATTTTGCCAAGAAGCCTTTGACACCGCTTCTAGTTTCCCAATGCCCCTTGATGTCAGATGGTTGCAAGTGTAGTGCTTGAGCAACATCTTCAGGCTTTGGTTCTTTTTCCGTACCGTTGTAGGGTAGTTGATTAAGAATAGGAATTCTCCAGAGTTGAGAAAATTCCTCCAAAGTGGGCACCAATTGGTAGTCAGGGAATGTGAAACAGTGGTGAAGGGGGTCAAAGAACTGGAATAAAACCTTTACCATGTTGGTGTTGACTAGGATGAGCAGTCTACCATGTCTTTCACTGAAGGGAGAGCTTTCCGGAATCCTGGATGTGAGCTCCTTGAGTTGAGGAGGGATTCTCACAAGGTTGACTTGGATAGTTTTCCTGCGAGGAATTTCCATGACCTACAAAACAAGAACAAAGATGAAGATCTAAACCCTTGAAATGGTTAGCGGATGCATATGATGCTTTATGATGCTCATGATGCTCATGATGTATGCACAAACATATGTACAAGAAATTCACTCAAAACCCTAGTTTTAGGCTTGCATGAGGTTTCATAGGTTAGTACCCTCTTGAGTGTAGTTGGCTTAAAAACCTTCCCTATAAATAGTAACCGGGTTCTAAGGAGCTCAATATCATTGGATTGTTTTCCATGTTCATTGTTTTGGTTTAGCCATTTAACTAGCGACCAAAATATTCCAAGAAAACAACCCTCAATGAGTGTAGTATCGAGTATCTACCAACTTCGGACTGCACCAAAGCCGGTCATCTCACTACCCCTAATGAAAGGCCAAGATGGTCAAGTAAGGTTCTAGGTCATTAGTGCTTAGTGACATCACTCAGCGGCCCCGTACTCTCCTTGATTGAACTCAAGGGTTACCGGTACTCACAAATATGTCGCACTAATATAGCTATTACTTCAACCGTGTCGGTATACCCCGCACAGTTTCCACAACGTATTGCTATCTATGAATGTTTCCCCAAATCCGGGTGTAGGATTTCAAACCCAAACAAAAGAGCCAAGATGTAAAGCAATCAAAACAAACAATTAGTCATGCAAGAGGGTGATCTAAGCCCTAAGGTTACTCCACTTTAAAATGTTCCCCAGCAGAGTCGCCAGTTCTGTGATACGGTGGGAGAAATGACTTGAGGTTTTCCGTTTGTTTTCGCAAATGTTTCGGTTGAGCAAGAGTCGCCACCGACTTTTTATTTTATCCTAAGGAAAGGTTAAAAAGCACAGCAAAAACCTTTGAGATGTTTTCTTGGGTTCGGGGAGTAGATTATAGAAAGGGAAGGTATTAGCACCCTTTCTATCCATGGTTATCCATGGGCTCTTAGTTACTTGATTAGATCAACTTGCCTTGATTTTCAATTGTTTGAAATTGTGCTTTCAATTGTTTGAAATGGTGCTTTGTGTGTGGATTTTGAAAATGTTTTGAAAAGAGGCCAATGTGGTGGCAACCTTTGTAATGATTCATGTTGGGATGTATACAACGGTGTATGTCTTTTGAAAAGTTTTCAATGTTTTTGAAAGTTGTTTTGAAAGTGTATTGTGGATTGTGGTTTTGAAAAATAGGCAAGTGTTTTTGTTTTGCAAGTTGGCAAGTAACCAAGAGCTATCTACCCTAAATTTCTCAAAGATCTTTACTATGTTTTAACCCTTTTAACAATTTTGTTCCACCATTGCATTTGGTGGACAATCTTGTGTTAGGATGTGAACGGGACGGGCGCGGATCATCGTTTAGACCATGATTGCAATGGTGCCAAGTGTCTTTGGGCAATTTTTCCTTCAAGGGACTTGATCATGTTTAGGCAACTTTCGAAAGCGTCATCGAGGGACTATGATCATTTGAATTGTTTTGTTTTTTCCAAAGAAACCTAGCATGCAACATGGCCCATTATTGAAGGGAACAAGTGGAGCACCCTAGGGGTGCAAGTGTGATTGGTGTTTGTTCATTTTCATGCTTTTATCTTGGAATTAGGTCAAGCTATTGTTGGTTGATTTTTGCATACAAAACCCTAAGTCTATCATGGCATATTTAGAAAGCTTTTAAATGCGAAATTTAAAGGTCCTAAATTATTACAACACAAATTATGGGATGGGGGTACAAATGTTCAAATGGGGATATTTAGCAAGAAAAATTAAATCTAAACTATTACATCCAAATTGAATTATACAAGGTATTTAATTGCAATAATTAAATAAAATAAAATAAAATAAAATATGCAAGATGCAAAAAATGATTTTTATATGTATGAAAAAAAGGTATTTTTTTATGTGACAAATAAACAAAAATAAAAAGGAATAAATTTGGATATTTTTACATTTTAGGGAAAACCCTAATTTTGCTAAATAAAAGGTATTAATTATTTAATATACACAATATTTATTAATTATGTACAAAAAATAAATAAAAAGGAAGTATATTGTAAAAAGTGATTTTTTAAGGTCAAATATTAATAAAAGTAAAAAATGTATTATTTCTTTGTATTTTACCTAAATATTCTAATAAATATATAAGTATTTATAATATTTACTAAATATATTAAATATGTACAAAAAAATAAAATATTTACTATTTACAAAAAAAAGTATATTTTTTATAAAATGTTTTTTAAAAGATAAAATAAATAAAATCAGAAGATAAAAGGTATTTTGGATTATTTTTGTATTTTGAATAAAAAGGATATTATGTTTATTTATGTACAAAATTCAAATAAAACAAGCAAAAATCCAAATAAAATGCAAAAATGGTTGAAAAAATATTTTTAATATTTTTTATGTTTTGTCAAAAAATATCAAGTCAGATTAAAAAAGAAAAAAGTCAAAAATGATAAAAATAAACACAATGGGCCAAGGGGGTGCATGTGTGAGAATGTGGTGCAAAAGGAAAAATATCTCAGGCCCAGCCCATAGAGGTTGTCTTCAACCTCCAGACAGTTCAAACAACCAAAAACGCGCATTTTGCCTTGTCCCTGCTATCTCCTGATTCCTTGATTTTCAGCACAAACTCACAACATGAAAAATGTCAAGCATCAAACCACGAATCCATACATACCAAGAACTTGATCTAACTCTCAGAAATGAGAGAGAATTTCTTCTCCCCCAATTCCTGACCTAGTTTTTTTCTAATATTCAGGTCTTAAATTCTCTCAGCATAAGCAATATAAATGAAAAGTGAGGATATGGGTGGCTTCAGGGACATGAGTATGACACTTTTCATTCATAAACCTAGACCTAACTCTTCCTAGATTGAGAGATAGAAGTCCATGAACTTACATGTTCAGCTTGGATCGTGTCTGGCAATGGAGGTACTTTCAGTGCAATGTGAGGACTTGTAGAGCTTGCTTGAAGGTCAGGGATGCTTCTCCAACCTTTAGCTTGATTTGAAAACAAATGAATCAAGCTATGGAAGTCAACCTGCAAAACAGAAAAAGTGAAAATGGTGAAGTTAGTTAGAGGTGTTACAGGTCGTGTCCAATGCTTGGGATAGTTTGTATAGGTGGTATGGAGTGTGTATGAACTGGTTTTGGCCAAGGCGCACGAGTGTATTGAGTTGTGCCACTCAAACTGCAGGGATGCCCTGTTTTGTGCAGTACAATGGTGCTTTGAGGTTTAGGGAGGTATGGAAGGTAGTTAGCTCGTGCCTTAGCTCAGGTTTTATGTTTGGAATGTGTTTAACAAGTTTACTTTGGCTTGTGGTTGCAGCAATGTGAGATTATGTTGGTTATGCAAGGTTTCTTCTCTCTTAAGCAAAAAATGACAAGTTGGTTTCTAGACTTATGCAGGCCCCCTAAACATGCTGCCTCAATCCCTCTTGATTAGTGTGTTATGTCCATGAATCCTGTGTCCAAAGATATGGCCTTGTACTTCTTGATTTGCAAACTTGACATAAAGTATAACTTTTCAAAAATGGATAAAGTGCTTTTTCTAATTAAGGCTTAATTCTTCATACAGTGACCAAATGCATAAAATAATGCCTTGGCACAATGGATTGGCATTTAATTATTGAGTAAGATAAGGATTAGAGGCCTGTAACTAGATTGCTCATGCTGATTTGAAAAATTGCACAAGTTATGAACATGGAAATGGCTCATGGACAAAGTGACTTTTGCCCATATTGTCAAATTCGATTCTCCCTAACCACAAGGGTGTTTGAGAAGTTCTTTGACATTTTGGATAGCTTGGAATGTGTACTTCAATCCATCTTTGTAATGCAAGTTGAAATTCCAAGTGGAAGCATGTGAAAAGTGGCCATGAAGTTAGGCAAAAATCCTGCCTAGAATAGGTCAAAAATTTTCTAAGTTAAGAATGTTTTGCACCCTTGTTCCAAAAATCATAACTTGAGCTACAAGCTTCTTTTGAGGAAACTTTGTGAATAAAAGTTATAGATTTTGCAATGGACTATAACTTTCATGTTTTGAGTTTTCCTTGAATCCAAATGCATCTTGATGAAAAGATGGGACAAAGTTAGGAAGAAATTAGGAATTTTTATAACTTAGAAAATTTCTAAGTTATGAAATTTCTTCATTTTGAACCCTAATTTGTGATTTTTGATTTCTTAATGAACAAGTTTCATGATTTGGCATGTTTTGATGAAAAATGAATCTTGACACTTGATTTTGACCAAAAAGTCAAAGTTTGACTTTTCAGTATACAGTCAATTTTGGCTCAGTTGACTGGAAAATTCATCTGTCAACCTTGTGCATTTGGGATCTTTTGAACTTGTTGAATGTGTCAAGACCATGTCATTGAGCCCTTGAGTCCATATGTGAGCTTGGTTTGCCATTGGCTAGGTCAAACAGTCAAAAATTGCCTTTGTGCAATCAAAACCCTAAAAATGACCATTTTGCCCTTTTGATGATCTGATCAAATTTCTTGTGGAATTGTGATCCAAACTTGATTAAATGGTTCATATGAGTTCATAATGTTGATGTGGGTCAAATTTCATGAGGTTTGACTGTCAATTGACCACAGTTGACTTTTTCCCCAATACAGCTGATTTTTAGGTCAACTGTCCAATTGACTGGGCAAAGATTGGAATCAAGGCTTGAAACTTGGTATGGATAAACTTGTGAGTCCAACATGAAGCATGAAAGTCACTTTGGGCATTTTAGGTCAAAACATCTTTGTGCAAACACAAACCCTAATTTGGGTCAACAGTGCAAGGAGGAGTCTTGAGCAGAGTAAACCCTAACTTGATCTTGAGCTCCAAGGGTCTTGGGATGAGAAAATCTTGAGGAAATGGGAGGGAAAATTTTGGGGTACAACAACAGTTACTAATGGCTTTAAGAAACGGGACGATGTCTAAAAAAGGCCATCTGCAAACTCCCACAGATACTTTCTCTAGTAGGTACAGAGGCAGAGGCATCCTACTACAAATTCACTACCATATCCTCAGTATACAGCCTAATGATGTCAAAGTTTCTGATATCCCCAGCAGAGCAAAAATCTCCAATCATTTCCCCGGCATCTTAAAGAATTCCCTAGCCTGGTTCACAAACTTCTTTGGTTCCCCAATATGGGCTTCATAAAAATCCCCAAGGAGTTTACGGAGTTTTTCTTTCCCTAGTAGAGTTTACTTCTCTAGCCACGGAAATCCATCTCCCAGCAATTTTAACTTCAACAAAATTTGAAGACTTACATTCTTCATCCCCAACAACAATCAGGGATTTATTTTCCCTAGTTCAACAACACTGCAATAGAACAATTGATACGTTCACATATTGCACTCATACATCATTTTACAAACGTCATAGCATGCATATATCGTAGTCTCATTTATTTTGAGAACATCATTACCCAATGCATTTCATGCCTCATGACATTGCATACAACTAATTCGTTACCTTTTCAGGAAAGTTCGCAAGCAGACAAATGTCATAATCAATTTTCAACAGTTCCAGATTAATTCCTGAAACCAGACAGGGAAACTATCTGTGAATGGTTGATTGTAGATCAATTCCTGAAACAAGACGGGGAGACTATCTACAAGACCAGGTTAGAGATTAATTCCTGAAACTAGACAGGGCAACTATCTCAACGACCAACAAAAGCATGTTCTAGATTAATTCCTAAAACCAGACAGGGAAACTATCTGTGAACAACTAATTATAGATCAATTCCTGAAACAAGAAGGGGAGACTATCTACAAGATCAGGTTAGAGATTAATTCCTGAAACCAGACAGGGAAACTATCTCAACGACCAACAAAAGCAAGTTTCAGATTAGTTCCTGAAACCAAAAATGACAACTATCTGTGAACAAGTGATTGTAGATAAATTCCTAAAACAAGACGGGGTGACTATCTACAAAACTAGGGTAAAGATTAATTCTTGAAACCAGACAGGGCAACTATCTCAACGACCAACAAAAGCAAGTTCCAGATTAATTCCTGAAACCAGACAGGGCAACTATCAGTGAACAACTGACTATGGATCAATTCCCGAAACAAGACAGGGCGACTATCTACAAAACTAGGTTAGAGATTAATTCCTGAAACTAGACTGGGAAACTATCTCAACGACCAACAAAAGCAAGTTCCAGATTAATTTCTAAAACTACACAGGACAACTCTCTGTGAACAACTAACTGTGGATCAATTCCTGAAACAAGACGGGCAACTATATACTAAACCAGATGAAGCAGCCCTACCCAGGCTCCTTCTAATATATTTCCAGATACAGCTTTACACGAGCTCATCCTGAAGCAATCTTACACGGATTCCTTCTCATCTCGAAGCAGCCCACACATGTTCCTTCTCATATATCTTCGGATAGTAGTTTACAAACACTGCAAAGCCTGGACCTGACTAGATGACAGCTATTGTACCCTAAAATTTTCCCTCCCATTTTACTCAACATATGTTCATTGAGATCCTCAATTTGCTCAAGGATGCCCAAGAGTTGACCAGACAAACTCTCTCCTAAAGCAACGAACCTCCAATTAGGGTTTCCATTTTCATCAAGATGGGTGAGATCCAAAGGCCTCATATGCTCTCCATAGTCCTAATATGTTCTCAAGACCATCTATGCCAAGTTTCATGCCCGGTACAAGAAGTTTGCCCAGTCAATTGCTCAGATGTTTGAAAATCAACTATATTAGGTCAAAAGTCAACTATGGCCCCTATACAGTCAAACTTCTAGATTTTTGGTCAACATCAACATTTTGAAGGGATATACACCATTTTAGCAAGGGTTGATAATGATTCCCCAAGGAATGCTCCTAATTCATCAAAACTCAAAAGTTGCTAAATTAGGGTTTCTCAAGAAAAGTCAACCAAACTTTGACCAAACATAACTTTTTCATAATTTATCAGAAATTTTCCAACCAAGGCTCATTTTGAAGAGAAATCAATCCCCTACAACTCATCTTCAACCCTCAAGTTCAAAAAATGCACTCACGAAGAGATATGAATTCAGACATTACAGGTCATTCCAAAAATTAAACAAAAACACCTTTTGGGTCAAAGCTTCTTACATGAACATGGAAGACCAAATTGAGATGAAACCAAAGAGGTTGCATCCTAAGCTTTCTAAAAAGTCTAAGAACATCCTATTAGGGTCAAAATTGAATGAGATATGCATTGTCAAAGTTGGCCATTTTTGGAAAATTGTCAAAAGTCAACAATGCCCAAAATTGCACTTTTTGTCAAATGGGCCTAACTTTTTATGCTTGCATTTTACCTCTAACAATGTCCACGACCCAAACACTCTACCACATATTATTGATTTTATTTATTTAATTTATTTTGATTTTTAATCATTTAAAAGTCAAATTAAATCAAATAAATGATATAAAATATGGAAGATTTGTTTTTGATCTGATTTTGAATGGACTTATAATGAAAATATGCTGTCAAACCAAATCAAATCGTGCCAAGGGTGATTGGGATGAAAATGGTATGATATGGCTTGATATAGAAAGAAATAATGCAAGGATGGAATCAAATCAAATCTTGATAATTGGCAAAGATATGCATGTTTTTTGTTAACCTAATACAATCTAGTACATATACACAACAAATCCCAAGCACAAGGAGCAGAAGAAATCGTGTGAAACTACCAAGAACACAGTGCACTTTTGTAAAAAAATCTCAGATCGAATTCCATACTACAGCCATCCTCAAGGAGATTTAAGGGTTGCAACACGTTCCTGGAAATCTCCTGAAGTTAACTGCACCTTTTGGACGCACCAAATCACGTTGAATCGTAAAATCTGCAACCCTGTTATCCAACTGTTTTTGATTTTTGATTACGTGCATACATGCTTTTTTGATGAAACTCAATCATACATTATTGTTTATTACAAAGTCTCGATGCTTGCTGAATCGTTTAATTGAGTTTTAATTGTAGGAATCATGGTTTGCCATTCTTAGGGTTTCTGAGCTCGTTTTAGGGCTTCCTTCTACATGCAAATTTAGGGCTAGGCGTGGACACAATGATGTTCAGGGCTTCAAGCCCAATTGATTCATGGTCTTCAATGTAATTTATATTGCTTGTGCTAGAATTTTGAATAATGCAGGGTTGTAGTTACAGGCATGAGACCGTAGGTAAAAGTCTAAACCAAAAACGACGGCGCTGAGGAAGAAGAAGGTTATGTGGCAAGCTCCCATTGGGCCATTTGAATATTGGCGCGTTTACAGGACATCACGTGATTGTTTTTATTATATTATTTTTATTTGGTTATATTATCAATTGAACATCCAGTGCAGTTGGTCAGAGGAAGGAAGTATGAAGCTCATGTCTTGGGTTCGATCCCAGGCGTGAGCTTTTGGAATCTTCTCCATTATTTTCACCAGATCCAGCACATCTCACCTTCTGAGGATCATCACGTGCCCTCTGATTTCATCCTCTGGATCCATCTCCACCCAGATCCAACGCCCAGCATACGCAGGTCCACCATGTATCATCAGAGGAAGGATGCACTGAATCAGGCACGATCCTCCGGGCCACCAGCTTTGGGCGCATCCTTCTGGGTTTCAGAAGTTCAGCACATCCCCTGGACTGCTAACTACATCAGGCCCTTTTTCTTTTTTCTTTCTATTTTTCTTTATTTGTTATTTTTTTAATTTGTTATTTTTAATTATTTTCACAATAAAAATCATTTTTTAATTAAATCATAAAATCAGAAAATCATTAAAAAAATTAGGTTTAGTTTTTTTTCATAAATATTTAATTGCTATTAATTAATTAGTTTAATTAGATTAATTTAAATTCCTTTTTTTGTAATTAAAATTCAATAGAAAATTAGGTTAATTTAAAAACTTTTTTTACATAATTAAAAACAAATAGAAATTAGATTAATTTGCAAGATTAATTTCTTTTTCTCAAAAAAATCTAAAAATATATTTTCCTCATTCCCATCTCAATTCTTCGCGCGTGTTTTTATTTATTTTCAGATTATTGTAACTGTTCTGAGTTTGTAATAGATTAATTAGGATTTTAAATTTCTGCATCTTTATTTTTCAGTCAAATATTTGTGTATCTGTCAAAAAGCCCTGTAATAGCGTAGATTTTTTTCTTTTCTGCTTTTAATTTTCGCAACTGTTAAAATGCTAGATGTATGGATAATAGGATTGAATGGAAAGACATATAACTTTAAAATGGTAGACAACCCTATTTGTGCAAAGATAATTAACTGGAAAAAAGCACACTTGCACATGCTCACTCCTAGGGTTTACCCCACCTGGTTTCCTCGGAAATAATGGTCGTGTCCCTCGAACGTAGGGATACCTTAGCAATGAACCGTGATTCAAAGTCATCATAAAGATCATAGTCCCTACTTGTCCCTCGAGTTGCCTACGAATTGGTCTTATGTCGATAGTCTCTTCAAAATGCTAAGGTATCCTTACTTGATGCCTTCAGAGACCATTTCGTCCCTTCGAACGTTCCTTTAAAATTCCAACGATGGAGCTACCTACTCTTTAATAGTAGGATAGCACCGTGTAAAGGAAACTAAATGAACAGACTTTTTTTTTCCGAGTAGGTAGAAAACTCTTAAGTACTTGCTCAAAACAAAAACTTTTCACACAAACACTTTTCAAAAACAGTTTTCAAAACAACTTCGTCACACTCTTGAGGACCGATAAAAGGGTTATCACGAAGTAAATAAAACTTTTCAAAACAAGCACACACAAGCAATTTAAAAAATGAGCAAGTACCTTAGCGCCTGTGGAAAACCATAGATAGAAAGGGTGCTAACACCTTCCTTTTCTATAATCTACCCCCCTTACTCAGAAACATCTCGAAAAAAAGGTTTTTTCCTGTTCTTTTTCCTTTTCCTTTGTTGGATGAAATAAAAGTCGGTGGCGACTCTTGCTTACCGCACATTTTCGAATACAAAATGCAAACCAGTATTAAACAGTCGGTTCTGCCACCATATCACAACAACATACCTCAAGTTCAAGTTGAATCCTAGACCCGACCAGATAACAACTTAATTTATGAAGACTGGACCCGACCAGATAACAATTAATTTCATATTCCCCAACAAGTTACTGTGAATCCTAGATTTCGACCAGATAACAGTCAACGTTATTTACCCTTAGCAAGTTACAGTGAAGCCTGGATTTGGACCATAAAATAACTAACTTTCATCTCTCCAGTCAAGAGATAACTCCTCAGTAAAGCCATGGACAACTAAATCTCCTAGACTCTATTCCCCACAGAGTTTTCCTCAAGCAAAAGAAAAAAAATCAACATTCCCCAGCGGAGTCCTCCTCAGACAACAGGAACTGGAATCCACATAAAGAGACCTCTTATGAAGTCAACATCTACTTTGGATGGCATCTTTAAGCCAATTCCGACAAATCTCAGTCATCTTCTCCAACTGGCATCTATAAGCCTATTCCTGATATCATCAACCAATGATGTTACTTCAAGCGAGTGAAAATTTCTGGGCACTCTAGTGTTCAATCATCTTCCACCTGCAGATTACGAAAGGGAGACAAGCCAATCTAAATCTTCAAGTTTAAGAAGATTAAACAGGGGCAGTTGTTGCACCCCAAAATTTTCCCTCCCATTTTATCTCAGGCATGCTCATTAAAGTCCTTAATTTCTCAAGGTTGACCAAGAATTGACCAGAAAAATTCTCCTCCTAAGCAATGGATTTCCATCTAGGGCTTTATTTCTCACAAAGAATTTTGGTTTGCAGAAGCTTCAAATGATTTCCATGGCACCCTATACGCCTCAGCATAATGGCATAGCTGAATGAAATAAAAGAAGTGTACGGAACATGACGAGGTATATGTCGAAAGCTAAGAATATGTCTAAGAGATTTTGGGCTGAAGCAGCTTCGACAGCAGTATGCATTCTAATTAGATGCCCAACGAAGCATTTTAGATGGGAATTTAGAATACACAAGTTTTGAATAATGGACACTATGATCTAAAAAAGGATAGTTCGAAAGAAAGTGTGAGGAGGCTTTTATGAAGTCTTCGATTGATGAAGAGCTGGTAAAGAGTTCGAAGGGTTCATTTTCGAACTATTGAAGTATAAGTTATTCGAAGCATTACAAGGAAAGATATTTTGACCGTCATGTTGATTGAATTGGTGCTTCGAAAAGAAGAAGATCTTGAATTCAAAAGCTTTGATCTTATCCAAAGAATCACGTAGAAGTCTAATGGTTCGAAGGACAAGCAACCTTCAAACACGGCATGATTTCATATAAGGACCGTTAGGGTCGAATCATCCAAATATAAGTCCCCTTAGAGTTTTTGGATCAATGTGTTTTAGGCATGTACCTGAACAGGCAAGGAAGAAGTTGGATGATCAAAGTGAAGTCTTGGTGCTCATAGGTTACCATTCGATTGGTGCATATAAGCTGTATTCACCAATCGAAGATAAACTAGTGATCATTAAAGATGATCTTGTAGACGAAAGCAAAAGGTTGGGATTAGAGTCGAAGTTCAGTCCGACAAGAAGATAAACAAAATGAAGCTTCGAAAATTCAAAATGAACAAGTTGATACTTCGACTGGTCGAATCTAAGAACCACCTGCAAAACTGTGTTTGAAGGAGATCGAAAAGAACATAACGAAGCTTCGACAAGTCAAGATGAAGAGGTGATACTTTGATTGGTCGAATTTAAGGAAAGGAGATCGAAAGGAATAAGAACTGAGTTCGACTAGGCTGATTGGATATAAGGGATTTCCAAATTACACAATCGAAGCAGATGATGACTAAGTCGAAGAAGCCATGATGATAAAGCCTTGAGCAATTCGAATTGGAACTCAGAGCCATCGAAAAGAACAAAGCTTGGGAGCTTGTTGAAAGAATCAATTGATGTGAAATGGAGATGCAAGTCAAAATGAACACCTAATGGGATGAAACTTGTCCAGGTTCACTCAAAGTTCAAAATGGCATGAAATATCTCAAAATGGCAACTTTTCAAATCATTCAATTTTTCTTTCAAAGCCATGATAAATGGCTGATTCATGCCATATGTGTTCATCACCACACCCCTATAAGTAAAAGACAAAATCAGAAGCAAAAGGACACAGAAGTTTCCTCAAAGAGCCACACGCACACACTGCCTCAGAAAATATCTCAAAACTGTCAAAAATCTCATAAGTTGTCAAAATTCAAAACCAGCTTTGCAAGCTCCCTCAGTCTAAACAAATACCAGATTCGTATTCTTGAGACATCCAGGAACGCATACCAACCCTTGCACAAGCCATCCCACGCTCAGAACTACAGATCGAGGCACCTTCGTTTGGTAAAAAATTCCCAATCTCAAACTCATTCAAACTCATTTTGATTGCATATTCATGTTATTATTGTTGTTTGTGAATGATTTAACGTAATGCATGTAAGTTGCAGTGCCCAAATGATAGGATACCATTGTTAGGGCCTTCAAAATTGATTGCTTTCGAAACTCATGGTACAGGCTGTTTCAGGCCAAAGCAACACAGATTCGGACTCAGGGGGTTTGAATTAGGGGGGGCTCGAATTAAGGGGAAGGGCATGGGTTCGACACCCAGGTCATGCATTTTGTTTTTTGTAACATATTATATACATATATGATGTTTCAAGTCCAAACACGTGCATTGTAAACCATCAATCCAAGCCATCAGATCACCACTTGATCCAGATCAAGCGCCTCCAACGCGCAGACCACCATGCACTCTCCAGAGAATTCCTAACTGGTTTCGCTGGAAACCTGGTGTTGTACCCCAAAATTTGCCCTCGCATTTTTCCACAAGCAATCTCAGCTTCAGGCGTTTCCTGATTTTTTCAAGCTGGCTCAAGAATCGGTCAAACAGATTTTTCTCGTCAGTCAGGACACAATTAGGGTTTTACTGATTTTCAGGGCTCCGGAATGTCTCACACAGTTGGCTTAGGGTTTTGGTTGACTTTGGCTGAATTTTGATCAGGTGAATGTTCTTTGGCATTTAATCAGGAATTAAGGTTTTATGGGCATATTCTCAGAAAAATTAAAATTCCACAGCACTTTGCAAGTTATTCCAAGATTCGGGTTGAATTCGCATTGTTTTGATTTAATCAGTAAAAGAGGCAGTTGGTTTGAATTCATGTTGTTTTGTTTGAGCCAGTCAAAAGAAATACGCAGTTTGGATTTACAGTGTTTGTTGAAAATCAGTGAAAAGGGAATGCGCCTGATCAGTGTTTTGATTAACTGTTGATTTACTTTGGAGATACCAGGTTTAATTGATCAATGTGCTAAAGCATTGTTTATTTTAATTATTTATTATTCTAAATTAAATGATTGAAATTTATTTTTCAATTATTTTTATTCAAAGAGTTTTAAATAATAAATAAACAATAAAGAGAAAACAGAATTAAATTGGATAATGGAAACTTTTATTTATTCTTAAATTAACTGTACAATTATTGTTTATAATTTAATTACAAACAATGGTTTTACATTGATTTAAATTTAAATAAAAAGAAAAAAGACTATCCTATTTTTTTTTCTAATTCTTCATTCTTCACTTTGTTCCTCTCCATCCAAATATTCATCTGCAAAAGAAAAGGAGAAAAGTCAAATAGCAGTTAAATTGAAAAGACAGATAAAAGACAAGTCATCATTAAGGGCCACTGATTGGGATCAGTTAACCCTCTCTGCAAATCACGGGACTTCTCCCGGTTCACAAAGAGGGAAGAATTTTTATGCAAAGTGTCAAAAATACATAAGTTCAAAATGTCAAACTGCACAAACTCAATCTCAAACTCCAAGTTCAAACCAAACTGAAAAAATCCAGATTACAACTTTCTATCAAAATCCAAAAAATATAGTTTACTGTCAAAATGCCAAAAAGTCCACCCAAGCTGTCAAAGAAAAGAGGATTTGGGCAAAGATATTAAAAGGAGAAAAGTACAAAAGCTGTCAAAAGAAAAGATAAAATATGCAGAGGAAAGTTATGCAAGCAAGCAAGACACTTTCTTTTCATCATTTCCCAACAAATGGCCACTTTCAGAACTAGGTACAGCACAAAACATGTTAAATATTTAACTGTACTAGAAGAGAGAGAGAAAAAGAAGAATGCAGGTTTTTAGGCTTTAGGCAGGAAGCATAGAAACATATGCAAAAAGACTGAACACAGTAGGATAAGAAGGGGGTTCAAGCAAACCAACAAAGAGAGAACTAATATACAAAACTGCTACTGCATAAACAAACACAAAAAAAAAACCATAAAACATCTCCAAACTCAGAACCTGCTACCTCAAGCAATAACCATAACCTGCACTAGCTTTATTTCCAAAAGCCTCATCATACCTGTTAAGGCCATCAACCAGAAGCCAACCATTCTTACCTGCAAGCATAACCAGTTAAACCTGAAGCCAAACCATTAACCTACTGTCAAAACTCAAACCTGCTACAAACTGATATACAAAAACCTGCTATTGCATCTACCAAGTCCGGACCTGAAGCAAGTCAAAACCATACCAGCATACCAACCCCTGTCTAAACCTGAAACCTGCTGAAGCAAAACCTGCCCTGAACCAATATGCAAACCAGCTAAAGAGTCAAAACCAAACCTGCAATGGCCTAAACCCAACCTTGCCTAAACAAAAATGAACCTCAAACAAAAGAAAACTGCCTAAGCATCCAACCTGATATCCAAAAGCATCAAGCCTAAACACTTACCATTCAATGCCAAAGCCTCATACTACCAAAAAGCCTCACGAAAACTGAAAACCTGTGAACATCACAAGCTCAAGCTCACCTCAGCATCATATGACCTAAATCAATTTCCAAACCCCAATACCAAACCCTCAGATTTACATCATCATAGGGTGTTTCAGAAGCACATTCTAAGCAAACATACGCAAGAAGGCAAAAAATATACACAGGCAGGCCTCAGAAGGTATCATCACTGGCCATTAAGAGAAGCAAGCATTCTAAGCTAACAACGAGGCAACAAATAGTCAAAAGCACACCAAACTCAGAGGCGACAGAAGCGAGCATCAAAGAAGCAACAAGCATACAGTGGTAAAGAAGAAGAAGAAAGAATATACAAGCAAGAAGCTTTCAGCCATCAACATCATAAAGCTTAAAGAAAAATATACGAGATACCAGATAAAGCCCCTCATCGCGCGTCACGCCCTTGGCCTCCTAGCTTTCCTCATCTCTCTCCTCCATCTCCAAAGGTAACTCTTTCCTTCTTTCTTTTTAAACCTCCAACAACCATTAACAAACGAGGGAATCAGAATCAAAAAAGGTGAATAAATCAACGCATGTAAAACCAAAGAGAATAAGGAAATGAATGTACCGTATATCCGTTGCCCCCTAGCGTCCGGTTGGAGGGAGGAGGAAGATGGAGAACCGGTGGCCTTGGGCTGACAAATTCACGCTGAACACTCAGAAGCAACGAGGAAGACGATGAACCTCCATAAACGCGCCGCTGTACACAAACCCTAGAATTCGTTCCCAAATGAAAACACAAATGAAACCCTAAAATGGCTTGAGCCTGAACGTGGGCCTTGCCCGTTCTGCATGCCCAAAGCCCATTAAAATGTTTACTTTTTTTTAACAAAACATTTTATTTAACACTAACTTCTTTTTTTTATATAAACAATATATTCTTTTTCTTTTTATTTATTCTTTACAAAATCATATTAATAATAATACATAAAAACACATTTTATTTAAAATATCTAATTTAGAATTTCTTTGCTATATGCTTAATTCAATTAATTTAAAACTTTTTTTGAATACATATTGAAATATTAAACACATAAATAATAAAATACATTTTTATTGCACCATAATAAATATAGAAATTAATTGTCATTTAATTTGTTTATAATAAATATTGAAAATACTTTTCATTTTTATTGCACTATAATAAATAACAATACTCTTTTTTACACGATTTAAATTCCTAGCATTCAATGAGGATATTCTTTTGTATATATTAAACACAAACTACAAAGATACATTTTATACACAATATAATTAAATTGAAAACATTTTCTTTTCATTAAAACATTCTTTTCATACATGTCAAAATACAAGATTACAAGACCAATTAATTAAATAGACGTTTAATTTTTCTTTAGGTCAAAACAAATACCTAACAACACCTTCTTAAAATTCATATTGTCGCACATGTAAATAATCACTTACACAATACATCTCATACTTACACAATACATTCACATTGCCCCTATACACATTTGCTTATATATTGATATTCATTATTTACATTTGATCACAAATTCGATTTGGTTGTAACTTATTGGATACTATAAGTCTCATCCCCATTTGCGAATATTGTACCCCCACTCCCGGATACTATTTTGTAATAGCGTAGACTTTACATTTTCGCAATTTACCGCTTTCAATTATACCATGGTTAGACCTAGG
This sequence comes from Vicia faba, assembly GCA_948472305.1. NCBI lineage: Eukaryota > Viridiplantae > Streptophyta > Magnoliopsida > Fabales > Fabaceae > Vicia > Vicia faba. The sequence continues at coordinate 1,558,210,113 of OX451739.1, read as the reverse complement.
GTTTGCATGTACATAAAATCAAACGCTAGATGACCTAATACAAGACAGATACAGGAAATCAATACACAATCACACTTGCACCCTCTAGGGTAATCCCACATGTTGCCTTCCGAAATGGGCCATGCTTGCACGTCGAGTATCTTTGGAAAAACGAATTCAAAATGATCATAGTCCCTCGATAATACTTTCAAAACGATGCCTAAACAAATGATCAAGTCCCTCAAAGCAAATTGCCAAAGACACTTGGCATCATTGCATTCATGGTCCATGCGATGACCCGCGCCCGTCCCGAATAAACTTCCTAAACGCAAGATTGCCCATCCAATTCAACGGTGGAACAAAATTGTTAAAAAGGGGTTAAAACATAACAAAAACCTTTGAGTACAATAGGGTAGACAAAACTCTTAGTTACTTGAGATCAACTTGCAAAAACACTTGCCTTCTTTTCAAAAAAAACACAATCCACAACACTTTCAAACAACTCTCAAAAACATTTGAAACATCTTTTCGAAAGGATACACACTTTTGTAAAACACTCGAACACGAGTCAAATACATTGGTTGCCTAAGACAAGGCATCTCTTCAAAAACATTTTCAAACACACACACACACACCATTTTTAAAGCAATCAAGGCAAGTGATCTAAAAAACCAAGTAACTAAGAGCCCATGGATAACCATGGATGAAGAGGGTGCTAATACCTTCCCTTTTCATAATCTACCCCCCGAACCCACGAAATATCTCAAAAGGTTTTTTGCTGTGCTTTTTTAACCTTTCCTTTAGGATAAAATAAAAAGTCGGTGGCGACTCTTGCTCAACCGCACAAGTGCGAATACGAACGCAAAACCACAGTTAGTTCTCCCACCGTATTACACCTGGGCATCAACAATTTTGGCCTAGCGTGTTTTTATAATCACACCCCAAGTTCTTGTTTTTACTACCCAGGCCCATTTGCGTTTTTTATTTACTTGTTTTATTTGTTTATTTCTTTTAATATTTTTTTCTTTAATTATAAAATCAAATAAAATCACAAAAAATATTAGGTTAACATTTTCTCAAAGAAATTAATTTTTGTAAATTAATTGATTAATTATTTTAACCATTTTTTTAATTTAAAACTAAATAGACTTAGGTTTTTAAATTAAATTTCTTTCCATGATCAAAAACAAACAAAAAGATTTTTTAAACCTTAGGATTTTTAGACGTATTTTCCATTCGCGCGCGTTATTACTTTTCACATTTTTATTTCCATATTTTCTGTAACTGCCTATTGGGATGTAATAGAATTACTTAGGACTTTTACTACTTTATTTCCCCCAAGTTTTGGACATGTAATTAATCCCCCTCCCCAAAGCCTTGTAATAATTTAGGATTTATCTTTCTGCACTTTTAATTACTACAAACTATTAAACTGTTTAGATTCATGACTAATAGGATTGTATGGCAAGAGATTAAAATAAAACACTAGAAAACCTAAATGCAAAGAAAAATAACTGAATACAACACAATTGCACATGTACACCTCTAAGGTATCCCACTTTGGTTGCATTCGGAAAAAAAGTCGCAACTCTCGAAACGTTAGAGGTTTTAGTGGCTACTCTCCGGTTTAAAGATCATATGTCCCTCAATGACCCTCTCGATGTTGCCTCAGTAAAATGATCATAAAACCCTAGGGTAGTTACTAAAGTTTCTTGCCCAGTTTCCTTTGTGACTATAAACGTCCCTTCGAATGTCCCTCAAACATCCAATGACTAGAGCTACCTACTCGCTAATAGTAGGATAGTACCGTCTAAAGGAAAAGAGGAAAAGAGTAACCCTTTCGAGTAAAAATATAGTTTTTAGACGCTATGCTCAAACAATTTTTACACTTACACAAAACTTCTTTCAAAAACACTTTCAAAAACGGTTTATCAACACTCTTGAGGACTGATACAAGAGTTATCATAAAGCAAGCTGCCTTAGTATTGGCATTTCAAAAGTACTTTTCAAAACTCACAAAGCACAAGGTATTTCAAAATGAGCTAAGCATCTAAGAACCCGTAGATAACTACGGATGGAAAAAGTGCTAATACCTTCCGTTTCCATAATCTACCCCTTACTCAAAAATAATCTCGAAAGGTCTTTTTCTGTTATTTTCACCCTTTCCTTTGTTGGATAAAAGAAAAGTCAGTGGAGATTCTTGCTTACCGCAACATTCGCAAATATAAACGCAAAACCAGTACAACAATCGGTTCTGCCATTGTATCACACCTAGGTTTTTAATTAATCAATTCATTTTCTTGATCAACATTAATAGTTTTTTATTATTAATCATAAAAAAAAATTCATAAAAAAAAACAAAAGAATATTTCCTTTCCCGTCGATTCCAATGTTTCCTTTGACGTTGCTTTCACGAATAGTTTTTTATCATTATGTAACTGTTTATGGTTTGTAATAGATAATTAGGGTTTTTGCTACTCCCGCATTTTTATTACTTATACTACTCATTCCCGAAGCCTTGTAATAGCGTATGAACATTTAATTTCTACCATTACTTTTTACATTTATCGCTTTCCTTATAACTGTTTAGCTAATTGGATTGTATGACAAGATTAAAAACAATCGTAGAAAACCCTAATTTCAAGATAAATTAACCGAAAACAAATCACTCTTCACACTTGCACCTCTAGGGTGACCTCACTTGTTGCCTTCGAAAATAGATTCATGTCCCTTGAACATGGGGACGCTTTAGCACCGTCCCTCGATTAAAAAGACCGTAGTCCCTCCATGACCCTTTCGAATGCTGCCTTCGATAAATGATCAAGTCCCTTACAATAAAATTGCTAAAGCGCCCCTACGAGTTTCCTTTATGACTGTACGATGACCCGCACCTGTCCCTTCACATCCAATGATAAGGCTTCCTAATAACTAATGGTAGGGTAGCTGTTGTACCAAAAAATTTGCTCTCTCATTTCACTCAAGACATACCCATTAAGGTTCTCAATTTGCTCAAGGATGACTAAGAGTTGACCAAGCAAACTCTCCTATTAAAGGCAAGGAACCTCAGACTAGGATTTCAATTTTACGCAAGATGTGTGAGTCCCAAGGATCTCAAATGTTCTCCATTGTCCTAATATGTACTCAAGGTTATCCATGCCAAATTCCGTGCCTTGAACAACAAGTTTGTTCAGTCAACTGCCCAAATGCCTGAAAATCAACTGTACTAGTTCAAAAGTCAAATGTGGCCCAAATACAGTCAAACTTCAAGATTTTTGGTCAACATCAACATCTTGAAAAAATATCCATCATTTGATCAAGGGTTGATCATGATTCCTCAAGAAATTCTCCTAACTCATCAAAAGTAAAAAAATGGCAAATTAGGGTTTCTATAGGAAAAGTCAACCAACCTTTTACCAGGCATAACTTTCTCATACTTTATCAGAAACTTTTCCACCAACTCTCATTTTGAAGAGAATCCAATTCCCTACAATTTATCTTTATCCCTAAAGTTTAAGAAATTCCCCAATCAAAAGATACAAGCTCATACATTATAGGTCCTTTCAAAAAGTCAACAAAAACACCTTTTGGGTCAAAGCTCCTTACGTGAACATGGAAGATCCAATAGAGTTGAAACAAAAAGGGTTGTTTATAGGACACCCTAGCTCTCTAAAAAGTCCAAGAACACCCTCTTGGGGTTAAAACTGAGAGAGATATGCATTGCTAAAGTTGACCAATTTTTGGAAAATGCATGAAACCAATATTGACCAAACTTGGATTTTTTCCAAATCGGCCCAAGTTTTCATGCTTGAAACTTGTTTCTAACATGGCCTACGACCTTTGAGTTCAGTCATACATTATTTTATACTTTATACTATTTATTTTGATATTTTATCCATTAAAATGCAAAATTAAATAAAGTAAATAATAAAAATAATGAAAGATTTGATTGTGAATCTTTTTCTTATCAAATGATGGACAAAACATGCTGGCAAATCACAGGAAAATTGTGGAGGTAAGAAAGATTGGATTTGTTCCAAAACAAGCCAAAAATCAAATAATTGGAAAGAAGATATTTCCCATAAAAGCAGTGGTTTTTTTTCTACAATTATAAACCTAATGAGATACACTATATATGTACAACAAGTCCAGACCTAATGGGCATGCACAACCAGCATAATAGGAACCCTAGAGAAGTTTCAAGATTTCAAAGGATATTGTAAATCTCTATTTTGTGATCCAGCCATTTGCAGACCAAACCAGGTGTCCTATCCATCTCATGAAGGTCCCAGGTAGCTATATCAACCTTCATCCATGACTGAAGTAGCCTGAAACCGTCCAACCGAATCACATCCTTTTGGTAAAATTTTCGTAATTGAATCTCTTAACACACACGATTTAAATGAATCTAAAGCATGCATTCGTGTTCATATGATTATTTTGAATCATTCTAACGTGCTACATGAAAAGCTAGAGGCTTAGAATGAAGGTTGCCATTGTTAGGGCTTTAAAATGGCCAAGACATGAACATGATGATACAAGCCTCCTCAGGCCAAATGGCCATCACCATTGAACTCGTAGACCCTAAATTAGGGGGGTAGGGTCTTTGTTGCCTTTGTTTCCTTGATATTTCACAGGTTGGGATTTTTGTGCAAGCGAAGAAGATGACCAGAACCACCATCCAGGGTTGATTGACCGGCCAAGGACTTTCGTGGCATGTTAGGATGCTGTGATTGGTTCGTTTCAAATATTAGGGCCCCACTTTGGGCAGGCGTGTTTTACAGCCAGCATTTAAGGCCAATTTTAATATTTAATCAATTGGTTTTGGTTAGGTTAATGGATGTACAGTCGTCCCAATGGTAGAGACAATGCACTTAATGCTTTGCGTGTATGCAAGGGCAAGGGTTCAATCCCGGCCTCTTGCATATTATTTTTCTGAATATTTCTTGCAGATCATGTGCTTTGGGTTCCAGCGCGTCCACCATGCATCTCCAGATCTCATCCATCAGATCACTCATCCTCCAGATCCAACGCCCAGTATCGCATCCCCATGATGGACATCCAAGCATGCCTCCCATTGGATCTCACACAAGTTGTGGGCCACCAGATCTGGGCCTTGTCACATTTCAGCAAGCATACCCCCCAGTTTAGGTTTTTCACCCCCTCAGGCCCATTTCTTAATTTATTTATTTATTTTATTTGGTTTTATATTTTCTTGTTTATTCATTTTTTTAAATCATAAAATCAGAAAATCGGAAAAAATAGGATTTAGAGTTTTTTAAAAGAAAAATGAATTTTTACAAATTAATTTAATTTAATTAACTTTAATTTGTTTTCCTTAATTTAAAATTAATTAGAGATTAGCTTAAATTTTACACATTTTCATATAAACATCAAAAATATTTCTAATGAGCAATTAGATTTTTAGGGTTTCAAAATTAGGCTAGTCTTAATTTTTGCGCGTTATTATTTTTTATACGATTTTATTATTATTATGTAACTGTGCCTGGTTTGTAATAGTTTAATTAGGGATTTTAATTTCCGCACTTTACTTTTCAGTCATTATTTATGTAACTACACCATAGCCTTGTAATAGATGTAGGAGCTTTATTTCTCGCTTTTATATTCCTTATATGCTTGTACATAAACTGTTAGTAAATTAGGCGTGCATGACAAGAATTAGTCAAATTAATTATTAGATCACTAACATAAGATAAAATATCTGAAAAAAGCACATTGTTACACACTTGCACCCCTAAGGTATAACCTCACGGGTTGCCTTCAGAAATGGTCATGTCCCTCGAAAGTAGGGATATCTTAGCAATGACCCTCAGTTTAAAAGTCATCATAAAAGATCATGGTCCCTTAATGTCCCTCAAGTTGCCTACGAGAAATGATCTTGTCCCTCAATTTTGCCTATATGATGACAGTCCCTTAGAATTGCTAAGGTATCTGTACAGGTTGCCTTCGATGACCATAAACGTCCCTTTCGATAGTCCCTTAACATTCGACGATAGGGCTACCTACTCACTAATAGTAGGATAGAACTATCTAAAGGAAAGTAGGAAAAGAACGCCTTTTTCGAGTAGGTAGACAATTCTTAAGTACTTGCTCAAATATGATTCTCTTTACACTTACACACTTTCAAACTTCTTTTCAAAAACGCCGTATCACACTCTTGAGGACTGATGCAAGAGTTACCATAAAGCAAACAAAATCTTTCAAAATACACAAACACGAAAACAGTTTTAAAATATGAGCAAGTACCTCAGAGCCTGTGGAAAACCATAAATGGAAATGGTGCTAACACCTTCCCTTTCCAAAAAAAAAATAAAAAGATTTTTTATACCTTAGGATTTTTAGACGCATTTTAAATTCGTGCGCGTTATTACTTTTCACATTTTTATTTCCATATTTTCTGTAACTGCCTACTAGGATGTAATACAATTACTTAGGATTTTTACTACTTTATTTTCCCCAAGTTTTGGACATGTAATTAATCCCCCTCCCAGAAGCCTTGTAATAGTTTAGGATTTATCTTTCTGCACTTTTAATTACTGCAAACTATTAAACTGTTTAGATGCATGACTAATAGGATTGTATGGCAAGAGATTAAAATCAAACACTAGCAAACCTAAATGCAAAGATAAATAACTGAATACAACACAATTGCACATGTATACCTCTAGGGTATCCCACTTTGGTTGCCTCTGGAAAAAAAGTCACAACTCTCAAAATGTGAGATATTTTAGTGGTTACTCTCCAGTTTAAAGATCATATGTCCCTCGATGACCCTCTCGATGTTGCCTCGGTAAGGTGATCTTAAAACCCTAGGGTAGTTACTAAAGTTTCTTGCCCAGTTGCCTTTGTGACTATAAACGTCCCTTCAAATGTACCTCAAACATCCAACGACTAGAGCTACCTACTCACTAATAGTAGGATAGCACCGTCTAAAGGAAAAGAGAAAAAGAACAACCCTTTCGAGTAAAAAATAGATAGTTATTAGACGCTATGCTCAAACAATTTTTACACTTACACAAAAATTCTTTCAAAAACACTTTCAAAATGCTTTATCAACACTCTTGAGGACTGATACAAGAGTTATCATAAAGCAAGCTGCCTTACTATTGGAATTTCAAAAGTACTTTTTAAAACTTACAAAGCACAAGGTATTTCAAAATGAGCTAAGCATCTAAGAACCCGTAGATAACTACGGATGGAAAGAGTGCTAACACCTTCCCTTTCCATAATCTACCCCTTACTCAGAAATAATCTTGGAATGTCTTTTTCTGTTCTTTTCACCCTTTCCTTTGTTGGATAAAAGAAAAGTCGGTGGTGACTCTTTCTTACCACAACATTTATGAATACAAACGTAAAACCAGTACAACAGTCGGTTCTGCCACCGTATCACACCTAGGTTTTTAATTAATCAATTCATTTTCTTGATCAACATTAATCGCTTTTTATTATTAATCATAAACATTTTTTTCATAAAAAAAACAACAAAAGAATATTTTCTTTCCCGTCGATTCCAATGTTTCCTTTGACGTTGCGTTCGTGAATAGTTTTTTTTATCATTATGTAACTGTTCAGGATTTGTAATAGATAATTAGGGTTTTTGCTATTCCCGCATTTTTATTACTTATACTCCTCATTCCCGGAGCCTTGTAATAGCATAAGAACCTCTAATTTCTGCCATTACTTTCTACATTTATCGCTTTCCTTATAACTGTTTAGTTAATAGGTTTATATGACAAGATTAAAACCAATCATAGAAAACCCCAGTTTCAAGATAAATTAACTGAAAACAAATCACTCTTCACACTTGCACCTCTAGGGTGACTTCACTTGTTGTCTTCAGAAACACATTCATGTCCCTCGAATGTGGGGACGCTTTAGCATTATCCCTCGATTAAAAATATCGTAGTCCCTTGATGTCCCTTTCGAATTCTATCTTTGATAAACGATATAGTCCCTTACGATAAAATTGCTAAAGCGCCCTTACGAGTTGCCTTTATGACTGTACGATGACCCGCACCTCTCTCTTCACATCCAACGACAGGTCTTCATAATAGCTAATGGTAGGGTAACTGTTGTACCCAAAAATTTTCCCTCTTATTTCACTCAAGACATACCCATTAAGGTTCTCAATTTGCTCAAGGATGACTAAGAGTTGACCAAGCAAACTCTCCTCTTAAAGGCAATGAACCTCAAACTAGGGTTTCAATTTTAAGCAAGATGTGTGAGTCCCAAGGATCCCAAATGTTCTCCATTGTCCTAATATGTCCTCAAGATCATCCATGCCAAATTTCATGCCTTGAACAACAAGTTTGCTCAGTCAACTACTCAAATGCCTGAAAATCAACTATACTAGTTCAAAAGTCAAATGTGGCCCAAATACAGTCAAACTTTAAGATTTTTGGTCAACATCAACATCTTGAAGAAATATCCATCATTTGATCAAGGGTTGATCATGATTCCTCAAGAAATGCTCCTAACTCATCTAAAGTAAAAAATGGCAAATTAGGGTTTCTATAGGAAAAGTCAACCAAACTTTGACCAGGCATAACTTTCTCATACTTTACCATAAATTTTTCCACCAAGGATCATTTTGAAGAGAATCCAATTCCCTACAACTTCTCTTCATCCCTCAAGTTTAATAAATTCTCCAATCAAAAGATACAAGCTTATACATTATAGGTTCATTCAAAAAGTCAACAAAAACACCTTTTGGGTGAAAGCTCCTTACATGAACATAGAATATCCAATAGAGATGAAACCAAAAGGGTTGTTTCGAATACAATCTAAGCTCTCTAAAAAGTCAAAGAACACCCTCTTAGGGTTAAAAATGATATATATATATATATATATATATATATATATATATATATATATATATATATATATATATATATATATATATATATATATATATATATATATATATATATATATATATATATATATATATATATATATATATATATATATATATATATATATATATATATATATATATATATATATATGCATTGCTAAAGTTGACCAATTTTTGGAAAATGCATGAAACCAATATTGACCAAACTTGAATTTTTTTCCAAATGGGCCCATGTTTTCATGCTTGAAATTTGTTTCTAACATGGCCCACGACCTTTGAGTTCAGTCATACATTATTTTATTATTTATACTATTTATTTTGATATTTTATCCATTAAAATGCAAAATTAAATAAAGTAAATAATAAAAATAATGAAAGATTTGATTGTGAATCTTTTTCTTATCAAATGATGGACAAAACATGCTGGCAAATCACAGGAAAATCGTGGAGGGAAGAATGATTGGATTTGTTCCAAAAACAAGTCAAAAATCAAATAATTAGAAAGAAGATATTTCTCATCAAAGCATTGGTTTTTTTCTACAATTGTAAACCTAATCAGATACACTATATATGTACAACAAGTCTAGACCTAATGGGCATGCACAACCAGACTAATAGGAACGCTATAGAATTTTCAAGATTTCAAAGGATATTGAAAATCTCTATTTTGTGATCCAGCCGTTTGCAGACCAAACCAGGTGTCCTATCAATCTCTATTTTATCCCTCGATGTTGCCTATATGATGACAGTCCCTTCGAATTGCTAAGGTATCTCTACATGTTGCCTTCGATGGCCATAAACGTCCCTTTCGATAGTCCCTCAACATCCGACGATAGGGCTACCTACTCACTAATAGTAGGATAGCACTATCTAAAGGAAATGAGGAAAAGAACACCTTTTTCGAGTAGGTAGATAGTTCTTAAGTACTCGCTCAAATCTGATTCTCTTTACACTTACACACTTTCAAACTTCTTTTCAAAACGCTTTATCACACTCTTGAGGACTGATACAAGAGTTATCATAAAGCAAACAAAATCTTTCAAAACACACAAACACGAAAACAGTTTTCAAAAAGGAGAAAGTACCTAAGAGCCCATGGAAAACCACAGATGGAAAGGGTGCTAACACCTTCCCTTTCCATAATCTACCCCCCTTACTCAGAAAATCTCGTAAAAGATCTTTTTCTGTTCTTTTCACCCTTTCCTTTGTTGGATAAAAGAAAAGTCGGTGGCGACTCTTGCTTACCGCACATTTGCAAATACAAAAAGCAAACTAGTTTAACAGTCGGTTCTGCCACCGTATAACAGAACTGGAGACTCTGCTAGGGATGATTAATAAATTGGGGTTTACCTTAGGGTCTAGTTCATTTCTAATCTGTTTTCTTTGTTTGTTTTGATTTATTTATTTTTAAGGGTACTGTTTGGGTTACTATAGATCCTCAAACTCCACACATTGCCTCTAAGTCGTAATGTATCCTCAAAAGTCAACATATTGCCTCCAAGCCGCAATGCATTTGCAAAACTCCGTACATTGCCCCTAAGCCGCAACGCATTGTCAAAACCCATTGTATTGCCTCTAAGCCGCAATGTATTCTCAAGACCCGTTGCATTGCCTCAAGGCCGCAATGCATTCACAGAACTCACTACATTGCCTTTAAGCTGCAATGAATTCTTAAAACTCGATGCATTGCCTCTAAGCTGCAATGTATTCTCACAACTCATTACATTGCCTCTAAGCTGCAACGTTTTCACAAAACCTAGATCACCGCCTCAGATTTCATGCAGTAATGTGTTTCTTATTCCGCGATACAAATCATTGCCTCAGACTTCATGCAACAATGTTCGAAACCAAATTTAGCTTATCACACCAGACTTCACACAGTGATTTGCAAACCTAACCCATTGCCTCAGACATCATGCATCAATGTGTTTCTTATTCTGCAACACAGATTATCGCCTCAGACTTCATGCAGCGATACCCGAGAACCAAATCCAGCTTATCATCCCAGACTTCACGCAGCGATTCTCAAACCTAACCCATTGCCTCAGACTTCATGCAGCGATGTGTTTCTTCATTCCATAAAATCCAGTCTATCGCCTCAGACTTCATGCAGCGATGTCCGAAAACCAAATCTAGCTTATCATCTCAGACTCCACGCAGCGATTTTCAAGCCTAACCCATTGCTCCAGTCTTCATGCAGCAATGTGTTTCTTTACTCCGTAACACAAACCATCGCCTCAGACTTCATGCAGCGATGCTAAAAAAATACCAAATTTAGCTTATCGCCTAAGACGTCACACGACGATTCGCGAACATGAACCATGGCCTCAGTCTCCAAGCAGCCATGCATCATCAGTTGTTGTTTTATTCATCCGCCAAATGGGTGAATAAGCAAAACTAAGCCAAGACATGCAAGATTGTTCCCCCAAGTTCTAAATCATCATCCTTATTCAAATCCTGGTAAAGTGATACATCATCATCTTTGCTTATTCTCTTCAAAACTCTTGAGGGTATGCTATATCAGCATAACCCTATCTAGCCAACTCTTGGGGGTATACTATATTAGCGTAACCCTATCTAGACAACTCTTGGGGGGTATGCTATATCAGTGTAACCTTATCTAGACAACCTTTGGTCAAATCTTGGGATCTTCCATTATTTAATAAATCTCCGATTCGAATGAACAAAGACCCATGCATTCTCATGCCATTCAATCAAAGAGTTATTAAATAGGGGCATCTGTCATATCCCAAATTTACCTGTCTTAGTGTTACCGTCAAATTTATTTTCGAACTTGGGATTTACAGAGTATAAAATTCCTTTGATTTAAATTATACTAATATTTTGAGGTTTTTCTATAAAAATTCGCTTTCAAGTCTGTTTAAAAATATAATAATAATTATTTGTATTTTTAAAATAGAAAATATAATAATTATTTGTATTTTTAAATAGAAAATAATTGTTCACCTTCATATACTTTTAATTGGCTTTTTACTTTCGAATGAGTAACATAGCATAGTTGGTAAGGGAGAAAGATTGGCAAGCAGAAGGTCACGTGTTCGAATCTCACTTGGTGCACTTTTGATTATTTTGGTGTTTATTGTTACTAACTTTATTTTTTATTTTTCTAACCCCAAAAATCATATTTTTTTATTATTAAATTATTATTTTCGTATTTATTTATTTATTATATTTTAAAAATATTATTTTTTTATTAAAATATTAATTTTATTTAAAAAATAGTCAAAATACTTTATAAATAAATAAAATCTTTCCAGATCAATTTTGCTCTATATCAAATTTTGCATTTGGACACAAATATGTCCATATTCTTAATCTTGCTTGCTAAGATGAGAATTTGAGTTTTGGGTGTTGGATACTTCCTTTTTTAGATTTTAACCTAATTTTTCCACTTATAAATAACCCTCAAAACTTATCACGAATTCATTTGAAAATATCTAGAAACATTCGCAATTCCACAATTCACTACACATCAACAATTGTCACAGCTAACAATCTTCTACTCTCTCACTGACACATTCTCACAATCACGGACACTTACTTTTGTTTTAACTTACTTTTTTTTTCTTTCAATTATATGATGATGATTCTCTTTTTAATTAAATATTTGTAACAATTCTAACCAAAAAACATACACTCACAATTCAGACTTTGTAGTTACACTACACAAAAAATCATCTAAAACTTTCCACTTCTCTTTCACATTCGCTATTTCTAACCCTCACGCATTTTTCTAATTTTTTGGATTTTTATTTTAGTTGATCTTTAACCACATGACGATTATCTGGTTTGTTTTTAAAAATTTATATTTTTCGTATAAACAATTTTAATAGTGTAAATATTCCACAAGGCGGATTCCCACACTTTGATTCACAAATTTTCTCACAATCATTCACTTACACACACTGTTTTTTTATAGTCATGTTTTGTACATAAAATTATAACAATCTTTAGCATTCACGTTCAGCAATTATAAGCAGAAAAAACATGGTCCAAACCTTTTCCATTCATTGGCAGAGAGTCAAATAAATTTTACCGTAGAAAATCATTTTTCTTCTCTTGAGAAAAAAGAGCAGTATATACGTATGTATTTAGAATCAAAAGTGGTGCCCCATTATGCAGCTACTGGTATTGTTTCATTATCTATTAGGCCTTGAACTCTTTTAATATCTTTAGATCTATACCCCTAGCTAATTTGCCTATTTCAGTTTTGTTTAGTGTAAATGTTTAAATTAGTTTTTGATTAGAATAATTTACCTAATTAAGGATATATATTTAGTTATTAAATTATATCATTCGATTATAATAGTTTTTTTAATTCACTTTTTTTTTATTAAATTCAATTAGAATAATTAGGTTATTTACTTTATATAAAAATACTCAAAACAAATCAATTTTTAAGTTAAACTAATCAAATATTTTTTTCAAATCAAATTAATTCAATATTTTTGCAAATAATAGGATATCCATCTTTGAGTATTTAAATCGATCGACACATCGTTTACCAGTTTATTATACTAAGTCAAAAAATTAAAAAAAATCACGCAATTCACCAATGTGCGACACGTGGCCAATATCCGGCCACATGGCGAGGAAGACTATATCAGACTTCCTCCGCATCCTTCATGTCGAATAACACATGGTCAATATCTGGCAACATGGTGAGGAGACTATATCAGACTCCCCACCTTACGTCTCAAAACAGCTAACCAGCAATTCAAACGTTTTTTTTTACTAACCTTACAAAAACTACAAGATATTTTTGAAAAAAGATTAAGGAGAATTAATTTCAAATTAACTGTGAACCACATCTACAATCACTCAATTTACAACCCAGACAAAGTTCAAGGATTAATTCAAAAGCGCTACATAATCCATCCTCATAAGAGGATACGTAGGCATACGATCAAAAATCTAGCGAGTTCCCCTATAAAAATTTTAAACCCTTCCCCTAATAAAATTTAAATTTTGTTTCCCCAACTAAAACCTAAAACATAGTATCCTTGTGAACAAGGTAGATGAAAGGTGCCTAACACCTTCCTTTCGTCTAATAGAGTCTGAAACCTAGAATCTCTGCCTACGAATTAGGGTTTTCTGTTAGGTTTCCTTCCCTAGGATAAAAACTAATAGTGGCGACTCTTGATTTAAAAAACCAGTCGCAACACATTGATCGCTGTGGGGAATTCCCTAATGTCGCTCTCTTAGGCATTAGGGTAGGAATCACTTATAATCCTTGTTTGGCGTTGCGACAATTTAGTTATGCTAGAAGGAGTGGTCCTAACGACACACTCGTCCAAGGAATCACATTTGACTATGAGAATTATGTTCAGGATTATCGTAAGAGGTTCATTCGAGCTTGGGGCATGATAAATAGAGCTGACAGCAAGACACTGGGGCACAAGAATTTCATCCCTCTTGAGCCTTACCTCAAATGGGTGCGAGCTTGTGATCAATGTCTTATGATGCCTTACCCCGCCATCTTACCTGTGATTATGGAGCCAATTGCTGAGGGAGACACTCCTTATATTGTTCTTCATCCTGACATGCAAATTGATTTTGAGGAGTTACGGAAATCCTGGATCCAGCTCAAAGAAGAACGGGATACCTTCGAAACCCAATTCTACGCCAGCGAGAAGAAGGTTTTAGAGCTCACCAGGTTACTTCACAAAGAGAAGAGTATAAATGCTTACATTGCACCGAAAAGGAGGCGCTTGTGGGATGCTTAAGTCTTCTTTTACTTGGAGAGTTTTATTTTTGCTCTGTTCCCTTGTGAGCCCAAGATGCATTATTGTGATAAAAAAACATCTTAACACAATTAACGTTTGTTCTCTTTATGTTTAAGCAAATTCAAGTCTTAGAAATCCTTGAAAATATTGCATACATATATCATACATATCATTGCATAAGCAGGTTTCATAGCAGGTTTCTCATCCTCTTCACTGTTTATTTCAGTAATGGCTCTAGAACAAATAGTGAAGGATCTACAGACTCAAAATGCCCAGTTTCAACAGATGATCATGGCTCTGGCCAAGGGGAGAGAAGAACTTAAAGCCCTGATTGTCAAAGAGAAGACCAAGAAGCCAAGGAAGACAGTTGGTGTGGTGAATTTGGGAAGGAGGTTCAAAGGACCGATTGGCAAGTTGTAGAGATGACATCTTCATCAAAATAAGGAGATAATCAAGAAGGGGAGACAAGAAAGGAAGACCCCAGTCCAAGGGAATCTGATAATGAGACTGACTATAATGAAGAGCAGTACCCTCCGGCCGATGGAAAATACAAACAGATGGAAGAGCGTCTAAGTGAAATGGAAATCCAGAAGGTGCCTGGGCTGGATTTTGAAGAGCTGGGTTTGGTTTCTGGGGTTGTCATCCCACAGAAGTTCAAGGTACCGGTGTTCGCCAAATGTGATGGGGTTTCATGTCCCAAGATGCACCTCCGATCTTATGTGAGGAAGATCCAGCCTCACACTACCGACAAGGACTTATGGGTCCACTTCTTTCAAGATAGGCTTCCGGGACTCAACTAGAATGGTTCTACCAGTTGGAAGGGACCAACATTCGTAACTGGGAAGACCTGGCTACTGCTTTCTACAAGAAGTATCAGTATAGTGCAAACCTTGCTCCCACCCGTACACAAATCCAAAGTATGTCTATGGGTTCGAGCGAGGGCTTTAAATACTATGCTCAGATGTGGAGGGACTTAGCAGGAAGAGTCCAACCTCCCCTGTCTGATAGGGAGTTAATGGATATGTTTTTGGGTACCCTATCTAGTCCATTTTTCAATCATCTGATTGGAAGCTCCTCAGCTGGTTTTACTGAGCTGATCTTTAAGGAAGAAAGAGTGGAAGCTGGAATTAGGAGTGGTAAGATCCAAAAAGATGCATCCTCCAGTACAATAAGGAAGCCATTTTTTGGGAAGAAGGAAATCAGTGCCACTTATAGCCAAAGGAATCATGGTAGAACCGAGCGCCGTCCAGTGGTAGGGGCTGTTATGATCTCTAAACCTGCACTTGCTCAACAAAGGAACAATCAACCTAAGCAGAAAGGCCTGTAAGACAATTCACCCGGATAAATATGACTTTGTCTCAAGTCTTTCCACATTTGTTGAAATCTAATCTGGTAACTTTGCGGGAAGCTCCTAAGAATCCCAACACCGCCTCTCCTCGCTACAACCCAAATGCTCGTTGTGCTTACCACTCAGAGAGTCCAGGTCATGATACAAATGACTATTGGGCTTTGAAAAACAAAGTACAAGACCTTATTAAAGCAAATGAGATTGAGTTTGAAGCTCCTAAGATTCCTAATGTTATCACTGCTCCTATGCCCAAGCACGGCCGTGGTATTAATGCTATTGAAGATGATATGTTTGTTACTGTTGTTGAGGAACTTGTTACTCCTATCATAACCATTAAGTGGAACTTGTTGAAAGCCGGTTTATTTACGGGCTATGGCAAAAGTTTCCACTCATGTTTACCTCTACCGACTGGTTGTCATTTGTTGAAGGCAGGTGTTCAGCGCCTGATGGATGATAGAGAGATTTTGTTTGAGAAGACTCCCATCCCCACTGTTTCTTGTAAGGATGTTTCAATCATAACCATTTCCTCCAATCCTTTCAGGGTCTCCACCAAAACACCCGTCAACATTACATCTGCTCCGAAGTTGGCTCCTCTGATCATCACCATGCCAGGGCCAATCTCATACTCCTCGGACAAAGCTATTCCCTAGAACTATGGGGATGACGTCTACTACCACGACGTCAAGCAAGACATATTGGCTGTTGAAGACCAAGTTTCTGAAAATACTGATCCCGACACTGACAACATCGTTAAGACCAGTAAAATAACAAGAAGTGGAAGAGTGTTCTCCCCTGAGATTTCTCCTCCAAAAGCCGTTACTAGTCCTGTGATCATTCCTACTGTTGTTCCTGCTGATACTACCACTGCAACTCTTGTGATTACCCCAGTTGCCACCCCTATCACCAAGTCGGTTGAGACTCGGGGCAAAGACATATTGATTAAGCATGTCCATATGAAGGCGCACTCAGAATCTATCCCAGAGGCTTCCAAGAAGGAAATGGAAGAAATTTTGAAGATAATAAAGAAGAGAGACTACAATATGGTCGAACAGCTGGGGCATACCCCTTCCAAGAATTCTATGCTAGCTTTACTGTTATGCTCTGAAGCTCATGCAAAGGCTTTGGTGAAGTTCCTTAAAACTGCCCATGTGCCACAAGAAACCTCCGCTGACCAATTTGAAGATTGTGTGGCCAGTTTGACGGTTGATAACGGTTTGGGTTTTTCTGATGCTAATCTGACACAGAGAGGGAGAAAACACAATGATGCGCTGCATGTTTCCATCAAATGTAGGTGTTGTACCCCAAAATTTGCCCTCCCATATTCTTCAAAGTTTTGACAAGCATCATCTTCAAATGCTTCAAGATCTCTCAAGGGCTACACAGTCAACCACCCTCATAAGCCAGTCAAATTAGGGTTTTGGTTCTTGCAAGGAAGTTGAGGTTTTCAAGGGCTCAGTCAAGTCCCACATTCTCATATACATTGTCAAGCACCTACATGTCAAGTTTCAAGGCTCACAAGGTCAAGTTGCACAGTCAAAAGTCCCATTTGCTTAACAGTCAACTGTAGGGGCAAAATGGTCATTTGGCAGTCAAAAGTCAAAATTTTTGGTCAACATCTTATTTTGAAGCCACAATCATCATTTGATCAATTCTTGATCATGATTTCACAAGAATGGCTCAAAAATCATCAAGGTGTCAAAAGTTTCTATTTTTGGACAGTTGAAAAGTCAACTGTAACTTGACCAAGGCATAACTTTTTCATGGTTCATCAGAAAAATCCCATCTAATGCTCATCTTGAAGGGGAAGACATTTCCTACAATTCATCTTCACATTCCAAGTCCAAGAAATGCTCTCACAAAAGTTATCAATTTCAACATTATAGGTCATTTTCAAAAGTCAACAAAAAGGCACTTTAAGTCAAAGACCATAACTTGAGGTTGGTAAATCAAAATGACATGGGGCCAAAGACATTGGTTAGAGGACTTCAAGACCTTTCCAAAATGTCCAAGAACATGTTCATAGCTTTAAAATTGAGCAAGATATGCATTGGAGAAGTTGGGAAAGTTTTGTGAAATGGCCAAAGTCAATTATCCTTGAAACTTCATTTTTGACAATAGGGGCCCACTTTTTCCACTTGTTTCAGCTTGGCCATGCTTCCCACGTGTCCCACAATTTATTTCAAGATTTAAAATTAATTTTTCCATTTTTATTTAATTTTATTTGATTTAATTCATTTTAAATCTTTTAAAATCAAATAAAAATCAAAGAAATTAATGGAGAGATATATTTTGTGATGATTAGCTTTGATACACCTTAAAACACATTCCAAGTTCGTGCAAGGGCCTATTCCAAGCAAGAATTCAAATTTGACACAAAAATGGAAAGTTGTTTCAATGGAGTTCATGGCATAATCTTAAACATGAATGCAAAGGCTTAATGACCATTATTTGGATTGATACACATTTCATTACTATATATACAAGCCTTCCCAATCTCATTCAAAAAAGAGTGTATGCAGAAACGGACAAGAGCAAAACCAAAAATTATTCAAAAAGTGAGAGTTCTAAAACATAGTTGCGAGCATCTTCAGATCAAAACAAGCACGTGGTTCTATTCCTTGCCACACCCTGAAGCTAAAGCAACCTTTGCCAAGTCCTGAGGCTCATACCGCGCTGTAAGTTCTTCCCAGGTCCCCTATAATTTCCATATCATTTTTTTCATTACTTTCATGTGCAGATTCTCAAAGGAAGAACACCATAAACCTCATATCCCAGCGCTCCAAGTGTCATCAACGCAGATCCAAAGGACAAAAAGTGTAACACACCATACTCTAGAGTCAAGCGTGCTGCAGGCAATCATGAAAGTCAAACGTGGCTTAGATTTCAGTGGCCTTGGATTGCTTCAATAAACCTCCTATTTGGCCCACACACCCCTTGGTTTTTACTTTCTTTTTTTATTTTGTTTTGTCATTTTCTCTTATTTTTAATTGCTAACCTTTTAATTATTTTTATTATTAACAATTAACTTAATTAACGCATTTTCATAAAAAACCAAAAAATAGAATTAACATTATTATTATTATTATTTTATTTTGTAAATAAATATTAACCAAAATAGTTTAATTAGACAATTTTAATTCCTTTTCTTAAATAATTAAAATAAATCTAGAATTAGGTAAAAGTTAACTTTTAATTTTATTCCATTTCTATTATTTCATAAAAAACAAAAAATATTTCTTTTTAATTAAATTAATTAATTGGTCATTAATTAGCTTTAATTTCATTTTAATTACAAAAAAAGCCAAAAAATCAATTTCTTTTCTTAAAAGGGTCAACACCCTTAGACATTCCCGATTAATTTATTCGCGCGCATTTACTCTATTTGATTATTATGTAATTGCCTCCAAGAATGTAATAGTTAAATAGCTTTATCGCTTTATTTAATTTCCGTACTCATTTACTAAAAAACGGGTCTTTGTAATTTTTGGCGATGTATAGACCCGCGCCTTATAATAGCGTAGGATTTACGTTTCCGCAATTTACTTTCCGCACCCCTTAACTGTTGACTTGCATGAAAGATTGTATGTAAATAAAAACAACCCGTAGCTCACTAATTAACCAGACAAACATTAACCGAATACAACACACAAATACACACACCACTTCTAGGGTACGCCTCACTTGTTGCCTTCGAAACGTGGTCGTCAAGTATAGGATGTCTTAGTGGTCCTTATGTCCATGATCCAGTTGCCTCGAAACAGTTGCCTCGAAACAGTTGCCTCGGAACAGTTGCCTCGAAACGGTTGCCTCGGATTAAAAAAAGATCAAGGACATAAGGGTGGCCTCTAAGGTGTCTTACTGTTGCTTCGGTGACCACACTGTCCCTACAATCGAATTGACCCGAACAACTCCAACGATGGTGCTACCTACCTCTCAATGGTGGGATAGCACTATCTAAAGGACTCTTACACAGCTTAATTCCTTAGGGTAGGTAGATGACTCATGGATACTTGCTCTATTCAAAAACAAATCAAAAAACCTTTTCACACCGACACTTTCAAAAAGCTTTCAAAATAATTTTTCAAACACTCTTGAGGACTGATACAAGAGTTATTCAGAAATATTTCAAAGAAACTTTTTCAAACCCACTCACATTTTGAAAAGCAAACATTTTGAAAACATAAGAGCAAGTATCTAAGAGCCCGTGGATAACCACGGATAGAAAGGGTGCTAACACCTTCCCTTTCTATAAATCTACCTCCCGAACCGAGAAACATTCACATAAGGAATTTTGCTGTGCTTTTGTCCTGTCCATGTTGGAGAAAATAAAAGACGGTGGCGACTCTTACTTCCGCGACATTTCGCGAAACCAGGTAAAAACAGTCAGTTCTAAATCCACCGATCACAGAACTGGCGACTCTGCTGGGGACATATAAAAGTGAGGTATACCTTAGGATTAGACCACTCTTATGTTTTCAATTGCTTGTTTTGTTTGCTTTAATATTTGTGGGCCTTGCATCGGAGTTCTATAGATCCTAACCCGGATATGGGGGATACCTTTTAGAAAGTAGCAACAAAACTGTGAGGGAACTGTGCGGGGTATACCGACACGGTTGAAGCAGTTTGCTATGTTGATGTGGCACTTTGGTGAGTACCGGTAACCCTTGAGTCAAGTCAAGGAGAGTACGGGGCCTCCGCATGATGTCGTGAAGCATCAACTGACCTTAGGAACCTTACTTGACCATCCTGGCCTCTTTAGGGGTAGTGAGATGACTGACTTTAGTGCAGTCCAAAGTTGGTTGATACTCGATACTACACTCATTGAGGGTTGTTTTCTTGGAATATTTTGATCGCCAGTTCAGTGGCTAAATCAAAACAATGAACATAGAAAACAACCCTATGATATTGAGCTCCTTAGAACCCGGTTACTTTTGATAGGACAGGTTTTGAGCCCACCAACTTCAAGAGGGTAGTATCCTAAACTTCATGCTGGCCTAAACTCTAAGGGCTCTTTGTGTGACTTGTGTGCCTTCAAACTTGACTACTTGCATACTTGTTATCTGACACTTGAGTTTCTTGCAGGTTTTGTTTACAGTCCTTAATCTGGACTCATAACAGGGTTTACCTACATTTCTCCACACATAGCATAACATCATACCATCATACCATTGCATGCATCCTACATAAGGACTAATCCATTTCAAGGACCTCAAGGGTTTTGTGATGCAGGTCATGATGAATCAAATGTCCAGCAAGGGGTAAAGGGGATTTATTTTCCTCTAGCCAAGGTTAATGACTTGAGTCAGGGGCTATGACCCACTCGATATGGTGAGCCTTGACTCTTGAAGAAGGACTCTCATCAACATGAAGTCCCTTCCATCAAGCTACAAAATTCAAATTCTAACAATTTTCTTGTTTACCCCGCGAGATCCTTGAAAATATTGCATGCATACATACATATCATGGCATTACAGGTACTCCTTTGACAGGTCACTTACCATCTTCGCTGTTTATTTCAGCAATGGCTTCCCAACAAAACAACCAGGGTCTTCATGCTCAAGAGACTTAGTTCAGGGAGATCTTCCTAAGCCTATCCAAGGGGCAGGAAGAGTTGAGGACACTCCTCATGGGGAATTTGGCCAAGAAAAGTCCCGAAGATGATAAGGACGAACGACTGAAATGTCTGCAAGATGAGGTAGATACAATGAGAACCCAGATGATGGGGCAAATGGCTCTCATCCAAGGCTTAGCTCGAGAGCAAGAAGAGTTGAGGACCATGATCAGTCAGCTTCATCAAGACAGATACAACATGAAGCAACCAATCCAAGTCAGGGACCAGGTCATTGATCAGCTTCCAAGAGGACAAGAGTCTGGTATGGTGAAGAATATACCTCTCCAAATTGCTACCACTTCACAGGTCCGACCACAACCTCGCCCAGAGCAACAGGTTGATCAGAGTAAGCCAAACAAGCCCAGGAGG
Source organism: Vicia faba (assembly GCA_948472305.1). Lineage (NCBI taxonomy): Eukaryota > Viridiplantae > Streptophyta > Magnoliopsida > Fabales > Fabaceae > Vicia > Vicia faba. The sequence goes on along the minus strand of OX451739.1, from coordinate 1,558,188,184 downwards.
CAATTCACCCAGCTCAACGTGTCGTTGTTTCAAGCTTTACAACACCTGTTGAGATTGAATCTGATTACACTAAGGGCTCCTCCCCGGAACCCCAACATCTCTGCTCCTAACTATCATCCCAACAAAAGATGTGCATACCACTCTGATAGTCATGAACATGACACTGCCGACTGCTGGGCTCTGAAGAACAAGGTCCAGGACCTGATTAATGAAGGAGCAGTGGATTTCACCTAAGAGGGTCAGGCTGAGTTCTTCTACCATCCCTGCAGGATTCACCATTTGAAGTGACAAGTCCTGAGACGAGAAAACTTTTGTTCATTCGAATGTTCAAGTTGTATTTTTCTTTGATTGTTCAAACAATTATCATGTCAAACTTTCTTATTTCATTAATGCATCACATATGTCTGTTTTGAATCAATATATTCGCATTCGCTATATTCAAACTGCTTTCATTTTTTGATGTCAACTCTCAATTAATAATTCTAAGCCTCTTGAGGGAGGATGACGAAAACGATACCACGACATTTACAGTATGCTTTTGAACGAACCCCGCTGATGAGGTACATGCATTGTTTCAAATCCTAAACACTGAAGTTATAAGGAAGATAATCCCTCGTTACCCCTTTGAGCCAAAGAAGTAGGAGTTTTTCTTTTCGAAAATTAAAACCCTTAATCATAACCTGGGGCAGGGTAGTTCTCTCAGTTGATCCGAGTGCACAGCGAATGGCACCAAAAAGTCCGTACAAAACAAAAGACAATGATGGTTCTGAATAATCATAAAGATAGGCAGTCACCATTTCCCAAAATAAAATCCCAATAAGTCAAAACCTATGAAGGAGACTTACGAAAACTGGGGCATCCCGCTGACTGTCATCACAAAAGAAACAGCTCAGGCAAAAACAGGGATAACGAAATCAAAAAGAAAGAGGTCCTACAAACCCTCCACCAAAAAAGGAATGACTGCCTAGCCAAAATAAATTGTTAACATCTGAACCATCACTGGAATATCAAAGCAAAGACTCAAACAAAGTCTAACGCATGATCAGCTAAGTTTAGGTTTGAAGAACATCACGAAGAGCGGGTGGGTACAAGTAAATTTGAGCCTTTATCCTTTGTTTCTTAAACCGTGAACCAGGCCACGTTATAACCCTTAAAAGTCCTAGCTGAAGCATGGGTTATTCGAAAGCATACTGTTACGAAAGGTATCCTGACTCCTTAAGGCTTGCGGTAAAATAACAAGTTGACATCACAGTTTACAAAAAATTTCACTTGTTTTTATGAAAAAATGCATTTTCAAAAACTTCAAGACAGACATAAGCTTTGCGTTTTTAATAACACTGTTTGCATGTGACTATTTGTTTGAACAACATAGAAGTTCGCACGACGAATGTCTAATGAACAAAAGCACCTCCAATCAAGGGGCACGGAAGGATCATTGTCCATCATCTGGGGCAGTTAAGTCAAGATTCAGAGAATCTCTCAACGATGCCAAGCAGCTAGGGGCAACTCTCCATCTGGATCACTTGGGGCATTGGACGATCAAACGAAGATCTTCTGGTAGTAGGGCAACGCAATGCTACCAACAGGGGAACCTCCCTACATCCTGAGAGCACGGACATAGTCGAAAAATACTACGCATAATCAAAGACCCGCTAGGTTGACACACCTAGGCAAAAATAAGGGCTTCCCGGCGAACCAAAAGGGTTCGGGCAAAAATAAGGGACGAAAATGAAAAAATTTGTACACCCGGCAAGTCGAAAACCTGAAAAGGCGGCTTGGGCAAAAATGGGTATCCCGGTGGACTGAAAACCCGAAAGGGCGGTCCAGGCAAAAATTAGGGATCAAAAGCGTACGACTATGTCCCGGCATCTCGTCACTTGCCTACCAGAAGAAGATTTGTCAATCGGCAGTCGTCAAGCACCTTCATAGGTACCTTCTCCCACAGAAACTGGGGCAATAAGAATTTTCTAAGCGATCAAGCTGCTCTGTCCACCAAAGTACTAAGGTAAGTTCGGCTGAAGAACGTAACCCAGATACCTTCACTCCCCGCCGAGTAAGACAAGATTCAACAATTCTCTCCCAAGCAGTTGGTCTCCCATCAACCCTAACAAGGCACGGTATCCCAAGCAAGTCAGCAACGCTCTCCCCCAAGCAGAGATAGACCATTGTCAACCTCAAGGAAGTTGGTTTATCCCCCAGAAGATCTCAATATTCCCCAGCGGAGTATACAGATCTTCCTAAGCAAGCATCCCCGACAGTCTTAATATAAGATTGTTCCCCGGCGGAATACAGACACACCAGTGGAGCCACTTCCCCAGTACAGTTCAAAAGTTTCCCCAGGAGAGTTGAATCAATCCCCCAGTAGGAAGCTTATCCCCAGTAGATTCTAGAAGCTTATCCCCTGCAGAGCACGAACGCGTCTCCCTGGCTTTATCCAAAGGTTATTCCCCACCAGGGCTTATAACAGGGTTATCCTCACCTAATAACCACGGAAAGATCGTCCTCGGCGAAGTTTCTTCCTACCCCCCAGCGGAGTTCATCAATTCCCTCAACAAAGCTTATCAACGGTATCCCTCAGCGGAGTTATCATCAAATTCTCAGTGAAATATCCCTTCCCCACAGAGTATTCCCCGCAGAGTATCTCTCCAGCAAGTTTATTCCCCAACGGAGTCATCTTCTCCTACCGGTTTGTTCTTGCAACCATCATCCCCAGTGGAAACGAAGAACTCTGTTCTTCAACATCAGTCCAGGATTCAACTTCCCGGCATTCGTCAAGTATTTCTTTTCCTAGATGAAAATACATTCATAAACATATCACCTTTCATACATCTTGCTTACATACACAATGCATGCACATACGCATCATATCACACAAATCTCATTTATTTTTGAGAACATCTTAAAATCATGCAGTTCATGCATCATGACATTGCATACAACTGATGTTTTGCCTTTTCAGGAAAAAGGTCAATCCAAAGACGGTTACTATCAATTGTCGCAATTCCAGATTCGATACCTGTATCTAGCCAGGGCGTATCTACATTTCAGAGATAGCTTGGAAATGCTCCAGATATGGATGTTGTTCTTTTGCTTATTCAAGACTCCTTCTAGATATAGTTCAGATGTGACCCAGGCATGGCGACATTCTGATACTCATTCCAGATTTCCTTTCAGAGATAGCTTGGAAATGCTCCAGATCTGGATGTTGTTCTTTTGCTTATTCAAAACTCCTTCTAGATATAGTTCAGATGTGACCCGGGCATGGCGACGTTCTGATACTCATTCCAGATTTCCTTTCAGAGATAGCTTGGAAATGCTCCAGATATGGATGTTGTTCTTTTACTTATTCAAGACTCTTTCTAGAGATAGTTCAGATGTGACCCAGGCATGGCGATGTTCTGATACTTATTCCAGATTTCCTTTCAAAGATAGCTTGGAAATGCTCCAGATATGGATGTTGTTCTTTTGCTTATTCAAGACTCCTTCTAGATATAGTTCAGATGTGACCCAGGCATGGCGATGTTCTGATACTCATTCCAGATTTCCTTTCAGAGATAGCTTGGAAATGCTCCAGATATGGATGCTGTTCTTTTGCTTATTCAAGACTCCTTCTAGAGATAGTTCAGATGTGACCCAGGCATGGCGACGTTCTGATACTCATTCCAGATTTCCTTTCAGAGATAGCTTGGAAATGCTCCAGATCTAGATGCTGTTCTTTTGCTTATTCAAGACTCCTTCTAGAGATAGTTCAGATGTGACCCAGGCATGGCGACGTTCTGATACTTATTCCAGATTTCCTTTCAGAGATAGCTTGGAAATGCTCCAGATATGGATGCTGTTCTTTTTCTTATTCAAGACTCTTTCTAGAGATAGTTCAGATGTGACCCAGGCATGGCGATGTTCTGATACTTATTCCAGATTTCCTTTCAGAGATAGCTTGGAAATGCTCTAGATATGGATGCTGTTCTTTTGCTTATTCAAGACTCTTTCTAGAGATAGTTCAGATGTGACCCAGGCATGGCGATGTTCTGATACTTATTCCAGATTTCCTTTCAGAGATAGCTTGGAAATGCTCCAGATATGGATGCTGTTCTTTTGCTTATTCAAGACTCCTTCTAGATATAGTTCAGATGTGACCCAGGCATGGCGACGTTCTGATACTCATTCCAGATTTCCTTTCAGAGATAGCTTGGAAATGCTCCAGATATGGATGTTGTTCTTTTGCTTATTCAAGACTCCTTCTAGAGATAGTTCAGATGTGACCCAGGCATGGCGACGTTCTGATACTTATTCCAGATTTCCTTTCAGAGATAGCTTGGAAATGCTCCAGATATGAATGATGTTCTTTTGCTTATTCAAAACTCCTTCTAGAGATAGTTCAGATGTGACCCAGGCATGGCGACGTTCTGATACTTATTCCAGATTTCCTTTCAGAGATAGCTTGGAAACGCTCCAGATATGGATGCTGTTCTTTTGCTTATTCGAGACTCCTCCTAGAGATAGTTCAGATGTGACCCAGGCATGGCGACGTTCTGATACTTATTCCAGATTTCCTTTGAAATATAGCTCAGATATGCTCCTGACCTGGACGCTATTCTACTGCTTATTCAGATCCCAACTTCTAAAAGACAACCTAGAGATGCCCCATCCCGGAAGCTATTCTATTTCTTATTCAGATTCAACTATCCATTACAGTTCCAAATGGCATCTATAAGCCCATTTCCGACAAGGTTCTGTCACACCTCCAGATGGCATCTGTAAGCCCATCCTCCTATCCATCAGTCTCCAAATGGCATCTATAAGCCCATTCCCGCTATCACACTGCTGATACTCTACTATGTGAGTGCAAATTTCTGGGCACTCTAGTGTTCAATCATCTTCCATTCTCGGATCACGAAAGGCACACAAGCCAATATACATCCTCAGGTCTAAGAAGATTGAACAGGGGCAACTGTTGTACCCCAAAATTTTCCTTCCCATATTCTTCAAAGTTTTGACAAGCATCATCTTCAAATGCTTCAAGATCTCTCAAGGGCTACACAGTCAACCACCCTCATAAGCCAGTCAAATTAGGGTTTTGGTTCTTGCAAGGAAGTTGAGGTTTTCAAGGGCTCAGTCAAGTCCCACATTCTCATATACATTGTCAAGCACCTACATGTCAAGTTTCAAGGCTCACAAGGTCAAGTTGCACAGTCAAAAGTCCCATTTGCTTAACAGTCAACTGTAGGGGCAAAATGGTCATTTGGCAGTCAAAAGTCAAAAATTTTGGTCAACATCTTATTTTGAAGCCACAATCATCATTTGATCAATTCTTGATCATGATTTCACAAGAATGGCTCAAAAATCATCAAGGTGTCAAAAGTTTTTATTTTTGGACAGCTGAAAAGTCAACTGTAACTTGACCAAGGCATAACTTTTTCATGGTTCATCAGAAAAATCCCATCCAATGCTCATATTGAAGGGGAAGACATTTCCTACAATTCATCTTCACATTCCAAGTCCAAGAAATGCTCTCACAAAAAGTTATCAATTTCAACATTATAGGTCATTTTCAAAAGTCAACAAAAAGGCACTTTAAGTCAAAGACCATAACTTGATATTGGTAAATCAAAATGACATGGGGCCAAAGACATTGGTTAGAGGACTTCAAGACCTTTCCAAAATGTCCAAGAACATGTTCATAGCTTTAAAATTGAGCAAGATATGCATTGGAGAAGTTGGGAAATTTTTGTGAAATGGCCAAAGTCAATTATCCTTGAAACTTCATTTTTGACAAAAGGGGCCCACTTTTTCCACTTGTTTCAGCTTGGCCCTGCTTCCCACGTGTCCCACAATTTATTTCAAGATTTAAAATTAATTTTTTCATTTTTATTTAATTTTATTTGATTTAATTCATTTTAAATCTTTTAAAATCAAATAAAAATCAAAGAAATTAATGGAGGGATATATTTTGTGATGATTAGCTTTGATACACCTTAAAACACATTCCAAATTCGTGCAAGGGCCTATTCCAAGCAAGAATTCAAATTTGACACAAAAATGGAAAGTTGTTTCAATGGAGTTCATGGCATAATCTTAAACATGAATGCAAAGGCTTAATGACCATTATTTGGATTGATACACATTTCATTACTATATATACAAGCCTTCCCAACCTCATTCAAAAAAGAGTGTGTGCAGAAACGGCCAAGAGCAAAACCAAAAATTATTCAAAAAGTGAGAGTTCTAAAACATAGTTGCGAGCATCTTCAGATCAAAACAAGCACGTGGTTCTATTCCTTGCCACACCCTGAAGCTAAAGCAACCTTTGCCAAGTCCTGAGGCTCATACCGCGCTGTAAGTTCTTCCCAGGTCCCCTATAATTTCCATATCATTTTTTTCATTACTTTCATGTGCAGATTCTCAAAGGAGGAACACCATAAACCTCATATCCCAGCGCTCCAAGTGTCATCAACGCAGATCCAAAGGACAAAAAGTGTAGCACACCATACTCTGGAGTCAAGCGTGCTGCAGGCAATCATGAAAGTCAAACGTGGCTTAGATTTCAGTGGGCTTGGATTGCTTCAATAAACCTCCTATTTGGCCCACACCCCTCTTGGTTTTTACTTTCTTTTTTTTATTTTGTTGTCATTTTCTCTTATTTTTAATTGCTAACCTTTTAATTATTTTTATTATTAACAATTAACTTAATTAACGCATTTTCATAAAAAACCAAAAAATAGAATTACCATTATTATTATTATTATTTTATTTTGTAAATAAATATTAACCAAAATAGTTTAATTAGGCAATTTTAATTCCTTTTCTTAAATAATTAAAATAAATCTAGAATTAGGTAAAAGTTAACTTTTAATTTTATTCCATTTCTTTTATTTCATAAAAACATAAAAAACAAAAATATTTCTTTTTAATTAAATTAATTAATTAGTCATTAATTAGCTTTAATTTCATTTTAATTACAAAAAAGCCAAAAAAATCAATTTCTTTTCTTAAAAGGGTCAACACCCTTAGACATTCCCGATTAATTTATTCGCGCGCATTTACGCTATTTGATTATTATGTAATTGCCTCCAAGAATGTAATAGTTAAATAGGTTTATCACTTTATTTAATTTCCGTACTCATTTACTAAAAAATGGGTCTTTGTAATTTTTGGCGATGTATAAACCCGCGCCTTGTAATAGCGTAGGATTTACGTTTCCGCAATTTACTTTCCGCACCCCTTAACTGTTAACTTGCATAAAAGAATGTATGTAAATAAAAACAACCCGTAGCTCACTAATTAACCAGACAAACATTAACCGAATACAACACATAAATACACACACCACTTCTAGGGTACGCCTCACTTGTTGCCTTCGAAACGTGGTCGTCAAGTATAGGATGTCTTAGCGGTCCTTATGTCCATGATCCAGTTGCCTCGAAACAGTTGCCTCGAAACAGTTGCCTCGGATTAAAAAAAGATCAAGGACATAAGGGTAGCCTCTAAGGTGTCTTACTGTTGCTTTGGTGACCACATTGTCCCTACAATCGAATTGACCCGAACAACTCCAACGATGGTGCTACCTACCTCTCAATGGTGGGATAGCACTATCTAAAGGACTCTTACACAGCTTAATTCCTTAGGGTAGGTAGATGACTCATGGATACTTGCTCTATTCAAAAACAAATCAAAAAACCTTTTCACACCGACACTTTCAAAAAGCTTTCAAAACAATTTTTCAAACACTCTTGAGGACTGATACAAGAGTTATTCAGAAATATTTCAAAGAAACTTTTTCAAACCCACTCACATTTTGAAAAGCAAACATTTTGAAAACATAAGAGTATGTATCTAAAAGCCCGTGGATAACCACGGATAGAAAGGGTGCTAACACCTTCCCTTTCTATAAATCTACCTCCCGAACCGAGAAACATTCACATAAGGAATTTTGATGTGCTTTTGTCCTGTCCATGTTGGAGAAAATAAAAGACGGTGACGACTCTTGCTTCCGCGACATTTCGCGAAACCAGCTAAAAACAGTCAGTTCTAAATCCACCGATCATAGTAGGGGCACTACTTTGGCCCATGTTCTAGTAGATACTGGTTCATCTTTGAATGTGCTACCTAAGAAGGCTCTGGATAGACTAGACTGTGAAGGTTTGACCCTGAAGCCCACGTCATTGTAGTGAGGGCTTTCGATGGTTCGAAAAGAATGGTGCACGGGGAGGTGGACATCCCCATCGAAGTTGGTTCTCAGACCTTTGACTCCACTTTCTATGTGATGGATATCAGACCATCTTATTCTTGTTTGTCGGGTCACCCTCGGATCCATGGGGCAGGATCTGTCACGTCCATGCTGCATCAGATGATGGAATACCTGGTAAAAGGAAAAATGGTCACAGTACATGGTGAAGAAGAGTACATGGTAAGACACTTGAATTCCTTCAGGTATGTAGAAATGGATGGCAAGTTCATTGAGACTCCGTGTCAGAACTTCGAAGAGGTACCTCAGACTATGGCTGCAACTGAAACTGTCATCAATCTGCCAAAGATCACTAGACCTCCCTTAAAGATGGCTTCTCTCAAAGACGCCAAAGCAGTCATTGAAGAAGGTGGGTGTACCATCTGGGGCCAACTCCCTGACATTCCATACAAATATGATAAGTTTGGTTTGGGTTTCTCTTCAGGGGCTCAAAGGGATGTTCGTCATGCTCGTGCTGGAGGACCTCCCTTACACATCAGCAACCATGGGGTCAACGCTCTAGAAGACAGTGATGGTGACTATGACATGGATGGCTGGATCTTCCCTACTACCAACTGTGGACCCAGTAACTGGACAACAAAGGACTTTGTACCAATTACTTTTATTCAGAAGTAATTGTCTTTCTTGTTTTTTGGATATGTAATAAACAATATAAACTCTATGGCCATGTGTCTTACCCGGGGCATAATGGTTTATTTGTGAGGGTTAACATGTTTCGATTTCATATGGCATTAATAAAGCATTGGACGTTTTTGCATATAAATTTTGCGCTCTCTATTTTTCTTTGATGCTTTTTACTTTGTCTATACAACTATGCTATTACACACACCCACGTATCAAACTGTAGATCCATATCCACTCTAGATCCCATTGATAACAGTTCTTCTATTGTCGGTTATGACTTTGAAAATCCGATCAACCAAGCCGAGGACGAAGGTGAGGAAGATTGTGAGGTACCCGGAGAACTTGCTAGGCTATTACAGCAGGAAGAAAGGGCTATACAGCCTCATGAAGAGCCAATTGAGACAATAAACTAAGGCACAAAAGAGGACAAGAAAGAAGTCAAGATAGGTGCAAATCTGGAGCTTGGTGTCAAATAGCGGTTGATAAGAATGTTGCATGATTATGTCGAGATCTTTGCCTGGTCATATGAAGACATGTTAGGACTAGACACAGATATTGTGGTTCATCGTCTGCCAAATAAAGAAGATTGCCCTCCGGTAAAGCAGAAGGTCCGCCTTATGCTCTCTGAAATGTCAGAGAAGATCAAAGCAGAGGTTATGAAACAGTTCAACATTGGGTTCCTAGCTGTCACCTCTTATCCCCAATGGGTTGCTAACGAAGTCCCGGTTCCTAAAAAAGATGGCAAGGTACGGATGTGTGTGGACTACCGAGATTTGAACAGGGCAAGCCCCAAGGATGACTTTCCGCTTCACCATATTTGACGTTCTGGTTGATAACACCATGCAACACAAGATCTTTACCTTCATGGAAGGTTTCTATGGTTATAATCAGATCAAGATGCAACCTGAAGACATGGATAAGACAACCTTCATTATGCAATGAGGCACTTTCTGCTACGAAGTGATGTCGTTTGGGTTGAAGAACGCCGGGGCAACCTATTAGTGAGCCATGGTAGCTCTGTTCTATGACATGATTCACCATGAGATAGAGGTCTATGTTGATGACATGATAGCCAGGTCTCAAACTGAGGAAGAGCACCTTGATTATCTACAAAAGCTGTTTGATAGGTTGAAGACGTACAAGCTGAGGTTAAACCCGAACAAGTGCACCTTTGGGGTAAGGTCTGGTAAACTCCTAGATTTCATTGTCAGTGACAAAGGTATTCAGGTAGACCCTGCAAAGGTGAAGGCTATACAAGAAATTTCGGCTCCTCGCACTAAGAAGGAGGTTAGAGGTTTCTTGGGACGCCTAAATTACATTTCCAGGTTCATTTCCCATTTAAGTGCTACTTATGAGCCGATCTTCAAACTCCTGAAGAAAGATCAGGTGGTAAAATGGAATGACGAATGCCAGACTGCCTTTAAAAGAATCAAAGAATACCTTCAAGAGCCTCCAATTCTGATGCCTCCGATCGAAGTAAGATCTTTGATAATGTACTTATCAGTTTTAGATAATTCAATAGGGTGTGTGTTGGGGCAGCATGACGAGTTTGGTCGAAAAGAGCACACAATATACTACCTTAGCAAAAAGTTTACTGACTGTGAAATAAGATACTCACTGCTCGAGAAAACTTGTTGAGCTTTGACATGGGCTACTCGCCGACTGAGACATTATATGTTGACCCACACTACTTTGTTGATATCTAAGATGGATCTGATCAAGTACATCTTCGAGAAGCCCACTCTCTCTGGAAGAATAGCAAAATGGCAAATGATCCTAATCGAATATGATATCCAATACACGACCCAGAAAGAAATCAAGGGAAGTGTACTAGTTGATCACTTGGCTCATCAGGTTGTGGATGACTACCAATCCATTAACTTTGAATTCCCAGATGAGAATATTATGTTAGTGACTGACTGTGAAGAACCTGGACCTGAGGAAGGATCCTGATGGACTATGGTTTTTGATGGAGCCTTCAACGCACTCGGCAATGGAATTGGTGCTGTAATTATATCTCCTGAGGGCTTTCATACTCCTTTTACCGCCAGATTATGTTTCAATTGTACCAACAATATGGCGGAGTACGAAGTATGCATCATGGGTCTCAAAGCTGCTATTGACCTGAGGATCAAGTTCTTGAGCATTTTCGGGGATTCGGCCTTGGTAATAAGTCAAATCAAAGGGGAGTGTGACACGAAGCACCCTAATCTCACCCATTACAAAGAGCATGTGTTGACACTGCTTCCACACTTTGAAGAGGTCACCTTTGAAAATTTTCCGCGAGAAGAGAATCAGTTAGCGGACGCGCTAGATACTATGTCATCCATGTTCAAGGTCAGATGGGACAACAAGGCTCCTCAGATCACTATCGAGAGGTTAGATGAACCAGCATACTGTCACGAGATTGATACTGAAGAAGTAGTGGAGAAACCTTGGTTCCACGAAGTCAAAAGGTATCTCGAGGCTCAAGAATATCTTGAGGGGGTGTCTGTCAATGATAAGAAGTTTCTGAGAAGGTTCACCGTAAAGTTTTTCCTCATTAATGAAATCCTCTACAAGCGCAACCATGACTCTACTTTACTTCTGTGCATAGACAAGAGCTAAGTAGAGAGGATCATGGCAGATTTACACGAAGGTACCTTTGGCACCCACTCTAGTGGACACGCCATGGCTAAAAAGATCCTACGAGCAGGATACTATTGGTCCACTATGGAAGCAGACTGTTATCATCATTCTCGAACATGTCACAAATTCCATATCTATGCTGATAAAGTACATGTACCTCCAGTTCCCTTGAATGTCTTGACGGCTCCCTGGCCCTTTGCAATGTGGGGCATTGACATGATCAGAGAGATTAGACCTACCGCTTCCAATGGGCATCGCTTCATCCTGGTGGCCATTGATTACTTCACGAAGTGGGTTGAGGATGCCTCTTTTGCTACTGTTACCAAGAATGTTGTGGCGCGATTTATCAAGCATAACCTGATTTGTCAGTATGGGTGCCAGAGAGAATCATCACAGACATGGTACAAATCTCAACAATACAATGATCATCAAACTCTGTAAACAATTCAAGATCCAACATCATAATTCTTCCCCTTATCGGCCGAAGATGAATGGCACTGTGGAGGCTGCTAACAAGAATATTAAGAAAATCGTACAGAAGATGACAATGACATACAAAGACTGGCATGAGATGTTATCATTTGCTCTTCATGGTTACCGCACCTCAGCATGCACGTCAATAGGGGTAACACCTTATTCTCTGGTATATGGTATGGAGGTTGTCCTACCTATTGAGGTCCAGATCCCTTCTTTGAGGATCATGAAGGATACGGGCTTGAACGAAGATGATTGGATCCAAACTTGACTTGATCAACTTAATTTTATTGATGAGAAAAGGCTTGCTGCTATCTGTCATGGTCAGATATACCAAAAACGGATGACCAAGGCTTTCAACAAAAAGGTCAGACGTCAAGTATATCAAGTGGGTGATCTAGTAATCAAGCGCATTACACTGCCACAAGGTGATCCCAGGGGCAAATGGACTCCCACGTATGAAGGGTCATTTGTAATCAAAAGCATATTTTCCGGTGGAGCCATGATTCTAACCACCATGGATGGTGACGACCTTCCTCACCTTGTGAATGCGGACATAGTGAAAAGATACTATACATGAATAAGGACCTGCTAGGTTGACTGGCCTAGGCAAAAAAATAAGGGCATCCCGGCGAACCAAAAGGGTTCGGGAAAAAATTAGGGATATACATATAAAAAATTTGTACACCTGGCAAGTCGAAAACCTGAAAAGGCAGCTTAGGCAAAAAAGGGTATCCTGGTGGACTAAAAACCTGAAAGGGCGGCCCAGGCAAAAATTAGGGATTTAAAGCGTACAACTATGTCCCATTGGATCACCTTGCGATTGGACTTCAGTATCAACCATCAAGCTCAAACGGTACTGATCAATTCAGTCAGCTTCGGATGAGTAGCAAAGTGATGAGACGCTTAAGGACATATAGGAAATAGCAGAATTGAAACTCAATGGGATCATTACACATAGCTGTTTTTTCTTTGTATATCATTTTGTATAGTTTTCATTTTCACGGCTTCGTTTTCATACTAGAACGTTAGCCTCTTTGTATAACAATGCCTGTTATAGGCGAACTTCAGAAATCAATACAAATCATTTCTTTGAAAGTACAAAACTTTTTGTTTTTTGTTTTGTTTTGCAAAAACGTTCAGTGACTTATTTTTTACATGTGAATTTAAATATGATTACTGTTCACAAATACTTGCATAAAAACAGAAAGACAGTTGATAATGACTTTAAGAAACAGGGCAAGGTCTAAAAAACAATTTGTAGTTCCGACAGTTACTCTTTCCAGCATAGTACAGAGGCAGAGACATTTTGAGACGAAGTCACCATTATATACGACCCCGTGATGTCTATGTTCCCCACATAGTCGAAACAACCAAAGTTTTGATCTCTTCTTCCTCAAGCCGGAATTACCTTATCCGACAAAGTTCCTTCAGAGAGCTGAAATCTTTTTTCCCCAGTCGAGTTTTATAATTTCAAAAAGTTTATAAAACCTCCTCACGGGTAGAGTTTATTTCTCTAAATTGCGGAAGTTTATTCCCCGACAGAGTTTATTTCTCTACATCGGCAAAGCCTTTCAACAAAGCATTATCTCTCTAGCCACAAAGTCAATCCCCGACAGAATATCCTCAAACGGAAAGAGGAAATCCCCAGCAAATCATCTCCATTCATCATCCCCAGCAGAATAAAGGGTTCATCTTCCCAATACTCTTCAGTAGCAATCCGAGATTTACTTTCCCAGACTAAGAAATATCGCAGTGGCATCCCATATTCATACATCATGGCATGTGCATACACATCGCATACAGCATAATCTCATTTATTTTGAGAACATTATCACACAATGCATTTCATATATCATGACATTGCATACGATTAACTCTTTACATTTTTCAGGGAAAGATCAAATCAGCAAACACCGTTGACTACTTACGTGACCTGGTAGTCTTCTCAAAAGCTACGTGTGGTGAAAGACTATTTCATTATTTTCCTTAGAAAGTCGCTCTCAGAAGACCTTCTCTGGTTCAGTTAGGTCGATACTAAGATCTCTCTGATTTCTATTCCAGTTGAAGATATTCCAAGACTTTCGTCTGGTTCAGTTAAATTGATACTAAGATTTTTCTGATTTCCATTCCAGACAAAGTTAATTCAAGACCTTCTCTGGTTCAGTTAGATCGACACTAAGATCTCTCTGATTTCTATTCCAGTTGAAGATATTCCAAGACTTTTGTCTGGTTAAGCTGAGTCGATACTAAGATTCTTCTGATTTCTATTCCAGTCAAAGTTAATCCAAGACCTTCCTCTGGTTCGGTTAGATCGAAACTATGATCTCTTTGATTTCTATTCCATTTGAAGATATTCCAATACTTTCGTCTAGTTCAGTTAAATTGATACTAAGATTTTTCTAATTTCCATTCCAGTCAAAGTTAATTCAAGACCTTCTCTGGTTCAACTAAATCGATACTAAGATTTTCTTAATTTCCATTCCAGTTGAAGACAACTTGTTGTACCCCAAAATTTGCCCTCTCATATTTCTCAAAAACATTGCAAGAAAAATCTCCAAGTGGCTCAAGATTGCTCAAGAGTTGGACAGTCAAGCTATCTCCTAAAGCAGTCAACCTCAAATTAGGGTTTTGTGTTGCATCAAGGTCCTTGCATCCAAATAACATCAAGTTCTCCCCATTATCCTAATATGCTCTCAAGATCATCCATGCCAAATTTCAAGCCTTGCAGAGGAAGTTTGCTCAGTCAATTGCTCAAGGGGTCCAAAAATCGATTGTGTTAGGGCAAAAGTCAACTGTGACCCAAATACAGTCAAACTTCAAGATTTTTTGTCAACATTCTCATTTTTAAGGATATTTCATCATTTGATTAAGTTTTGATCATGATTCATCAAGGATTGTTCAAAATTCATCAAGACTCAAAAGTTGCTAAATTAGGGTTTTGCAGGAAAAGTCAACTCAACTTTGACCAAGCATAACTTTCTCATAATTTATGAGAAATGACCCATCAAAATCTCATTTTGAAGAAGATGAAATTTACTACAATCCATATTCATACCCCAATATCAGAAAATTCACTCACAAGAAGTTATAAATTTGGACATTATAGGCCATTTTTGAAAGTCAACAAAAACACCTTTTTTTCCAAAGATTATAACTTGAGCATGGAATATCAAAATGACATGAGACCAAAAGGGTTGATTATAGGACATCTCAATCTTTCTAAAAAGTCCAAGAACACCTTCAAAAGTTTAAAATTGAAGAAGTTATGCATTGTTGAAGTTGGGCATTTTTGCAAAATTACCAAAAGTCAACTATCCCCAAAACTTCAAATTTTGTCAAATGGTCCCATTATTTTCCACTTGATTTGATCTTGTCACATTACACACATGTCCTAGCTTCAGCCTTGTGTCCATTTATAAAATTTTCTATTTTATTTGATTTTTTATTGAATTATTTCATTTTAAATCAATTTAAATCAAATAAAATCACAAAACTTGATTACATGAGATCTTTTTCTATTTTTAGGACCTAATCATCATCAATGTCATGATCAAATTCGTATCAATCATTCCATGTGCAAAAAGATTGGATTTTTGGCAAATTAAGCAAGTTTTCAATGGAGGATCAAATCCAATCTCAAAGCATTGATGTGCAAAGATTCAAGACCAATTTGTTGACCTAATACATTGTAGCATACATATACAAGTGAAAGCACACAAATTTGGGACTAGAGGATGCTAGAACATCAAGAACCAAACTTGAAAAAAGGTGGAAAAAGTGCAAAACTGAAATCGAGCTTGGAGGCGTTTTCAAAGGCAAATCTCAACACCAATCGCTTGCTGGACAATCACTGAACCTCCTGCAATCAAAAGCAAGCTCTCACACGCTCTCAAACGCATTGTAAGTGATACGTGATCTCCCTCTGAATTTGATTTCGTTTTCAAAATCTATGCATCATTACAAGAAACTAATGGCATATTTGCAATCACTAGACAATTTCCAAGCTTTCCATATTATTTGATTGTATGTATCTGCTCTATGGTACAAAACGCCATTGTAGGGTTTCCTAGGTTTTTTTTAGGGGTTTTTGTTACAGGTGAAATTAGGCCTATTAATGGACATAGGCATGACCGGAGGAGAAAGGCAAGCACAACTATGGCCTTGGATGGAGTTTATATGTCTTGAGATGGGTTTTTGAAACGACCTTCGCTTTTAGCTGCGGATTTAAATTCGCAGGTAATTTCTATGCAAACCTGAGGACAGGGACGACAACGTGTCCCCATCTGGTTGCTCCGTTCAAATATTCGCGCGTTTTTGTTTTAATTCTGGCATATTATCACGTTATCCCATATTATTATTATTATTCAATATAATAACAACTAACGCATAGTGGTGCAGTGGTAGTGGCGTATGTTCAAAATCCAATAGGACCTGGGTTCGAATCTCAGGTCCCCCATGCATTTGTTCTTATTTTTCTACAGGTTATTCAGTGTGAGCTCAAGCGCGTGGCTTATCATACAACCTCACCCAAACACTTGCCAGATGGCCCCAGGCCAGATCTGGTGGTCCATATGGAACGTGCATCATACTCCCAAGTCAAAGGGCCACATGGAATTCACAAAAGTCAGCCAAGGCCAGCGCCTATTGGGCCACAAAATTGCCATTCTCACCCCCCTAATCAGGCCCAAACCCTAATTCTTTCTCTTTTATTATTTTTTTTTTTTATTTATTTATTGTTATTATTTCTAATTATTAATTAACCGATCAAACTTTTTTTTCTTCAAAAAAAATTAAAAAACCAAAAAATATTTTCTTTATTAAAATTAAATTTCAGCATTTTTATTTTTGTTAATAATATTAATTTAATTAATTTAGTTTTAATTAAGAATAACTTTTAATATATTTTGCAATAATTAAAATTAATTTAGACAATTAGGTTTTATTAACATTGATCAAATTTATTTTTATTTCTTTAAATACCAAAAACCCAAAAATATTTTTATTAATTAATTTATTTATTAATTCAATAATTAATCCAATTTAATTTCTTCCATAAATTCAAAATAACAAAAAAAAACCTTTTCTTGAATAACAAAGGGTCAAAACCCTAGAACTTGCGCCCGATTTAATTTCTCGCACGCGATCCATTTTATTTCAATATTGTATCTGATTCCGGAATGTAATAGCTTAATAGGACTTTAAATACTTTTATCGCTTTATTTATTTTCCGCATTTTATTTTAAAGGGTTGCTTTTGGCAATGTAAATACCCGACGCCTTGTAATAGTTAGTTTAATTTCCGCAATTTAATTTCCACAACTTATAAACTGTTAGATGTTTGATAATAGGGAATGCATGCAAAGATCGAATATTTAACTTAAAATCAACATAGATAACCACTAACATGTACAAAGATAAAATAAACTGAAAACAATACACTCGCACATGCGCACTCTTAGGGTACACCTCACTTGGTTGCCTTCGTAACACGGTCATTGAGTATAAGAAGTTTTAGAGGTCGCCCTCTTGTCCAAAGATCATAGTTGCCTCGAAACGGTTGCCTCGGAAAAATGATCTAAGACATTAGGGTTACCGCTAAGGCATCCTAACATTGCTTTAGTGATCGCACGTCCCTTGATCGAATTGACCCTTAAAACTCCAACGATGGTGCTACCTACTCACCAATAGTGGGATAGCATTGTCTAAAGGACATTAGCATAAATTGATTCCTTTTTCGAGTAGGTAGATGGTTCTTAAGTACTTGCTCTTTCAAAACAAAACAAATTTTCACACTTACACCTTTCAAAACAAAAACTCTTCTTCAAACCCACAAACACAAAGAAAAGCAATTTTTGAAAACACTTTGAGCAAGTACCTAAGAGCCCGTGGATAACCACTGATAGAAAGGGTGCTAACACCTTCCCTTTCTATAATCTACCCCCCGGACACGAGAAACATCTCGAAAAAAGGAATTTTTCTGTGCTTTTTTCCTTTCCTTGTTGGATAAAATAAGAGACGATGGCGACTCTTGCTTACCGCGACATTTTGCGAAAACAAATGCAAAACACAAACCAGCATTCCAAAAACAGTCAGTTCTCTCCCACCGTATCACACAACTCAAGACCTTTTTCTAGTTCAGTTAAATCGACACCAAGATTTTTCTGATTTCTATTCCAGTTAAAGAAACTGTAAATCCTGGAGTCCGACCAGATAGCAGTTAATTTCATGTTTACCCAGTAAAGCGTTGTGAAGCCTGGAATACGACCAGATAACACTCAGCCTTATTATCCTTAGCAAGTCACTGTGAAGCCTGGATCCTGACCATATAGCAGTTCACTTCCGTCTCTTCAATCAAGAGATGGCTCCCCAGTAAAGTAATGAACAACTGAAGCTCCTAAAAATCTATTTCCCAAGATAAAGACCAACATTACTCAACATAATTCCTCCTCAACAACAGGAATAGGGATTCCCACAAAGGAATATCTCATGAAATCAACATTGTTTTGGATGGCATCTTTAAGCCCATCTCTGACGACTCTCCGTCATATCCTCTGGATGGAATCTTTAAGCCCATCTCCGAAGATATTCTCTCATCTTCTCCAAATGGCATCTTTAAGCCCATTCCCGATATTATCTACACAGTCAAGCATCATTTTAGACGAGTGCAAATTTCTGGGCACTCTAGTGTTCAATCATCTTCCACCTTCAGATCACGAAAGGCAGACCAGCCAATCTACATCCTCAGGTTTAAGAAGATTGAACAGGGGCAGTTGTTGTAGCCTAAAATTTTCCCTCTCATTTCACTCAAGACATACCCATTAAGGTTCTCAATTTTCTCAAGGATGACTAAGAGTTGACCAAGCAAACTCTCCTCTTAAAGGCATTGAACCTCAAACTAGGGTTTCAATTTTAAGCAAGATGTGTGAGACCCTAGGATCCCAAATGTTCTCTATTTTCCTAATATGTCCTCAAGATCATCCATGCCAAATTTCATGCCTTGAACAACAAGTTTGCTCAGTCAACTGCTCAAATGCCTGAAAATCAACGGTACTAGTTCAAAAGTCAAATGTGGCCTAAATACAGTCAAACTTCAAGATTTTTGGTCAACATCAACATATTGAAGAAATATCCATCATTTGATCAAGGGTTGATCATTATTCCTCAAGAAATACTCCTAACTCATCAAAAGTCAAAAATGGAAAATTAGGGTTTCTATAGGAAAAGTCAACCAAACTTTGACCAGGCATAACTTTCTCATACTTTATCAAAAAGTTTTCCACCAAGGCTCATTTTGAAGAGAGTCCAATTCCATACAACTTCTATTCAGCACTCAAGTTTAAGAAATGACCCAATCAAAAGATACAAGCTCATACATTATAGGTCCTTTCAAAAAGGCAACAAAACACTTTTTGGGTCAAAGCTCCTTAAATGAACATGGAAGATCCAATAGAGATGAAACCAAAGGGGTTGTTTAGAGGATATCCTAAGCTCTCTAAAAAGTCCAAGAACAACATATTAGGGTTAAAAATGAGAGATATACATTTCTAAAGTTGACCAATTTTTGGAAAATGCATGAAACCAATATTGACCAAACTTGGATTTTTTTTTCAAATGGGCCCATGTTTTCATGCTTGAAACTTGTTTCTAACATGGCCCACGATCTTTGAGTTCAGTAATACATTATTTTATTATTTATACTATTTATTTTGATATTTTATCCATTAAAATGAAAAATTAAATAAAGTAAATAACAAAAATAATGAAAGATTTGATTGTGAATCTTTTTCTTATCAAATGATGGACAAAACATGCTGGAAAATCACAGGAAAATCGTGGAGGGAAGAAAGATTGGATTTGTTCCAAAACAAGCCAAAAATCAAATAATTGGAAAGAATATATTTCTCATCAAAGCATTGGACTTTTCTACAATTGTAAACCTAATGAGATACACTATATATGTACAACAAGTCCAGACTTAATGGGCATGCACAACCAGCCTAACAAGAACCCTAGAGAATTTTTAAGATTTCAAAGGATATTTAAAATCTCTATTTTGTGATCCAGCCGTTTGTAGACTAAACCAGGTGTCTTATCCATCTCCTGAAGGTCCCAGGTAGCTATATCAACCTTCATCCACGACTGAAGCAGCCTGAAACTGGCCAACCGAATCACATTCTTTTGGTAAAATTTTCATATTTGAATCTCTTAACACACGAGATTTAAATTAATCTAAAGCATGCATTCGTGTTCATATGATTATTTTGAATCATTCTAACATGCTACATGAAAAGCTAGAGGCTTAGAATGCAGGTTGCCATTGTTAGGGCTTTGAAACGACCAAGGCACGAACAAGATGATACGGGCCTCCTCAGGCCAAATGGCCATCACCATTGAACTCGTAGACCCCAAATTAGGGGGGTAAGGTCACTTTTGCTTTCGTTTCCTTGATATTTTGCAGGTTGGGATTTTTGTGCAAACGGAGAAGATGACCGAAACCACTATCCAGGGTGGATTGACCTGCAAAGGACTTTGCGTGGCATGTTAGGATGTTGTGATTGGTTTGTTTCAAATATTAGGGCCCCACTTTAGAAACACGTGTTTTACAGTCAGAATTTAGGGCCAGTTTTAATATTTAATCAATTGGTTGTGGTTAGGTTAATGGATGTACAGTCGTCCCAACGGTAGAGACAACGCGCTTAAGGCTTTGTTTGTATGCAAGGGCAGGGGTTCGATCCCTGCCTCTTGCTACTCCAAGACCATCTGCAAATCATCAAAGTTTTGAAACTCCAAGAAGACAACTTACGAAGTTAGGCATGTCATTGTTTCATGCCTTACAACATTTGCTCAAGGCTAACTTAGTGACATTGTGTGACTCTCCTGCCAACCCTGATACCTCGTCACCAAAATATAATTTGAACTCTAAATGTGCTTACCACTCAAGCAGCCCCGGGCACGATACCGACCAATGTTGGGCCTTGAAGAACAAAATTCAGGTTTGATCGATAACAAAACTATTGAGTTTGATCCTCCTCCAACTCCGAATGTAGTCACCGCTCCAATGTTGAAGCATGACAAGGGTGTTAATGCTGTTGAAGATAAAATTTTGGTTGCCTCTATTGAATAATTGACTACTCCACTGAATATAATAAAAAAGAACCTGTTGAAAGATGGGATTTTCCCTGGCTGTGTAAAAGACTATGTGTGTTGTACAAGACAACTCAATGGATGTGAAGGGCTGAAGAAGGGCATACAATACCTGATGGATAGCCACAAAATTCTATTTGAGAAAACCCCATTTTCCAAAAATTTGATTAACAAATGTGAAGACCTCTCCATTATTACCATCTCAAATAAGCCTCTTAGGATCACCTCCAAAGGTCCTATTAGGATTTCAAATGAACCCACTGTTGCTCCCTTAATAATTACCAATCCCGGACCAATTCCCTACTCTTCAAACAAGGTGGTACCATGGAATTATGGTGCTGAGGTGTTCTATCATGGAATTAAACAAGACGCCTGGATCGAAGAAGGAAAAGATGACGATGTTGGTAATATAGCTGGCTCAAGCAAAGTAACTAGAACTGGGAGAATATTTTCACCCAATATTTCACCACCAGTTGTTACAAAGGCGCCTATCTGCATTACTGCTGCCAAGCCAAGTACCGATACAAGAGGGAAGGAAAAAGTTGTTGAGCCAGTTGTAACTGAAATACCCTCCAAGGACGTTGCTGTGGAAGAACCCTTCGCTCGTGAGATGGATGAGATCTTGAAGATAATAAAAATAAGTGGCTTCAATATTGTAGAACAGTTGGGGCAAACCCCTTCTAAGATTTCAATGTTATCATTGCTGCTTTGTTCTGATGCCCATGCTCGGACATTAATCAAATTCCTAAAAAAGGCTCATGTCCCCCATGAGACAACAACGGACCAATTTGAGAATTACGTGGCTAGCCTGACAGTTGATAATGGCCTGGGATTTTCAGATGCTGACTTAACACCTCTTAGGAAGAATCACAATAAAGCTTTACATGTTTCTGTCAAGTGCAAAGGGACTACCTTAGCACATGTGCTAGTCGACACTGGTTCTTCTCTGAATGTATTACCCAAGGGGGCGTTAGACCGTCTAGACTGTGAAGGTTTAGTCTTGAAGCCAAGCGATATAATTGTAAGGGTATTTGACGGATCAAAGAGGACTGTTCATGGGGAAGTAGATCTTCCAATCAAAGTGGGCTCCCAAATCTTCAACTCCACCTTCTATATTATGGATATTCGTCCTGCCTATACTTTTCTGTTTGGTCGCCCATGGATCCATAAAGTTGGGGTAGTAACCTCAACTCTCCATCAGAAACTCAAATATCCAGTCAAGGGGAGAATAGTCACCATCTATGGAGAAGAAGAGTTTATGGTAAGTCACCTTAACTCGTTCAAATACGTAGAGATGGATGGAGAATTCATTGAGACCCCGTGTCAAGGCTTCGAGGTTGTGCCACCAATGATTGCTGTTACTAAATGTTCCTTTGATGAGTCTAAAGTTGTTAAAGCCATACTGAAGATGGTCTCAGTCAAAGATGCTCGTACGACAATTGAAGAAGAAAACAGTGATACTTGGGGGAAACTCCTTGATATCCCTTTAAAGCGGATAAATTTGGTTTGGGCTTCACCGTCAAAGCTCAGAAGGAAGTGAGGCATGCCCGTGCTGGAAGGACACCTCTCCACATTGGAAGCCATGAAATCAACGTCGTGGGTGATTTTGATGAAGAAGCTGCATTCGAAGATTGGGTGTGTTATACCCCAAAATTTTCCCTCTCATTTCTCAAGAAATTTCTCAAAAGATCACCCTGGACCCTCAGGTTTGTTCCCATCCAATTTCAAGCCTTGAATTACAAATTTTTCAAGAAAGTCATTCACAAGGGTAAAATGGTCATTCAAACTTTGACTTTTGGATCAAAATCAAGTTTCAAGAATCATATTTAATCAAGACATGTTGAAATATGAAGTTTGTCTCATCAAGATATTCAAAAGTCAAAATTACTTTGGAAAAGTCAAATTTCTAAATACTTAGAATTTTTCTAAGTGTTTAAGAAATATGACAAGCTCAGAACTTTTGGCCAGATTTTCACCATGATGGAAGTTGATTCTGGAAGGACTTCTAACACAAGAGTTATGGACTCCAATAAGATCTGAAACATTGCAGAACAAAACTTCTCCTAGAAATGCAGGGATTTCAAGTTATGACTCCTCAAAGACACGTCCATGAAACTGAAGCACTCAGCAAATTCTGGATAGTTCCAAGATAGAGTTTGGTTATAACTTCTGGGCCAGTTTTCACAAAGATTTAGTCAGAGTTTGCAAGGGTGATTCAAAGAAGGTTTACAAAGCATGTTGCGAGCTTCCTAGAAAGTCTGAGAGCTCCTTCAAAACATGTTGGAGCAAGGAGATACACAGATCAGAAGTTGGACGTCTATTCTAAGTTATGGTGACGTTGAACTTCTGATCCAGAATTAAGCAATGATGTAGAATCTCACATTGCAGGATTTCTGGTTTGATCAATCTCATCATCATTTAATGCTCACAACCACTTTTGGGTCTTTGTCCAAAGGATTTCCCCACGTGTGGCATAGAAGTACCATTACTGTCTTGGAAAAGAAAATTTTTATACAAGAGTGTGTTGGGCCCATGCGTCGCTTTTCCTTTTGAGGACACCTTTCCTTAATTCCTGCTTACAAATCCGGCTTAGGCGCGGCTAAAGCTGCTAACCACCATACCTATTTGAACTTGCTTCAAGAACAAGTCAGCGCCTAGCATGTGAGGATTATACCCTTGACCTATCCAAGATACTAAACCTTTACCTATAAATTAAACTTCATTGGAAACTGTAAAAGGGGTCGAAAATTGTAGAAAGAAAAAGCCTTGAACCCCTGCTAAAATTCCAAGAGTCCAAAACTGCAAACAAAAAATACAAAACCTGTTGGCTTTTGATTCTTGCATTCAAACTCTATTTTTCCTCAAGTGTTTCTTGACCAAAACCATCCATACATTTTCTAATATACATTTATAAACCATCCTAACTTTCGTGTTCAGACTGTGACATACCCTCCATCAATATCCACTTCAAAGAAGTCGGGACTCTGGTCTTTGGCTGTTCCAGAATTCTCCAGCCATTCAAAGGTTTCTAGCCTGCTGGGCACGTGAGGAAGCTGGTCAGAACATCACAAGCGGTCAGAGCTAGACTCCAGCTCACAGAACATTTTCCAGCTGCAACGTAAGCTTCTACTGACTCTCATCATATTACTTAGGCATTGTCAGACTTGCATGTTCAAAATACAATGTAGACATCCTGATTCCGATGTTGTACATATTCTGAAGTTTCATGTATTTGCCAACCTAAGTAGAGATAATTTCAGCTCATAACTTTTTGAAGAAATTAGGACTCCGAATTAAGATTATAAAATTCATGCTTGCTTCTGATTTATAGTTCTGATATCTCTTGTTTCTGAAGCATTATGAAACTTTCCATAACTGCTATGTGCACCTCTTCTATTTTATTGAGAAATGACTAAGTTGCAGATGCTCTGACTAGCATGGAGAGGGAGACGAAGTTCTTCCAGCAGCATCAGAACTTCTGAAATCTTATTTGTTTCCAGCGAACCAGAACCTCTGACCTTCCCTATTTTTTGCTAACATGTTATTCCGGTCTTGCAGCTTTCCAGAGTCAGAACTTTTGATTTGTTTTATTTCAGCAAAGCACTGATTCCATTTTCTTTCGCCTTATTATTTTTTCCATCACTTTTATTAATCAAAAATACCAAAAAAATATTTCATATTCACATGTCTTATTTTATTTCTTTTAACATAAAAAGATCAAAATATTTTCTTAAACAAAATTTATTTATTTTCTTAAACAAAACAAGTCCATTTTACATTTCTTGTACATTCTTATCCATTCAATATGATTGTAATAGTAACTTAGGATTTAATTTTACTTGCAATCCCCATTTGTAAATCTATACACCCCATCCCCCTAGTGATTGTAATAGCGTAGGATATTTATTTTCCGCAATTTATCGCTTTATAAATGTTAGTAATTAGGGTTTGCATGGAAAGATAAAACCAATCAAATACAAAATCAAGCATGAAAAACAACACACTTGCACACAAGCACCCCTAGGGTAAATCCACTTGGTTGCCTTTACAAAATGGCTATATTACGCATGTAAGGTATCTTAGCAAAAAAACAAGCAAATACAAGATCATGGTCCCTCGATGACGCTATCTAAGTTGCCTTTCAAATGATCTTAGTCCCTTAAAGAAAATGCTAAGATACCTTGCAACATTTCTAATCATGGCTATACAATGACCCATGCCCGTCCCGTTTACATCCAAAGATATGGTTACTTACCAAATCAATGGTAAGATAACAATGTCAAAGGAAAAAGGAAATGAACATGAAAGACTTTTGAGTAGGTAGAATTCTCCTAATTACTTGCTCAATCTTCAAAACATCCTTTCTATTTTCAAAACAAACACCCACACTTTCAAAACCTCTTACAAACTTGAAAACATTTTCAAAAGATCAAACATCTTTGTATACATTCTTACGAATGAGAATCATTACAAAGATTAACTAAACAATGGCCTCTTTACAAAATAATTTCAAAAACCACACAAAGCACAATTTCAAACAAAAAGCAAGTGATATAAAAAGTAACTAAGATCCCATGGAAAACCATGGATGAAAAGGGTGTTAATACCTTCCCTTTTCATAATCTACCCCCCGAAATCAATAAATAATATCAAAGGTATTTCCTGTGCTTTTTCACCTTTACTTTTGGATAAAAGAAAAGTCAGTGGCGACTCTTTCTAACCACAACATTTGCGATCAAACGCAAAACCTTCAAGTTAGTTCTCCCACCATATCATAAAACTGGCGACTCTGCTGAGGAAAATTCTAAAAGTGGGGTTACCTTAGGGTTAGATCACATTTACTTGCTTTCATTATTTGACTTGTATGCTTTACATTATGGTTCTTTGTTTGGGTTTGAATCCTCTACCCGGAGTTGGGATACCTTATAGGTAAGTAGTAATACGTTGTGGAAACTATATGGGGTATACCGACATGGTCTAAGCAATAGCTACGTTAGTGCGACATATTTGTGGGTACTGGTAGCCCTTGAGTTAATCAAGGAGAATACGGAGCCGCTGAGTGATGTCATGAAGCACTAATGAACTTTTAGAACCTTTACTTGACCAACTTGTATATTAGGACATAGCGAGATGACCGGCTTTGGTGCAGTCCGAAGTTGGTAGATACTCGATACTACACTCATTGAGGTTTGGTTTTTTGAGATATTCCGGTCGCCATTAGAGAGGCTTATGCTGAGACAACGCTCAAGGAAACAAACCAGTGATATTGAGCTCCTTAGAACCCGGTTACTATTATTAGGACAGGTTTGAGCCAACTAAACTTCCAGAGGGTACTTACCTATGAGACTCCATGCAAGCCTAAACCTAAAGATTTATCTGCTTTTTATGCATATAAACTTGCTTACTTTGCATATTTGTACATAACATCATAGCATCATACCATAGCATTTTCAGTAACCGTTTTAAGGATCTCAAGGGCCTTTGATACAGGGTTATGTTGAACCAGATGTCTATCAGGGGTCAAGAGGATTTATTTTCCTTTAACCAAACACCGTCAAGGATCAAGTACAACAAACTCGAGTCAAAGACTACAACCCATTCGACATCATGAGCTTAATTCTCGTGGAAGGATATCCACCGATACAAAGTTCTCCAATCAAAACTGTAAGTGACTACTAATCTCGCGAGAACCTTGAAAACATGCATCCACATATCATGCATCATATCATGACAGGTTTCTCCCATACGGACCTCCTTATCTTCCTACTGTTTATTTCAGTAAGATGGATATGGAACAAACGGTGAAAGACATCCAGGCTCAAAACGCCCAACTTCAAGAGATGTTCTTCAACCTATCCAAGGGACAAGAAGAGGTGAAGTCACTCCTCACCAGGGGCATGATCATGGGAAATTCGAGGGACGACAGAAATGACCAGTTGGAGCAGCTACAAACCGAGATAGCTGTAATGAGAGTCCAGATGATGGGACAACTGGTGGGCCAGATGGCTCTCATCCAAAACTTGGCCCAGGGACAAGAAGATCTGAGAGTCCTCATCAACAAGCTTCGTCAAGACGGATGTAACCAAATGGGGCAAACATCTAGAATTAGGGATCAAGTCATCATTCAGCCTCCCATGAGACAAGAAGTCGGTTTAAGGGAGAGAAGACCTTCCCAAATTGCTTCCACATCACGAGCCTAACAACGACTTCAACCGGAAAATCAGTAAAGGCAAAGCGATCCCAAAAGACAGTTTACCAACATCAACATACCACTGTCTCAAGCTTTGCAACACATGCTGAGGATGAATCTGATTACACCAATAAGACCTCATCCAAATCCCAAAAAAAATTCTCCCAGATACAATCTCGATGCCAAGTGTGCCTATCATTCCAATAGTCCTGGGCATGATACAAACGATTGTTGAGCGCTGAAGTACAAGATTCAAAACCTGATCAATGAAGGAATGTTGGAGTTCACACAAGATGACCAGACTTAATTCTTCTGCCGTCCCTCAAAGCCTCACCACCTAAAGTGACAAGTTCAGACAAAGAGGCTTCTTTTCATTTGAATTTTCAGTTGTAATTTTTGTTGCTTGTTCAAACACTTATCTATTAATGTCAAAACTTTGCTTCATTAATGCATTGCATATGTTTGTCTTGAATTAGTCCATTTGTTTTCATTATATTTAAACTATATTGTTTTTACTTCCTTTGTGACATTCAACTCTTGCTAAAAGTTACAAGCCTTTAGAGGGAGGATGACGAAAACAATGCCATAATCTCATACAATATGTTTTTAAACAGACCTTGCTGATGATGTACATGCGTTCTTTCAAATCCTAAACACTGGAGTTATAAGGAAGATAATCCCTAGTCAACCCCTTTGAGCCAAAGAAGTAGAAGTTTTCTTTCTTACACAAATTGAAACCTTTAATCAAAACCTGGGGCAGGGTAGTCTCTCAGTTAATTCAAATGCGCGTTTAACCGTAAACTCTCATCTCGTAATACAACGAATGACATCAAAAACATTCCTTCCAAACCAAAAGATGGTGATTGGTTCCCTATCAAATAGGCAGTCATTATCTCTCAAAAGAAAATCCCACTGAGTCAAAACCTACGAAGGAGACTTAAAGAAAACTGGGGCATCCCGCTGACTGTAATCTTAAAAACAAGAACAGTCAGACAAAAATCAGGGATGATAAATCAAAAGAAAGAGGTCACTAAAAATCCTCAACAACATGAAAATGTTGCAAAAATGACTGTCTTTCGACAAACTTAACTTGTTTGAACCATCACTAAAGCGCCATTCCATACTCAATTGGAGTTCAAACACATAATTAATTGAGTTTAGGACTGAAGAACATCACGAAGAACGAGTGGGTACAAATACACTTTGAGCCCTTATCCTTTGTTTCTTAAACCGTGAACCAAGCCACGCTACAACCCTTCAAAAGTCCTAATTGAAGCATGGGTTAGTTCGAAAGCATACTGTTACAAAAGGTATCCTGACTCCTGTAAAGCTTTACTCTAAATCCTGAGTTAAATTTTTCTTACAAAATTTCATACTTGCTAAAATGAATTTTCAAAAGTTCCAAGACAAACATAAATTTTGCATTACTTGAATATCACTGTTTGCATATGGATATTTGTTTGACAGTAGAGAAATTCACACAATGAATATCCAGTGAATGAAAGCTCTCTCAGTGAACAAAATCACTTCAAGTAGGATGAAACTTCCATTGACAAATCTCCTATCAACAAGGGGGCATGACATCTCACTATCCAGCACACCTGGGGCAGTCCAGTCAAGATTCCAAGAAATCTCTCAAGAAATGCGGAATAACCAGGAGCAGGTCACCATCTCCATCACTTGGGGCATTGAATGGGTTACATACAGTCCAACATCTCATGGCAGTGCCACAAACACTTGCTATTAGGGGCAGTGACAAATCTTCCCAAGATCCTTCTCATGGGATGACTCCCAGACAAAATTTCAATTTCTAAAAACCTCTTCTCAACTGAGTTGACTTCAAGAATCCTCGAGAATTTCTTCCAGTGAAGTTACCGCCTCTCCAACAGACTGAGCAACGGGGTTTATTTCCCAAACAAACGGAAGTATTCCCCAGCTTGAGTCTGCCCCTTCGACTACTAGAAATCAGAGGGCCATAACTCTTTTTCCCCGGTAGACTACTCTACAATCCCCATCAAGTTACTGTGAAGCCTGGACCCGACCAGACATCAGTTTAATTTTGACTCCCCAATAGAGCAACGAAAAATCGAGACTCCTGAACTTTTTCCCCAAGCAGGAATCAACACTCTATACAGAGCTTTCAACATTCCCCAGTTGAGTCCTCCTCAACAAAATAAGGATCCTCAGTGGAAACATTCCAAGCAAAGTTTGAAGACACACCTACTCTTCAACAGCAATCCAGGATTTAATAACTCCCCAGCACTTGTCAAGGATTTATTTTCCAAAGACAAAATTGCATCTCAACAACATTCATAGCATATGCATGCAAAATACATATAACACAAATCTTATCATGCATACATCATGACATTGCATACAATTAACTCTTTACCTTTTCAGGAAAGATCAACCAACAGATAAAGGTCATCATCTTTTTGGAGTAGTAATCGTCCAAGATTCCTTCACCATCCTGCTGAGGTAGTAATCGTCCAAGATTCCTTCATCATCTTTTTAGGGTAGCAATCATCTCAGATTCCTTCATTACAAAAAAACAGCTCTCAGATACAGTTCAGATACGCACCAGATATGGATGCCATTCTGATACTCATTCATATTCAGCTTTCAGATACAGTTCAGATACGCACCAGATACGGATGCCATCCTGATACTCATTCAGATTCAGCTTTCAGATACAGTTCAGATACGCACCAGATACATGTGTCATCCTGATACTCATTCAAATTAAGCTTTCAGATATAGTTCATATATGCACCAGATACGGATGTCATCCTGATACTCATTCAGATTCAACTTTCAGATACGCTCCAGATACGGATGCCATCCTGATACTCATTCATTTTTTAGCTTTCAGATACATTTCAGATATGGATTCCATCCTGATACTCATTTAGATACAGTTCAGATACGCTCCAGATACGGATGCCATCCTAATATTCATTCAGTTTCAGCTTTCAGATACAATTCAGATATGCTCTAGATACGGATGCCATCCTGATACTCATTCAAAGACATCTTTCAGATACGAGTCAGATACAATCCATTTATGGATATTATTCTGGTACTTAACCTAACACATCCATTATTTCAGTATAAATCAACCAGAGATTTATTTTGATACTTCTTCAAATTTTTATCACCAATCACTTTTGAATGGCATCTTTAAGCCCATTTCCTATAACATCAATCACCACATCATCGAATGAAAATTTCTGGGCACTCTAGTGTCCAATCATCTTCCACCTTCAAGTCACGAATGGCAGATCCGCCAATCTAACTCTTTAGGTTTAAGAAGATTGAACAGGGGCAACTGTTGTACCCCAAAATTTTCCCTCTCATTTCTCAAGAAATTTCTCAAAAGATCAGCCTGGACCCTCGGGTTTATTCCCATCCAATTTCAAGCCTTGAATTACAAATTTTTCAAGAAAGTCATTCACAAGGGTAAAATGGTCATTCAAACTTTGACTTTTGGATCAAAATCAAGTTTCAAGAATCATATTTAATCAAGACATGTTGAAATATGAAGTATGTGTCATCAAGAAATTCAAAAGTCAAAATTACTTTGGAAAAGTCAAATTTCTAAATACTTAGAATTTTTCTAAGTGTTTAGGAAATATGACAAGCTCAGAACTTCTGGCCAGATTTTCACCATGATGGAAGTTGATTCTGGAAGACCTTCTGACATAAGAGTTATGGACTCCAATAAGATCTGAAGCATTGCAGCATAAAACTTCTCCTAGAAATTCTGGGATTTCAAGTTATGACTCCTCAAAGACGCGTCCATGAAACTGAAGCACTCAGCAAATTATGGACAGTTCCAAGACAGAGTTTGGTTATAACTTCTGGGCCAGTTTTCACAAAGATTTAGTCAGAGTTTGCAAGGGTAATTCAAATAAGGTTTACAAAGCGTGTTGCAAGCTTCCTAGAAAGTCTGAGAGCTTCTTCAAAACATGCTAGAGCAAGGAAATACAAAGATCAAAAGTTGGATGTCTATTCCAAGTTACGTTGAAGATGAAATTCTAATCCAGAATTAAGCAATGATGCAGAATCTCACATTGCAGTATTTCTGGTTTGATCAATCTCATCATCATTTAATGCTCACAACTACTTTTGGGTCTTTGTCCAAAGGATTTCCCCACGTGTGGCAAAGAAGTACCATTACTGTCTTGGAAAAGAAAACTTTTGTACAAGAGTGTGTTGGGCCCATGCGTTGCTTTTGCTTTTGAGGATACCTTTCCTTAGTTCCTGCTTAGAAATCCGGCTTAGGCGCGACTAAAGCTGCTAACCACCATACCTATTT
This sequence comes from Vicia faba, assembly GCA_948472305.1. NCBI lineage: Eukaryota > Viridiplantae > Streptophyta > Magnoliopsida > Fabales > Fabaceae > Vicia > Vicia faba. Next base: position 1,558,156,559 of record OX451739.1, on the reverse strand, counting down.
GAACTTGCTTCTAGAACAAGTCAGCGCCTAGCATATGAGGGTTGTACCCTTGACCTCTCCAAGCTACTAAACATTTGCCTATAAATTGAACTTCATTGGCAACTGTAAAAGGGGTCGAAAATTGGAGAAATAAAATGCCTTGAACCCATGCTAAAATACCAAGAGTCCAAAACTGCAAACATAAAATACAAAACCTGTTGGCTTTTGATTCTTGCATTCAAACTCCATTTTTCCTCAAGTGTTTCTTGACCAAAACCATCCATACAGTTTCTGATATACATTTAGAAACCATCCTAACTTCCGTGTTCAGACTGTGACATACCCTCCATCAATATCCACTTCAAAGAAGTCAGGACTTTGCTCTTTGGTTGTTCCAGAATTCTCCAGACATTCAAAGGTTCCTAGCCTACTGGGCACGTGAGGAAGCTGGTCAGAACATCACAAGCAGTCAGAGCCAGACTCCAGCTCACATAACATTTTCCAGCAGCAAGGTAAGCTTCTGCTGACTCTTATCATATTACTTAGGCATTGTCAGACTTGCATGTTCAAAATAGAATGTGGACATCCTGATTCTGATGTTGTACATATTCTGAGGTTTCATGTATTTGCCTGCCTAAGTAGAGAGAATTTCAGTTCAGAACTTTTTGAAGAAATTAGGATTAGCAAATTCATGCTTGCTTCGGATTTATAGTTCTGATATCTCTTATTTCTGAAGCATTATGAAACTAGCCATAACTGATATGTGCACCTCTTCTGTTTTGTTGAGAAATTACTAAGTTGCAGATGCTCTGACTAGCATGGAGAGGGAGACAAAGTTCTGCCAGCGGCATTAGAACTTCTGAAATCTTCTTATTTTTCAGCGGACCAGAACCTCTGACCTTCCCTATTTTTTGCTAACATGTTATTTCCATCTTGCAGCTTGCCAGAGTCAGAACTTCTGATTTCTTTTATTTCAGCAAAGCACTGATTCCGTTTTCTTTCTCCTTATTATTTTTGCCATCACTTTTATTAATCAAAAATAACAAAAAAATATTTCATATTCGCATGTCTTATTTTATTTCTTTTAACATAAAAAGATCAAAATATTTTCTTAAACAAAATTTATTTCTTTTCTTAAACAAAACAAGTCCATTTTACATTTCTTGTACATTCTTATCCATTCAATATGGTTGTAATAGTAACTTAGGATTTAATTTTACTTACAATCCCCATAGGTAAATCTGTACACCCCATCCCCCTAATGATTGTAATAGCGTAGGATATTTATTTTCCGCAATTTATCGCTTTATAAATGTTAGTAATTAGGGTTTGCATGGAAATATAAAACCAATCAAATAGAAAACCCCAATCAAAGACAAAATCAAGCATGAAAAACAACACACTTGCACACAAGCACCCCTAGGGTAAATCCACTTGGTTGCCTTTACAAAATGGCCATATTACGCATGTAAGGTATCTTAGCAAAAAAACAAACAAATAGAAGATCATGGTCCCTCGATGACGCTATCTAAGTTTCCTTTCAAATGAACTTAGTCCCTTAAAGAAAATGCTAAGATACCTTGCAACATTGCTAATCATGGCTATACGATGACCCACACCCATCCCGTTTACATCCAAAGATAGGGTTACTTACCAAATCAATGGTAAGATAACAATGTCAAAGGAAAAATGAAATGAACATGAAAGACTTTTGAGTTGGTAGAATGCTCCTAATTACTTGCTCAATCTTCAAAACATCCTTGCTATTTTCAAAACAAACACCTACACTTTAAAAACCTCTTACAAACTTGAAAACATTTTCAAAAGATCAAACATCTTTGTATACATTCTTACGAATGAGAATCATTACAAAAATTGCCTAAACAATAGCCTCTTTACAAAATACTTTCAAAAACCACACAAAGCACAATTTCAAACAAAAAGCATGTGATATAGCAAGTAACTAAGAGCCCATGGAAAACCATGGATGAAAAGGGTGATAATACCTTCCCTTTTCATAATCTACCCCCCGAACTCAAGAAATAATCTCAAAGGTCTTTCCTGTTCTTTTTCACCTTTCCTTTTGGATAAAAGAAAACTCGGTGGCGACTCTTGATAACCGCAACATTTGTGATCAAACGCAAAACCTTCAAGTCAGTTCTCCCACCGTATCACAGGGTGTACTCAAATACAACGGAGCTGAAGAATTGGCATGCAAAGGACTTCGTGCCCATCTCCTTCATTGAGGAGTAATCTACTTGTTATTGTCTTTCTTTCAATTCAAGAACATTTTGTCAGTAATATTCAAACAATGACTTTTAAGCCATGTGCCTGGCCCGGGGCACTTTGGTCCATTTGTCAAGGGTTTTATTTATGTTCATCTAATCATATGATCATTCAGTACATTGGACTCTTTTGCATTCAAATATTCATGTTCATTGTGTTTCTTTTCTTTCAAATACATTTTTCAAAAGAAAATAGCCATGTATCTAACATGCACACACACACATTCTTGCAGGTCCTCATCCACTCTAGATCCTATTTCTAGTGACTCCACTATTGCCGACTATGACTTCGAATATCCAATCAACCAAGTCGAAGACGAAGGCGAGGAAGATTGTGAAATACTAGGAGAACTAGCCAGACTTCTATTACAAGAGGAAAGAGTTATTCAGCCATACAAAGAGTCAGTTGAAATCATCAATCTGGGTACTGAGTCAGATAAGAAGGAAATCAAGATCGGGGCTAACTTGGAAAGAAATGTCAAGAGCAGGTTGGTTCAAATGTTGCATGATTATGTGGAAGTATTTGCTTGGTCTTATGAATATATGCTTGGGTTGGATACCGACATCACAGTCCATCGTCTGCCGACAAAAGAAGACTGCCCTCCCGTCAAACAAAAGGTTTGTCACATGAGGCCTGATATGTCTGAAAAGATCAAAGTTGAGGTGATGAAACAATTTGATGCATGGTTCCTAGCTGTGACATCCTATCCCCAGTGGGTTGCCAATGTGGTTCCAGTGCTAAAAAAGGATGGGAAAGTTCGCATGTGCATAGACTATAGGGATCTGAATAGGGCAAGCCCCAAGGATGACTTCCCTCTACCATACATTGACGTCTTGGTCAATAATACTGCTCAACATAAAGTCATCTCTTTCATGGATGGCTTCTTAGGCTATAATCAAATAAGGATGGCTCCCGAAGATATGGAGAAGACTACTTTCATTACGCAATAGGGCACCTTTTGTTACATGGTCATGCCGTTCGGATTGAAGAATGCACGAGAAATATATCAAAGGGCTATGGTAGGTTTATTTCATGACATGATACATCATGAAATATAGGTATATGTGGATGATATGATTGCCAGATCACAAACTGAAGAAGAACATCTCGATCACCTGTACAAACTATTCGAAAGGCTGAAAAAGTACAAGCTGAGGTTAAACCCTAATAAGTGCACGTTTGGAGTACGATCTGGAAAGCTTTTGGGTTTTGTTGTCAGCATTAAAGGCATTGAAGTTGATCCTGCCAAGGTAAAGGCCATCCAAAAAATGCTAGCCCCTCATTCTGAAAAGGAAGTTAGAGGATTCTTGGGTCATCTCAATTACATTGCTCACTTCATATCACACTTGACTGCTACTTGTGAGCCAATCTTCAAACTCTTGAAGAAAGATCAGGTAGTGAGATGGAATGATGAATGCCAAGCTGCCTTCGACAAAATCAAAGAATACCTACAAGAGCCTCTTATTCTCATGCCTCCAGTTGAAGGAAGACCCTTGATCATGTACTTGACAATATTAGAGAACTCTATGGGGTGTGTTTTGGGCCAACATGACGAGTCTGGCCAAAAAGAGCATGTTATTTATTACTTGAGCAACAAGTTTATCGATTGTGAAACCAGATATTCATTGCTCGAGAAAACTTGTTGCGCTTTGACATGGGCTGCTTTCCGGCTAAGACAATATATGTTAACTCATACCACTTTGTTGATTTCTAAGATGGACCCAATCAAGTACATCTTCGAGAAACCTGCCCTTTTCCGGACGGATAGCCAGATGACAAATGATCTTGACTGAGTACGACATTCAATACACTACACAAAAGGCCATCAAATGAAAGCGTACTAGCTGATCATTTGGCCCATTAAGCTATGGATAATTATCAGTCAATGAACTTCAACTTCCCTGATGAGAACATCATGCAGGTAATCGACTGTGCGAAACCTGGACCATATGACAGACCTGAACAAGGATCCCGATGGACTATGGTCTTCGATGGGGCTTCCAACGCCTTAGGTAACAGAATTGGTGTTGTGATCATCTCTCCTGAAGGTTTCCACAATCCTTTCACTGCCAGACTATACTTCGATTGTACGAACAATATGGTCGAGTATGAAGCGTGCATCTTGGGTCTGAAAGCTGCCATTGACTTGAGGATCAAGCATTTGAATGTGTTTGGGGATTCCTCTCTAGTGATCAGCCAAGTAAAAGGAGATTGGGACACTGAACACCCTAATCTTATCCCTTACAAGGAACTTGTGCTATCCCTGATTCCTTACTTCGAAGAGATCACTTTCGATCACTTCCCTAGGGAAGAAAATTAGTTGGTTGACGCTTTGGAAACCATGTCTTCAATGTTCAAGGTCAGATGGGATAACGAGGCCCCTATGATTACGATCAAAATATTCGACGAACCTGCACATTGTTGTGATCTTGACACTGACGTGGAAAAGCCATGGTACCATGAGGTGATGAGATATCTTGAAGCACAAGAGTATCCAGAGGGAGCATCCATCAATGACAGAAAGTTCTTACGAATATTTGCAGCCAGATTCTTCCTAAGCAATAAAATGTTGTACAAGCGCAACCATGACTCCACTCTACTCCGATGTGTAGACAAGAAGGAGGCAGAGGAAATCATGGAAGACATGCACAATAGTCTCTTTGGTACTCACTCAAGTGGACATACGATGGCTAAGAAGATCTTGAGAACTGGCTACTATTGGTCAACAATGGAGACTCATTTCCATCAACATTCAAGGACTTGTCACAAATGTCAAATCTATGCTGACAAGGTCCATATGCCTCCTATCCCTCTGAACATCATGACAACTCCATGGCCATTTGCAATGTGGGGCATTGATATGATTGGAGAGATCAAGCCAACCGCTTCCAACGGACATCATTTCATTTTGGTCGCTATTGATTATTTCACCAAGTGGGTCGAAGCCGCCTCTTTTTCCTCAGTCACCAAGAATATGGTAGCCAGATTCATCAGACACAACCTCACCTGCCGCTATGGTATCCCCGAAAGGATCATGACCGATAATGGGATTAACCTCAACAATGCTATGATTACTGAGCTTTGCACTCAATTTAAGATCAAGCATCACAATTCTTCTCCATATAGACCGAAAATGAATGGCACGGTCAAAGCGGCCAACAAAAATATCAAGAAGATTGTGCAGAAAATGGTGGTAACCTATAAGGATTGGAATGAGATGTTCTCGTTTGCTCTACATGGCAACCACACTTCAGGTAGAACATCAACTGGGGGCAACTCCCTTTTCTCTAGTATATGGCATGGAAGTTGTTTTGCCAGTGGAAGTTCAGATTCCCTTGCTGAGGATTATTAATGAAACAAGCTTAAGCAAAGACGAGTGGATTCAAACGAGATTGGATCAGCTGAACTTGATCGACGAAAAATGATTGGTTGTTATTTGTCATGGTCAGATGTACCAAAAACATATGATCAAGGCTTTCAACAAAAAGATTAAGCCTCAAGTATATCAAGCTGGTGACTTGGTGATAAAACATATCATTCTACCACAAGGAGACCCCAGAGGAAAATGGACTCCCACCTACGAATGACCATTTGTTGTTAAGAGAGTGTTCTCTGGCGGTGCCATGATGCTGACTACCATGGATGGTGAAGACTTCCCACATCATATAAACGCGAACATAGTTAAAAAATACTATGCATAAGAGACCCGCTAGGTTGACACACCTAGGAAAAATAAGGGCATCCCGACAAACCAAAAGGTTTGGGCAAAAATTAGGGATATATGCAAAAGATTATACACCCGACAGGTTGAAAACCCGAAAGGGCGACTTGGGCAAAAATGGGTATCCTGGTGGGCTGAAAACCCGAAATGGCGGTCCAGGAAAAATTTAAGGATTGAAAGTGTATGACTACGTCTCGTGGAATCACCACAGTCAATTTTATCACCAAGGTCCAAGTTCAAACGGTCCAAGATCAATCCAATCAACTTCTGTCAACGACAAGGGGCATTCGAAGACATTGGGGCAATAGTAGAGTTGGAAGGCAATGAGATCATTTCACATGGCTATTTGTTTTTGTTTTCAATTTTGTTTTCCTTTCGACGATTTCCTCTTACTAGGATCTCCGTCTGTTTGTACAAAAACGCCTATTCATGGGCAAAATATCAATACAAATATACTTTGAAGTGAAAACTTCTTGTCTTTGTTTTGAATGCAAACTTGTCCAATAACTAAAATTGAATGAACATATGCATATGAACATAATTAAAACTGTTTGGCACATATGACCTAAGCAGTAACAAGCACCTCTTTAATGAATATGGAATACCCCTAGAGTCATTTCATCAACATCCTCCTCAACAAAGTTACTCACAAAGTCTCTTTGCATAGGATAATCTTCAACCAGAGTCTCAATCTCTTGGCAGCTCTATCTCCAACTAAGTTGAATTTTACAAGTAGAAACCTCGTGGATCTCTTCCTAAAAGGAACTCACCTCTTCAATAGGGTTTATTTCCCCGAAAAACAAGGAGTAGCATAACTCCCCAGCCGAGTACAAAGTTCCCCAGCTTTGGTCTATCTTCTCCAGCTGAGCCTGTTGCCCCCAGCTGAGTATACCTCCCCAAGCTGAGTCTGTCCTCCCCGACTGAGTCTACACTCTCCAGCTTGAGTTTTCCTTTCAGGTTATTACAAATCATAAGGCCACAACCCCTGATCCCCAGTAAAGTCATCAACAAAACCTTTACTATCCCCAAAAGTTACTATGAAGCCTGGGCCCGATTGGATAATAGCCAACTTCTCAAGTCACTGTAAAGCCTGGACCCGACCGGATATTAGTTTGACTTTATCAATTGCTGAAACCTGGACCCGACCAGATAATAGTCAATCTAAGATACTATAAAGCCTGGACCCGACCAGATAATAGTTTAACTCTTCAAAATATATAAGAACCTGGACTCAACTAGACCAAGGCTTAACTTCTTTCCCCCAGTAGAGTTTACCTCTACCCCAACAAGTTGTTGTGAAGCCTGGATCCGACCAGATAGCAATTACCCTCATAAATTTGTTGTGAAACCTGGAACCCGACCAGATAACAACTAAATCCCCAAACAATTTATTGTGAAGCCAGGACCTGACCAGATAACAATTAACCTCATCAACCTCAGAAATCTGCAAAGCCTGGACCCAACCAGATGTCAGATTTCAAACAAGTTATTGTGAAACCTGGAGCCCAATCAGATAACAATTAACTACGATCCCCAGAGAGACACTGTGAAGCCTGGACCTGACCAGATAATAGTACAACTTTCTAAAAACCATGAAACCTGGACCCGACCAGATAGTAGTTACCATTTTAAGTTACTGTGAAGCCTGAATCCGACCAGATAACAGTTAACTTCCTTATCCCCAGCAAGTTGTTGTAAAGCCTGGACCCGACCAGATAACAGTTCAATTCCAAGAAATTTTCTGCAAAGCCTGAAATCCGACTAGATAACAGTTAAACTATCTCTACCCCGGTAAATTTCCATGAAGCCTGGATTCGACCAGATAGCAGTTGACTACTTCATCCTCGGCAAATTGTGAAGCCTGTACCCGACCAGATAACAGCTGGCATTCAAGAAAAATTCCCCAGCGTAAGCATCCTTTCAACAAAGTTTGAAGATATATATATTCTTCATCCCTAACGGAAATTCGGGAGTCAACTTCCCAAAACTCCTCAACAACAGTCAGGGATTTATTTTCCCGGACAAAAAACATACATCTCACATTCATACATCATAGAATGTACATACAAAATACATTTAACATAATACCACATCTAGTGAACATCATGCATACATCTGCATTTTACTAACTCTTTTTCTCACAGGTGAAACATCAAGTTTTAGTATGAATCAACCAAAGATTTGCGCTGATACTTCCTCCAGTGTTTACCATCATTCCTCCAAATGGCATCTATAAGCCCATTCACAATCCATCTTCGAGTGCAAATTTCTGGGCACTCTAGTGTTATATCATCTTTCACCTTCAAGTCACGAATGGCGGATCCGCCAATCTAACTCTTCAGGTTTAAGAAGATTGAACAGGGGCAGCTGTTGTACCCCAAATTTTCCCTCTCATTTATCAAGTAATCTCTCACAAGATCTCATTTGGTTCAAGACTGCCTAAGGGTTGATCAGCTCAAGACACCTCCTCAAGCACTGATGACTGAAAATTAGGATTTAAAATTGCACAAGGACAACTGGAATTTTAATGCCTCATATTACTTTCATGGATCATTTTTTACCCTCAAGATTTCTCATGTCAAGTTTCAAGTCTTGGATCACATTTTTTCCCAATCAATTGATCAGTTGACCTAAAATCAGTTGTATTGGGGAAAAGTAAATTGTGGCCAATTTACAGTCAAAATTCATATTTTTATCCATATCAACATCATGAACTCATATATGTCATTTGGTCAAGTTTGGATTACAATTCCTCAATAAATTTGATCAGATCATCAAAAGGGCAAATTGGTCAAAATTAAGGTTTTTGACTGAGAAAGGGAAATTTCTGATTTTTGACCTAGCAAATGATTGATTGGTTTAAGTTATGATCTCAAGGACTCAAATACATCATTTTGACCTAATGACATGGCTCAAAACATTCCTCAAGTCCAATTGGTTGACATATGAATTTTCAGTCAATTGATCAAAAATCAACTATACACTAAAAAGTCAAACTTTGACTTTTTGGTCAAAATCAAGTGTCAAAGATTACAATTCATCAAAATATGTCAAAATATGAAACTTTTTCATCAAGAAATCAAAAAATCAAGATTTCATTTTGAAAAGTCAAAATTTCTAAACTTAGAAATATTTCCAAGTGTTGAAAATTTCATATTTTTTCACAACTTTGAGCAATTTTTTCACCATGATGCAAGATGATTCAAAAGAAACTTCTAACATGAAAGTTGTAGATCTTGGGAAAACATAAAACATTGTAGAACACAACTTCTCCTAGAAACGTATGGATTTCAAGTTATGATTTTGTGAATACATGTTCATGAACTAAAAAAGACTTAGTGAAATTTTGCCCTAGTTAGGCAGATTTTTTTACCTAACTTCATGGCAATTTTTCACATAGTTCCAAAATGAATCTTCAAAAATGTCCAACATAGAGGTTGTAGAGGATATTACAAGCTTTCCAAAATGTTCAAGAACTCATTGAAATAATTTTTGAGCTGAGAGAATCGAAGGCAAGAAGTTAGGGTTTTCAAACTTGAAATTCAAGCCACTTTGTGAAGAATACATAAACCAAATTCATGCTAGGCTGCATAATCCTTGCTTTGCAGGCCTCAAACTTCTTTGGCACTTCATAATTAAATGTTTACATAGCTGTTAGAAGCTTTAATCCAAGCATTCAATGCATTGTTCATGCTTAATACCATTTTAGGAAGAAAGGCAACATTGCCATTTTGGAAAAGTGGCTTTTATGCACAAAGTCAATTCTTGAGCTTTGCACTTATTTTCTTCTGATCCAACACAATCAAAAAGCCATAAGAAACTTATTTAAAACCTCTAACAACTCAGACCATGCTTGTAACCATAACTCTATATCTCACACTTCTGACCATCTCAAGTGTTAAGATCTTTTTCATATAACTATACAAGTTTATTGCAAGCTAACACACGATTTGAAGCCTCCTAAAACTCTCTGAAACACCCTTGCTGCACAGAACTGCTCAACTTGACAGTTTTGAGCCAAAAATATCCATCTCCATTTCCACTCGTGTGTTTTGATTCTTAATCATCCATACACCTTACATACATCATACACAAGTGATCCAAGCCCTTATTTCAAGACTGTAACTCCTTAATCACTATCCACCATTTCCAAAACTGAAGCTTGCAACTTGACTTGAGTTGGGAGTTTCAGCCATCCTCAAAGCAAAATAGGAGTTGGAATACATTCAAGGAGGTCCAGGCAAGCTACAAAAATAATCAGGCCATCTCAAAGGTTGCTCAAACTCCATACACGACTCCAGCTACAAGAGGTAAAATTTCAAACTCATATCTCTTCATACAAGCATCATTTGATTCTGATTTGTGAAGATAAGATGTAGATATCATTGCCCTGAAACTTTACATGTCCTTAGATTTCATTTATATTGATTAAGCTTAGAGAATTTTAGGTTTAAATTTCTGAAAAAAGTTAAGTCAGAATTTGGTACTTTTAAAAATTCTCATTCATCTTTGATTTATAGCTTATGATATTTATATGGTTGGATTCATATGGAAAAATGAAGCAACTTTCCTGTTTGCATATTTCATTTTTGTTGAGAAATGGTGAAGTTACAGGATCCATGGCTAGAGGTTGAAGATGGAGTTGTATTCAGGGCATAACTTGTGTTATATATTTATTGTTGTGCTAATGTTAACGGATGTACAGCCACCTCAGTGGCAAAGGTAGCGTGCATGTATGCATAAGGTCAAGGGTTCAACATCCAGCGCTACCTTTTGGTGTTATTTTTCAATTTCTGCTCTTTTTTTGTCACGAACACACACGCCTGGGCCTCAATACAACGGGCCTTGGTCTTTTGCTAGCTTCTAACCCTCTGCCTTGCTTCAGCACCCCCTGGCCCATTATTTCTTTATTTCATTTTATTTTTATTTTAGTTTATTTTACTTTCATATTTTCATTTTATTATTTTTATTACTAATATTATTTTTTTATTATTAATAGAAAAATCCAAAAATATTTATTTTATTATTTTTACACTCATATTTTATTTTTTCTTTATAAAAACTAAAAAGAATAAAAACAATTTTCTTAACAAATTAATTTCTTTTTTTAATTAATATTTAGATAATTAGGTTTAATTATTATATTATATTACTTTCTTGTAAATTAAAATTAATTTAGAATTTAGGTTTATTTTAATTAAATAATTTTTATATTATTCTTAAAACCTTTTCATAAAAAACCCTAAAAAATCTTTTTAATTAATTTATTTTCTTAATTAATTTAAGTTAATTTTATTTGATTTTCACTAATCATTTTCTTAATTAGGTCAAGATTAAAACCCTTTATAAAATCAAATAAAAACCATTTCTTTTTCCATTTTGCATTCTTGCATTTTATCTTCAATTTTGTACAATATTCAATATGGTTGTAATAATTAATTAGATTTAATTTTCTTGCAATTCCCCCATTTGTAAATTTGTACACCCCCTCCCCTATTGATGTAATAGCTTAGTATTTTTATTTTCCTTAATTTAATGCTTTATATATAAATGCTAGTAAATTAGGGTTTGTATGGAAAGATTAAAATCAACAAGTTAGCAAATCCTAATTCAAGATAAACAAGCATATAAATCAACACATTTGCACACTTGCACCCTTAGGGTAATTTCACTTTGTTGCCTTACCAAAATGTCCATGTTATGCATGTGGGTATCTTAGCAAAAAGCAATAAAAAATACAAGATCATAGTCCCTCGATGACACTATCAAATGTTGCCTTTCAAAATGATCTTAGTCCCTCAAAAAGAATTGCTAAGATATTTCACAACATTGTTATCATGGCTATACTATGACCCATGTCCGTCCCTTTACATCCAAAGATAAGGCTTCTTACCAATCAATGGTGAGATAGCCATATCAAAGGAAAGGAAGAAATGAACTAAGACTTTTGAATAGGTAGATTGTTCTTAGTTACTTGCTCAATTTCAAATCAAACATTCTTGCTTATTTTTCAAAACCAACACCAACACACTTTCAAAACATTTTCTAAACTTGAAATATATTCAAAAGCTCAACACTTTGTATACGTTCTTACGAACGAGAACTATTACAAAGTTTTCCTAAACGATGGTGCCTTTTCAAAATACTTTCAAAAACCACACAAAGCACATTTTCAAACAAAAGTAAGTGATCTAGCAAGTAACTAAGAGCCCATAGAGAACTATGGATGAAAATGGTGATAATACCTTCCCTTTTCATAATCTACCCCCCGAACTCAAGAAACAATCTTAAAGGTCTTTCCAGTTCTTTTCAGCCTTTCCTTTTTGGGTAAAAGAAAAGTTGGTGGCGACTCTTGCTAACCGCAACATTTGCGATCAAACACAAAACATCCCAAGTAAGTTCTCCCACCATATCACAACTGTCCTTTCAGATTTCCAGTCCATCAGAATACCCTTTTTTGCCCAAGCTACCTTTTCAGGTTTTTGACTTTCCGGGTGTACAAATTGTTTTCATATGTATATCCCTAATTTTTTCCCGAACTCATTTGGTTCGCCGGGATGCCCTTATTTTTGCCTAGGCCAGTCAACCTAGCGGGTCTTTGTTCATGCGTAGTATTTTCTGACTATGTACATATTCACCGGGTACAGAGAATTGTCATTGTCTATAGTAGTAAGTGTTGCCACACTGCCAGAAGATGTTTGTTTGATCGTACATGATTCATTATTGAAATTCATGTCCAATACCCCAAGTGATTCATAGGTTTTTGACTTAACGGGCTTTTATTTTGAGAGATAATGACTGCATGTCTTGACAATTATGTGGAACCATCACCATCTTTTGGAGCATCTTCTACACCATTTGTCGTGTATGAAGGTAGAGCTTGCGATTGAATACACTATTGGATTAACTGAGAAACGACCCTGCCCCAGGTTATGATTAAAGGTTTCAATTTGCGCGAAAAAGAAAGCTCCTACTTATTAGGCTCAAAGGGGTTGACTGGGGATTATCTTCCTTATAACTCCACTGTTTAGGATTTGAAACAACGCCTGTACATCGTCAGCGGGGTCTGTTCAAAAGCATATTGTAGGGATTATGGTATCATTTTCATCATCCTCCCTCTAAAAGCTTGTAGCTTTTAATCAAGAGTTGAATATCACGAAAAGGAAGTAAAAACACAGTTTGAATATAGTGGATACGAATGAAATAATTCAAGATAAACATATGCAATGCATTGATGAAATAACAAAGTTTGACATGAATAGATGTTCGAACAATCAAAAGAAAATTACAAATTGAGAATTCAAATGAAAAAAAGCCTTTTTGTCTGAACTTGTCACTTCAAATGGTGTGCCTTTGAGGGATAGCAGAAGAATTCAACTTGACCATCTTGTATAAACTCCAGCAATCCTTTGTCGATCAAGTCTTGAATCTTATTTCTCAACATCCAACAGCTATTAGTGTCATGTCCAGGATTGTTGGAGTGGTACGTACACCTTACAATTGGATTGTACATTGGGGAAGTAGTGTTGGGATTCTGAGGGGGATCCTTCAACGTAATCAACTTGGCCTCTAACACGTATTGCAATGCTTGAGCCAATGACATGTTGATTTCGGTAAAGCGTCTTTTAGATGTATTCCGCTTATGCTGATTACCCTGTCGTTGTTGGCAAGGTTGTGATGTAGCATCAATTTGGAAAAGTCTACTCTCTATCAAGCCAACTTCTTGTCTCATCAGGGGATGATTAATGACTTGATTCCCAACCTCGACTGTTTTCTTCATACGGTTACATCCGTCTTGATGAAGCTTAATGATTTGAATTCTCAACTCTTTTTGTTCCCGAGCTAAACTTTGGATAAGGGCCATCTGACTACTCATCCAGATTCTCATCCTTCCCACCTCAACCTGCAGTTGTTCCAACTGGTCATCCTTGTTGTTGTCAGGACGTTTCTTAGTCAAGTTCCCAACGAGGAGTGCTTTCAATTCCTCTTGTCCCTTGGATATGTTTAAGAACATTTCCTTGAACTGAGCATCTTGAGTTTGGAGATCTTTAACTGTTTGTTCAAGAGCCATTTCTTTTGATGAAATAAATAGCAAAAAGATAAGAAACCTGTCTTGAAATACCTGCTATGAAATGACATGCATGGTATGCTTATGCGATGTTTTCAAGGATCTCGCAGGGTAAACACAAGAAGATGTTAAAACACAATTGTAGCTTTGATTGAAGGACTTTGTATTGTTGAATGTCCTTCCCTGAGAAACGAGCTCACCATATCGAGTGGGTCATAACCCCTGACTCAAGTTGTTGTACTTTGGTCTTTTAACGACATTGGCTAGAGGAAAATAAATCTCCTTGCCCCTTACTAGGTGTCTGGTTCATCATAACTTGCATCACAGGCCCTTTGAGATCCTTGGAATGGTTAAGGAAATGTTATGGTATGATGCTATGATGAGTATTCTATGCATCAAGAAAAAATGTAAGGTGATGAAGACAAGTATATCTTGAAGGAAATCTGAGTTATTGGATAATGACTATAAACAAGTCCTGCAAGGAGTGCAAATAAAGCCCTGCAATGAGTTCAAGTTGTTAGGCAATGAAAGAAAACAAGTCACACAAGTAGCCTTAGGTTTAGGCTTGCATGGGGTTTGTAGGTAAGTACCCTCTTGAAGTTTCAGTTGGCTCAACATGTCCTATTAATAGTAACCGGGTTCTAAGGAGTCTCATATCATTGAACTTTATTTTAGGCATTGTTCTAGCTCAAGCACCAAAGTATTGCGACCAGAATATCCCGAAAGTCCAATCTCAATGAGTGTAGTATCGAGTATCAACCAATCTTCGGTCGGAACCAAAACCGACCAACTCACTACTTTCTAATGGCTTAGGATGAGGCAATTAAAGGTTATAAAGGTCAGTTAGCGCTTAATGATACTATAAGGAAGCCTAATGTTATCCTTGACTGACTCAAGGAATATTAGTACAAGCCATAGTAGCACGCTAACATAGCCATCACTTCGTCCATATTAGTCTACGTTGTACACTTCTATGATTTATTGCTACTTACCTAATAAGGTGCCCCAGATCCGGGTGTAGGATCTTCACAAGTAAACTCAAGCAAAACCCTTTAAGATAAAGCAAACAAAACATACAAGGAAAGCAAGTTAAATATGAACTAAACTCGAAGGTAACCCCACTTGATATTGTCTCTAGTAGAGTCGCCAGTTCTGTGATACGGTGGTAGAACCGACTGTTATACTGGTTTTGCATTTGTGTTCGCAAATGTTCTGGTAAGCAAGAGTCGCCACCTACTTTTATTTTATCCAAATTAAGGAAATGGTGAAAAGAACAGAAAAAGATCTTTCGAGAATTTTCTGAGTAAGGGGAGTAGATTATGGAAAGGGAAGGTGTTAGCACCCTTTCCATCCGTAGTTTTCTACGGGCTCTTAGATGCTTAGCTCATTTTTTAAATACCTTGTACTTTGTGGTTTTGAAAAGTATTTTGGAAAAATACCTTAGTGTGGCGATTCGCTTTATGATAACTCATGTATCAGTCCTCAAGAGTGTTGATAAAACGAATGTTTTTGAAAGTATTTTTTTTGAAATATTTTTGTGTAAGTGCAAAAGTTTATTTTGAGCATAGCATCTAGGAACGTATCTACTTATACTCGAAAAAGTTTGTTCTTTTTCTCCTATCCTTTAGACAGTTCTATCCTACTATTAGTGAGTAGGTAGCCCCATCGTTGGATATTTGAGGGACATTCGAAGGGACGTACAGTCATAAAGGCAACATATGGAGACACTTTAACAATTTTGTTCAAGGGACGAGATCATTTACCGAAAGGCAACACTGTATGATCATCAAGGGACTATGATCTTTTGATTTACGGGTCTTTGCTAAAACGTCCCCGTTTTGAGGGACATGACTGTTTTACTTTCCGATAGGCAACCAGAGTGGGGTACCCTAGAGGTGTATATGTGAAAATGTATTGTATTCAGTTATTTTTGTCTTTTTTGTTAGGTTTGCTAGCGTTTTGATTTTAATCTTTGCCATACAATCCTATTAGTCACACATCTAGCAGTTAATATGAAGGCAATAGAAAATGCGGAAAATGAGTGTCCTACACTATTACAACCAAATCGAAAGGCAAGAAAATGTAAACAAAACAAGAACAAAATAAAGAGGGGAAATGAGTCCTTTGATCCAGGCAGTAGACTCCTTCGATTCACCCTTCTTTTGATTTCCTTAGATTGAGCTTGGGAGTTGGCGTGAGCAACCTTCGATTGCACCCTTTCCTGCTTCTTTCGATTGAGCTTGGGAGTTGGTATGAGCAACCTTCGATTGCACCCTTTCCTGCTTCTTTCGATTGAGATTATAAGTTGGTGTGAGCAACCTTCAATTGCAACCTTCTCTGCTTCTTTCGATTAGACTATGAAGCAATATGGACCTGCAGAGCAACATGAGTGTATATCCTTCATTCACACCCTTTGTCTTTCATTTGAGTCTGTACAGGTTAGTTCCAACATATATTTGGACAAGAAACGCAAACAAACGAAAAGGACATCAATGAAGAATATAACTAAAAGGCTATTTACATGTTATGCTGAAACGAAAAATAAGTGAAAGGCTATTCACATGCTAACCTGAAACGAAAAACAAATGAAAGGCTATTTACATGTTATGCTGAAATGAGAGATGCAAGGTCAGGAGGACTTACCTTGCTTGAAACTGGAACTTGTGTATGGACTGAAGTTGTTGGATGCTCTTGGATTCGAAAGGAGAGAGGCAAGTGTGGTGTGATCTTGTGGAATTTTTTTTGAGAATTTTTGGTATGCTTCTCTTAGGTTATGTATGCGCGTAAGGCAGTATATGTGTAGTTTCTGGGCCTCTGTCTCTAGTCTCCTGGCGAATATATGTGGCTTTGTATTTATAGGGATGTGAGGGTGCATGGAAATGGCAAGGGACAACCATTTAACTAGGCTTTGAAGGCCATGAGACAAGAATCCAACACATTGAAGATTGGCTATATTTGGATAATTCTTGCCATTTTGAAATCTTGAGTGAACCTGGATACATTTGAATCTTTCGAATACCTTCCATCCTTGATCTTCGATTCTTCCATGAGTTGCCTCCTTCAAATGGCTCTGGTTTCATCTTTATAGCTCATCCGATTGAGTCTATCTACATCAATTCGAATTGCTCAGATCTTTGATGACTCTGAATTCCAATTATTCAGAGTTTTCCCTTATCAGAGTTTCTTCAATTAAGACAACATCTGCATCAATTCGAATTGCCCAGAATTCTCTTTGTCAGAACATTATTCTTTTTGATGATTCTAAATTTGAATCTATTCAGAGTTTCCCTTTTCAGGGCTTCTTCAAAAGCCCCTCAGATCTTTGATCTTCGATTGGCTATGAATTGCTCCTCATGGCTCCTTCGATTAGACCCATCTATTTGCCTTAGCTGCTTGATTCAAATAGCCCAAACGAGAACTTCATTCTGGCCAGTCGAAGCCTCTTTTGTCACTTCCTTCGAATGCCATTGCACAGGAGGCTTGAGCCTGGCAACATGTAGGACCAAGAATCATCATAAGACAAACTTGCTTTTAATAATTATGTGTCTCCTTCGAATGGCCACCAATGTGTGTCTTTCGAATGGGCCTTTGGAGTGCTCTTTCGAAGGGGTCATATTGTGTGTCACAGTGCAAGACTGTGTTGAGGGGTCTTGGCCTTGTGCATTGAAAGCAAGCATAGAGGAAGTCTTTGCCTTATGCATTGAAAGCAAGCACAAAGGAGGTCTTTGCCTTATGCATTGAAGGTAATCATAGAAGAAGCCTTTTCCCTTGTGAATTCCAGACAAGTCTGAGGAAGCCTCTGCCTTATGGGTCGAAGGTTGCATGTAGAGGCCTTTTCCTAGTGAGTCGAAGGTTGCATGTAGAGGCCTTTTGCCTTGTGAATCAAAATAAACATGCAAGAGGTCACTGCTGGTGAATCGAAGGGAACTTGTAGGGGGTTCTTGCCTAAATGAAACTTGGACCAAGACTTGCTCGAAGAGGAACCAATGTGCAATCAAAGCTGATGGGCCAATGTTTGATCGAAGGGTCTTAGATAATCAATCGAAGCTTGTTGACATCCCAATCAAAGGACCCTTTGCTCTGATATTCCAATCGAAGGGCATTGTTCAGATGTCAATCGAAAGACACTGTTGACATGCCAATCGAAGGACATTCGGTTCAGATGCCAATCGAAGGACACTACTGACATACCAATCGAAAGACACTTGACCATCATTCAAAAAAATTCATTTTCTTTAGGCAAGTGTTTGTAACCACCCATGTAAGAGAAAACCTTGGAAAACATGAGAGGATAAATTTTGGGGTACAACAAGTACAAACAACAAAATTCTGGTGTGGAATTTTAGAGGGGAGGCTATTCGTGCCTTTTATAGATATTTCAAGCACTATGTGAACAATTATAGACTGGATTTGATGGTTGTGGTAGAGACAAGATGTGGCCCTTCTAAGTTAAGTAAGACTTTCAAGAGGTTAGGTTTTAACTTCGTTGATAGCAGTGTTAATAGAGGTTTTATTGGAGGCATTATGATGGCGTGGAAGTCAAATGCTTTGAATGTTAAGCTTCTCAAAAAGCATGAGCAGTTTCTGTATATGCAAATTAAATTTGATAATAAGCAAGAGTGGATATTTACATTTATCTATGCCAGTCCGCATAAAAATAGTAAGAATGTGTTATGGGAAGATTTGAAGGATATAACAAATAATATGCACTCCCCTTGGATGTTAGCGGGGGACTTTAATGATATTACTCATGTGAGTAAGAAGAGAGGTGGAATTCCTGCTTCCCCCAACGGATACAAGAGAATGCGGGACAAGATGGATAATTTCCTGGTTAGTGGTGTGGAGTCGAGAGGCCCCAAGTTTACATGGAGAGGACCATTCTTTCATGGTGGTCAGTGTATTTATGTGAAACTGGATAGGGTGTTGAGTAATGATGATTGGAGGATGATGTTTCCTGAAGCCTATGTGAAAGTTTTTATGAGGGTGGAGTTTTCTGATCACCATCCAATTCTTGTTAATATGAATGAGGAATTCCATAATTATATTTAGAAACATTTTAGGTTTGAAAATGTGTGGCTTACGAATGATACGTACAGTAGTATGCTGAAGGAGGTGTGGAGAGATGATAATTCCTTACTTCTGAAGCTGAATAATGTTATGGAAGGAATTGATAAATGGAAGTTTGATTCCTTTGATAAAATTAAAAGAGCTAAGAAAGAGTTGACGCGGAGGCTAGATGGTATTCAAAGGAAGCTTCAAGCGCAAGACAATAGAGGTGGAATGAGAAGACTAGAGAAAAAGTTACAGTAGGAGCTTAACAGTATTTTGAATCAAGAGGAACTTATATGGTATCAAAGATCCATAACTGTGTGGCTTGCAGATAGTGATCGAAATACCAAATATTATCACATGCAAACTATTGCTAGAAGGAAAAAGAAACAAGATTAACATGTTGAAAAATGATAAAGGTGATTGGATTACGAATCATGGCGCTTTAAAAAGTCATGTCACCGAGTTTTACAAAGATTTGTTTTTGCAGCCTCATACCGGTTATAGTTGGAAGCAGACTGATGTTAGTTTTCCGGAATTGGAAAAAGGTGCGCTTGACTTGCTAAAGAAAGACATCAATATATATGAAGTCAACAGAGTGTTATTTTCTATGAAACCTTGGAAAGCTCCAGGGCCTGATGGTTTTCCTGCTGACTTTTATCGGAAGGCTTGGGATGTGGTGGGTGTTGGTTTAGAGATGGTGAATGTCAGGCATACGTATAAAGAAGCGAATGAATGTACTCATTTACTTCCTAAACATAGAAAAGAAATGAAAGATGAGTTCAAAGTCTTTTAAAATAAGCCTAGGTAGCTTGTTAGTAACTTCGAGAATGATGTAAATAAAAAAACTTACCCTTCTAAACGCAACTTCACATCTAGTAATATAAGGACAAAATATATCGACACCATAAGAGCGGTCTGACACCGTATCTTCATACGGTCGTCAACTTAAAATAATAAATTATTTATTTATTGATTATTTAGATTCTAAGAATTGGTTTTTATGTTGAGCACGTGCTATCACGCGCCTTCCATTTTTTCGTTGAGCAGTTGCACGAGGTTGAAGCGTAACCTTTATCGCTCATCAATGGCGGCTTCTTGTGTTCGAATTGTCATCGTCGGCGATGTGGTAAAACTAACAAACTAACTCTCTTTACATTTGTATACACATAATAATCATGATAATCACTGAAAACTTGTTAATCTTTTCAAGCATGATTGCTGGAACTTTGAACGAGATTCAAAGGCTCTTCGATTCCTCCAGGTTATTTTCTTCCCTATTATGATGATTTCATTATCCATACGCGTTCGCGCAACAATAATATTTTCAATTTTGAATTGTGTTATTAATTGTTGTGTGGAATTAAGGTTCAACGTTCCTCATTTGGTATTCGTGCACAAATTGAATTAATCATGTACTTGTATGGTTTACCGTTATTTTCCTTTATGTTCGTTTACATTAATCTGGATTTGGGATTTGTATTGCAGTGCAGCCAGATTTGGTGCTCTTTACAGGCAAGTTCATTATTACTGCTACTCAACCTATCGCACCATGGCCATTTGTTTTTTTGTCGACCTGTCAGTGTTAGTGTCGGTGTCATGTTTTCAGTGTTCATGCTTCATGCTTCATAGTATACTGTTTCTTATACTCTACTGTTCCTACATTATATCAATGATAGTTTTAATTGTATTCGTACTTCTCTAAGTGTTTACATCCCTTTTCAATTATCCTGAATTGAATTTTGTTAGGTGATTTTGGTGAAGAAAATCTTGAAGTTGTTCGAAGTGTTGCAAATGTTGAATTTGCTAAAGCAGTTATATTAGGAAACCATGACTCCTGGTTTACTAAGAAGTTTTCTAAAAGGTGAATTTTACATGTTTGTCTTGGAATACTTTTGCTAGTGTGTGTTGGAAAACATGTTAGTTAATATAAATTTGGCATTTGAATTTAGTCAATAAAAGAAAATATGTTCGTCCGTATTGATGATACATGCTTTAGAGTTTACATTAAATCATAAGCTAGTTTCAA
Source organism: Vicia faba (assembly GCA_948472305.1). Classification (NCBI taxonomy): domain Eukaryota; kingdom Viridiplantae; phylum Streptophyta; class Magnoliopsida; order Fabales; family Fabaceae; genus Vicia; species Vicia faba. Next base: position 1,558,135,427 of record OX451739.1, on the reverse strand, counting down.
GAGAAGCCATTAATGTTGACTGAACATGGTTTACCAATGCGAAAAACATGCATCTTCTCATTATTATAAATAGTTGTTATCAATCGTAGCAATGTACTCATAAAAAAGAAAGAGAAAGTTATACAATAGAAAAAAAGGCATCAGTGAGCTTTTGTGTTTAGAATAATGTTTTGATGTTATTTTCACTGTTATTCTTATAGTAATATAATTATATCAAGGCAATCAAATTTATTTGCCAACATTACTCTGACCAAATTTACCACTTATACTTTTTTACTGGACACCTATTTAAAAGGGTATACTGCACAAGTCACTACTCCGGCCCAAAAACTCTTAGGTAAATTCTTGTAATGCAGCATGCTTCTCACATTATTCATGATTGTTCTATTCTTCTTTTCTGCATACGCCATAAATCTTTTGAGTGCATCAGAAACATTCAATTTATTTTTCAAAACATGAACCCACGTCTTCCTTCTAGAGTCATCAATGAAAGTAATAAAATATTTATTACCTCCATTTAATGGAACTTCCACATAGCATAATTCAAAGTGCACCAGCTCAAGTGGTTTTATAGCTCTCCATGCATTCGCTTTAGGAAAAAGATTTTGATGCTTCTTGCCTACTACGCAAGCTTCACACAGTTAATCGGGAGCTTGGATAACTGGAAAGTCAGTAACCTATTTCTTATTTGCAAGAAACTTTATGCTTTCAAAATTGAAGCGTCCAAGATGCATTGCCAAAGCCAATTAACATCAATAGCTATAACTTTGCAACACATATTAGCATCATACTTGATGTTCATTGGAGATAGACGATTCTTTGACTTGCTTGTCTTTGCTACGAGGATCATCTTAGCATTATTGATAGTGCAACCTCTCTTGTTGAAGTTTAAATCATAGCCTTTCTCAACAAGTTGTCCCACGCTTAAGATATTTTGACATATACTAGGTACATAGAATACACCAAAAATATATTTCAAAGATCCATCCTTCAATTTGATGGCGATCTTTCTTTTTCCCAAAACTTGAAGTTTTGAATTATCACCGAGCTTGGTTGTGCTGTGGAAATTTTCATCTAAGTTGAAAAATAGTTCTTTATTCCCACTTAGATGGTTACTGCAACCAGTAACTAGTAAGCATTGGTCATCATTTTTATTGGCTACAACATGACATGTTGTAAGCACCATTTTCATATCATCTTCAGTTTCTGCAACTTGAGCATGACTATCTCTAATATTCAATGATTTAACCCGATATTCTCGACCATAGTGACCATACTTTTTAGAATCAAGGCACTAAATATGAGATTTGCATTATGATTGAAAACGTTCGTACTTTTGACATTTGTGACATTGAATATTAGATTTGTTTTGAAAAGAGCCATGACCTTGTGTGCTTTGACTTAAGTCAGTTTGAGAATTCCTGCAACTACCTTTGGAACTATGTCCTCTTTTAAAGTGTTTTAGCCTTCTTTGTACATGTCCCTCATTTCTCACATTTGTTTGAGCTTTAAAGTTTGCTTAAATGTGCCACTTGATCTCTCGTTCATCCTCATCTCACGTGGCTCCAAAGATGCTTGCAAATCATTTAAAGTCATTGTAGTGACATCTTTTCTTTCTTCAGTTGCTGCTACTACGTAATTAAAATGAGTTTAAAGAGTGCGCATAATTTTTTTCTACAACATCTTTCTCCTTTATGTCAACACCGTTGGATTTCATTTCATTGACTAGTTTGTCCATACGTGAAAAATAGTCGTGAATGCTTTCATCTCTTCCTTGCTCCATTAGCTTAAATTGGCGTTTTAATCCGTGCGGCCTCGTTCGTTTAACTGGATCAACACCTTCATATGTTTTAAGTAAAATTTCCCAAGCCTGTTTTGGCATGGAAAATTTTCTCAAAAACAGATAGCTCCACAGATTGACATATCAAAAACAAAGCTTTTTTGTTGAGTTGACGATCTTTCTCAACTTATTTCTCATGAGCTTTTCCTTTATCTTCTTCAGTTGGTTCAACAAAATCTTTCTTCATAATTTCTCCATACTCGCTGGTTGCTATTTGCTAAATACAACTCCATCAAGCTTTTCCACGTAGGAAAATTTGATCTACCATTGAATTTGAAAACGGTTGTTTGCACCAATGGAACTTGATTATTGTTTGAACTTGTAGCCATTTAATGTAACAAGCTCTGATGTCAAATGTTGACAAATAAATTTAATTGGCTTAATATAATTGTTTTGCTATAAGAATAACACTGAAAATAACATCAAAACATTCTTCTAAGTATAAAAGCTTGCTGATGCATTTTTTCTATTGTATAACTTTTTTTTCTTCTTCTGAAGAGTCCATTATTGCAATTGATAACAACTATTTATGATAATGAGAAGATGCATATTTTTACCGTTGGTAAACCATGTGCAGTCAACATTTATGTCTTCCCTTGACACTATCTTATGATTTAATATAGACCTCTAAAACATATATCATCAATACGGATGAACATATTTTCTCTTATTTATTAATCTAAATATCTAAGTTTATATCATCTAACATTCATGCTCTTAGCTTCTACCAGAAAACTGAAGATAACTTCATTTTCTTTTAAGACAAATGATGGGATACAACAACAATAAAAGTACAGTGTGAGCAAGGAGACATCTTTTACTCATCCACATTTTCCTCTCTCTTCAAAACAATAGCACCTGAGCCGTACACATACACACCTGAGCCGTACACATACACAGAGACAGACAATCCTGTCGATCCAATAATTTTGGATTCAAGTTTTGTCTGTGTTAAGGCCAAATTGCATCAGGGGTCTTTTAACTTAATATATAAAGTTTCAAACAGGTCTTTTATTTCTCTTGTGTGTCATATAAGTCATTTATGTTTAAGAACTCAAATGTTGGACCATATTTTTATTCTTACCCAACAATTTAAAAAAAATAGATTATAGATTCAATTCATCAAAATAACATGTAAGTTACATCATAATGACTTTTACAGCATTTAATCCATCAAAACTAACATCATAATTTTTAGTTTTCATCTAAAACTTGTGACCTCGTTGTTGTCATCTAGGGTCTAATTGTTGTGTTGAGTGGTGAAATATTTGTTTCAAATTAGTTAAGTGGTGAAATATTATTTACACTTGTTTAGAATTGAATAATATATTTCAAGAATCTTAAATTACAAGCACTAATCTCGTTATATAAAATTTCTCTAATCTAATGGGCCTAACTAATGGACTAAAAGTCTGAATATAAATTACTACTAATAATATTAAAAATAACCTATTTACAACACTCCCCCTCAAGTTGGTGAATGAACATCTATCATTCCCAGCTTGAAAATAAACTTTTCAAAGTTAGTGCTGTTCAGCCCCTTAGTTAGAAGATCTGCAACGTTGTCTTGAGAAGAAACATATGGAGTGCAAATAAGATCACTATCTAACTTTTCTTTGATGAAGTCTCTGTCAACTTCAAAATGTTTGGTTCTATCATGCTGCACTGGATTACGGGCTATTCTAATAGAAGATTTATTATCACAATAAAGTCTCATTGATTCATCACTCTTTATCTTCAAGTCTTCTAATATCATTTTCAGCCAAAGTAATTCACATATCCCTTGTGCCATGGCTCTGAATTCTGCTTCGGCACTAGATCTAGATACAACACTTTGCTTTTTACTCCTCCAGGTCACAAGATTTTCGCCTAGAAAAGTACAATATATTGTAGTTGATCTTCTATCCACAATTGACCTTGCATAGTCAACATCACTATATGCTTCAAGACTCACACTTTCATTTCGTTCAAACAAAATTCCTCTACCTGGAATTCTTTTTAAATGTTGCACAATTCAGAGCGCAACTTGTAAATGAATCTCCTTTGGTTGGTGCATGAATTGGCTGACTAAGCTTACAGCAAAAGCAACTTCGGTCTAGTATGTGATAGGTATATAATTTTTCCGACTAATCTTTGATACATTCCCTTATCAACCGGAATACTTTCTTCTGCGTTCCCCAACTTTACACTTGGATCAACTGGTATACTTGCAGGCTTGCATGTTGTCTTATCCGTCTCTTGTAGAAGATTAGTAATGTATTTTTGTTGAGATATGAAAATTCCTTTCTTAGAGTGGGCAACTTCAATTTTCCAAGGTCTTAATCTCAAACGCTTTGGCTAAGTGTTTGCCTAACAATTGTTGCTCCTTCTCATCATCACCTGTTACTATAATGTCATCCACATACACTAATAACATTGTTACTCCCCCTGTCTCAGAATGCTTGATAAATAGAGTATGATCTCCTTGACTTTGTTTAAAGCCCAAACCTATCATAACTTTGGTGAATCTTTCAAACCATGCTCGTGGTGATTGCTTTAGTCCATATAAAGTCTTTTTTAGTTTGCACACAACGTTTGTGGTAGTGAGTTAACAGTATCCAGGAGGTACATCCATATAGGTCTCTTCATCAATTTCTCCATGAAGGAAAGCATTTTTCACATTAAATTGATATAAACTCCAGTTGTAATTAGCTGCTAAAGATAACATCACCCTTACGATATTCATTTTAGCAACCAGAGCAAATGTCTCAAAGTAATCTACTCCATAAGTTTGGGTGAATCCTTTGGCAACCAATCTTGTCTTGTACCTCTCAATAGCTCCATCAACCTTGTATTTTACACTGTATACCCATTTGCACCCTATATGTTTCTTTTCATTTGGCAGAGAAACCAATTTCCAAATATTGTTCTTATTCAGTGCCTCCATCTCTAAGTCCATGGCATGTTTTCATTTCCTGTCAAACAATGCCTCAGATAAAGAGTTAGGTATTGTTATAGTGTTTAAACTTGTGAGGAAGACTTTATGGGTGGGTGAGAAATGTTCAAAACTTAGGTAGTTGGATATAGGGTAAAGTGACTTTTTAGTACATTTTCTGGTATCTTTTCTAAGGGTAATTGGAAGATCTAAGTCCTTGTAGTGAGGTGGTAGTAATGAGTTGGGTTATGTTTCTTGTTCATGAGAAAATACAAAAATTGAATCACTAGTGCTTAAAGGGTCGGGTGAAGTTACCTCATGTAATGTTGGACTGGGTTCTTGGATATGAGTAGATTCAGGAATGTTCTTCTTTCTTGTATATACTAAATTCTTTCCAAATCTTACATCAGTTTCATCATTTCTATTTTTTCTAGAATCAAGTTCAATCTCAACTTTGTCACCACTAGTTTCAGTCTTAACTTCCGATTCGAAAGTAAGGTCAGGAAGAAGAGAAAACTCATCTTCTTTACTTATATTCTCCTCCTGAAGATGATTTTGAAGGAAGTAACTTTCTTGTTCATGGAAGGTGACATCTCGAGAAACAAAGTATTTATGAGATGGTGGATGATAACATTTATAACTCTTTTGGATAGAAGAGTATCCTATAAAGACACATTTTAACGCTCTAAGATCAAGTTTCCCTCTACCGTCACTATGGATATGGACAAACAACGCACACCCAAATATTCTAGGGGTCAATTACTTGAAGTAGACATATCAGGATAGAATGAGGATAAGACTTCCATAGGAGTTTTGAGGCAAGGACAGTAGAGGGTAAACGATTAATGCGATATGATGCAGTTAAGCCAGCCTCGCCCCAATATTTCTTAGGGATTTTATTTTGGAATAGCATAGCACGTGTTTGGTCTAACAAGTGCCCATTCTTTCTCTCAGCAATCTCATTTTGTTGAGGGGTTTTAACACAAGAAGACTCATGAATAATACCTTCTTTTTGGCAGAAAGAATTAAGGTTGTGGTTAAAGTAATCTTTGGCATTATCAGACCTAATTCTCTTAATACTCACACTAAATTGATTTTTAACCATAGAGAAGAAGTGAAGAAACACGGGACAAACTTCAAATTTTTGTTTTAACAAGTAAACCCAAGTAACCCGAGTGCAATCATCAATAAATGTTACAAACCAACGACCACATGATATATTTGGAACATTCGACGGACCCCGAACATCAGTATGAATTAAGTAAAATGGAAAAGTACTCCTTTTATTACTGACTGGAAAAGAGACACGCTTGTGTTTAGCAAGTTGACACACCTCACAACAAAGACTCTCCACATCTAAACTTTTAAATAATGAATTAAATAATTGTTTTATGACTCTAAATGATGGACGACCAAGGCGACAATGATATAGATAGACCTTCTCTCTGTTGATTTTAATTGATTCTGAATAAAGGATTTGTTGCTGAATAGATTTGGAGGAATATTTTGGTTATCCAAGTAATAAAGGTCATTCCATTGTCTAGCATTTTCAATTGTCCTCCCTGAATTCTTGTCCTGGAAAACACAAGCATTGTTATAGAAAATAACATTACATGATAGATCAGCTGTGAGTTGTTGTATTGAAATTAGGCTAGTCGACAATTTGGGAACATGAAGAACATTTCGAAGGATTATAGATGGACTTATTTGGATATCTCATTGTCCAGCTACAGTTATAAGGGTGCCATCGACAGTGGATATTTTTTTGTTGCTAGGACATGGTGAATAAGTAAAAAAATGTGTGGGTAAAGGTGTCATATGGTCAGTGGCTCCAGAATCCATTATCCAATATTGGTTAAAGGATTTATCTGAGGCATTAAATTCAAAAGAAAATTGAGACTTACCAAGAGGAAGTGAAAACGGAAACGTACCCAAATGTACCAACATAGAATTACCTGTTGGTTTCTCTAACTTACTAAGGAGGAATCTCAGCCTCTCTACTTCGTCTTTGTTGAGTTGAACCAATTCTCTTTCTAACATATGGATGGATGTCATGCAAATGTGTCTGACTCAATAGAATTAAAAAATCCACCAAACTAGTCGTAAAGAGGCCTACAACATTCAATTGTTTCTCTTTCTTTATGAAAAAGTGAATAGTGTCTCTGCGGTGAACAACGTCGCGAATAAACAGTATTTCCATCGGTGAGCAGTACCGCGGATGAACAATGTTTCCGTCGGTGAACAGTTTTTCCTTATGTTAACTACATATCATTTGAAGTTTGTTTTCTGCTCTTTAGGCCTTAGTTGCAAGTGCTGATTTCTAATTTTAAACTAACACTTTGATTTAAATGTAGTGAGAAAGATAAAGTTCAGCTTCAGCTTGAATGGTAAGCACTATATATTTAATTCATTTTCAGAGTTTCTTATCTAATGTATTAATGTCACTTTGTGCATTTTAATTTCTTACCTTGTTTCTTTTCAGGGTAAAGGATTTTATTGTTTTTGTTCTATTAGTACATTTCTGATGAGATTATTTTTTTGTCACAATTAATCGCTGATATGCATATGTAATTTTTAATAGACCAGTTTTCCTAATTCCTTGCTCGTTGAAGATTTGGAAAAGATTCTAAGATCTCAATGCTGACTTATTACCTGTGAAACAAAAATTCTCAAGTGTAGAGAACTTATCAAATCCTGAGGAAGAAATTAAATTACTTAAAAGCTTAATTGGCACCTTACTCAATTTACTGAAAAGATCATTTATAATGCTTTGTTTTTATAGGATTATTACATGGAAAAATTAATGATAAATGAATGTATTACTGTAAAGCTCAGCCTTGGCAAGGAGCATGTGGCTTATCAACGTTTAGATTTACCTCTAATAAAAGTAAGTGTTGTTGGTGGACGGCCATTTTCTCATGGGGGTACCTCGCTATTTCGAAAAAAGCTGCTGTCTGCAAGGTGTGTACTGTATAAAAGCAATTGTAGACTTTTTTTTAAATCTTGAATGAAGGGATCATTATGTTATCTAGTTATGTTTCTAATGTATTTCACATATCTAGCAGTACCTTGAATTTCTTGATTTTAATATTCACTATTTTCGTAAGGCTTATAAGTTATAAGTAATAAGTAATAGTAAAAGTGAAGTTTGATGGTCTTTTTTACTTGTTAAGAAGATAATGCTATATGGTTTTCTTACCGTTACTGAATTTGCCATTGTAGCACAAAATCAATATCAAATTTGAATTTTTTTTTACTAGATATGGAGTTAAAGACATGGATGAGAGTGCCAAGAGAATCCAGAAAGCTGCTCTTGGTACACCAAAGAATCATTTTCTAATACTACTTGCACATAATGGACCCACAGGTGCACCACAGAATCTCCTCTCTGGCAGTCTGGCTTGTCACACCAAATACCAAAATGATTCATGAATTATCTTTATGCAGGCCTTGGTTCTGGTTTGAATGATATATGTGGTAAAGATTGGGAATTTAAGGGTGATGGTGGTGATCACGGTGACCCAGGTAATAGTTAATATATGCACCAGAGCTCGCATGTCGAATTCTAGTAGTGATTTGCCTGGCCATTTTCCGTTTTGGTGGCCACGTACCATAAGATAGATCTAGCAAGTGTGATGGAGATGATGCAAATTATGCAGAAATGTGATACTGATTTTAACCTAGTTTATTATGTTTGTATGATAGATCTAGCACGTGCAATATCCTCTCTAAAAGAGAACAATGAGGTATCTATTCCATTAGTTGTGTTCGGTCACATGCACAAAGAGCTGGCACATGGCAATGGTTTTCGGAAAATGATTGTTTTTGGGGCTGACAACACCATATATTTGAATGGGGCCATTGTTCCAAGGGTCAAAATATTGGATGACAGCAACAAGAGAAGCTTAGACAATGAAAGTCCTGAGGTAAAAGGCACAGCAAGAGCCTTTACTTTAGTTGAGCTTTCAGAAGGAAGAGTTACCAAGGTTGCAGAAAGTTGGGTAGCAGTTGTCGAAGATAGGACCACATTAATAGAAGAATATGTATTATTCGAGCGCAATTAAGAGTCAAGATCCCCCATCTTCTATGTTCAGATTCCTGCTTCAGTCACATGGTATTTAATGCATAGACAAATACAGCCTAAGGTGACATATGGTTTGATACTAACTCCTTATATAAAAGAATACATCGTATTTAATGTTAATATATGGTGTAAGAATCGACATGGGCTTTGATACCAGTTCCTTATCTTAGATTTTGATAACTCATGTTCTTTTTAGCAGATAAGATACCTATCTGTTTTGCTTGTGTTTGCACATTTGGATACATGTTTTTGGATTATCCGGGATGTTGCATCTGTCGCCATGGTGCATGTGATGCCATGGATTCGGCTTTTGATAGGGCAGGTCTAGATCATTTTCACATTTGCTGTTGTATGGACGGAATGGCAATTGCAGTTGGTTGTGAGGTTCGTGATCCTATCTGGTCCATGAAATGTTTCCCATAAAGTAAAGGGTAAAGATAACCAGGACATTGAAGGATCACAAAGGCTAAACATGATCATGACATTGAAGAGTCTGATCCACTCAAAGAAATGACCCATTTCCTACTTGATAGACTTGTTTGATTAACCATGCAATTAACATGTGACATGTTTTTACAGCCTGTCATTCTATAAAAGTGTGGAGTAACATTTTCTCCGTCTGAATGTTTGGTGCACCGAATTCCAAGTGGTCTACGACCATACTTTTGACTCCTTCGGTTCCTTTACAGCCATTTCATAGCACACAAAAAATGTAAAAGGGAAAGTATTCCCAACCTCTTTTCTTGCTAATCAATGCCATTCACATTGATTCTGACCATGCTAACAGTGGTTAGTAATAACTAGGGTAAAAATTTGGAGCACTATTTTAGAATAGTGTGGTAAATGTGACAACAGATACCAAATGCTCATATACATTTCCGCCATAGTTAAGCGTTAATGCATATAGGTAATTTTTCAGTGCACCCTTGTTCTTTTTTTTTTATTTTTTATCCTGTGCGAAATTTTGAAAATGTTTTTTATCTTTGAAGATATATATCTAAACACATATTTTTTTTCATAAAATATTTGAATTTAAAAATGCATATTTGAATTAATCTTATTTTTTACTAAAAAATGTATTTTTGAATATAGATCTCTAAAAAAATCTTACTTTTTATGAAAAAAATATTTTCTGATATACTAAATCTTATTTTTTATGAAAAAAAAATATTTTTGGATATGCATTTTTGAATTTTTCTCTACTATAAAAATCTAAAAATACAACTAAAACCAAATTAAGTGTCTATAATTTTTTTTTGAATTTAAAAAAAAAAATAGAAATAGAAAATAAGAAATTTAGGATTTTTATGATGGTGTCCTCTATTTTGTCACAAAATAGGAGATTTTGATCTCTGATTTTTTTATGATGAACTGACATGGTAAATTTTTTATTTATAATCGGTTTTTAAAAAATCAATTTTTTTGTATTAGATCGTGTAAATATTAAAAACGTAGAAATACACAAGTTAAAACACGAGGATATTACGTAGAAAAGATTGATACTACGCTTATGTTTTGTTATATATTTGTTATTTGTTTTTTTAAAATAAACATGATATTATATAATAATGTATTGCGCTTTTTTTCTTTTAAATTCAAATATATATTAAAAATTTGACAACCAACTTGCAAACTCATAGAAAACTCTGTTACAATAACCTAACTTATATTTTGGTAGTAGTATGTTTTGGGGGAGAGCTTGAGGTTCCAAAATTCACTGATCGATGGAGAAAATGCATGTGAAATTATACATTTGTCCTTGTTTTTCTGTTATTCTGTTACAATGAGTTAGCTGCATTGTTGTGTATATATAGAACTGATTGTATACTTTTTCTTCCTAAGCTGAACAATACAGTATAGCTTCATCTCTTCTTGTTTCTCTTTCTTTTTCTTTCTCCTCTAATGGAGGTTTATAGTTTCTAACATGGTATCAGAGCCATTCCGATCCAACCTTCTTTTTCCTTACGTGATTCTTACAATCGTTCTTGCGTGATCATCACTTTATCACTCTTTTTCTTTCCTTCTTTCTTGTCAATGGCACCACCACGCAACAACACTCCCATTGACCCTCAACTCGATCCTACAAGTCCGTATTTCGTTCACCCCAGTGATGGCCCAGCAACTGTCAAGGTTGTGCCACCTCTCACCGGTGGTAACTATCATTCTTGGGCACGCTCGATGCGTCGTGCTCTTGGCGCCAAGATGAAACTTGAATTCATCGATGGTTCAATTCCCATTCCTGAAGATTCATTCGATCCTTCAACCCGCGCATGGAACCGCTGCAACATGTTGATAATTTCATGGATTATCAACTCAGTTTCCGAATCGATAGCTCAGTCAATCGTTTACATGGAGAATGCGCTGGATGTTTGGAACGATTTGAAAGAACGCTTTTCACAAGGTGATTTGGTTCGTATTTCTGAACTCTATCAAGAAATTTACTCTTTAAAGCAAGAAAATAAATCTGTAACAGAATTTTATTCTGAACTGAAAATTCTCTGGGAAGAATTGGAAATATACATGCCTTTACCACAGTGCACATGTCGTGTTCGATGCTCTTGTGCTGCCATGAGAGATGCTCGAAATCATCACAATTTGCTGTATATTATAAGATTCCTTACCGGCTTAAATGAGAATTTTGCAGTTGTTAAGTCACAAATTTTACTCATGGATCCTCTCCCTTCCATGAACAAGATCTTCTCTATGGTGCTTCAACATGAACGCCAAGGCAATTTTGCTATTTCAGAAGATTCTCAAGCCTTGATCAATGCTGTAGGATACAAGAAGTTCAGTGCTAAAGGTGGTACTTCAAATACAGCATCTAATGCTTCAAAGTCCAAGATTTGCACACATTGTGGCAGGACTGGTCACACAGTTGAAGTTTGCTATAGGAAACATGGGTTTCCACCTCATTTTGGCAAAGGTTCAACTGCAAATAATGCTAGTACAACTGAAGAACCAGATGACAATGGTGATCGTGCTTCAGCTTCACGTAATCAAGATGGACAGCTCCCCATAACTCAAGAACAATATGCCACACTTGTGAACCTTCTTCAACAATCTAACATTCAACAAGGTTCATCTACTGCTACCTCCAATCAAGTTTACTCATCTACAGTTACAGGTAACACATCTGTCAACATTCCAAGTAATCAACAAATTTCTGTTTATAAGTGTGCTGCAGTTCATTCTTGGATAATAGACTCAGGTGCCAGTGATCATATCTGCTCTAATCGAGCTTGGTTCCATAGTGTCAATTCTATAAAACCTATACATGTTAAGTTACCAAATGGTCAATTTGCCCTGGCCAAATTCATTGGTGTTGTTAAATTCTCTGATTGTTTTCATATTCCTGATGTTCTATATATCCCTGAATTTTCAGTCAATCTTATTTCTGTGCCCAAACTTTGTCAAACTAATCAATACAATGTCATTTTTCGTGCTTTTGATTGTTTTATCCAGGAAATTTCCTCCCTGAAGATGATTGGTTCAGCTGAAAAGATTGATGGATTGTATCATCTAATTCTATCATCCAAACTTGCTGTCTCTTCTAGTCTAAACAATGTATCTGTCACCATTCCTTGCAGTGCCTTATGGCATTTTAGACTTGGACACTTGTCCTCGACTAGATTAGAAAAACTGCATGCTTCCTTTCCTTTTATTGATGTAGACAAAAATAGCATTTGTGATGTTTGTCACTATGCTAAACACAAGAAATTACCTTTTAATAACAGTTTCAATCATGCTTCTCATTTATTTGATTTAGTGCATTTTGATGTTTGGGGTCCCTTGTCCACTAAGTCACACAATGGTCATTCATACTTTTTGACTGCTGTAGATGATTTTAGCAGGTTTACCTGGGTCATTTTGATGAAATCTAAGGCAGAGACCAGGCAACATGTCATAAACTTTGTTAAGATGATTGAAACTCAATATCATTTAAATGTCAAATGCATTAGAAGTGACAATGGACCAGAATTTGCTATGTCCACATTCTATAATTCTAAGGGCATTATCCACCAAACAAGTTGTGTTGAAACTCCTCAACAAAATGGGAGGGTTGAAAGAAAACACCAAGACATCCTTAACATAGCTCGTGCCCTTCTATTCCAAGCTAATTTGCCCAAGAAATTTTGGTCATTTGCTGTTAATCATGCTGTTTTCATTATGAATCGTGTACCAACTAGAATTTTAAAACACAAATCACCTTATCAGTGTATGTTTGATAGGGATCCTGATTTGGAAAATCTGAAAACTTTTGGCACCCTAGCATATGCATCTACCCTGCAGGTACATCGTACTAAACTAGATCATAGGGCTAGGAAGTGTGTTTTCTTGGGTTACAAGCAAAATGTAAAAGGTGTCATGCTGCTTGACATTAACACACGTGAAACTTTTATATCTAGACATGTGACACATCATGATCACATCTTTCCACTTAAACCAAATTGGCAGTATCATACTCATGAAAATGTCAGTCTTGAGCCATCCACTGATATTTCATCTTTTGAGAACACCATTTCAGCACATGATGATTGTATCACAAACATTCCTGATGTAACTCCCTCACAATCAGATGAGCCTTCATCAGATGATACATTTGTTGATACATCAGTTGATACACCAGCTGATACATTAACCACCCTTGATATTCATAATAATGTTAGTGTCTCACCACCATCTATCAGACCCAATAGAGTCAAACACACACCTTCTCACCTCAAGGATTATGTGTGCAATTCATCAAATACTTTGGCTGCATCATTCACTTCAGGTATATCTTATCCTATTTCTTCTTTTCATTCTTTTGATTATCTGTCTTCAAATCACAAGTCTTTTAGTCTTTCTATTACTCATGATACTGAGCCTAAAAATTATGAGGAGGCTTGTAAGAATGAAAATTGGAAACTAGCTATGCAAACTGAGTTAGATGCTCTTGCACACAATGGCACTTGGGTCATGGTAGAACTTCCACCTCATGTTAAACCTATAGGAAGCAGATGGGTTTACAAAGTAAAACATAGAGCAGATGGATCTGTTGAAAGATATAAAGCAAGATTGGTTGCTAAAGGCTATAATCAAGTGGAAGGGTTAGATTTCTTTGACACTTTTTCACCTGTTGCAAAGCTATCCACAGTGAGAGTACTCTTGGCCATTGCTTCTATTAATCATTGGCATTTACATCAGCTTGATGTGAACAATGCTTTCTTACATGGTGATCTAAATGAGGATGTGTATATGACTGTCCCACAAGGAATTACATGTTCCAAACCTAACCAAGTTTGCAAATTGCAGAAGAGCTTGTATGGTTTGAGGCAGGCAAGTCGGCAGTGGTATGAGAAACTTACTTCTTTGTTGTTGCAACTTGGGTACACTCAATCCACTGCAGATTATTCCATGTTCACCTTTACACACAAAAACGATTTCACAGTTTTGCTGGTCTATGTGGATGATATTATACTGGCAGGCACATCTCTCATAGAGTTTGATCGAATCAAGAACATTCTTGATGGTAAATTCAAAATCAAAGACCTAGGAACTTTGAAATATTTCCTTGGTTTAGAAGTTGCTCAGTCCAAGGAGGGAATCACTATATCTCAGAGGAAGTATTGTCTGGATTTACTCAAAGATTCAGGTCTCTTAGCATCAAAACCTGCCACCACTCCTCTTGACCCATCATTAAAACTGCACCATGATGACAGTGAACCTCTTGAAGACATCACTGCATACAGACGACTGATAGGTAGACTAATATATCTAAACAATACCAGACCTGATATTACTTTGGCTACACAACAGTTAAGTCAGTTCCTTCATAAACCCACTCAGATTCATCATCAAGCTGCCTGCAGAATTGTAAGATACTTGAAAATGAGCCCTGGCCATGGTTTGTTCTTCCCAAGATCATCTAACTTACAAGTGTTAGGCTACACAGATGCAGATTGGGCTGGTTGCATAGACACTAGAAGATCGACCACTGGTTATTGTTTCTTTTTAGGTTCCTCTCTTGTATCTTGGAAAGCTAAGAAGCAACAAACAATTTCCAGAAGTTCCTCAGAAGCAGAGTATAGAGCACTTGGGACTGCAACATGTGAGCTGGTTTGGTTGATGTATGTTCTAAGAGATTTGCAAGTAACATGTGTCAAGCCACCTGTGTTGTATTGTGACAATCAAAGCGCAATTCATATTGCATCCAATCCTGTTTTCCATGAGAGAACAAAACACATAGAAATTGATTGTCACTTGGTGAGAGAGAAGATTCAGCAAGGCATGATGAGACTCCTTCCCATTTCCTCGAAGGAGCAGCTGGCAGATTTCCTTACAAAGCCCTTACAACCATCCAAGTTTCAGTCATTCATATCCAAGCTTGGCATGATAAATATATATCATGCTTAAGCTTGAGGGAGGCTGTGAAATTATACATTTGTCCTTGTTTTTCTGTTATTCTGTTACAATGAGTTAGCTGCATTGTTGTGTATATATAGAACTGATTGTATACTTTTTCTTCCTAAGCTGAACAATACAGTATAGCTTCATCTCTTCTTGTTTCTCTTTCTTTTTCTTTCTCCTCTAATGGAGGTTTATAGTTTCTAACAATGCAATTGTATCAATTTGAAGCTCGAACCAAAATATTTATTATTAAATGGAAAAGTTAGAAGCATAGCGGAATGTAACATTTACTCTTATATGAGGCGAAATTAATGTGAGTTCTGTCACAATAGGTTTGCTTGTTTAAGGTACAGTTTGAAAGAAAATTGAATTAAACTATAATAAAAATTCATTTTAACTAAATCAAATTGTTTTAATTTATTAAAAAATGAATTGAATTAAAATTATTAATTTGATATAAGGCTTTGAAATTCTAAATCGTACTGAATCGTTAGAAGATAATTTTTCTCAAACCGAACCATTAATTAAAGAATCAAATAATTTAGTTATTTTTTAATTTTTTTAAAAATTTGTTTTAAAGTATTTTTCATTTATAACTTTCTAATACATAGTGTAAATTTTCAAAAATATTTTTAAATTTTAAAAATATATTTTCATAACGCATCTTATACTAATATCAAAAAGACTCTAAAAATATAATTTTGATTGAGAATTTTCAAAACTGTCAAATCAAGAAGTTCCCAAACTGATATCAAATCTTCATTAAATTGAACCAAATCTATCAGAATGGAAGAGAAATATCAATAAAAAAAATCAAATTCATCTAAATCAAATCACAATACAACCTTTACTATTTTAAATAAACAATTATTTTTATAAAAATGATCTAATATCAAATATCAATTGTAACAATGATGAAGAATTAGCGGAAATATATTTTCAAATCATTTTGAAAATGTATTTTTAAAATAAATTAAGTTGTGAAATATAGTTTATTTCAAAAACAAAAAGTTTGTAGGTGTATTCTGAAAATGCTTTTCAAAAATTTAGAGAATATTTTTAAAATTCTGTAATCTTTTTCAATCATATAGAGTGTCATAAGAAATCTTTGTGTGAGAGATCATATAGAAAATTTTGTTCTCGCAGCAGCAATTTACAGTTTTAGTTTCTATCATATTCTTGAAGCAGAAATTTTGTCTCTTAAAAGATGCTATCATAAACGCTATAGAATTGTATTTGGAAAATGTCATCTATAAGCGTATTTTCTCAACTTTGAAGTAAAGTTCGTGAAACATCAAGCGAACTCAATTATATATTCTCTAACAAAAGCGGTCAATTCTTCAACTAAGCATAACTTATTTCATATGAGTCTTCGAGTTGAATTTCTTTTTGTCAAAAAGAAAAAATCCTCTAAATTTTTGTAAAGTGCAACTTCCCTACTCAACAACATCTAAGTATGATGATATATGAATCTAATATAACCCTGCCAATACCCATTATGTATCAGAATTTTAGGTGGTTGATATAAAATAAAAGCCGATATGATTTGTCAACTTCGCTACACTGCAAATAGCTGTTTTGATATATCAGTTTTAGCAACCAGCAATGAATATCAAAATTGTTGTGTTTTAGCGGAGACCAATATTCTTTTTAGTTAAAATCTTACAAAGCTTGAAAACTCCTTAAACACTAAATCCCACTACCACTATCTATGAAAACTCCTAAATAGCATGGGGCATAATTGATTTCTCAGTTTTAAAAAAGAATTAACATTCCAGATTTGTAAAAAATAAAGAGAGTTTAATCACTACAAGAAACATGGTCCCAGCGACATATATTAGCGACGTGGTTATCACGTGAGTAATAAATGCAGTTGCGACGTGCGTCACAAACATATTTTAATGATAAATAAAGCAAGTCAGAGAAGGTTGTATAGTTAAAAAATTAGCGACGTGTCTTACACGTCGCTACAGAAAACGAAAATTTAATATGTATAAACTCTGAGACATTTAGTTGGAGGGAGTTTAAAATTATTTTGAAATTTGGTAGTGACGTGATAGCCACGTCGCTACATTTAAGAGGGAAATTAAAGTTGATTGATGACAGGGTGACAGAGTGGGAAAGTGAATTATATTTCTTTTGAGTGTGTAGCGACGTTAGTCTCACGTGACAATGTTGCGACGTGACAGTCACGTCGCTACTTGATGTTTACATCTCCACAAAATTCTCATCCGTTACAGCATGTTTGTTTCCTCTTCCTTTCTTCTTCCTTTCTTCTTCCTTTGTTTACCTCTCAAACCCAAATTCCCAAATCAAATTTCCTCAATCCCAAATTGTTGAAGAAGAATAAGATATTCATATTTTGATAAATTTTTATTTCATTTGTTCATTATTTATTATACTGGTAATAAATATTAAAAAGGGTATTTTGTTTAACCTGTAGAGAAATTTGAAGAAGAACACCAAGAGTTACACAAGAAGAAGCAAATTAAGTGAAGAAATTATATAGAGGTATTTATGCATTTTTTTTATATTTTATATGTATTATATAGATTAGTAGTATATGTATTTTGTCTATGTGAATTAAAAAAATATTTTACTTAATTTTAGTTTTAGGTTAATTAGTATTATAGGTTAATGTTTAAAATGAAATGAAAATTAGAATGTTTTATATATTAATATATTATTAAACAGAAATATTATTGTTAATATATATAGGTTAATATTTATTAATATTATTGCATGTTATATAGACATATAAAAAAAATTTGTTAGTATATACGTATAAAATAAAAAAAAATTAAATATATATTAAAATAAATTTTTTTAGAAAACATAAAATTAAAAGTCTTATTTTTTATAGATGTATATATATATATATATATATATATATATATGTTAACACATAAATTTAATAACATATTTAAAAACAAAAATGTATATTATATTTATTATAATAGTTTTATTTTTTTATTTAAAAAATTATATATTAAAATAAGAATTTATAAAAAACATAATTAAAAAAAGAGTATATATATTATATTATTATTTTAATATTATTGTTATATATATAATAAAAAGTATATACGTTATATTATTTGTTTTCTAATATTATTGTTGTATATATAATAAAAAGTAAATATGTTATATTGTTGTTTTTTGATATTATTGTTATATAATAAAAAATTATATATTTTACATTTGAATATTTATTTATATGTTAGTATATATATAAAAAAGTAAAATTTATATTTTTAAGAATAGTATTAAATAGTTTAAGAATAATATTATTAAGTTGATTAATATTTCTAATGAAAAAGACAATGATTGTATAAATGTGCAGTATGGAATATTATCGGTATTATCGTAGTTGGATGTACGATAGAACATATCCAGGAAGAAGTGGACTTAAACCCAATTTTATAGTAGGAGTTGATGGGTTTATTAAGTGGGCGTTTGCTCAGGATTGTTGTCGAAGCGAAGGAGGGGTTAGGTGTCCCTGTCTTAAATGTGAATGTAGACCAATAATTAGTGACCCAGAGGAAGTAACACGTCATCTGCATAGAAGGGGATTCATTGAAAATTATTGGGTTTGGACGTATAATGGTGAAGAACTACCGGTTAATGTACCAGAGACTAGCAACACGCATGCTTCAAGTAGTCGACCGGTTATGGAGTATGAGGAGAACTTTAATTTGATCGGTGACATGGTTGAGGATGCTTTTGGTGTGAACGTGACATATGATGAACCTGGAGATTTTGACGGGGAAGAGTTACCGAATGAGGAAGCGCAAAGATTTTATCAATTATTGAACGAGATGAATACGCCGTTGTTTGAGGGGTCGTCAGACTCAAAGCTATCAATGTGTGTGAGATTATTGGCCGCCAAGTCAAATTGGAATGTTTCTGATCAATGTCTGGAACATTTTGCAAAAATGATGTTGGACTCCACCGCTACGAAAGACAACTTGCCTACAAGTTATTATGATGCAAAGAAGTGGGTGTCGAAGTTGGGTTTAAAAGTAAGAAAGATTGACTGTTGCATTAACGGTTGCATGTTGTTTTACGACAATGAGTTTGGTACTCAAGATGGATCGTTAGAGGAGTGTAAGTTTTGTAATAGTCCAAGATATCAAGTTTGCAGTAGAGCCGTTAACAGCAAGCAAAAGCGTGTAGCAGTAAAATCCATGTTTTATCTTCCTATAATACCAAGGTTAAAAAGAATGTTTGCTTCAATGCACAGTGCAAGTCAAATGACATGGCATCATACAAACCAAACAAGTTCTGGCACTATGCGACATCCATCTGATGGTGAGGCATGGAAGCACTTTGATCGGACACATCCAGATTTTGCTGCAGAACCTAGAAATGTCAGGCTTGGATTATGCTCTGATGGATTTGCCCTATACGTGCAAGCGTCAGGAAGTGCGTATTCTTGTTGGCCAGTTATTGTAACACCTTACAACCTCCCTCCTGAGATGTGCATGACAAAACCATACATGTTTTTGACGTGTGTTATTCCAGGCCCGTACAGTCCAAAAGCCGGAATTGATGTGTACTTACAACCTTTAATTGATGATTTGAAGAAGATGTGGATTAGAGAATGGACTTATGATATATCCCGTAAACAGAACTTCACATTACGAGCTGCCTTGATGTGGACCGTTAATGACTTTCCAGCATATGGCATGTTGTCTGGTTGGGGTACGCATGGAAAAATGGGTTGTCCGCATTGCATGGGATACACCAAAGCATTTACGTTGGATAAAGGTGGGAAAAGCTCATGGTTTGACTGTCATCGCAGATTCCTACCAGCAAATCATCCATATAGAAGAAACAAGACAAATTTTAAAAAAGATGTACGAGAGAAAGATTTGCCTCCGCCTCGATTGCCACCAGGGGTTATATGGAACCAAGTATGTGAACTACCAAAATTTACAGATACTGGCAAAGCATGCCGAATTGAAGGATACGCGTCACCCACAATTGGACAAAAAGAAGTATATTTTGGGATCTTCCGTATTGGAAAGATAATTTGTTGCGCCATAATCTTGATGTTATTCATATTGAGAAGAATTTTTTTGATAATGTATTTAACACAGTGATGGATGTGACAGGAAAAACAAAAGATAATGAGAAGGCCAGACAAGACATGGGAATTTGGTGTAATCGAAGAGAGTTGGAGTTGAAGCCTCAACCGAATGGAAAATTATTAAAACCCAAGGCTTGTTTCAGTCTGACTTCCCAAGAAGCTAAAGCGGTTTGTCGATGGTTAAAAGAATTGAGAATGCCCGATGGGTATTCATCAAATTTAGCAAGGTGTGCTGACCCTAACACTGGAAAATTACATGGTATGAAAAGTCATGATTGTCACATTTTTATGGAACAGTTGCTACCAATTGCATTTGGATCGCTACCCAAACATGTTCTTGACCCACTAACTGAAATTAGTCAATTTTTTAGAGATATTTGTGCGTCAGCTTTAAAAGTGGAAGACATCATTAAGTTGGACCAAAACATTGCACTCATTCTTTGTAAGTTGGAACAAGTATTTCTTCTTGGTTTCTTTGACTCCATGGAACATTTACCTGTGCATCTTGCATATGAAGCTTATCTTGGTGGACCTGTTCAATATAGGTGGATGTATCCGTTTGAAAGGTTCATGGGTGATTCAAAGAGATCGGTGAAAAATAAAGCTAGAGTAGAAGGATCTATATGTGCACATTACTTGCATCGGGAAACATCACATTTTTACAGTCACTATTTCAATCACTTGATGTTAACTTCTAGAATCATACGGAATCCTGTAAATGTCAATCAGAGGAGTCAATTCACCTTATCAGTCTTTGCGCTTCCAGGTCGACCTTCTGGAAAGAAGGGTGTGCATTGGTTGACCCAAAAAGAAATGCAATCTGCACATGTCCATGTCTTGATCAACTACGTTGAAGTTAAACCATATCTTGAGTAAGTTTACCAAAACTTTTTAAACTTATGGTGTGTGTATACCAAACTTATTAAACTTATGGTGTGTGTTTTGTAGGGAATTTAACAATGCCTATTTTCATAGTAGCGGGGTACAGTCAACATCAGGTGTCATTCATGCTCAATTTCCCTCATGGTTCAAGCAAACATTGTCTAGCGTTCTTGCACTAACTCCAGAAATACTCCATTTGAGAAACTTGGCAGAAGGCCCTATCCAAAGCGCAAATGATTGGCACACATACTTCGTGAACGGATATAAATTTCACACTGAGGCATGGACCGAAGGGAAAAAAACCATAAATAGTGGTGTTTTTGTAAAAGGAGTTATAGATGGCGGTGAAGACGACTTCTATGGATTTGTTAAACATATCTACGAGTTGGTATACAATTACTTGGACACGGAAAATAAAGTTGTCTTGTTTTATTGTGAATGGTACGATCCAACTAGAGGCACAAAGATAGCCAAGTCATATGGTTCTGTCGAGATTCAAATGAACCGGAGATACAAAGAATATGACCCTTTCATAATGTCACATATTGTTAGGCAAGTTTATTATGTTCCTTATCCTTCATTTGTAATACGTAAAAGAGGATGGTATGTTGTAATAAAAACAAAACCGCTAGGTCATATTGAAACTGGAGATCTAGTGGAAGATGTTGCCTACCAAGTTGATGACGTTGAACAGATTAATGATGTGGTTGCAGCTGAAGACATTATAACTTTGTCTGATACAACTGTTGAGGGACTTCAAGTTGATGCGTCTATATTGTTGGTTGATAATAATGTGGATGAAGACAATGATGAAGAGTTTGAATCCGAGGACAATATTACATCGGATGATGAACATGATATGGATAACGAGCATGAAGATTTAGATTAATTAATCACTTAATGTAATATTAATGAATATCTATTGAACATGTATATATTGAATTTGTCAATGAATATATATTTATGTCAATGACTTTATTATCTTTGTTTATGAAAATATATATAACTAGGTAAAATGCCACCGAAGAATAAGGATAGCGGTAAGAAGTCTCAGCGTCCGAGGGTAGTAACATGTGAGTCTCCTCACTCAGCCATGTGCCCACCCCCTCAGAGTCAGGTTGATCCTATGTCCCTGGCCAGTACTCAGGGTTTTGTCCCATTACTCTCCTCCCATACATTCCCGTTTGGGGTACTGCATCTTTTGTGCCACCTGGAGGCCCCGGTTTCCTTTTCCCACAGACTCAGATGCCGTCTTCCTTCCAGCATGCGGAAGGATCTAGTTTCCCTTTCCCACCGACCCAGATGCCGTCATCCTTCCAGCAGGCGGGAGGATCTAGTGTTCCTTTCCCACCGACTCAGATGCCATCTTCCTTCCAGCATGCGGGAGGATCTAGTTTCCCTTTCCCACCGACCCAGGTGCCTTCATCTTTCCAGCAGACTGGTGTCCCCTCATCATTCCAACAGACGGGGGGAGGACCCAGTTTTCCATTTCTACAGACTGGCGTGCCTTCATCATTCCAGCAGACGGGGGGACCCACACAGATGTCTTCATCCTTCCAGCAGGCGGGAGGGTCCAGCACCCCACACTCCACACACATTGGAGGACCCAGCAGTCCACGTCCGACACAGGCTGGACGATCCCCCAGTCCCCGTCCCACACAGGCTGGAGGAACCCGCGCCCCACGTTCTAGACGGACTGGAGGATCATGCACCCCACATCCCACACAGGCTGCAGATCCAGCACCCCACGTCCTACACAGGCTGACGGTGATGCAGATGTGGTAGTTGATGATATAGATGGAGCTGATCTTCGTGAGAGAGATGATCCGAGTGAGATTCATGTCATTGACGGAAGGTTTTGGATTTGGCCCGAAGGAAGCAAATAAGTTTCTTATATAAACTTTTATTTAAGTACATATTCATTTTAATATTTTGTATAAATTTATAATTAATATTGTTTATTCAAAATCTTGTTGTTTAGTTTCGCGCCGAGTCGGACTGCTGCCAAGGTTATTAATTATATAATCCAGCAGATGTATAAATCATTTTGGAGGAAGTTTGGCGAGGTTACAAATAAAGAAGAATGGTTTAAAAAATTTAAGGTATTGTTATTTATTTAAGTTGTAAATTTAATATATTTTTTTAGTATTGTTATTTAAGTCACATTTTAATGATAATTACTTAACTTTTTATTTTAATGACATACAACATTGCAGGAAAAATGTGTGTGGGATCCGTTGAATGAGAAAATTATTGAAAAAATCTATTATAACAGAACTTCTAGAAGATTTTCTGATATAATGCGGCGGGTTAGAGAGAATTATGAGTTGCATGGTATCCGTCCTAACTGGATAGGCGTAGAGGTTTTTGGCGAACTTCGTACATATTGGGGTTCGCCAGAATTCAAGGCCAAATCCGAAAATTTTAAGAAGATGAGGGCATCCGAAAAGGGGGATGTGTCAATACTGTTGGAAGTATTAGCACTGCAGAGCATGTCCGGCGGATGGTAAATATTACTAATTTTTTAAGTTATATATATTTTTATTCATAATATTTTTTACTAATTATTTTTAACTTTATTGTTTAGACTAAGGAGATGGGGAGACCACCATTGATCATTGAGTTGATTACGAGGACTCGGACAAAAAAATCGGGAGGTTTTGTCGACGAACGCACAAAGAGAGCTTTTGTAAGTAATTTAATTTATGTTTTTTTTAAGTTAATAACAAAAATAGTGACGTTATTTTCACGTGGCAATCTATAAGTTGTGGCGTGATTATCATATGGCAACTGATAAATTGCCACGTGACTGATTTTCATGTGGCAACTGATACATTCCCACGTGAAAATCACGTGGCAATTCATAAGTTGATTTGTGAAAATCACGTGACAAATTTTTAATATATTTGAATTTAGTATAATTTAATATATAAATGTTTTAATTTAGCATAAATTTAATATATATATATATATATATATATATATATATATATATATATATATATATATATATATATATATATATATATATATATATATATATATATATATATATATATATATATATATATATATATATATATATATATATATATATATATATATATATGTAATTTTTTTTTAATTTTATTATTTAATGTATGTGTAGGATGATTATCAGACATTGCTTGCACGTTTTCTGGAACACAATCCTCAATATAGGCCAGCAGAAGGGGAACCGCTTAATGGTGATGTTGATTTATATATTTGGAATGAGGTTGTTAATGGAAAAGGGCCTAATGGTTGCTTTTTTGCGGGAGGAAATTTGGTCGCCGGCTTGAGAGTTGGTGATCGTAATCTGTTTCAACGACTTAGAGATGGAGAGGGAGGGTCACGTCAACCGAATCTGACACAGGATCAACTTGAAACAGTAAGACAATTGGCGGCAAGTGAAGTGAGACGCAAAATGGAGGCCCAAATGACGACAATGAGGCAAGAGCAGGAGCAGCAGTTAGAGATCATGCGGAAGAGGCAATCTGATATGGAGGAGCAGATGAGACGGTTTATGCAAGGTGGTGGAAATCAAAATGTTCCTGATACACATCCGGATGATGACGGAATTGATGATTTTGATCTTGATAATTATCCGGGTGAAGATGCCCCGTGAAAACATTTTATTTATTTCGTTTTTAAATTTGCGTTTATGTAAGATATTTATTTTTATCATTTTAAATTATTAAATTATATAACATTTTATTATATGACTTTATTTTATAAAATTCTATTATTCGAATATATAATAAAATACTATTATTCTAATAATTTTAATATATAAATTTTATTATTTAAATTTTATTATATAAATTTTATTATATAAATTTTATTATTTAAATTTTATTATATAAATTTTATTACATAAATTAATTAATATAAAAAATAATTACTAAACAATTTTTAAAAAAATAAAAACGTCACCTGTAACGACGTGGGAATCATGTCACAAATTAGTGAAATGATTCTCACGTCGCAACTAAAGCTGCTATATGTCAGATTGTATATTCCCTAAACAAAGCATTTGCGACGTGAATACCACGTCGCAACTTTGTGACATGGGAATCTCGTCGCTACTGGCTTGCCACTGACTCCCCAGCGACATATGTCTCTATGTCGCTATTTTTGTTTTGTCACGTGATTTTGATGTTTGCCACGTGATTTTCACGTGGCAAATAAGCTTTTTTTTGTAGTGAATAAATTATTTAGATAATGAAATAAAGTTGAGTTAATTTTACTATTTATTTGGATATAGTAATATTTGCATTAAATAAAATAAATGATAATGAAGATATGAATTTTTGTTTTGTTTTGAAGAAAACAAATTCATTATGGATTAAAATAGATAATTTCTCATCTCACTATCATTATAGTGTACTTTTTAAAATTCAAAAATATCTTTAAATGGTTTCAGAAATATATATTCGAACGCATTAAATATTTTTTTTATTATTATTTTGAAACGTATTCAAAAGTAAACTCGCATATATATTTTCGAAGTCATCTTTTACCTTTAAAAAAATTAAATAATCTCTCATTTCTTAAGAAAATTGATTCGAAAATGCATATTCGAACCATGTGTGAAGATAATTCGGATATGCATATCTGAATTATTGTCAGTGTAATTTTTCACAATCATTTTTCTAAGATTGTGGTGTTTTCAATTCAAATTAATTTTAATTCGATTAAAATTGTCGTTATTTATTTTAACTATTAATAAAAATGAATATTGTAGAATCATTTAATACTTAATAAAATTGAATATTATATAAATCAAATATAATAGTACAACAATTATTCTCCAAATTGATGAAAAATTAACAAAATACAATAAAATGTATATTCTACTATGTATTGCCTAATCCTAATACTATGGTTTCTCATTTGTCTACGATAACATAAGTTATTCCGCGTCTCGGAAATAATAGAACGTGTTAGCTCAACCACTTTCTAACCACATCTCTTGACCAATCTATAATTGATGTTCTCGTTTGTAATCTGCATGATGGTATGATAGATCGACAAAACATCAACAACATGATCACATGTGTCTGCTCAATCTTTAGAACCTCCTCATGAACAGGTCTAGGTGGACGTTTAGGAGCGTCATGTATCATGTTATGGTGTGACACGTTATAGAAACATTTAACTAAATCTCATAACACTCTTAATTCAAGAGTATAAGAGAGCAAATAAACTCAAATACACATTTAAAAATCAAATACAAATTTAAAGTATTTTTGACTGATATATATTAAAACAAAAAACTTGAATCTGTACAGTCTTATACTACTTCTTTATTCACTAAACTAAATAATTTAAATTTTTTTTAACATATATATTTTCAATCAACTTCAACAAAACTCTTATAAAGATAGACAAAAACAATATATAAAAATTCAAACATGTCACATACTCAATTTTTTGTTCTGAATAGGATGTTCGAGATTGTGCGGTATCCTCGCACGATATTATTGTACTGTAGTATTTAATAATAATTTTTTTATTTAAAAACAAAATCAATGTTATTGTTATGAGCCAAACATGACATACGTAATTTTGATTTTAAAAAGATGAAAATTGTTGTGTATGTATGTTCTGACGTCTGACATTTTGGACCTCTTTCTTTCTTAGAACATTTTCTGAAAGCTTTGACCGAATATGTTCCATCTAGTTCTTGACCGAGAATAATGATAGGACATGTTTAAGACATGCATGTATCAAACCAAAAACTAATCATTTAACTACCATTCTTATTAGTAACAATATTTTCTTCTCACTTTCTAAATTACATGTTATTTTATTTTTAAAAAAGTTATCTTATTTTATATGTTTATTTTATAATATCACTTACGTTTTATTAATCTTTTATCTCACCTAACACTTTCTTCTTAAAAGAACTTACTTTTTATCATACGAATTAATATTTCTTAATCTTTTTATACTTTTCATTTAATTTGAAGATAATTTTGTTGATTTAAAGAGTGTGTTAGATAATGCCGGTCTAATTATATAAATTAATGATTTAAAAATATTATCATTTAATATTTTAATTAAATTTTGCGTTATTTTCATTAATATTAAGTTTAAAATCGAAAGATATCTAATTTAATTAACATTTTTTATATCTTATTTTTTGGAATTAGAGTTGTCTTTATTAGAATAAGTTGGAGATTGTTAAAAATTAATGACAATTAATTCACATGACTATGATCAAATATGAAAAAGTTAAAAGAGGATAAAAGTGTTTCATAGACAAAAGTAGAAATTGCGTTCAAATTTATCTGAAGAAAATTTTGGTCAGTTTTTGCACTAAACATCCATTAGTGGAAATTGCATTTATTTGTGTGAAAGAAATTTTTGTCAGTTTTTGCACTAAACATCCACTAGTGAAAGTTGTCTTTAAATTTGTTTTAGACTACTGAAAGTTTGAATTTCGAATTCAAAATACGCAGCACTTCATAAAGTGATGCATTGTGTTTTATAGGTGAATCATTGCAAATATATGCTTACAAGGTGTTGTTTCATAAGACTTACAAATTTATGAAATAACACATGTATAACCTATAAATACATAATTCTAAATTCAAAAATCGTTCACTCAAAATCTTACATCTTCTTCAATATTTCAGACACTCTTTCTTACATTCGAGTTCTTCATCAGTCTTGTGCAGACTCGATTCAAATGCTGAATTATCTTGAGTATTCTTGTGTTTCAACTCTAATAAAGAGAGTGCTTGAAATACTTATAAGAAAAACTATTTCGCTCACGATTTAACTTTGAACCATATGACTTAAATTTATTTTATAACAATCTTATAAATACTTTAAATAATAACAACCGAGGCTTCCACATCAGGAATCAAGAACAATGATCTTCATCGTAAAATCAAGTACGTTTTGTCGTTTTTCATAGAAATTAAAATATTGTGAAAATCATAATACCAAGATCATAAATAATTTTTTTTTTTAACATTTGATATCAGAATATTAATTAACAATATTATGATTTTTAATAATTATTAATTAATATAAATCTAGAACTTTCATATAAATATATTATGTAATATAATTCTGAAAATGACTTAAGAATGAAAGTAATAAGAATGCTGTCTCTAAAACATGCATAGTAATGTGTTATATATTGTATTACACATGTGTATATAATAATGCATATGAGTTTTCCTCTAGAAATTATCGATGCTTTTTTGTCATGTATTGTTGTGTATACAAACAAAACAATATTAGCATTATCTTTAGTTCTTCTTTCTGGGATGAAAGATTAAATAATCTAAAATTCATAATAGAAAATTCTGGATCAATATTAGATTAGAATAATTTTTTTTTCTATAATCTAAAAAAAATTGTTTCATGAACGCTGACACCGTCAACCAAACTATGGTGTTGCCGTTACCCCGCCGTTCTTCATTTTTCTCTATATTAAACTTCATATATATTGAAAAAGAATATGGTTATTGTGTACACAATAAATAATTCGTGATATTATATTATGCATGGTTAATAATTCGTTTTGATCTAACATATGGTTATAGCATGATTCGGTGTGGTACTGTAATATAAAAAGTTTGAAAATAAGTATGCAAAAACGACGCAGTGCTTCAATTATAATTCATAGAAAGTAATTTTAAACAAGTGCATAATGAAAATTTGGTATCGGAACGTAATCATGATAATGATATACTATAATTGTAACTATTATATTTATTGGAAAGATAATTTAATTAATGTTTACGATTCTTAATGCTTATATTTTAATATGGTCTTTTGATATTTTCAATATTTAGTATTAATATGTTATACTAGACTATCAATATTATATCTAATTTTATCTCCTCTATTTTGATATATAATAGTAGTCTTGTTATCATTTTTGTTCATTCTTTTTCTCCCACTTTATTATTTTGCACCAACAAATTGGTATTTAGAGCACGGTTCTGTTTTTTCTTGGGAAACACGAGTGATTGTGAGTTGTGTGTTTGATTTTAGTTCATTGATTTTTCTGTTGAAATCTTGAACAAAATCTAAACAAAATTTGATTATGTGGGTTGGGAAACCGTGTGTTTGATAATCTGAAAAACCTGTGCAAGGTTTAAAATGAGTGGAGGCAGTAGTTTGAACACCAAACTCCCAGTTTTTAATGGCAAAAACTGGAACAGATGGATGATACAAATGCGTGTGATGTTTGGTGCGCAAGATGTTCTGGATCTGATTACAGATGGTTATGTACCAACTGCAGCAGATGCAACTGAAGAACAGAAAACTGCTGAGAGGGTTATGAGGAAGAGGGACCAGAAAGCTCTGTTCTATATCCATCAGTGTGTGAATGAAAGTGTGTTCGAGAAGTTTGTTGATTCAACAACGTCAAAAGGGGCGTGGAATTTACTGGTGAGATGTTACGGTGGTGACGCATCAGTAAAGAAGGTGAAGCTTCAATCCCTGCGAAAGCAATATGAGAACTTAAACATGAAGAAAATTGAGAAAATTTCTGAATATATCTCTAGAGTGATTCTGATCACTAACGAGATGAAGGCGTGTGGAGAAACTTTGTCTGAATAGGTAATCATAAAGAAGATTCTGAGATCACTTATTCCTTAGTTTGATTACATTGTTGTTTCTATTGAACATTCTAAAGATCTGGAAACCATGAGAATATATGAATTGTAAAGCAATTTAGAAGCACGTGAGTTACGTCTGTCTGAGAGAACTTCTGAAAGGGAAGCTGAGCAAGCTTTGAAGGCTTCTTTTGTCAAGAAAGACCAGAAGCAGAATAAACATGGTGATAAATTCCATAAGTCAGAAACCTCAACTTCTGATGATAAGAGATATCATAAAGGAAAGGAAAGGTATGACAAAAGGAAGGTTCAATGTTACTCTTGTAAACAATTTGGCCATTTTGCCAGAGATTGTAGGTCAAACAAGGAAAGGAAATCATAAGAAGCGTATATGGCTAAGAGAAATTCTGATGATGAACCTGTGCTACTAATGGCTTCTGATTCTGATGAAAAATGCTCAAAAGATTGGTGGTATATGCACACAGGCTGTTCAAATCACTTAACTGGAAACAAACAATGGCTGACAGACTTTAACTTCAAAAGGAGAACAAAGATCAGATGTACTGACGATAAGTATCTCAGTGCAGAAGGTATGGGAGATGTCAGAGTTAGAGTGAAGAATGGGAAATACATTCTGATCAAAGATGTTTGGTATGTTCCTGGTATTAGAAGCAATCTGATGAGCGTGGGTCAGCTGATTGAGAAAGGTTTCTCAGTTGTTATGAAAAATAATCTCTTGACGTTGTATGATTCCAATCAGAAGTTGATTATGAAGTCTAAACAAGGAAGCAACAGTACTTTCAAGGTGAATGTAGAAACAACTGAAGTAACGTGTCTTAGTGCAGAAGGCGCTGAAGGTGACAGTAAGTTGTGGCATAAGAGATTGGGGCATTTGAACTATAGAAGCCTAGGGAATCTATGTTCTAAGAAGCTTGTAAATGGTATTTCGAAGATTGTGAAGCCTGAGAAGTCATGTGAGATATGCATGAAAGACAAGCAACCCAGATTGCCATTTGCATCAGAAGTAGCCCCCAGAGTGAAGCATGCTCTTGGAGTAGTACATTCTGATGTGTGTGGGCCATTTCCAGTATCTTCACTTGGAGGAAACAAATATTTTGTGTCTTTTGTGGATGAGTTCACAAGAATGACATGGGTAACACTCATCAAGTTCAAGCATGAAGTGTTTACTGAGTTCTAGAAGTTCAAAGTGAAGGCTGAGAAGCAGAGTGGTCAGAAGTTGAAGATTCTTAGAATGGATGGTGGAGGTGAGTATAACTCTACAGAGTTCCAAAAGTTATATGACGAGAATGGAATAGAACATGAGGTTACTGCTCCATATACTCCTCAGCACAACGGTCTTTCTGAAAGAAGAAACATAACTTTGCTTGATATGACCAGAAGCATGCTAAAAGAAAAAAGGCTACCTCACGTGCTATGGGGAGAAGCTATTGCC
Organism: Vicia faba; assembly: GCA_948472305.1. NCBI lineage: Eukaryota > Viridiplantae > Streptophyta > Magnoliopsida > Fabales > Fabaceae > Vicia > Vicia faba. The sequence goes on along the minus strand of OX451739.1, from coordinate 1,558,104,169 downwards.
ACATCAACATATATTCTGAACAGGTGTCCAACGAAGAAGCTGAAGGAAATTATTCCTTTAGAAAAATGGACTGGAGATAAGCAGAGTGTCAGTCATCTGAAGGTGTTCGGCTCTGTCTGTTACAAACACGTTCTAGAAGCTAGAAGACAAAAACTGGATGATAGAAGCAAAGTAATGTTGTTGGTGGGGTATCATAGTACAAGTGCGTATAAGCTTTATTGTCCAGAAACTAATAAAGTTGAAGTTAGCAGAGACGTTGTGGTTAAAGAGTCTGAAACATGGGATTGGAACAAGTCTCAATCAAATTCTGGTGTAGTGCCAACACCAGAGTTAGCCTCTGAAGATGTTTTAGAAAGTTCAGAAGACGAATCTGATTCTGAAAATTCTGAAGATGAGTCAGAAGGAGATTCTGACAATGGATCTGATCCCGATCCAAATGCTGATGATGATCTAGAATCTTGTGGTGATCATAGTTCTGGAAGGGAAAACTCTGAAGGTGGAAACTCTGAAGGTAGTAGTTCTGGTGTAGCTTCAGAATAAGCTCAAAGACCACAGAGAATCAGACAAAAACCAAGAAGGTTTGCAAAATAATGAAGTTGACTCTGAAGGAGAAGTCGTTCAGTGTACCATGTTAGTAGAATATGAACCAGTGGGCATTGAAGAATCTCTCAAGAAGAAATAATGGCTGAATGCCATGAAAGAAGAACTTGAGGCAATAGAAAGGAATAAAACTTGAAAATTGACTAAACTTCCAGATAAGAAAAAAGCCATAAGCGTCATATGGGTTTTTAAGTTGAAACTTAAGCCAGATGGTTCAATTGGAAAGCACAAAGCTAGACTAGTAGCTAGAGGTTTTCTTCAGAAACCTGAGCTAGATTATTTTAAGGTGTTTGCGCCTGTATCTAGGCATGAAACAATCAGACTGGTGATTGTTTTAGCTGTAAATAGAAATTGGACTTTAATGCATATGGATGTAAAATCTGTATTTCTGAGCGGTCCATTACAGGAAGAAGTTTACGTGTCACAACCTCCTGGATTTGTGAAAAAGAATCAGGAAGGGATGGTATACAAGTTGAATAAAGCTCTGTATGGACTGAAGCAAGCGCCCAGAGCTTGGAATCTGAAAATTGATTCATTTTTCAAGAAGCAGAAGTTTCAGAAATGTGAGATGGAATATGGCGTTTATGTGCAACACTTTGATAACAATATGATTCTGGTGTGTCTCCATGTTGATGACATTTTGCTAACAGGTAGCTGTCCAGAAGATATAAAGAAGTTTAAAGAAGTTCTGATGAATGAGTTCGAGATGACAGATCTAGGAAATATGACATATTTCCCAGGGATGGAGATTATGTACTCAAAGAAAGGTATCATTCTACATCAGTTGAAGTACAAACTAGAACTTCTTAAGAGATTTAAGCTGCAGAATTGTAAAGTTGCTGTGACACCATCAAAAACCAATCAAAAATTGAATTCTGACTCTGATGGTGATTCTGTTGATACTACAAACTTCAAACAGTTGGTTGGTTCTCTAAGGTATTTATGCAATACTAGACCCGACATTTGTTATGCAGTTGGATTGGTTAGCAGATTCATGAGTAATCCAAAGTGGTCTCATTTCCAAGCTGCTTTCAGAATTCTGAGATATATCAAGGAAACTCTGAAATATGGAGTGATGTTTCCTTCTGAAAGAAAGACAACCAAAATTAGTAAGTTATTCTGATTCTGACTGGTGTGGAGACAGAGTAGACATGAGAAGTACTTCTAGATACTTGTTTAAATTTATGGGAGGTCCCTTTTCCTGGAGTTCCAAGAAACAACCTGTCGTGGCTCTGTCAACATGTGAAGCTGAGTATATCGCAGGTGTTGTAGCTGTTTGTCAAGCTGTTTGGCTTCTGAATCTCTTGCATGATCTGAAGGTTGAAATTGAGGAACCTCTAAAGCTGATGATTGATAATAAGTCTGTAATTGATCTTGCCAAGAATCCAGTACTACATGGAAGAAGCAAGCACATTGAGACGAAGTATCATTTTCTCATAAATCAAGTGCATAAAGGAGTGTTAGAAGTTCTGCACTACAACACTCAGAAACAGCTAGTAGATCTTCTGACGAAGGCAGTTAAGACAAATCAATTTCTTCGCTTGAGAGATGAAATTGGTGTTGTTAGCTTCTGATAGGATATCTAAATTAAGGGATGGTATTGGAAAGATAATTTAGTTAATGTCTACAATTCCCAATGCTTATCTTTTAATAGGGCCTTTTGCCATTTTCAGTATTTAGTATAAATATGCTATACTAGACTATCAATATTGTACCCAATTTTATATCCTCTATTTTGATATACAACAGTAGTCTTGTTATCATTCTTGTTCATTCTTCTTCCCCCACTTCACCTTGCACCAACAATATTTGTGTATGCACAATGAGCAATTAGTTTCACATGTCACGTGAATAAATAATTATGTAAATATGTAACTCTTGAAAAATATTTAGTATGCATGATATGAAAATTAATATTATGTAAGTAAAATTAGTATCTTTTGTTCTCGTGTTAATGTGCACAATGGCACAATGTTACAAATTTATAATAATTTCAAAATTAAACATGAGCAAGTCAAGGCAAGTTACTCTAATTTTTAATTTTATTTTGGAATCATTATAATAGAGATTGTTGATTAGTGAAGTGGTCAAATTTATTAAAGTTCACGATTTTGAACTATGCAATTAAATTTTGATTTAGATTCGATGTGAATAATATGTTTATGTTCAAAGAGATTTATTATTATAAGACATCTAAGGATGAATCATGACTTATACAGAACTCTGAATTTGGAGTCTAAGATAACTATTAAATATCGAGATGTGGAATTTTGAGAACCTTATCATGGAGGATAAGAAATTTGAGATTCTCACAAATAAAGAACTTCATGAGGAAGGTTCTTCATAAGTTACTGAAACACAAACTGAAAGTTCTTCACATGATTGTTGAAACATATCCTGAACTAATGATGGGCTCTAAGAGAGTCTGAAATGTTAAGGATATAGGATCGAAGAAAATCGCTTTTTGACTTATTTATCTTGTGTAGAAGGAAATAATGCGAATTTTGTTCGTAAGACTCCTATTATTCTTCAAGTGGAGAATGATCCTAATATTTATAAGGAAATAGTAACTTCAAGAAACTCTTATTTTTGACATGACTTTATCCAAGATAAAATATATTCAATAATGTCAAATCATACTTGGGAACTTATTGATCTATCTAAACGATCAAGATCCATTGGATACAAGTGAATGTTTAGAAGGAAATATCATAGTGATGGTACACTAAACAACTAAAATGATAGATTAGTAACCAAGGGTTTTAGACAAAAGGAAGATGTTGATTATCTTGACACATATGCACTAGAAGGAAGCACAATGGAAGTTAGAGTTTTATTTGCTTTACCTTCCTTGCATGACCTTATAGTTCATCAAAAGGATGTTAAAAAAACATTCATAAATAAATATCTCGATGAGGAGGTTTACACGGTGAAACCATAAGGTTATATGTTCTATGGCAATGAACAAATAATGTGCAAGCTTGTAAAATCTTTGCATATATTAAAATATGCACCAAAATAATGACACCAAAAGTTTGACTATATCATTGCAAGATTCACCAATGATTAGGAGACATACAACTTATGAGAGACTTTTCAATCTTACCAAAACACGAACTCAAAGAGTTTGTCATCATCAAAAAGAGAAGATTGTGAAGAATATATCTTATATCTAGTTTTGACGTAGACAAAGATCATCAAAGAAAGAAAGGATCCAAAGTATCACGCACATCAATGATGAAGTTGATCAAGAAGACTGAACATAAAAATTTGAGTGAACATTTGAGAGAAATGAACATAACTAAGATACTCATTGCAATTCATACTATACTACTTTAAATTGCTCAGAATTTCATCTTTCACTTCATCTAAAACCTTCTTGCACTGTCATACATGAATACCTAAAATCTTTCTTCATCTAATTCTTGTGTCAAGTGTTTGTACACAAAGTTGTGTGAGAACATTGTGATATTCCTTTATCTCTATGTTAATTACATGTTGATCATTATCAACGATATTAATGGAATCTTAGAAAAAAGAGGTTTCTAGCTACCCATTCAAGATGAAAGATCTTGAAATAGTGGACACCCTTTTTTGGTTAAAGTAAAGCGAAAGAGTGGCGGTTAAAAACATAGTCAAACACATTATATTGAAAAATCTTCCACATTCAAGATGAAATATCATGGACTAGTTGACACTATTTTGGGGATCAAAATAATGAAAAATAGTGGGGGTTATAAACTTAGTCAAACACACTTTATTGAGAAAGTTCTTGATAAGTTCAAACTGTCATGTTTCAAGAAAGCGAATATTCAATTTGATCTTAGTATCAAAATAATGATGGAAGAGTTGTGGCTATAATAAATACACAAGTGCAATTGGTTTTCTATTATAATGTATTAGACCTGACGTAACATTTGAATTTAGTAAATGAGTAGATTCACTAGAAATTTCAATAGTGAGCATTGGAAGATCATCATAAGAATTTTCGTTATCTTTTGAAGAAAAAAATTTGCCTTCATTATGGTAGGTTGCTTGCCATACAAAAAGGATATACCGATGTGAGATGGATATCGAGTATTGTAGATAATAAATCTACAAATGGGTGGTTATTTACACTAGCTGAGATGCAAATTCTTGGAAGAGCAAGAAACGAACATGCATCACTTTTTCAACCATGGAATCATAGTTTATGGCTCTCATTTTCATTATTCAATAAGCTGAATGGTTGAGGGACCTTCTATTGGAAGCTCCATTGGAAAAAGACAATGTTTCAAAAGTGTTGATACATTACAATAGTCAAACCAATTTAGTTATTGCATTCAACAAAGTGTATAATGGAAAGTCTAGGCACCAAGGCCTTAGACATTCTTTCGTGAGAAAATTGATTAAAGATGTAATCATTTCACTCATATGTATGTGGTTGAAACTCCTTGAGCAAGAGGTTCGACATTGGTGGCAACCCAATCTTAGGTTAACAGAACATTAACCTCAAGACTCAATGGGCAACAATAAGTTGTTGATTTGGATAATTGTCAATATTTTGTGATAATATTGACCATAAAACGAGGGTTGAGTTTTATTTTAAACTCTTAATGAAGTTCATAACCGAGGAAAAGTATCTCATGAAAAAGGATACAATATGAACTTCACCTATGTGAATTTCGAGATGGTGTCGTCTCAAAGTGAGAGTTGGAGTTTCTCTCATGAAAAGTTCATGAAACAGGATAACATATGGCCATAAATAAGAGCTAAGTGAGATATGTAGAGGAAGAACCTTTAAAGAGTGTGTGTCGGGTAACGCCGGTATAATCATATGAATTAATGGTTTAAAAGCATTCCTACCTGTAATACGGTGGGAGAACTTACTTGGGTGTTTTGTGTTTGATTGCAATTGTTGCGGATAGCAAGAGTCACCACCAAATTTTCTTTTATCCAATAAAGGAAAGGCTGAAAAGAACAGGAAATACCTTTTGATATATTTTCTTGAGTTCAGGGGGTAGGTTATAAAAAGGGAAGGTGTTAGCACCCTTTTCATCTGTAGTTATCTACAGGCTCTTAGTTTCTATCTCACTTTGAAATGCTTTGTTTGAAATGTGTTTGTGATGGGTTTTGAAAGTATTTTTGAAAAGTGCCTTCGTTTAGGCGAACTTTGTAATGATTCTCGTCTCTATAAGAATGCATACAAAGTGTGACTTTTGAAAATATTTCATTTGAAAGTGTTGGTGTGTTTGAAATATGTTTTAAAAATGGTTGTGAGCAAGCAAATATGAACGTTCTACCTACTCAAAAAGTCTTAGTTCTTTTCCTCCTCCTTTAGATATTGCTATCTTACCATTGATTGGTAAGAAACCCTATCATTGGATGTGAAGGGAAAAAATGGGTCATCGTATAGCCATAGAATGAAATGTTGTAGGATACCTTACAAATTTGTAAGGGTCTAAGATCATTTACCGAAGGCAACATTGAAGGGTCATCGAGGGACTACGATCTTGTTTTTTATTGTTTTTGCTAAAGTATCCCACATGCGAGACATGACTATTTTTCTCAAGGTAACAAGTGAGGTTAACCCTAGAGGTGCAAGTGTGAAAAGCGTTTAATTTCATGCATTTGTTCTCGAATTAGAGTTTTCTACTTGTTGATTTTATATCTTGCCATACACACCCTAATTACTAGCATTTATATTTAAAGCGATAAATTGCGGAAATGTAAAACTCTACGCTATTACATCATTTAGGGGATGGGGTACAAATTATAAATGGGGATGAAAGCAATTAAAACCTAATTACTATTACAACCAAATTTAATAAAAAGTCTCAAAATCAAGATTCTTGGTGTTTAGGCTGACACGGGCCGTGTCCTATGACACGGGCACCCGTGTCAGGACCCTGTAATAATCCATGCATGTCTTTTTTTGTCCCAACTGAGTTGACACGGGCCGTGTCCCGTGGCACGGGCACCCGTGTCAGAACCATGCCCTGCCATTTTATCAAGATTTTAATCCCAGTAAGATTGACACGGGCCGTGTTCTATGACACGGGAACCCATGTCAAGACCCTGTCATGTGATTTTTTCAATTTTTAATCCCAGTAAGATTAACATGGGCCGTGTCCTATGACATGGGCACCAGTGTCAAGACTTTGTCCTGTCATTTGCCCTATTTACTCCCTTACACAGCATGTGTCAGGTGACACGACCGACCATGTCAGGATTCCAGAAGCATTTTTCTATAGTTTTGAGTGTTTGCAACTCCTTACTCTGATTTGTCCTGTTTTATTCTTTTGAAAACAAAAGTAAAATGATATATGAACAAGGATATCACAGTTTGAGAAAACTTACCTCTTTAAGTGAAAACTAAAATTGTGTATGGATGTTTCCAAGTGCAATGTGATGATTGTTTGAGCTTCCTTAGACCCCCACTGAAGTTGTTTCGATCCTTACTTTGTACTGAAAGTGTTTGGGCATCTCCAACCAAGTTAACTTGCAAGACAATATTTTTGAGTTTGGAAGGTGGTGATTATGATGTTATAGAAGTTGTTCTTGTACTTGAACAACTTCTATATTATTTATGTGAAGTATTTGGATGGTTTATTTGAGGAAAACTTGCAAGGTATGAGATTCAAAGATTTGGACTTCAAAGCGCAATGATGGAGGTTTTATGAACAGTTCTAGTTTTTTGTGAGTGAAAGGATTTTGAGTGCTAGTTTCTCTTTCTCTTTTTTCTGACCTCTTTCTCTTGCAAATGATCCCTCTATTTTATAGGCAAGATGTTGTACCCCAAAATTTGCCCTCTCATATTTCTCAAAACATTGCAAGAAAAATCTCCAAGTGGCTCAAGATTGCTCAAGAGTTGGACAGTCAAGCTATCTCCTAAGACAGTCAACCCCAAATTAGGGTTTTGTGTTGCATCAAGATCCTTGAGTACAAATGACCTCAAGTTATCCCAAATGTCCTAATATGTTCTCAAAGTCATCCATGTCAAGTTTCAAGCCTTGCAGAGGAAGTTTGCTCAGTCAATTGCTCAAAGGGTCCAAAAATCGACTGTGCTAGGGCAAAAGTCAACTGTGACCCAAATACAGTCAAACTTCAAGATTTTTTGTCAACATTCTCATTTATAAGGACATTTCATCATTTGATCAAGGGTTGATCATGATTCATCAGGGATTGCTCAAAATTCATCAAGATTCAAAAGTTGCTAAATTAGGGTTTTGTAGGAAAAGTCAACTCAACTTTGACCAAGCATAACTTTCTAATACTTTATGAGAAATGACCCATCCAAATCTCATTTTGAAGAGGATGTAATTTCCTACAATACATATTCATACCCCAAGATCAGAAAATGCACTCACAAGAAGTTATAAATTTGGACATTATAGGTCATTTTTGAAAGTCAACAAAAACACCTTTTTTTCCAAAGCTTATAACTTGAGAATGGAATATCAAAATGAGATGAGACCAAAAGGGTTGGTTATATGACATCTCAATATTTCTAAAAAGTCAAATAACACTTCCAAAAGTTCAAAATTGAAGAAGTTATGCATTGTTGAAGTTGGGCATTTTTGCAAAATTGCCAAAAGTCAACTATCCCCAAAACTTCAAATTTTGTCAAATGGGCCCATTCCTTTCCACTTGATTTGAGCTTGTACCATTTCACACGTGTCCTAGCTTCAGCCTTGAGATCATATTTCTTTTTTATTATTTTATTTGATTTTTTATTGAATTATTTCATTTTAAATCAAATTAAATCATGTAAAATCCAAATATTGATTACTTGAGATCTTTTTGGTTGTTTTAGGTCTTAATCATCATCATGATCAGCATCAAATTCGTATCTTACCATATCATGTACAAAAATATGGATTTTTGACAAATTAGGCAAGCTTTCAAAAGTGAATCAAATCAAATATGCAATGCATTGATGTGGAGGATTCAAGCCATATTTGTTAACCTAATGCATTCCATGATACATATAGAAGCCAAAGGACACGAAATATAGGTTGGAGGCTGCAAGAACAATCAAAAACAAAACTTGAAAAAAGTGACAAAAAGTTGGAGATCGAAATCAAGCTTGAGGCAATTTCAGGACTTGGCAAGCATCACAATCGCTTCCTGGAAATTCTCAGAAGCAAAACCAATCAGAATCACACATTTTCCAGCCTCCTAGAGCACTGTAAGTATCTCACAGATCCGCCATGTTCTTGAAGTCGCAAATCTTTATTCTTGCATCCATTGTAAAAAACAATTGCATATTCTGATTCACCACATCATTTGTTAGCTTTCTGCAATAACCAATTTCATTCTCATGCTTTATATCGTGAATCACCATTGTAGGGTTTTCTAGGTTTTTTTAGGGCTTTCTATTACAGGAATAATTGGCTTGTGTGAAGGGTACCATCTTGTTCAGGGAACAAGACGAGCTCAACCATGGTGCTACCTTTCATTTATATGGCCTACGCAAGATTTTGGAATGGACATGGTTTATAGCGACAGACCTTTGTCCGTTGGTATAGGTGTTCTGATCTTTAGCCACAGTCCAACAACAAGGACGATGGCGTGTTGCTTCCTCATTCTCCCATTCAAATATGGCGCGCATTATTTTGTTTTTTGATCCATTAATTTTGCTTTGTCTTATTATCATTATTTTACAATATACTAACAAATGAAGCAAAGTGGCTTAGTGGTAAACGTGTGCATCCAAACTCTTTCAGAACCTGGGTTCGAATCCCAGGTCCCCAACTTTCTTTGTTATTTTCCTTCTTCAGGTAATCACATGTACGTCCAAGCATGCAGCGCACCATACGCCTTCACACATCCAACAGCCAGATGGCCAAAGGCCAGATCTGGTAATCCAGGATGAGAGTCCACCATGGAGTCAAGTCCAAGTGCGCACACGGAATCCTAAAAGTCAAACCAGGCCAACGCTTAATGGGCCTCAACATTGCTATATGCACCACAAAATTCAGGCCCAAACCTGTCTCTCTCTTTTATTTTATTTATTTTGTTTATTAATTGCTTTTATTATTTTTGTTTTTAATTCTAACCAATCATTAAAATTATTTTTCTTTAAAATAAAATCACACCAAAATATTTTTATTTAATCAAATTCTAACTTTTATTTTTATTAATAAACATTAATTAAATTAATTTAGATTTTAATGTTAGAATAATTTTAACCCTTTTTGCAAATAACTAAAATTAACTAGACTTAATTAGGTTTTACTAATTCAATTAATTTTTATTTTCTTTCTTTAAATAACCAAAAATCCAAAAATAACTTTTTTCCATTTAATTAATTAATTTAATTTAATGTAGTGATTAATTTAGATTTATTTCTTTCTTAAAATAAAAAACCACAAAATATTTTCTTTATCAAATTAAATTCTAACTTTTATTTTTGTTAATAAACACTAATTAAATTAATTTAGTTTTTTTTAGAATAACTTTAACTTTTTTTTGTAAACAATTAAAATTAAATTAGAATTAATTTAGGTTTTAATTACTAACATTAATTTTGATTTCTTTCTTAAAATACCAAAAAATCCAAAAAAATAACTTTTCTCATTTAATTAATTTATTTATTTAATTCAATTTATTAATTAACTTAGAATTTATTTCTCTCTTAAATAAAAACAACAAAAAAATCTTTTCTTTAAATAACAAAGGGTCAAAATTCTACTTGCGCTCGATTTAATTTTCCGCACGCGATCTATTTATTCAATATTGTACTTATTCCCGGAATGTAATAGATAACTAGGACCATTTAATTGTTTTTATCACTTTATTTATTTTTCCGCATTTAAATTTCAAAGGGTTGCTTTTGACGATGTAAATACCCGACGCCTTGTAATTTAATTCCCGCAATTTATTTTCCGCAAAATATAACTGTTAGATGTTTGATAATAGGTATGCATGACAAGACTGAATGTTTTAACCTAAAATCAACATAGATCACCATTAACATGTACAAAGATAAAAATAATTGAAAATGACACACTCGCACATGCACACTCTTAGGGTACACCCCACTTGGTTGCCTTCGTATACGGTCATTAAGTATAGGTCGTTTTAGAGGTCGTCCTCTTTGTAGCGATAAAAAATGTAGCGGGGTAAATCGGAGATCGAATTATTGATTAATTCGTCTCACAAAAGCAAGAGTCGCCACCGCGCTTTATTGTTTCCAAAGGAAAAGGGAAAAGAGCGAAATAAAACCCTAAATATGCAATGTAAATAATAAAAAAATACAAAGCGTTTTTGAAAAGAGATCTTATGGTTCGGGGGTTGGTTATACAATGGGAAGGTACTAGCACCCAATGCATCTATAGTACTCTATAGGAACCTTTTGAAATATCTGTTTTATTTAAAATTGATTGCTTGATTGGAAATAAATCGTTTTGGCCGAAACGGGATACGGACGGATTTTTGAAGATACGACGACCTAATGTCGAAGTTTTTGCTTAAAGGGCATAAATTTTGAAAAGGGTGAATATTTGAGGAAAAATTATCCTAAGTTTTAATGAAATGCGAAAGTTCGCGCAGTTAGACTTGAGGACATGAAGTCAACAAATTTACTGTTTTTTCCTTTGGATTTAAGCATAAACTGAATAAACAAATAAGTAAGTACACGGACAAAATATGCGAATAACAATTAAATGATGATAATTTAAATGATAGACTAAATGATGCAAATAATGCGTTTTTTTATGATTTTGTTTAATGTTAACGGGAAGAAAGTATTTTTACGCATTTTTGATAGGGATAAAAAGCAAGAGAATTATTTAACGAGGACGTAATGTTTTTTTAGTTTTAAGTCATTAAGTTTTTTTTTGATATATTTTGATATTAATATTAATAAGACAAGAAAATGAATTAATAAAATATTTTTAAGTTTTTCTATTTTTATATATTTTAGGATTTTGTTTAATAACGATGTAAGAGGAGAGTTAATTAAAAAATAAAATGTCTACATCCTTAAATTCTATATTTTTTATGTATAAAAAATACTTATTTAAAAGATTAAGGGGTTCTAAATTAAGTTAAAAGTTAATAATTTACCTTAATGAAGTAAAATTAAAACTCTTAAATTAAATCCAAAATTAAACTAAGAGGTCAACTAATTAATAAAAACCTAGTTAGACATATCTTTTGTTTGTTTATTTTTATTTTTATTATACTTATCAAATTAATTAACATAAATAATAACTCTAAAAAAAAGGATTAGAAAAAATAGAAAGATAAAAGAGTGTATCAAAAATAAAAGAAACAAGTAAAAGGCATATGGGCTAGATGGTGGAAGCCCATACAGAATCCAAAGTGGGGGGTGCAGGGACAAAAACGCGTGGGCTTGGAGAAAATGGGGTGAGGCCCATCAGTTTGACAAAGTGTATTAGGGTTAGTTTGTGTTTAACAAAATGGGATTAGGGTTCTGCTAGGCAGAAACGGCGCGTCTCTTCTTCTCTTTGATATTCTTCGCGTTTTCTTCTCCACATTTTCCTCTGAGTTTGCTATCTCTTCTTGCCATGGCCACCCACTCCAACTCCTCTTCCCTCCAGCTGAACGAGAAAAGGGACGGCTACGGATTCGGTAAAATGCTATTCCTCGTTAACGCTTAATTCGTTTTGCATGTTGATTCTGATTTCAAGATTCTTATTCTGTTTGATCTTTATTGTGATTCTTAATGTTTGATTGTTAATGTTTGATTGAGGTACCATAGAAGTAAGAGGGAGAGGGAATCGTTACCTAGGCGGAGACGGAGGAGGAGGTCAGGAGCGGAGGAGGCCAGGCGGCGAGGAGAGGAGAAACGCGAGCTCGCTTCGGTGACCGGTATTACGTGATTTTTCTTCTTCTTCTTGTTGGCACTGTATTTTTGATGCTTCTTTTCTTCTTCTGCCTTGGTACTGTGCTTCTGTTTTTCTTCTTCTTCTTAACCGTGCTGCTGTACGATGTGCATTGGCCTATGATAATGTTTTTTTTGAGGCTTTGAGTGGTATGCTTTGAATGGCCAGTGATGGTAACACTGAGGCCTTGTTCGTTGCCTTAGAAGTTGGTTCTGGCTTGGATCGTTTCAGGTTTGTGATTGATGATGCTCGGGTTTGGGCAATGAATCTGATATGTTTATGAGTACGGTGGTTTCGTGTTGGTTGGACAGGTTGATGGAAACAGGGGCATAGGTCTTTTGCTAGGCCATCTTGGTTGTATGGTTTGAATTGGCTTTGTATGAAATTGTTTTTTGGTATGATGTTGGCTTGAAGGCTCAATCAGTTTTGCAAGGTTTAGGCCATATGGTTGAAATAGTTTTTGACAGTATGGAATGGTTATACAGGTTCTGTTAGCTTTGTGTTTTTTTTCTGATAACTCTATTTCTCTAAGTTTTTGAAGGCTTGGATATATTTCTCATGATGATTTCTTTGGTTATTTTTGTGTTATAACAGTTTTCCCTCTCTTGTTTACGTTACAGGCTGGAAGTTTTGAAAAATGCTTTCCCTCTTCTTGGGCATTCTGCACTAGACTGTCATCTCCAATTTGTTTCTATTCTTCTTTTATGTTTTTTTCGCTACTGGCTATATTTTACAGTTTGTCTTGTATATCCTTTTCCTGCCTATGCCAAGCCTGTAAAACCCACACTTCTCCCTCTCTTTTTCTCTCTCAGTACAGCTTTGACAAAAATATGATAGGCTGTACTTTCTGAAATTGCAAATGGCCAGAAAATGATGAAAATGGAATGTCCACATTGCTTGCATATGTAGTTAAACTGCATGTTTTGACTTCTAATGCAATAGCTTGTTTTGTTTTCTACTGTGTGGGCATTGGTTTACGTTGGCATGCTTGCATATGTTGAGATCATGCAGGGACTTTGTATGCTGTATGTTTTTTTTGAAATATGCATTTGGGATTTTGAAAAATGCAGTTAATTTAAAACATGCAATTTTTGGACAAAAATAAACTTGTTTATTCATTTAGAAATTCCTTTCTTTTTTGTGAACCGGGAGAAATCCCGTGATTTGCAAAAAAGAGTAACTGATTCCGGCCATTGCTTTTAATGACGAACCTTAAATAATTTCGCTTTCAATTATTTGTTCGAATTCTAATCTCTTTTAATTTTGTAGGTAACATCAAATGAGCAGACAAAAACGCATTGGATCGGAAGTTTTAGAATTAGGAATATTAGATTAATTTTTTTATTTCCTTTTAGCTTTGTAAATTTATTATTGTAATTTTGTTGTAATAGATACAATGTTTACATAATAATTGTACAATTAGAAAAATGAATAAAAAATCCAATATTCGCCAATTAATTTCTTCTTTCTCTTTAATTATTTATTTTATCGTTTACAATTCTTTAATCGTATAATAATTGAAAATGAATTTCAACTACCTACATTCAGAATAATAAACAGATAAATAAATAATTATCATTGATCAATTAATAGCCTCAATTATTTAATTCATCATCCATAACTTTCTAAATTATAATAATTAAAATAGAGTTTCAATTATTTAACTTAGAATGACAAATGATTAAATAATCGTTATTGACCAATAAACTTTTCCGAATATTTATTATATTATTCATAAACCTTTAAATTATGTAATAACTAAGAATGAATTCCAGTTATTTAAATTTAAGATAGTGAGTAATAAATAAATACTGTCTGCACAATTAATGCGCCTCTTCTCTAATGTTTATTTTATTATCTATACATCTTTAAACTACATAATAATCGAAAACGAATTTCAATTATTTAAATTTAAGACAATAAATAATTAATAAACATCATTTTAGCACGAATCGATTAAATGATTTAATGTTCAACATAAATAGCTCTTGGCCTGAAAAAAGTTATGAATTTTAAAATCGATGGATCAAAACACTTGTAATGTAATGATGCAGGTAGGAGACGATATCTTAGGTCAAAATTTGGGGTACAACAGCTGCCCCTATTTAAGTTTCTTCTATCCGGAGATATGAAGATTGAAATCTTCGTTTCGACGAGATTGAAGGTACTTAAATACATAACTACGCAAATTTAGTCCTAAGATGCCGTCGTCATGTTTGATATGAATGCAACGATCGAACTCACAGAGAAAGATATTGTGTGAAACAAGACAATGTTGGGGGAATCGAACACCAACAAAACACAGCGGCATGGATTATATATTACTGGGGAAACAAGCTATCGACTTCAAACGACAGACTCCTAACAGCGAATAAAATCGAGGGAATACGACCTCTAACCCTAACAAAGAGAGCATCTTGCATAGGCCATAACAGATCATTGATCCAAAACAGTGAGTCCGCAACTCAAGGTCGATGGTAGACAAAGAGTATCAAGTTGCTGATAACTGATTACCGACTTCTGGAGGTATAGATTCGTAACAGACTTCTCTGCTAGATTTTCAGAGATATACTCATTAATGCTGAAGTAATAAGATTGTAGATACGAAGGTTGTTCAAATAAAGAAAACTGCCACTTGTTGTTGTCCAGAGAAAATACCGATAACATACAAGCTGCTCAAATAAAGAAGCTGCCGCTTGTTGTTGTCCAAAGAAAATACCGATAACATACAAGCTGCTCAAATAAAGAAGCTGCCGCTTGTTGTTGTCCAAAGAAAATACCGATAACATACAAGCTGCTCAAATAAAGAAGCTGCCGCTTGTTGTTGTCCAAAGAAAATACCGATAACATACAAGCTGCTCAAATAAAGAAGCTGCCGCTTGTTGTTGTCCGAAGAAAATACCGATAACATACAAGCTGCTCAAATAAAGAAGCTGCCGCTTATTGTATGCCAGAAAAGTAGTAACGTACCGATAACTCATGAAGAGTTTGCTGCTTGTCGCTTTCAGAAAAAATAAAATGACGCACTAGTAGCTCGTGAAGAACTGCCGCTCGGCGCTTTCAAAAAGTAAATAACACACTAGTAGCTCATGAAGAACTGCTGCTCGGCGCTTTCAAAAAGTAAATAACGCACTAGTAGCTCATGAAGAACTGCTGCTCGGCGCTTTCAAAAAGTAAAGTACAAGTTGCTCATGAAGAGCTGCCGCTTGTCGTTTTCCAACGGTGTCTATAACGTACAAGTTGCTCATGAAGAGCTGCCGCTTGTCGTTTTCCAAAAAACAAACAGGAGGAAATTGCGATGATACTGGCAGAGAATAAAATCCTCGTCAAAGAGAACCCTGAATCAATCCTTCCCGAGGTGATCATATACTTTAACGTGCAAAAATAAATGCACCAACTGTCTGGGTCGCGATTTCATTGGAGAAAATCAAAGAGATAGTCTATGCAAGAGGCAACAACTTCATCTAGGAATAAACCAGAGAGAAAACAGTTAAACAAGACTCCACCCGATGAGAAAGTAACTCAGTTGGGGAATTCATCGTATTCAGAAATGGGCAAGGTAGGCTAAACCAAAATCATCCATGAGGATAGCTCAGTTGGGGAATTTAGAAAAGAAACACATTTTCTGCCTAAGCTAACTTTCTACCTGGAAAGAACATATGCACGTTGTTCGAATAAACAAAGTACGACCCAAAATCAACAGCAAATGTGGATATGCATGCTGATATGAGTGTAAATGAGTAAATGAATGTTATGCTGACAAAACAGACAGACGGAATAAGATGGAGATAACAAGACGTCACAGCAAAATAGATACTCGGCCAATCTTGAAAAGACGGAAGATAAACGGAACTGGAAACACAAAGCAACGTCGGAGGGTATCACGCTACAAGGTCCAAGTCTTCTGAGGAGAAAAGCGTCCAAATCCAATCTTCTAACACCAATAGACCACGGTATGAGACAAAGCGTAC
Organism: Vicia faba; assembly: GCA_948472305.1. Lineage (NCBI taxonomy): Eukaryota > Viridiplantae > Streptophyta > Magnoliopsida > Fabales > Fabaceae > Vicia > Vicia faba. The sequence continues at coordinate 1,558,087,764 of OX451739.1, read as the reverse complement.
TAAACTTCAGAAATCGCCCAAATAGAGATAGCCAAAACAATGCTCAACTGGAACAGCTGGGGAGTCACCAAACTTAGTACCCCGAAAAAAACACAAGTTACACAACCAACACCTCATGACGATTCTGAAACGAAACATGCTCATCATGCAAGGATAAACTACTGTACTGCTTTGCATTTCATGGCTTGACCATCCTTGGAACAAACTGTTAATATTTCTTTCGTTATTCACGACACATTTTTTTTAAAAAAATAAGAACATTTTAAGTAAATTTGTTTCAAGTATTTCCATAAAATTAAAATTTTGCCCACAAAAGGTGAATGCTCAAATTTCGTTAATAAGATGGTAGTTCGCTAACACGCGACTCCAACGGTTTACAAGAATATGGGAAATAGTACATGAAATAAAAGGTTATACAAAAACAATGATCACTATTCTCCCTAACAACTTTGAATTCCAGAATGTGCTCAGATGCCAAGACTGATTTGACCAGAAGCCTGCCTAAGCGAAATACTTCTTGACTGCATCGGTGTTCATGGGACGCGGAAGTTCTTCACCGTCCATATTGGTGAGAATCATGGCACCTCCAGAGAAAACTTTCTTAACGACATACGGTCCTTCGTAATTCGGAGCCCACTTGCCCCTAGAATCAGGTTGGAAAGATAATATTTTCTTGAGTACAAGGTCACCTTCTCTGAACTCGCGCGGTCGAACCTTCTTATCAAAAGCCTTCTTCATCCTTTGCTGGTACAACTGACCATGACACAAAGCTGTCAATCTCTTTTCTTCGATTAAATTCAACTGATCATATCTACTTTGACACCATTCAGCCTCAGAAAGTTTAGCTTCCATCAACACTCTCAGAGACGGAATCTCAACCTCCACGGGGAGTACTGCTTCCATACCGTAAACTAGGGAAAATGGGGTCACGCCCATTGAAGTTCGAACTGAAGTACGGTACCCGTGTAAAGCAAACGGAAGCATTTCATGCCAATCCTTATAAGTTACCACCATCTTCTGGACAATCTTCTTGATATTCTTGTTAGCAGCTTCAACAGCCCCATTCATCTTCGGTCTGTAAGGAGAAGAATTATGATGTTCGATCTTGAACTCTTCACAAAGCTCTTTCATCATCTTGTTATTCAAATTCGAACCATTATTAGTGATGATCTTGCTCGGGATTCCGTATCGACAAATGATTTGATTCTTGATAAATCTGACTACCACCTGTCTGGTTACATTAGCATAAGATGCTGCTTCCACCCATTTAGTAAAATAATCGATCGCTACCAAGATGAAACGATGACCATTTGAAGCTTTGGGTTCAATCATCCCAATCATATCAATGCCCCACATAGAGAAAGGCCAAGGTGAAGATATGACATTGAGGAGAGTCGGTGGCACGTGCATCTTGTCCGCATAAATCTGGAATTTATGACATTTCTTCACATACTTGCAGCAATCAGATTCCATTGTCATCCAGTAATAACCAGCTCTTAACATCTTTCTAGCCATTGCATGTCCATTGGCAAGAGTGCCAAAGGATCCTTCGTGTACTTCTTGCATCAGCATGTCTGCTTCACGTCTGTCTACACATCTGAGCAAGACCATGTCGTAATTCCTCTTATACAAAACTTCTTCATTGAGAAAGAAACTGCTTGCTAATCTTCTCAACGTCTTCCTATCTTTGTTGGATGCCCCAGGCGGGTACTCTTGAGTTTGAAGAACACGTTTGATGTCATAGAACCACGGTTTGTCGTCGGTGACCTCTTCCACTGAAAACACATGAGCAGGTCTGTCAAGGCGCATAACTCAGATTATAGGCACGTCGTTCCAATCATTCACTTGAAACATTGAAGACAAAGTAGCTAAAGCATCAGCCATTTGATTCTCGTCTCTAGGGATATGATGTAACTTTAATTTGTTGAAGAAAGTCAACAATCTTCTAGCATAGTCTCTGTAAGGGATCAAACCAGGATGACGAGTCTCCCATTCTCCTTTAATTTGATTAATCACCAATGCCGAATCTCCATAAATATCAAGAATCTTAATTCTTAGATCCACTGCTTCTTCGAGACCCATAATACATGCCTCATATTCCGCCATGTTGTTCGTACAGTCAAACTTCAGTCTCGCTGTAAATGGGATATGAGTGCCTCGGGGAGTGACGATGATTGCCCCAATTCCATTTCCATAAGAATTCACAGCTCCGTCAAATATTAAACCCCAACGGGATTCAGGATCAGGTCCTTCTTCAGGTAACGGCTCTTCACAGTCTTTAGCTTTCAAGTACATAACATCTTCATCTGGGAAATCAAACTTGATGGATTGATAATCTTCAATTGGTTGGTGAGCCAAATGATCGGCTAAAATACTCCCTTTGATCGCTTTCTGAGTGTAATACTCAATGTCATATTCAGATAACAACATCTGCCAACGGGCTATTCTTCCAGATAAGGCGGGCTTCTCAAAGATATACTTGATCGGATCCATTTTGGAGATCAACCAAGTAGTGTGATTAATCATATACTGGCGTAGACGGCGAGCAGCCCAAGCTAAAGCACAACAGGTTTTCTCAAGCAATGAGTATCGAGACTCACAGTCTGTGAATTTCTTACTCAAATAATATACAGCATGTTCCTTTCTTCCAGTCTCATCTTGTTGACCAAGCACACATCCCATGGAGTCTTCCAATATAGTCAGGTACATAATCAAAGGTCTTCCTTCCACCGGAGGAATCAAAATGGGAGGTTCAAGCAAATATTCTTTGATGCTATCAAAAGCTCTCTGACAATCTTCTGTCCACACACATCCTTGGTTCTTTCGGAGAAGCTTGAAAATTGGCCCACAGGTAGCGGTCATATGAGATATAAATCTAGAAATGTAGTTCAGTCTCCCAAGGAATCCTCTTACTTGTTTTTCCGTCTTGGGAGCGGGCATCTCCCGAATGGCTTTGACTTTATCAAGATCTACTTCAATACCTTTCTGACTGACAATGAAACCCAGAAGTCTTCCAGAACGAACACCAAAAGTGCACTTGTTGGGATTCAGACGGAGTTTATACTTTCTCAAACGCTGGAATAACTTCAACAAATGTTCCAAATGATCTTCCTCAGTCTGCGATTTGGCAATCATGTCATCCACATACACTTCAATCTCCTTATGCATCATGTCATGGAACAAAGCAGTCATGGCCCTTTGGTATGTTGCACCAGCATTCCTCAAACCAAACGGCATAACCCGATAACAAAATGTTCCCCACGGTGTAATGAAAGCGGTCTTCTCCATATCTTCCGGCGCCATCTTGATTTGATTGTAACCAGAGAAACCGTCCATGAAAGAAAAGACTTTGAACTTGGCAGTACTGTCGACCAATACGTCAATGTGAGGTAATGGGAAGTCATCCTTCGGACTAGCTCTATTCAGATCTCTGTAGTCTACACACATCCGAACTTTACCATCTTTCTTTGCAACAGGCACTATATTGGCTAACCATTGAGGATAGACCGATGTAACAAGGAAACCTGCATTGATCTGCTTCTGGACCTCCTCTTTGATCTTGTCAGCCATGTCGGGACGAGTCCTTCTCAATTTCTGCTTGATCGGAGGACACTCAGTTCTCAACGGTAAACGATGCTCCACAATGTCATTGTCCAACCCTGGCATATCTTGGTAGGACCAAGCAAACACGTCAACATACTCTTTGAGAAGCTCCAACATTTTCTCTTTAACTTCCGGGATAAGCAATGCTCCGACTTTGACTTCCTTTCTATCTTCTTCAACACCCAAGTTGACCAACTCTACAGGTTCTTCAAAAGGTTGAATAATCTTCTCATCATGCTCAAGCAAACGGGAAATCTCAACAGGAACCTCTTCATCATCCTCTTCTTCGGCTCTGAACACAGGGAATTCAAAGTTGGGAGAGGGCATAGGATCATTGTTTTCGATGGTTAAGTCATGGATTAATCTGCACATATGATTATGCTTTATTTTAGAAATCGATTTGTGCAAATAAAACAAAAGGTTATTAGTTAATTTTCATTACTATTTCCCCGAAAAAGTGAAAAAATAAAACGGTAGTGGACAAAATAACATTTTTATTCATTAAAGGGAAATACTTTAAACAAAAAAGCCCAGACATTTCTCTTTTGCCTTGGGCAGAGCAAAAGGAATTATTTTTCATAGCCCGACACAAAATACGTTTCGCCTTGGGCAGAGCGAATTTTTCAAAGGAAAATAAACAAAACATTACTCGGAAATGTGCATAACCACAGGAACATCAACAGCTATCCAATTTTGGCAAGCCAATCCAGGCGTTACAAAATCCAGTTTTAGAAAACATGTGAAGTGGAATGTTGGATGATGCATGATATGCAAAAGAGAGTTTTTATTTGATCTTCGCGGAACTCAAGATATTAAGTTGTAAACATCAAAGTGTGAAGATAGAAGATGAATTTTAAATTGGCTCCAAACATTGATCAAGTTATCATCAAGATCAATCATCCATTTTGGTGGATTAGGGTTTTCGCCCTATCAACACCCAAGATCCATTGAGCTTGACGAAACTTGTGATGTTTACAAAGAAAGACCCCCCAAATTCCTTCAAAGTCAAGTGAAAGGGGCTTTATGGATGCATGAATGCATGAATGAATGACAATGCAACAGTTACACACAAGTTCACAAACATGGGGTTCAAAGGTTCAACGTTCAGCATGGAGTCGAGGGTAAAGCCCACCCAAAGGTATGTACTAACGTTTCAATCACACCTGTAAGACAAGGTTCTAAGAGTTCCCAGAGTCTACATCCCTCCTTCGGATATTACCAACGTCTTGATTACTCAATAATTAGCAATATTCTCAAGAGAAACTCGTCCGAGCGTAGCATCGCGTAACAACTACTTTCGAATTACTCCGTTATAGTCTCCGCGCTACACCTAAAAAGGCCAAGATGGGTTGGGGTTCTACGGTCCTCAATTTCTCGGGCTCCTAGGTCGAAAATAATAATGTCTTCCCGATTACTCGGTAAACAAACATTAAGTTCAAGAGGGCCTTCCATTGAGTGGGGGATCTCATGCCTCCTTCTTCGGGATTACTCCCTCAAAGTTAACATGACTATACCGCCCGTCCTATTCCTTAAGTGTTACTTAATCCGGGTATAGGATTCGTCCTTTGCAAAGAAAACCCAAACACCCCAATTTAAACATATAATCAAGCAAATCAAATAATAGTAAACAGATAAAACAAATTAGGCTTAACCCACTTAGGGATGGACCAGCAAGAGGTCAATCTTTCCCCAGCAGAGTCGCCAATTCTGTAGCGATAAAAAATGTAGCGGGGTAAATCGGAGATCGAATTATTGATTAATTCGTCTCACAAAAGCAAGAGTCGCCACCGCGCTTTATTGTTTCCAAAGGAAAAGGGAAAAGAGCGAAATAAAACCCTAAATATGCAATGTAAATAATAAAAAAATACAAAGCGTTTTTGAAAAGAGATCTTATGGTTCGGGGGTTGGTTATACAATGGGAAGGTACTAGCACCAAATGCATCTATAGTACTCTATAGGAACCTTTTGAAATATCTGTTTTATTTAAAATTGATTGCTTGATTGGAAATAAATCGTTTTGGCCGAAACGGGATACAGACGGATTTTTGAAGATACGACGACCTAATGTCGAAGTTTTTGCTTAAAGGGCATAAATTTTGAAAAGGGTGAATATTTGAGGAAAAATTATCCTAAGTTTTAATGAAATGCGAAAGTTCGCGCAGTTAGACTTGAGGACATGAAGTCAACAAATTTACTGTTTTTTCCTTTGGATTTAAGCATAAACTGAATAAACAAATAAGTAAGTACACGGACAAAATATGCGAATAATAATTAAATGATGATAATTTAAATGATAGACTAAATGATGCAAATAATGCGTTTTTTTATGATTTTGTTTAATGTTAACGGGAAGAAAGTATTTTTACGCATTTTTGATAGGGATAAAAAGCAAGAGAATTATTTAACGAGGACGTAATGTTTTTTTAGTTTTAAGTCATTAAGTTTTTTTTTGATATATTTTGATATTAATATTAATAAGACAAGAAAATGAATTAATAAAATATTTTTAAGTTTTTCTATTTTTATATATTTTAGGATTTTGTTTAATAACGATGTAAGAGGAGAGTTAATTAAAAAATAAAATGTCTACATCCTTAAATTCTATATTTTTTATGTATAAAAAATACTTATTTAAAAGATTAAGGGGTTCTAAATTAAGTTAAAAGTTAATAATTTACCTTAATGAAGTAAAATTAAAACTCTTAAATTAAATCCAAAATTAAACTAAGAGGTCAACTAATTAATAAAAACCTAGTTAGACATATCTTTTGTTTGTTTTTTTAATTTTTATTATACTTATCAAATTAATTAACATAAATAATAACTCTAAAAAAAAGGATTAGAAAAAATAGAAAGATAAAAGAGTGTATCAAAAATAAAAGAAACAAGTAAAAGGCATATGGGCTAGATGGTGGAAGCCCATACAGAATCCAAAGTGGGGGGTGCAGGGACAAAAACGCGTGGGCTTGGAGAAAATGGGGTGAGGCCCATCAGTTTGACAAAGTGTATTAGGGTTAGTTTGTGTTTAATAAAATGGGATTAGGGTTCTGCTAGGCAGAAACGGCGCGTCTCTTCTTCTCTTTGATCTTCTTCGCGTTTTCTTCTCCACATTTGCCTCTGAGTTTGCTATCTCTTCTTGCCATGGCCACCCACTCCAACTCCTCTTCCCTCCAGCTGAACGAGAAAAGGGACGGCTACGGATTCGGTAAAACGCTATTCCTCGTTAACGCTTAATTCGTTTTGCATGTTGATTCTGATTTCAAGATTCTTATTCTGTTTGATCTTTATTGTGATTCTTAATGTTTGATTGTTAATGTTTGATTGAGGTACCATAGAAGTAAGAGGGAGAGGGAATCGTTACCTAGGCGGAGACGGAGGAGGAGGTCAGGAGCGGAGGAGGCCAGGCGGCGAGGAGAGGAGAAACGCGAGCTCGCTTCGGTGACCGGTATTACGTGATTTTTCTTCTTCTTCTTGTTGGCACTGTATTTTTGATGCTTCTTTTCTTCTTCTGCCTTGGTACTGTGCTTCTGTTTTTCTTCTTCTTCTTAACCGTGCTGCTGTACGATGTGCATTGGCCTATGATAATGTTTTTTTTGAGGCTTTGAGTGGTATGCTTTGAATGGCCAATGATGGTAACACTGAGGCCTTGTTCGTTGCCTTAGAAGTTGGTTCTGGCTTGGATCGTTTCAGGTTTGTGATTGATGATGTTCGGGTTTGGGCAATGAATCTGATATGTTTATGAGTATGGTGGTTTCGTGTTGGTTGGACAGGTTGATGGAAACAGGGGCATAGGTCTTTTGCTAGGCCATCTTGGTTGTATGGTTTGAATTGGCTTTGTATGAAATTGTTTTTTGGTATGATGTTGGCTTGAAGGCTCAATCAGTTTTGCAAGGTTTAGGCCATATGGTTGAAATAGTTTTTGACAGTATGGAATGGTTATACAGGTTCTGTTAGCTTTGTGTTTTTTTTCTGATAACTCTATTTCTCTAAGTTTTTGAAGGCTTGGATATATTTCTCATGATGATTTCTTTGGTTATTTTTGTATTATAACAGTTTTCCCTCTCTTGTTTATGTTACAGGCTGGAAGTTTTGAAAAATGCTTTCCCTCTTCTTGGGCATTCTGCACTAGACTGTCATCTCCAATTTGTTTCTATTCTTCTTTTATGTTTTTTTCTCTACTGGCTATATTTTACAGTTTGTCTTGTATATCCTTTTCCTGCCTATGCCAAGCCTGTAAAACCCACACTTCTCCCTCTCTTTTTCTCTCTCAGTACAGCTTTGACAAAAATATGATAGGCTGTACTTTCTGAAATTGCAAATGGCCAGAAAATGATGAAAATGGAATGTCCACATTGCTTGCATATGTAGTTAAACTGCATGTTTTGACTTCTAATGCAATAGCTTGTTTTGTTTTCTACTGTGTGGGCATTGGTTTACGTTGGCATGCTTGCATATGTTGAGATCATGCAGGGACTTTGTATGCTGTATGTTTTTTTTGAAATATGCATTTGGGATTTTGAAAAATGCAGTTAATTTAAAACATGCAATTTTTGGACAAAAATAAACTTGTTTATTCATTTAGAAATTCCTTTCTTTTTTGTGAACCGGGAGAAATCCCGTGATTTGCAAAAAAGAGTAACTGATTCCGGCCATTGCTTTTAATGATGAACCTTAAATAATTTCGCTTTCAATTATTTGTTCGAATTCTAATCTCTTTTAATTTTGTAGATAACATCAAATGAGCAGACAAAAACGCATTGGATCGGAAGTTTTAGAATTAGGAATATTAGATTAATTTTTTTATTTCCTTTTAGCTTTGTAAATTTATTATTGTAATTTTGTTGTAATAGATACAATGTTTACATAATAATTGTACAATTAGAAAAATGAATAAAAAATCCAATATTCGCCAATTAATTTCTTCTTTCTCTTTAATTATTTATTTTATCGTTTACAATTCTTTAATCGTATAATAATTGAAAACGAATTTCAACTACCTACATTCAGAATAATAAACAGATAAATAAATAATTATCATTGATCAATTAATAGCCTCAATTATTTAATTCATCATCCATAACTTTCTAAATTATAATAATTAAAATAGAGTTTCAATTATTTAACTTAGAATAACAAATGATTAAATAATCGTTATTGACCAATAAACTTTTCCGAATATTTATTATATTATTCATAAACCTTTAAATTATGTAATAACTAAGAATGAATTCCAGTTATTTAAATTTAAGATAGTGAGTAATAAATAAATACTGTCTGCACAATTAATGCGCCTCTTCTCTAATGTTTATTTTATTATCTATACATCTTTAAACTACATAATAATCGAAAACGAATTTCAATTATTTAAATTTAAGACAATAAATAATTAATAAACATCATTTTAGCACGAATCGATTAAATGATTTAATGTTCAACATAAATAGCTCTTGGTCTGAAAAAAGTTATGAATTTTAAAATCGATGGATCAAAACACTTGTAATGTAATGATGCAGGTAGGAGACGATATCTTAGGTCAAAATTTGGGGTACAACACTCTTGTCCAAAGATCATAGTCGCCTCGAAACGGTTGCCTCGGATATTGTTGCCTCAAACAAATGATCTAAGACATTAGGGTTACCGCTAAGGCGTCCTAACATTACTTTGGTGACCGTAAGTCCCTAAATTCGAATTGACCCTCAAACTCCAACGACGGTGCTACCTACTCATCAATAGTGGGATAACATTGTCTAAAGGAAATTAGCATATAACGATTCCTTTTTCGAGTAGGTAGATGATTCTTAGATACTTGCTCTTTCAAAAAACAAAAACTTTTCACACTTACACTTTTCAAACAAAGTTTTCAAAACACTTCATTACGCTCTTGAGGACAGAAGCAAGAGTTAAATCGAAGTTTTCAAACAAACTTTTTCAAACCCACAAGCACAAAGAAAGTAATATTTTGAAAACAATATGAGCAAGTACCTAAGAGCCCGTGGATAACCACGGATAGAAAGGGTGCTAACACCTTCCCTTTCTATAATCTACCCCCCGAACCCGAGAAATATCTCGAAAAAGGAATTTTTCTATGCTTTTTTCCTTTCCTTGTTGGATAAAATAAAAGTCGGTGGCGACTCTTGCTTACCGCGACATTTTGCAAAAACAAACGCAAAATGCAAACCAGCATTCCAAAAAATAGTCAGTTATTTCCCACCGTATCACAAAACTGGCGACTCTGCTGGGGACGCTTATAAGTGGGGTGTACCTTAGGAATAGTTCATCATAATGTTTTCAATTGCTTGATTTGTATGCTTTATCTTTGTGGGTTTGAATCAGAGTTACTATAGATCCTAACCTGGATCTGGGGGATACCCTTTAGGTAAGTAGCAATAAACTGTGAGGGAACTGTATGGCGTAGACCGATACGGTTGAAGCAGTAGCTACGTTGGTGTGGCACTTTAGTTTGTACCGATATCCCTTGTGGCGCAACGAGGAGAATATGGGTCTTCTAAGGGATCATTAAGCACCAACTGACCTTAGAACCTTTAAATTGACCAACTTGGCCATAGAACAGTAGCAGTATGCTACACTCATTGAGACTAAACTCTCGCGATGATTCCGGCTGCAAGAAAAGGTTGCTAAACTGGAATTATGACCGATCGAGGGTAGTCAGTGATATTGAGATCCTCTAGAACACGGTTACTATTTTTAGGACAGGTTTGAACCAACTAAACTGAAAGAGGGTAATACCTAAACTCCATGCCAGCCTAAACTTAAGGCTGTTTGTGTGACTTGTGTGCCTTTAAACTTAAACTACTTGCACATTCTTGTTATCTGACAACATGAGTTCCTTGCAGGTTTTGTTTATAGTCCTTATCCAATAATTTGGATTTATTGCAGGGTTTACTTACAACACCTCACACTTTTGCTTAAACGCATAGCATACACATCATAACATCATACCTTAACATTTCTTTAACCATTTCAAGGATCTCAAAGGTTTGTGATGCAGGTTATGGTAAATCAAATGTCTAGCAAGGGACAAAGGGGATTTATTTTCCTCTAGCCAATGTCGTCTAAAGATCAAAACACGATAACTTGAGTCAGTGGCTATGACCCACTCGATATGGTGAGCTTGACTCTTGAAGAAAGACTCTTAACAACATGAAGTTTCTTCAATCAAAGCTGCAAAATTCAAATTCTAACAAGTTTCTTGTTTACCCCGCGGGATCCTTGAAAACATTGCATACATATATCATACATATCATTGCATAACAGGTCTCCCAGTACAGGTCTCTCATGTTCTCGCTGTTTATTTTAACAATGGCCTTCCAACCAGACAACCAAGATCTTCAAACTCGAGAAGCTCAGTTCAGGGACGTATTCCTAAACCTATCCAAGGGGCAGGAAGAGTTGAAAACACTCCTCGTGGGGAAATTGGTCAAGAAAAGTCCTGAAGACAATAAGGACGAACGGCTGGAACAACTGCAAGCTGAGTTCAGTGCCATGAAAACCCAGATGCTGGGGCAGATGGCTCTTATCCAAGGCTTAGCTCGGGAACAAGAAGAGCTGAGAACCATTATCAACCAGCTTCATCAAGACAGATACAACAACATGAAGCAAACAGTCAAGGCCAGGGACCAAGTCATTAATCAACTTCCGAGAAGTCAAAGGTTTGGTTTGATGAAGAATAGACCTCTCCAAGTTGCTACTACCTCACGGATCCAACAACAACCTTGCCATAAACAACGGGTTGATCAGAGTAAGCCAAATATGCCCAAGAGGCAATTTACCAAGCTCAACATGTCGTTGTCTCAGGCTTTACAACACTTGTTGAGATTGAATCTGGTGACGTTAAGGGACCCTCCTAGAATCCCAACATAGCCTCCCCAAGGTAAAATCCTGATGCAAGGTGTGCATATCACTCCAACAGCCCGGGGCATGATACTAACATCTGTTGGGCGTTGAGCAACAAAATTCAAGACCTGATTGATGAAGGAGCATTGGAACTCACACAAGACGATCATATTGAATTCTTTTGCCACCCCCCAAGGTTCACCATTTGAAGTGACAAGTACTGAGACGAGAAGACTTTTCGTTCATTAGAATTTTCAAGTTGTAATTTTCTTTTGATTGTTCGAACATTTATTCATGTCAAACTTTATTACTTTATCAATGCATTGCATATGTCTATTTTGAATCAATCCATTCATATTTCATTATATTCAAATTGCTTTCATTTTTTGTGATGATCAACTCTCGATTAAAAAATTATAAGCCTTTAGAGGGAGGATGACGAAAATGATATCAAAATCTCTATAGTATGCTTTTGAACAGACCCCGCTGACGAGGTACAGGCATTGTTTCAAATCTTAAACAGTGGAGTTATAAGGAAGATAATCCCTAATCAACCCCTTTGAGCCAAAGAAGTTGGAGTTTTTCTTTTCACAAATTAAAACCCTTAATTATAACCTGGGACAGGGTAGTTTTCTCAGTTGATCCAGGTCTACAATGAATGGCATCAAAGAAGTCCTTCCGAAACAAAAGACGGTGTTGGTTCCGTATAATCGCAAGGACAGGTAGTCATTATCTCTCAAAATAAAAGCCCAATAAGTCAAAACCTGTGAAGGAGACTTAAGAAAACTGGGGCATCCCGCTGATTGTAATCACAAAAAGAAACAGTTCATGCAAAAAACAGGGATAATAAAAACCAAAAGGAAAAAGATCCTGCAAACTCTCAACAAAATGACTGCCTGTTCAAAATAAATTGCCAGTATCCGAACCATCACTGGTATATCAGAGCAAAGACTCAAACAAGATCTAATGTATGATTAACTGAGTTTAGGATCGAAGAACATCACGAAGAACTGGTGGGTACAAATAAAATTTGAGCCTTTATCCTTTGTTTCTTAAACCGTGAACCAGGCTACGTTATAACCCTTAAAAGTCATAGTTGAAGCATGGGTTAGTTCGAAAGCATACTGTTACAAAAGGTATCCTGACTCCTTTAGGGCTTGCTGTAAATCCTGAGTTGACATCACAATTTACAAAAATTCGCTTATTTTATTGAAAACTGCATTTTCAAAGAACTTCAAAACAGACATAAGCTTTGCATTCTTAAAATAACATTGTTTGCATATGACTATTTGTTCAACAACAGAGAAATTCGCACGATGAATATCTAGTGAACAAAAACCTTTTTAATAAAAAGGGTCACCTCAAGTGGAAAAAAGCACTTCCAACCAAGGGGCAGACACGACCAGTGTCCATCATCTGAGGCAGTCAAGTCAAGATTCAAGGAATCTCTTAAAAATTCCAAATAGCCAGGGGAAAATCTCCCTCTGAATCACTTGGGGCATTGGGCATGAGTTCCAGCAACGAATCTTGCATGATCAAACGTCTTTTGGTAGTATGGCAACACAACACTACCGACAATGACAACTCCCTACACCCTGAGAGCGTGGACAAAGTCAGAAAATACTGCGCATGAACAAAGACCCGCTAGGTTGATAGGCCTAGGCAAAAATAAGGGCATCCCGACGAACCAAAAGGGTTCGGGCAAAAATTAGGGATAAAAACAAAAATGATTTGTACACCCGGCAAGTCGAAAACCTGAAAAGGCGGCTTGGGCAAAAAAGGGTATCCTGGTGGACTGAAAATCTGAAAAGACAGTCCCGGCAAAAGTTAGGGATTAAAGCGTACGACTATGTCCCGTCATCTCGCCACTTGCCTACCAGAAGAAGATTTGTCCTTTCAATCGGCGATTATCAAGCACCTCATAGGTTGGGATAATACTCGATCCACAAGGCCTCCGCAGGCACCTTCTCCCGCAGAAATAGGGGCAGAAAAGTCTCAATGCAAAGCCATCGTCATATCCTCAGCACGCGTCCCAGTAACATTCATCCCCGCAGAGTAAAAGAAAAAGACAATAATGATAGCTCTCCCCAGCTGAGACTTACAACTATGAATGAATGAATCGGTAATATTCTCCCCCAAGCAAAGTTTATCTACCATCAACACTGAAAAGGCTTAATATCCCCGACAGTCTTAATATTCCCCAACAGAGTATAAGAATGTTCCCTGGCATAATACAAGATATCCCTAGTGGAGTTAAAATTTTCCCAGCGCAGTCTGAAAAAGCTTCCCCAATGGAGTTGAAGAATCATCCCCAGTAAACTCTGGAAGTTCGTCCCCGGCGGAGTATAAAAATAAATATCCCCAGCCGAGTTCAAAGGAAGATTGTCCCCAGCAAAGCTCAAAGGATTATCCCCACAAGAGTCTAACAGGTTATCCCCAGTGAAGCCGCAACTGAAAGATCATCCCCAGCGGAGTTCTTTCCTTTCGCAAACAGGAATTCAATCCCCAACAAGATTCAGTATCACCAGCAACGGTAATTCGTCCACAGCGGAACTTATTGGTTGAATTCTCAGCAGAACATCTCTTCCCCACAGAGTAATCTCCTCATCGGTTTTATTCCCCAACGGATTTATCCTCTCCTGCAGGTCTAATCTCATAATCATCTTTGTTCGTCATCCCCAGCGGAAACGAAGAACTCAATTCTATCCTCCAGCAGCTATTCAGGATTTATTTTCCCCAGCTAAAATATTACATTTCCATATATCATGATACATACATATACGCATCATACAACACAATCTCATTTATTTTGAGAACATCATTGCTTGATCTATATCATGCATTGCATATGACTGACCTTTAACTTTCAAGAAGGATGCAATTAAGATCTCAGCTCAGTCGAAGACCTGACCGGTTCTTAAATCTCAACTGAATTATCCTCGGTTGAATTTCAGATAAGGTTCTCAATCTCGACAATTTTCCTCCATCATAGTGTGGACGAGTTCTACAATCTCAACGGTATACTACGTTGAAGACCAGACAGTTCCTAGATCTTGATGTTTTTCCTCCGTCATAGTATGGACGAGTTCTATAATCTCAACGGTATACTACGTTGAAGACCAGACAGTTCCTAGATCTTGATGAAGATGTTTCCCTCTGTCATAGCATGGACGAGTTCTAAAATCTCAACAGTATACTACGTTGAAGACCAGACAATTCCTAGATCTTGATGAAGATGTTTCCCTCCTTCATAGTGTGGACGAGTTCTATAATCTCAACGGTATACTACATTGAAGACCATACAGTTCCTGGATCTTGATGTTTTCCTCCGTCAAAGTGTGGACGAGTTCTGTAATCTCAATGGTATACTACGTTAAAGACCAGACAATTCCTAGATATTGATGTTTTCCTCCGTCATAGTGTGGACGAGTTCTGTAATCTCAATGGTATACTATGTTGAAGACCAGACAGTTCCTAGATCTTGATGAAGATGTTTCCCTCCGTCATAGTGTGGACGAGTTCTACAATCTCAACGGTATACTATGTTGAAGACCAGACAGTTCCTAGATCTTGATGTTTTTCCTCCTTCATAGTGTGGACGAGTTCTATAATCTAAACGGTATACTATGTTGAAGACCAGACAGTTCCTAGATCTCGATGAAGATGTTTCCCTCCGTCATAGTGTGGACGAGTTCTATAATCTCAATGGTATACTACGTTGAAGACCAGACAGTTCCTAGATCTTGATGAAGATGTTTCCCTCCGTCATAGTGTGGACGAGTTCTATAATCTCAACGGTATACTACGTTGAAGACCAGACAGTTCCTAGATCTTGATGAAGATGTTTTCCTCCGTCATAGTGTGGACGAGTTCTATAATCTCAACGGTATACTACGTTGAAGACCAGACAGTTCCTAGATCTTGATGAAGATGTTTCCCTCCGTCATAGTGTGGACGAGTTCTATAATCTCAACGGTATACTACGTTGAAGACCAGACAGTTCCTAGATCTTGATGAAGATGTTTCCCTCTGTCATAGTGTGGACGAGTTCTACAATCTCAATGGTATACTACTTTGAAGACCAGACAATTCCTAGATCTTGATGTTTTCCTCAGTCATAGTGTGGACGAGTTCTGTAATCTCAATGGTATACTACGTTGAAGACCAGACAGTTCCTAGATCTTGATGAAGATGTTTCCCTCCGTCATAGTGTGGACGAGTTCTACAATCTCAACGGTATACTATGTTGAAGACCAGACAGTTTCTAGATCTTGATGTTTTTCCTCCGTCATAGTGTGGACGAGTTCTATAATCTCAACGGTATACTATGTTGAAGACCAGACAGTTCCTAGATCTTGATGAAGATGTTTCCCTCCGTCATAGTGTGGACGAGTTCTATAATCTCAATGGTATACTACGTTGAAGACCAGACAGTTCCTAGATCTTGATGAAGATGTGTCCCTCCGTCATAGTGTGGATGAGTTCTATAATCTCAACGGTATACTACGTTGAAGACCAGACAATTCCTAGATCTTGATGAAGATGTTTTCCTCCGTCATAGTGTGGACGAGTTCTATAATCTCAACGGTATACTACGTTGAAGACCAGACAGTTCCTAGATCTTGATGAAGATGTTTCCCTCCATCATAGTGTGGACGAGTTCTATAATCTCAACGGTATACTATGTTGAAGACTAGATAGTTCCTAGATCTTGATGAAGATGTTTCCCTCCGTCATAGTGTGAACGAATTCTATAATCTCAACGGTATACTACGTTGAAGACCAGACAGTTCCTAGATCTTGATGAAGATGTTTCCCTCCATCATAGTGTGGACGAGTTCTATAATCTCAACGGTATACTACGTTGAAGACCATACAGTTCCTAGATCTTGATGTTTTCCTCCGTCATAGTGTGGACGAGTTCTGTAATCTCAACGGTATACTACGTTGAAGATCAGAAAGTTCCTAGATCTTGATGAAGATGTTTCCCTTCATCATAGTATGGACGAGTTCTACAATCTCAACGGTATACTACGTTGAAGACCAGACAGTTCCTAGATCTTGATGAAGATGTTTCCCTCCGTCATAGTATGGACGAGTTCTACAATCTCAACGATAAACTATGTTGAAGACCAAACAGTTCCTAGATCTTGATGTTTTCCTCCGTCATAGTGTGGACGAGTTCTACAATCTCAACAGTATACTACGTTGAAGACCAGACAGTTCCTATATCTTGATGAAGATGTTTCCCTCTGTCATAGTGTGGACGAGTTCTACAATCTCAACGGTATACTATGTTGAAGACCAGATAGTTCCTAGATCTTGATGTTTTCCTCTGTCATAGTGTGGACGAGTTTTGTAATCTCAACGGTATACTACGTTAAAGACCAGACAATTCCTAGATCTTGATGAAGATGTTTCCCTCCATCATAGTGTGGACGAGTTCTACATTCTTAACGGTATACTACGTTGAAGACCAGACAGTTCCTAGATCTTGATGAAGATGTTTCCCCCCAGTTGAATTATGGACAGGTTCTTAAGACTCAGCCGAGGCATTCTCTCAATTGAGGTACAAGCAAGTTCCTAAATATCAACAAGATCAGGCTTCCCCAGCGGAATCTTCTACAACAACAGGTATGCAAGTTCTCGCTAAGGAATTTCGTTCCTCCGAACATTCACTGTTGCTAATTTCTTTGCTGTTAAACAAATAAATATGTGCAAACAACGATATTCAAATAATGTAAAGTTCATGCTTGTCTCGGAGTTTTGAAAAATGCGTTTTTTAGCAGAAAACTTTTTATAAGACAAATTCAACACAAGATTTAGAGCAAAGTCTTACAGGAGTCAGGATACCTTTTGTAACAGTATGCTTTCGAACTAACCCATGCTTCAATTAGGACTTTTAAAGGGTTGTAACGTGGCTTGGTTCACGGTTTTAAGAAACAAAGGATAAAGGCTCAAAGTATATTTGTACCCACCCGCTCTTCGTGATGTCCTTCAATCCTATACTCAGTTAATTGTGTGTCGCACTCCATTCGTGTTTGGAACAATGTTTTGGTGATGGTTCACACCAGTTGAATTTCATGGGAAGGTCGTCATTTACGCAACATTTTTCATGTTGTTGAGGATTTGTAATGACCTCTTTCTTTTGGATTTGTTATCCCTAATTTTTGCCTGACTGTTCTTATTTTTGAGATTACATTCAGCGGGATGCCCCAGCTTTCTTAAGCTTCCTTCATAGGTTTTGGCTCAGTGGACTTTTCTCTTTTGAGAGATAATGACTGCCTATGAGGTAAGGAACCATCATTATCTTTTGGTTCTAAAGGAATGTTTTTGATTTCCTTTGTTGTATTACGAACTGAGAATTTGCGACTTCAATGCGCATCTTTTGAATTAACTGAGAGACTACCCTGCCCTAGGTTTAAATCAAAGGTTTAGATTTGTGTTTAAAATAGAAAACTCCTACTTCTTTGGCTCGAAGGGGTTGACTAGGGATTATCTTCCTTATAACTCCAGTGTTTAGGGTTTGAAAGAAACGCCTGTACATCATCAACAAGGTCTGTTCAAAAGCATATTGTATGAGATTATGGTATTGTTTCGTCATCCTCCCTCTAAAGGCTTGTAACTTTTATCAAGATTTAAATATCATAGAGAAAGTAGAAAGCATAGTTTAAAAATAGTGAAAACGAATGGATGAATTCAAGACAAACATATGCAATGAATTAGTGAAACAGAGTTTGACATCAACAGATAATTGTTTGAATAACAAAAGAAATTACATCTTGAAAATTCAAATGAAACAAAAGTCTCTTAGTTCGAACTTTGTCATTTCGGATGGAGAACCCTTAGCGGAAGATTTTCATCTCGCCATCCAACATGAATTCCAGCACTCCTTCGTCAATCAAGTCTTGGATCTTGTTTTTCAAAGCCCAACAGTCATCGGTGTCATGTCCAGGACTATGGGAGTGGTATACACAAAATGCGTCGGGGTGATAGCTAGAAGTAAAGGTATTGGGCTTCCTAATAGGATCCTTTAAATCAAGCAGATTGACCTCCAACAAGCATTTCAGTATTAGAGATGATGGTATGTCAGTCTCAGAGAAATGTCTTCCAGACGTATTTTTCTTACGCCGATTACCCCGTTGATGCTGGCGAGGTTGTTGCTGGGTTTGTGACCCTGAAGCAAGTTGGGGAGCCTTCCCCTTGTCTTCTTGTCTCAAAGGAGGTTGAATGATGACTCGATCTTCAACCCTAGATGTTTGCCCCATTTGGTTGTCTCGAAGCAGTTTGTTGACGAGAACCCTGAGCTCCTCTTGTCTTTGAGCCAAGTCTTGAATGAGAGCCATCTGGCCCACCAGCTGTCCCATCATCTAGATCTTCATTGTTTCCAGCTCAATCTGTAGTTCTTCCAATTGATCATTCCTGACACTGCCTGAATTCCCTAGGACTATGCCCCTTGTGAGGAGAGCTTTCACTTCTTCTTGCCCCTGGGACAGGTTCAAGAACATTTCTTGAAGTTAAGCATTTTGATCCTGGATATCTTTGACAGTCCTCTCTAGAGCCATCTCTACTGAAATAAACAGTAGGAGAATAAGGAAACCTGAAAAGGAAAACCTGTTATGATACGATGCATGATATGTGGATGCATGTTTTCAAGGATCTCTCGGGGTAAACACAAGAAAATGTTAGAGGTTGAATTTTGATCAATATCTTTGATTGGAGAACTTTGTATCGGTGGATGTCTTTCCACGAGAATCAAGCTCACCATGTCAAGTGGGTCATAGCCCTTGATTCAAGTTGTTGCACTTGATCTTTGATGGCGTTTGTTTAAAGGAAAATGAAACCCCTTGCCCTTTGGTAGACGTCTGGTTCAACGTGCCCCTGCATTAAAAGACCCTCGAGATCCTTGAAATGGTCATTGAAAATGCTATGGTATGATGTTATGATGTTATGTACATATATGCATAAGTAGGCAAGTGTATATACAAACAATCATATTCACACAAAGAAAACAAGTCCTTAGGTTTAGGCTTGCATGGGGTTTGTAGGTAAGTACCCTCTTGAAGTTAGTTGGCTCAACCTATCCTAAAATAGAAACCGGGTTCTAAGGAGCTAAATATCACTGGATTATTTTCTGTGTTCATTGTTTTGGTTTAGCCACTTAACTGGCGACCAAAATATTCCAAGAAAACAATCCTCAATGAGTGTAGTACCGAGTATCTACCAACTTCGGACTGCACCAAAGTCGGTCATCTCACTACCCCTAAAAAGGCCAAGATGGTCAAGTAAGGTTCTAAGAGTTTGTTAGTGCTTCATGACATTACTCAGCGGCCCCGTATTCTCTTTGATTAACTCAAAGTCTACCGGTACCCACAAATATGTCACACTAACGTAGCTACTGCTTCAACCATGTCGGTATACCCCGCACAGTTCCCTCACAGTTTATTGCTACTTACCTAAAAGGTGTCCCCAAATCCGGGTGTAGGATTTAAAACAAACCCAAACAAGGAACCCAAAAAGTAAAGAAATCAAAGCAATCAAGGTAAGCATGTAAAGGTGATCTAAAACCCTAAGGTAACCCCACTTTTAGATATCCCCAGCAGAGTCGCCAGTTCTGTGATACGGTGGGAGAACTGACTTAGGATTTTGCGTTTGAGTTCGCACTTGTGCAGTTTAGCAAGAGTCACCACCGAATTTTTATTTTATCCAAAGGAAAGGTCAAAAAGCACAGGAAAGACCTTTGAGATGTTTTATTGGGTTCAGGGGGTAGATTATGAAAAGGGAAGGTGCTAGCACCCTTTTCATCCATGGTTATCCATGGGCTCTTAGTTACTTGTTTTAGATTACTTGCCTTTTGATTTTCAATTGTTTGAAATGGTGCTTTGTGTGTGTAGTTTTGAAAATGTTTTGAAAAAGATGTCGTGTCTAGGAAACCTTTGTAATGATTCTTGTTTGAATATATACAAAGGTGTGTGTCTTTTTGAAAAGATAATTCAATGTTTTGAAAGTTGTTTTTGAAGTTGTGTTGTGAACTGTGTTTGAAAAATGGCAAGGATGTTTTGCAAGGTTTTTGATCAAGTAACTAAGAGTTTGTCTACCCTATTTTTACTCAAAGATCGTTCTTATGCTTTTAACCCTTTTAACAGTGTTGTTTCACCATTGTATTTGGTGAACAACCTTGTGTTAGGATGTTAAACGGGACAGACGCGGGTCATCGTATAGACCATGATAAAAATTGTGTCAAGTATCTTTTAGCAATTTTCCGAGGGACTAGATCATTTTTGTATAGGCAATTAAGATAGCGTCATCGAGGGACTATGATCTTTTGTTTTTGTTTTTCCAATAGATACTCAACATGCATATCATGGCCATTTGTTTAGGCAACCAAGTGGAGATACCTTAGGGGTGTTTATGTGCAAGTGTGTTTTATTGCATGCAAGAGTTTATCTTGAATTAGGATTTTCTATTTCATTGATTTTATCTTGCCATACATATCCTAATTACTAGCATTTACGTTTGAAAGCAATAAAATGCGGAAATGTAAAATCCTACGCTATTACAACATTTTGGGGATGGGGATACACATTTGTACATGGGGGTGGTTCAACGAGAAAAATAGATAAGAAAAGAAAATAACAAAGGGAAGATAGAGAGAAAGCGAGAGAGGGCTAGCGCGCTGCTGAGAGGAAGTCAGAAGTTCTGACCCAGGCCTGCTGCCAGATTATCAACCTTTTGGTGAAACTGTATGAGTCAGAACTTCTGACTCTGGCACCTGCAAAACAGAAACCTGTTAGTGGGAAGGTCAGAAGTTCTGACCCCCATGCGCTGCAAGACAAAAGTTTGTTAGTGGGGAAGTCAGAAGTTCTGACCCTGCTGGACATACAATAATTTTCAGAAGTTCTGATATTATTGACAGCAAAACAGGCTTCAGATGTGCTAACGTCAAAGTCAGAACTTGGCTTCTCCCTGTGCTAGCCAGAACATCTGCAATTTTATTATTTTTCCACAAAACAGAAAACATGCTTGGGACAACTTCAGCAAATGTCAAAGTGTTTCAGGAGACAGAACCAACAAGGTCACATGCAGGTTCTACATTGATTCACTTCCTACTTAAACATTATGAGGTATGAAAATCCTCAGAACACAAACAGCAGCAACATGATATTTACATTATGATTCTTGAGCATGCAAAGCTGATGATGCTTAGCAGCATGGTGAAAGTCAGGAGGTGCTTACCTGGCTATTGAAAAAGTCTGTGAGTGAGAGCTAGCTTTAGCTCTGATGGTGTTCTGGACAGGTTCTTTTTAGAATGGGTGGATGGAGAAGATATGTGTATGTATGGTCAGAAACTGTAAGGGTGTTCTTTGATCACAAAGCAAACTGGGTATTAATGAAGTTTGGAGGTAGGAAGTTCAAAGTTTGTGAAAAAAAATACCAGGGATTTTGGACAGAGATTCACAAGGTTTTTCTTTTACTAGAGTTTTCTGTTTCTTCTCTAGCAATTTTTTCTGGATGTT
The DNA here is from genome assembly GCA_948472305.1 of Vicia faba. Classification (NCBI taxonomy): domain Eukaryota; kingdom Viridiplantae; phylum Streptophyta; class Magnoliopsida; order Fabales; family Fabaceae; genus Vicia; species Vicia faba. Next base: position 1,558,065,790 of record OX451739.1, on the reverse strand, counting down.
TTTTCACGTCCCCCTTGTGATGGACAATGGTGTCCTATTTATAGGCAAGACTTTATGGATTTTTGAACGTTAAATGGCGCCCATACTATGCAGGAGAGGTTAACTTGTTTTTGAAGGATGTTCATGAAAAATTGTGATGATGGACAACTTTTCAGCCTAGGCTGGAACAGTAAGCAAGGATTGAGGAGAAGTGACCTCTATAGACCCATGCCTAAACCTGCACAAAGGTGTTTACCAAGCCACACATGGAGAGACCCCTTAGATGAATGTTCAGGAGTGGTTGTGAGCATTAATTAGCATTAAATGGTGATGAGATTTATCAACCTCAAAAATCTTGTAATAGGAGATTTTGCATCATTACCTAAAACCTGAGCCAGCAGTTCTGTTTCACCAAAAAACAACGTAAACCAAGTTCTGACCTTGGCCTCTTGCTGTCTCAGCAAGTTCTGAGAGTTTTCCAGTATACTTCTTTGATCTGCCTTTAAAGACTCTGGACTTAGTGATCCTGCTTCAGTATTTTACCCAATTTGCTGATCCCATTACCTTCTTATCCCATTACGTTCTGAAGGAGTTTCAGGTTTTGTTGCCTTCTTTACATTTCTCCAACAAATTCTGGCCGAACTTTGCGTAACTGTTGAAAGAGCCATGTTCTGACTGAATGTTATATCCTGAGCCAAGTTTACAACTTCTGACCGTTTATGCCCGGAGGTTGGTTCAGAAGTTCTGAAGTGCCATCTTCTTCTTAAACCCCCCTTTTTTAGAGAAAATTCTAAGTATTTAGAATTTAACTTTTCCAAGGCAAAAGTTTTGCCTTTTAAGCTTGCACACAAATATTTTGTTCTTGTAAATTGTTTACTTGGAAAGGAATGGTAATAAAGGGCTTGGCTCTGTTTTAAGAGAAAATCTGAGAATTTAGGATGGATTCCAGAAAGATGAGAGGGAAAATTTTGGGGTACAACAGTGTGCATCCAAACTCTTTCAGGACCTGGGTTCGAATCCCAAGTCCCCCACTTTCTTTGTTATTTTCCTTCTTTAGGTAATCACATGTACGTCCAAGCATGCAGCACACCATACGCCTTCACACATCCAACAGCCAGATGGCCAAAGGCCAGATCTGGTAATCCAGGCTGAGAGTCCACCATGGAGTCAAGTCCAAGTGCGCACACGGAATCCTAAAAGTCAAACCAGGCCAGCGCTTAATGGGCCTCAGCATTGCTATATGCAGCACACAATTCAGGCCCAAACCTCTCTCTCTCTCTCTCTTTTATTTTATTTATTTTGTTTATTAATTGCTTTTATTATTTTTGTTTTTAATTCTAACCAATCATTAAAATTCTTTTTCTTTAAAATAAAATCACACCAAAATATTTTTATTTAATCAAATTCTAACTTTTATTTTTATTAATAAACATTAATTAAATTAATTTAGATTTTAATGTTAGAATAATTTTAACCCTTTTTGCAAATAATTAAAATTAACTAGACTTAATTAGGTTTTACTAATTCAATTAATTTTTACTTTCTTTCTTTAAATAACCAAAAATCCAAAAATAACTTTTTTTTTCCATTTAATTAATTAATTTAATTTAATGTAGTGATTAATTTAGATTTATTTATTTCTTAAAATAAAAAACCACAAAATATTTTCTTTATCAAATTAAATTCTAACTTTTATTTTTGTTAATAAACACTAATTAAATTAATTTAGTTTTTTTTAGAATAACTTTAACTTTTTTTGTAAATAATTAAAATTAAATTAGAATTAATTTAGGTTTTAATTACTAACATTAATTTTGATTTCTTTCTTAAAATACAAAAAAATCCAAAAAAATAACTTTTCTCATTTAATTAATTAATTAATTTAATTCAATTTAGTAACTAACTTAGAATTTATTTCTCTCTTAAATAAAAACAACAAAAAAAATCTTTTCTTTAAATAACAAAGGGTCAAAACCCTACTTGCGCTCGATTTAATTTTCCGCACGCGATCTATTTATTCAATATTGTACTTGTTCCCGGAATGTAATAGATAACTAGGACCATTTAATTATTTTTATCACTTTATTTATTTTTCCGCATTTAAATTTCAAAGGGTTTCTTTTGGCGATGTAAATACCCGACGCCTTGTAATTTAATTCCCGCAATTTATTTTCCGCAAAATATAACTGTTAGATGTTTGATAATAGGTATGCATGACAAGATTGAATGTTTTAACCTAAAATCAACATAGATCACCATTAACATGTACAAAGATAAAAATAATTGAAAACGACACACTCGCACATGCGCACTCTTAGGGTACACCCCACTTGGTTGCCTTCGTACATGGTCATTGAGTATAGGTCGTTTTAGAGGTCGTCCTCTTGTCCAAAGATCATAGTCGCCTTGAAACGGTTGCCTCGGATATTGTTTCCTCAAACAAATGATCTAAGACATTAGGGTTACCGCTAAGGCGTCCTAACATTGCTTTGGTGACCGTAAGTCCCTAAATTCTAATTGACCCTCAAACTCCAACGACGGTGCTACCTACTCATCAATAGTGGGATAGCATTGTCTAAAGGAAATTAGCATAGAACGATTCATTTTTCGAGTAGGTAGATGGTTCTTAGATACTTGCTCTTTCAAAAAACAAAAACTTTTCACACTTACACTTTTCAAACAAAGTTTTCAAAACACTTCATTACGCTCTTGAGGACAGAAGCAAGAGTTAAATCGAAGTTTTCAAACAAACTTTTTCAAACCCACAAGCACAAAGAAAGCAATATTTTGAAAACAATATGAGCAAGTACCTAAGAGACCGTGGATAACCACTGATAGAAAGGGTGCTAACACCTTTCCTTTCTATAATCTACCCCCGAACCCGAGAAATATCTCGAAAAAGGAATTTTTCTATGCTTTGTTCCTTTCCTTGTTGGATAAAATAAAATTTGGTGGCGACTCTTGCTTACCGCGACATTTTGTGAAAACAAACGCAAAACGCAAACCAGCATTCCAAAAATCAGTCAGTTCTTTCCCACCGTATCACACAAGAGGTTTGGGAACAAGAGCTTATTAGGTTTGCAAGACAACATGTTATGGTTTGGTTGGGATGCTAATATCAAACTATGTCAATTCTTCCATGGTCCCAAGGTGAAGTAACAAAGTTGCTGGTATAGAGGGGCTACTTTACATGATTTATGATGGAGGAAAATCAGAAGTAAACAAGGTATGGGCTCAAGACAAATTTGTACCAACAAGCTTGCTTTTCAAGAATAGCAATGGTAACTTTTTTCACCTTAAATAGAAAGTTATTTGGATAATGGCTTGTATCTCTTGGGCAATGGTTCAAGATTTTATGTAAACATTAAATTATGGAGAGATTTGCAAGCAATAAGGCCTGCAACATAAGATTATGCAACATAGCATATAGATTGAATAATGTGTTCTTCAACAAAAAGACTTGTAATTCAAGGATGGATGCCCAACTTCATGCCCTTGAATCTCCTAGATCAAGTATAATAAATTCATGCTCTTGGATGTTTTGGATAGCTTGAAACATCCTCTATAACTTTCATGTTGGCCATTTTGGAAAAATGTTTTGGAACTATGTGAAAAAATGCCAAAAAGTTGGGATAAAATCCTGACCAAAATCTGTTGAAAATTTCTCTAAGTGTTAGATAAAAATGTCATGACTTCATGGGCTTATATCTTCAAATCTAAGCGTTTTTTGGACATAAACCCTCTAATACAAAGTTTTAGAATTCATCAAGACCTACAACTATCATAATGAAAGTTTCCTTCAAATCATTTTGCATCATGGTGAAAAATTGGTATGAAGTTATGAAATAAACATGTATAAAAACACAGAAAAATTTCTAAATCTTGAAAAGTTTGACTTTTCAAATTGACTTTTGACCTTCTTGACTTCTTGATTATTAAGCTTAATATTCTTGAATGTCTTGATGAATTTTGACCTTTGAAATTAAATGTTGACCAGAAAGTCAAAGTTTGACTTTTGGTGTATTAGTTGACTTTTCATCAGTTGACCAAATTTCAACTATCAATCCACTGATCTTGAGAAATGATTTAAGCCATGGAATTGGGTCAACATATTATGTTTGAGTCTTTGAGATTATGCTTTAAGCCATTAGGTCATTTATTAGGTTAAAAAGTCAATGATCAGTCGTTCTTAGTCAAAACCTTAATTTATGGTCTAAGTGTTTCGGAGGTGATTTTGTCTGATCATTTCTTGAGAATCCTTGAGAATTGGAGATCCTTTATGTGGAATGTCTTTAAAAAGAGAGGGAAAATTTTGGGGTACAACATTACCTAATATTCCAATTAAACTTTGCGTTATCTTCACTAAGGTTTAGTTTAAAATCGAAAGATACCTAACTGTATTAACACTCTTTATATCTCATTTTCTAAAATTAGACTTGTCATTATTAGAACAAGTTGGAGATTGTTAGAAATTAATGGACAGTTAATTCCCATGAGTATGTTCAAACATGACAAAGTTAAAGAGGGTAAAAGTGCCCCATAGACAAAATTGGAAATTGCCTTCAAATCTATCTGAAGGAAATTTTAGACAATTTTTGCACTAAACATCCACCATTGGAAGTTGCATTTAAATATGTCTGAAGGAAATCTTTGTCAATTTTTGCACTAAACATCCACTAGTGAAAGTTGTCTTTAAATTTTTCTCAGACTCTGAAATTTGGAATTTCGAATTCAAAATACACAACACTTCATGAAGTAGTGCATTGTGTTATTATAGGTGAATCATTGCAAACATATGCTGAAAAGATGTTGTTTCATCAAGAGTTGCAAACTTATGAAACAACACATGCATGACCTATAAATACATAATTATGAATTCGAAATTCATTCACTCAAAATCTTACATCCTCTTCGATATTCCAGACACTCTTCCTTGCATTTGAGTTCTTCATTAGTCTTGTGCAGACTCGATTCAAAGGCTGAATTATCTTGGGTATTATTGTGTTCTAACTCTAAGACAATAAAGAAAGTGCTTGAAATACTTATAAAAAAAGTGATTTCGTTCATGATTTAGTCTCAAACCATTTAACTTGAATTAATTTTATCATAATAATAATACTAGACCTTACTCCAAAGGTGCATTTGTTGGGATTCAGCCTTAGCTTGTATTTCTTCAACCTCTCAAACAACTTATGAAGATGATCAAGGTGTTGTTCCTCAGCTTGTGACCTTGTAATCATATCATCAACGTACACTTCTATCTCATGATGGATCATATCATGAAATAAAGCTACCATAACTTGTTGATAGGCTGCCCCTGCATTATACAAACCGAAAGGCATGACCTTATAGTAGAAAGTTCCCCATTGTGTGACAAAGGTGGTCTTCTCCATGTCCTCGGGAGCCATTTTAATTTGATTTTAGCCAGAGAAACCATCCATGAAGGAGAAGACTTTGTGTTGAGCAGTATATCGACCAAGACATCGATATATGGTAGTGGGAAATCATCCTTAGGGCTTAGCCTATTCAAATCTCTATAGTCCACGCACATACGGACCTTTCCATATTTCTTCGGCACGGGGACCACATTTTCCACCCATTGGGGATATAAGGTCACTGCTAAAAAACCTGCATTGAATTGCTTCATTACCTTAGCTTTTATTTTCTCAGACATGTCTGGCCTCATACGACGAACCTTTTGCTTGACTGGAGGACAATCCCCTTTCGTTGGTAGACGATGAACCACAATGTCAGTATCAAGCCCTGACATATCTTCATATGACCAAGCAAACACCTCAACATAGTCGTGCAACATCTGGACCAATATGCTTTTGGCACCGTCTTCCAAGTTGGCGCCAATCTTGACCTCTTTCTTGTCTTCCTCAGTATCTAAATTGATCACCTCAACTGGTTCCTCATGCGGTTGAATGGCCTTTTCCTCTTACATCAGAAGTCTGGCTAATTCCCTAGGTATTTTACAATCTTCTTCGGCTTGGTGGATGTTCAAAGTCATAGATGGAAATAGCAGAGTCGTTGTCAATGAGACCCAGAGTGGATGAGGATCTACAAATGTGTGTGTGTATGTGCATGTAAGATACATCTCTATTTTGAAAATACAATAAAGTGAAAGAAAGATAATGAGCACAAAATTTTGAATGCCAAATAGTCCAATGTTTTTCATTAAATGATCATATGGCATATGAAAATGAACAAACCCTTAACAAATGGACCATGGTGCCCTGGGTATGGCACATGGCTTAAAGTCATTGTTTCAATAAAGTTACAGACGGAGTTCTTAAATTGATAAAATAGTAAATGGTAATTACTCCTTGTTGAAGGAGATGGGAATGAAATCTTTGGCACGCTAGTTGTTGAGTCCTTCCTCGGCAGTTGGGTAGGTCCAATCATCAAAATCACAGTCGTTGTCAGAGTCTTCAAGAGCATTCACTTCATGATTACTGATGTGAAGAGGTGGTTTTCCTATGCGAGCATGTATGACTTCCTTTTAAGCTTTGGCAATGAAACCCAAACCAATTTTGTCTGATTTGAAAGGGATGTCAGGGAGTTCCCTCCAAATGGTACAACCTCCATCTTCAATCACAGCATGAGAGTCTTTGAGGGAATCCATCCTTGGCACATCTTTAACAACTTTTGAAACATCAGGAGCAGCCTTGGCAGCAATAACCATGGGAGGGACCACTTCTAAGGCTTGACAAGGAGTTTCTATGAACTCTCCATCCATCTCAACATATTTGAACGAATTTAGATGGCTAACCATAAATTCCTCTTCACCACACACGGTAACAATCTTTCCTTTGACTGAATATTTCAATTTTTGATGAAGTGTAGAAGTCACTGCTCCTGCCTCGTGTATCCAAGGGCGTCCAAGTAGGCAAGAGTAGGCAGGACAAATGTCCATCACACAAAAATTCAAGTTGAAAGTTTGAGAACCAACTTTGATGGGGAGGTCAACCTCTCTATGTACCATCCTCTTTGATCCATTGAAAGCCCTTACTACTGTGTCACTTGGCTTCAACACCAACCTTCACAATCCAACCGATCTTGGGCACCCTTGGGTAATACATTTAGAGAGGACCCATTATCCACCAATACATGGGCTAGAGTGGTTCCTTTGCATTCAATAGATACATGCAAAGTCTTGTTGTGATTTCTGCCGGCTGGAGTTAAATCAGTATCCGAGAATCCCAATCCATTATCGGTAGTCAAACTTGCTACACAATTTTCAAACTGATCGGCTGTAGTCTCTTGAGGAACATGAGCTTTCTTCAGAAATTTTATCAAGGCTTAAGCATGCGCATAAGAACAAAGTAATAAAGATAACATAGAAATCTTTGAGGGGGTTTTCCCCAACTGCTCTACTATCTTATAATAACTCTTCCTTATGATCTTTAAAATCTCCTCCATCTCTTGGGTGGAGGGTTCCTCAGTTGTAATGTCTTTGGCAGGTGCCTCCATCCTGGAAGGTTCAATCATCTTTTCTTTACCCCTAGCATCATCACTAGGTTTGTCAACAGTAATTTGGACAGGTGTACTCGTGGTGGTAGGAGGTGAAATGTTATGTGAGAAGATTCTCCCTGTCCTTGTCACCTTGCTAGATCCAGTAATGTTGGTAATGTCATCAGTCTTGTCTTTGTCAATCCAGGAGTTTTGTTTAATGCCATGGTAGTATACTTCAGCGCCATAATTCCACAGTACCGCTTTATCAGAAGAATAAGGAAATGGCCCCGGAGTGGTAATTATCAATGGGGTTATCCTTGGTTCGTTGGAAATCCTAATAGGACCTTTTGAAGATATCCTAATAGGTTTGTTGGAGATAGTGATGATGGATATGTCTTTAACTTCTTGCGGTATGAGTTCAGTCAAGCTTTTTATGGATGGACTTCTTTCAAACAGGATCTCATGGCTATCTATTAGGTGTTGGACACCCTTTTTCAGCCATTCGCATCCATAAAAAAATTTGGCACAACATCAACAGTCTCTAAGACATCCAGGGAAAACCCGAGTTCTCAACAAATTTTCTCTAACAATAGTCAGTGGAGTAGTCAAGTCTTTAACAGAGGAAACAAAAGCATTGTCTTCAATAGTGTTGACACCTTTGCCATGATTTGGCATTGGTGGAGTGATTACATTCGGAGTATAGTTGGATCAAACTTAATGGTCTTGTTGTTGATGAGGTCTTGAATTTTGAATTTCAAAGCCCAACACTGATCAATGTCATGTTCAGGGCTATTGGAGTGATAAGCTCATTTGGCATTCAGGTTATACTTTGGAGATGAAACATTGGGATTTGAAGGGGGATCACGCAATGTTACCAAATTAGCCTTCAACAGGTGTTGTGGGGCTTGAGATAGTGACATGTTGATCCTTGTAAATTTTCTTCTTGGAATATCAAGTCTTTGGTAGCCGGCTTATTGTTATGGTCTTTGAGTAGAGGTTGGATTGGAGATTAGAACTGCATTTACGGATTGACAATGGTCCTTCTTGATATGGCCCCTTGACCCATACACGACATTAGTTTCTTTTTTACCGGTAAAAGGTTTCTTTATAATATTTGATGTAGAGTCAGAGGTCATGGGAATCTTCGCACTTTTGATACCGCTCTCGACCCTTTCACCAGTCAAGACTAACTCAGTGAAACCAGATGATGAGCTCTCAATTAACAAGTTGAAAAATGGTCCAGTCAATATTCCCATGAACATATCTACCAACTCCCTATCAGTCAATGGTGGCTGCACCCTACCTGCCAGGTCTCTCCATTTTTATGCATATTCTTTGAAACCTCCATTGGAACCTATGGTTATTCCTTGTAACTACACTCTAGTTGGAGTCAGATCGGCATTGTACTGATATTGACGACAGAAAGCGGTGGCCAAGTCCTCCCAGGTATGGATGTTGGAACCTTCTAACTGGTAAAACCACTCCAATTGAGTCCCAGACAAGTTCTCTTGAAAGAAGTGCACCCATAACTTCTTATCGGTGGTATACGGTTGAATTTTATGGACGTAAGATCTTAAGTGAAGCTTCGGGCACGAAACACTGTCGTACTTAGCAAAGAGTGGGATCTTTAATTTATGGGGAATAACTACCCCAAGCACCAAACCCAGATCACCAAAATCCAAGCCAGGCACGGCTTGAATTTCCACAGCCTTCAACCTATCTTCCAGTTGCTTATACTTGTCCTCAGCGGGTGGATATTGCTCGTCAAAATAGTCCTCATCCTCAGAGACTGGATTGTTGCCACCCCCAGCGCGGGTGCTCCTTGCATCTTCATCCTGATTCTCATCCTCCTCTGAGGAGTATTCTACCACTTGAACTTGTCAAACGAGGCCCTTGAATCTTTTCCCTATGTTGATCAAAGCCTTCTTCTTGGTCTTTTTCTTTGCAACCAAAAGTGTCACCAGCTCTTGCTTCCCTTTGGCCAAGTTGAGCAATGTTTCTTGAAATTGAGAATTTTGTGTCTGCAAGTCCTTCACAGTCTGCTCGAGATCCATCTTACTGAAATAAATAGTAGAAATATGAGGAAACCTGTGTTGTGAAACCTGCTTATGTTATGATGCATGTAATGCGAATCCAAATGTTTTCAAGGACCTTTAAGATTTAAATTTGTTTAAACAAAGAAGGAACAAACATTAATTGTATTAATAGTTCAAATGGTTACAAAAAACATGCCTCTTGGGCTTACAATGGAAGAAGCAAAAATAATACAAAATAAACTCCTAAAACACAATGGTTTCAAGATTCCCATGAGCGCATTGTAACGCGGTGGGAGAACTGACTTGGTTATTTTGTGTTTTATCGCAAATGTTGCGGTCAGCAAGAGTCGCCAATGGCTTTTCTTTTATCCAAAAGGAAAGGCTGAAAAGAATAGGAAAGACCTTTGAGATTATTTCTTGAGTTCGGGGGTAGATTATGAAAAGGGAAGGTATTAGCACCCTTTTCATCCACGATTTTCCATGGGCTCTTAGTTACTTGCTAGATCACTTGCTTTTGTTTGAAAATATGCTTTGTGTGGTTTTTGAAAGTATTTTGTAAAGATGCCATTGTTTAGGCAAACTTTGTAATAATTCTCGTTCGTAAGAATGTATACAAAGTGTTTGATCTTTTGAAAATGTTTTCAAGTTTGAAAGATGTTTTTGAAAGTGTTGGTGTTTGTTTTGAAAATAGCAAGGATGTTTTTGTTTTGAAATTGAGAAAGTAACTAGGAACATTCTACCTACTCAAAAGTCTTTCATGTTCATTTCCTTTTTTCTTTGACATTGTTATCTTACCATTTATTTGGTAAGTAACCCTATCCTTGAATGTAAAAGGGACGGGCGTGGGTCATCATATAACCATGATTAGCAATGTTGCAAGGTATCTTAGTATTTTCTTTAGGGACTAAGATCATTTTGAAAGGCAACATGGATAGCGTCATCGAGGGACTATGATCTTGTATTTTTGCTTGTTTTTGCTAAGATACCTTACATGCGTATTATGACCATTTTGTAAGGCAACCAAGTGGATTTACCCTAAGGGTGTAAGTGTGCAAGTGTATTAATTTACATGCTTGATTTGTCTTTGATTAGGATTTTCTATTTGTTGGTTTTAATCTTTCTATACAAAACCCTAATTACTAGCATTTGTATATAAAGCATTTAAATTGCGGAAATTAAAATTACTACGCTATTACATCATTTAAGGGAGGGGTGTACAAATTACAAATGGGGAATTGCAAGAAATTAAACCTAAATAATTATTACAACCATATTGAATTTTGAATAAATGTACAAAATAAAGATAAAATGCAAGAATATAAAATGTAAGAAGAAATGTGATTTTTGTTTGGTTTTTCATGAAAAGGGTTTTTTGACCTAATTAATTAAAATAAAATAATTAACTAAAAAATAAGAAAATTAATATTAAGTTAGTAAAATAAATTAATTTAAAGAAAACAAGTTTTTTAGGGTTTTGGTGAATTTAATTAAATTAGTCGATAAAAATAGTTAAATAAAAATCCTAAATTCTAAATTGATTTTAATTTACAAAATAATATAATAATAATTAAAATTTATCATCTAAGTATTTTAAAAAAAGGAAATTAATTTATTAAAGAAAATGTTTTTGTTATTTTATTTTTATGAAAAAATAAACTAAATAAATAGAAATAATAATATAAATATTTTTTGGATTTTTTTATTAATGAAAATAATAATAATAATATTAATAATAATAATAAAAGATGAAATAAAAATAAAATAAAAATAATAAATTCAGGGAGGTTAAAATTGAATTTGGAGGTTTGTTAGCAAAATATTTTTTGAATCTGGCCCAAAATGAAGTTTTTGTTTGGAAATCAGAAGAAAAAAAAAGGTATATGGGCTGCGTGGCATGAGCAAACAGGGGGGCTAGGTTGAGAAAAAAGTGCAAAGCCCAGGAGGGGAAGGCCCATGCGCGCTGGAAGGATAAAAAAATGTAAGAAAATGAGAGAAAAAGCAAAAGGCAACACGCTGAGGTTTGAACCCATGACCTCTTGATTACCAACGTGATGCCTTACCACTAGGGTGGCTATACATCCGTTAATATAACTGAGATGATAAATATATAATACAAAACAAGTTCTGAATACACTTCATCTTCAACCTCCAGCCAGACCACCTGTATCTCATTCATTTCTCAACAAAAATGGAAAATGTAAACATGAAAGTTGTTCCATTTTTCCATACGAATCCAACCATATAAATATCATGAACTATAAATCAAAGATGAATGAGAATTTTTGAAAGTACCAAATTCTGACCTAATTATTTTCAGAGATTCAATCCTAAAATTCTCCTAGCTCAATCAATATAAATAAAATCTATGGACTTGTACAGCTTCAGGGCAATGATGTCTACATTTTATCTTCACAAATGCAAGCCTAACAATGCCTAAGTAATGAGATAAAAGTTTAAGAAAAATACTTAAAAATTGGAAATTGTGAAATGCAAATGAGCTTGATTCAAGGTGCTGCAATGATCAGGTTAGCTTCCTCAAGTTCCCAGGAAGCTAATGCAATGGTTAGCTTGAGTTGAGAGTGGCTGAAATGGCTTGGAGAAGTCAATGTGTAGACTCTATTTTTTGGTTATGGAGGTTATGGAAAATGGTGTTACAATTTTGGAATAAGGATGATGATGAGTTGTATTTGATGTAAGAAAGCTTTAGGAACTAAAAGGCCAAAGAACGCACGAGTGAAATATGAGTTTGGTGTTCAAGGTCAGAAATTATGCAACAATGGAGTTTTTGGGCAATTTCTGATTTGAGAGAGTTTTGGTGTGTTTAGGGTGCTTCAGCTCGTGTTCTAGCTCATAAATAGCGCCTCTATTTATAAGCAATAAGTTTGGAAGCTTGTTGTTGATCAGAATTCAAAATCACAAGTTAAGCATAACATGTGATTTTTGAGAAATCCAAGTTTGAAAGCTTTGTGTACTTGCTAAGATAGAGTGGTTATGCTTTAAACACACTTGCTTCTGACTTTGTAGATGGAGTATGATCAGAGGTAACAAGTTAGAGGCTCAAGAATTGACTTTGTACATAAAGCTTGCTTTTCCAAAATAGAAGTGTTCACTTTGTGCCATTAATGGAAATGTGAATTGGATAAAGCTTAAACCACTTGGATTAAAGCTCAAAAGTTTGTGTAATCCATTAATGATGGATATATACACAAGTTAGAAGGCCTGCAAAGCAAGATTATGCAGCCTAACATTGAAATTGCATTTTTGTTCATCATGAAAATGACCTATAATTTTAGTTTGAAACCCTAACTTCCTCTCTTCGATTCTCCTTGCTCAAGAATGATCTCAAGGAGTTATTGGACATTTTAAAAATCTTGTAATGTGATCTACAACCCCTCTTTGAATCACTTTTGAAAATTCCCCTTGGAACTATATGAAAAATTTCCATGAAGTTAGGTCAAAATCCTACCTAAACTAGGGCAAAATTTTCACTGTGTTTAGTTTCAAGATCATGACTTCATGGATTAATAACTTGAGATCCAAGCATTTCTAGGAGAAGTTGTGTAAAGCAATGTTGTAGATCTCATGGAGTTTTACAACTTTCATGTTGAAAGTTTCTTTTGAATCATCTTGCATCATGGTGAAAAATTGGCTCAAAGTTGTGAAAAACATGAAGTTTTCAACACTTAGAAAAATTTCTAAGTTTGGAAACTTTGACTTTTCAAAATGAAATCTTGACTTTTTGATTTCTTGATGAACAAGTTTCGTATTTTGACATTTTTTTTGATGAATTGTGATCTTTGACACTTGATTTTGACCAAAAAGTCAAAGTTTGACTTTTCAGTGTATAGTTGACTTTTGATTAGTTGACTGAAAATCGACTATCAATCCAATTGATCTTGAGCAATGTTTTGAGTCATGCCATTAGGTCAAAATTATGCAATTGAACTCTTGAGATCATTCCTCAAACCAATTAACCATTTTCTAGGTCAAAAATCAAAATTTTCCCTTTCCCAGTCAAAACCCTAATTTTGACCATTTTACCCTTTTGACGATCTTATCAAATTTCTTGAGGAATTGTGGTCCAAACTTGATAAAATGATACATATGAGTTTATAATGTTGATATGGATAAAAAATTATGAAGTTTTACTGTAAATTGGCCATAGTTGACTTTTCCCCCAATCTAGTTGATTTTAGGTCAACTGCTCAATTGACTGACCAAAAATGTGATCCAAGACTTGAAACTTGACATGAGCAATATTGGGGGTCCATAATGGTCCATGAAAGTCATATGAGACATTAAAAGTTCAAATATCCTTGTGCAATCTCAAACCCTAATTTCAGTCATCAGTGTTTAAGGAGGTGTCTTGAGCTTATCAACCTTAGTGCAGTCTTGAACTAAAGGAGATATTGTGAGAAAATATTTGATAAATGAGAGGGAAATTTTGGGGTACAACACGCATCCTCTTCGGTGCAATGTAGGCATTCAAACTCTGCTCTTCATGAAGTTGTCTCGTGAGCTCCAAAACCTTCTTCTCGCTTGCGTAGAATTGAGTTTCAAAGGCGTCTCACTCTCCTTTGAGTTGAATCCCTGATCTTTGCAACTCCTCAAGAGTAGTTGGAATGTCAGAATGTATAATGGTGTAGGGAATATCTCCTTCAAAAATAGGCTCCACAATGATAGGTAAGATGGCATGATATGGCATTATGAGGCTTTGAGTGCGAGCTCGCACCCACTTGAGATAAGGCTCCAACAGAATAGAGTTCTAATGCCCCAACGTCTTGCTATCAACTTTTTTCACCATGCCCCAAGCTCGTACAAAATTTTTACGGTAACCTTGGACATCGTTCTCATAGTCAAATACAATTCCTTGGACAAGTGTGTCATGAGGGTCATCCCTCCGAGCATACCCAAACTGTCATAGAGCTAAGCAGGGATTATAAGTGATACCTCCCCTAATACCAAGGAGAGGGACATTAGGCAATTCCCCGCAATGGTTAATAATGACAACATCCTCCAAATATCAAGAACACCAATGAATATCTGAATGCGAGAGTGACATCAACCTACTAAACCATCTCATGCCTTGCTCATTCTTCAAAATAGATCGAGGAAGGTGCAAAATAAACCACCTAGCCAACAAATGAGTGCAACACATAAGAATTCCCCTTCTCTTCATGGTGCGAGGGTGAAGAGAGTGCAAAATGTCCCCAAGTAAGGTAGGCACCAGATTACGAGATAGAAAAACTTTGACCGCATTCATATCTATGAGTTGGTCCGGGTTAGGAAATAGTACCATCCCATGGATTAGAAGAGTCAAAACCGCTTCAAAATCTTGAAAATCTAGAGCATCCTAAAATTGTTGAGCCTTTTCAAACAAAAACTTGGCTAGAAAACCTTTAACACCACTTCTTGGTTCCCAATTTGCCACAATGTTAGACCGTTTCAAATTTAAAGCTCGAGCAATATCCTTAATTCTTGGGTCTTTCTCAATACCGGTGAAGAGTAATTGGTCAAGAATAGGCACTCCCAAAAGTTGAGAAAACTCCTCCATGGTGGGAACCAATTGGTAATTAGGAAATGTAAAGCAATGGTGTAAAGGGTCAAAGAATCGAAAGAGCACTTTCTTCATGTCTTCATCAAGGCTTGAGGTCACCATATTGAGAAGTCGACCATGTCTTTTGGTAAATGGAGAATTCTCAGGAACCCTTGATGCTAACTCTTTGAGTTGAGGAGGCACTCTTACGAGGTTGATTTGGATAGTATTCCTACGAGTGGAAGCCATGTCCTACAAAACGACACAAAGATAAATCCCAAAAGTCCTTGAAATGGTTAGTGCAAAATGCCATGGCATGATGTCATGATGTTATGTATAAGTAAACATATACACACAAAGCAAACAAGTCTTTAGGTTCAGGCTTGCATGAGGTTCATAGGTAAGTACCCTTTTGAAGCTTAGTTGGTTCAACCTGTCCTAGAAAGTAATCGGGTTCTAGGGAATCTCAATATCATTGATCTTTCTTCATTGGCATTATTTCAGCACAAGCCTCTTTATTCGTGACCGAAACATCCCGAAGTCCGATCTCAATGAGGGAAGCATCGAGTATCAACCAACTTCGGACTGCACCAAAGTCGACTATCTCACTACTTCGTAATGGCCAAGTTGTTCAATTAAAGGTTCTACGGTCAGTTAGTGCTTCATGACACCACACAGCGGCCCCGTATTCTCCTTGATTGGACTCAAGGGATACCGGTACCAACAAATGTGTCACACTAACGTAGCCATCACTTCAACCATGTCGGTATACCCCACACAGTCCCCACGATCTATTGCTACTTACCTAATAATGTTCCCTGATCTAGGTAGAGGATCAATACAAAACCCAAACAAGGACCCAAAATATAAAGCAAATAAGTAAAACAATGAAAGAATTTAAAGGTGATCTAGTCTCTAAGGTAACCCCACTTTTAAGCATTTCTCCAGCAGAGTCGCCAGTTCTGTAATACGATGGGAGAACTTACTTGGGTGTTTTGCATTTGATCGCAATTGTTGCGGATAGTAAGAGTCGCCACCGAATTTTCTTTTATCCAATAAAGGAAAGGGTGAAAAGAATAGGAAAGACCTTTTGAGATATTTTCTTGAGTTCGAGGGGTAGGTTATGAAAAGGGAAGGTGTTAGCACCATTTTCATTCGTAGTTATCTACGGGCTCTTAGTTTCTAGCTCACTTTGAAATTCTTTGTTTGAAATGTGCTTGTGATGGGTTTTGAAAGTACTTTTGAAAAGTGCCTTCGTTTAGGCGAACTTTGTAATGATTCTCGTATCTATAAGAATGCATACAAAGTGTTGAATTTTGAAAATATTTCATTTGAAAGTGTTGGTATGTTTGAAAAATGTTTTGAAAATGGTTGTGAGCAAGCAACTATGAACGTTATACCTACTCAAAAAGTCTTAGTTATTTTCCTTCTCTTGTAGATATTGCTATCTTACCATTGATTGGTGAGAAACCCTATCATTGTTGGATGTGAAGGGACAGGCATGTGTCATCGTATATCCATATAATGCAATGTTGTAGGATACCTTACAAATTTGTAAAGGTCTAAGATCATTTACCGAAGGCAACATTGAAGGGTCATCGAGGGACTACGATCTTGTTTTTGATTGTTTTTGCTAAAGTATCCCACATGCGAGACATGACTATTTTTCTCAAGGCAACAAGTGAGGTTAACCCTAGAGGTGCAAGTGTGAAAAGCATTTTGATTTCATAGATTGTTCTTGAATTAGGGTTTGCTACTTGTTGATTTTATGTCTTGCCATATACACACTAATTACTAGCATTTATATTTAAAGCGATAAATTGCAGAAATGTAAAACTCTATGCTATTACATCATTTAGGGGACGGGGGCACAAATTATAAATGGGGGATGAAAGCAATTAAAACCTAATTACTATTACTACTAAATTGAATAAAAAGTCTCAAAGTCAAGATTCTTGGTGTATAGACTGACACAGGAACCCGTGTCAGGACCACGTAATAATCCATGCATGTCTTTTTTTGTCCCAATTGAGCTGACACGGGCACCCGTCTCAGAACACTATCCTGCCATTTTGTCAAGCTTTTAATCCTAGTAAGATTGACACGGGCCGTGTCCTATGACACGGGCACCCGTGTCAAGACCCTTGTTGTACCCCAAAATTTCCCCTCTCATGTTTTCTAAGATTTTTTATTATATGGGTGGTCACAAACACTTGATTAAAGAAAAATAAAATTTTTGAAGATAAACAAGGTGTCTTCGATTGGATTTGAGACATGGTGTTTTCGGTTATCCCCTGAGAAATTTGTTTTTTCGATTGTCATCTGGACAAGGAGATTTGATTGGGCATCTAAAACCCTTCGATCAGGCTTTGGTCTGTAAGTCTTCGATTGGGCGTTGGGCCTCCTTCGTTCAAGATAAGTTCACAAAGTTTTCGATTGGGTGCTGGGCTTCCTTCGATCAAGTTAAGTTCACAAGGCTTTGACTGCGCAAGGCAAGAACCCTCTACAAGTTTGTTTCGATTCACAAGGGCAGAGGCTTCCTCTGTGCTTGCTTTTAATGCACAAGGCAAAAGGCCCCTTTCAACTGGCCTTCGATTCACAGAGAAATGACCTTCTTATGCTAACACCCACAAGGCATTGGCTTCCTTTGTGCTAGCTTCAACTGGGAAATAGTTCCCTTCGAAACTGCTTGCGTCAACTCTATCTCTGAACCTTACAGCATATGATTGCCACATTATGAGCCCACATTGGTGAACCATTCGAAGAATGCACGAGGAATACATGCGCGCTATTCGAAAGATACACAAAAGGGTTATTCGAAGGATGAACATGTGTTCCATTCGAAGGAAGGACATATGTTCCATTCGAAGGAAGTAACAAAAGGTCTATTCGAAGAAGCATTCAGAATGTCCATTCGAAGGTGTGATGCAGTGGGAGAACTGACTTGAGGTTTTTGCGTTTTATCGCAAATGTTGCGGTTAGCAAGAGTCGCCACCGACTTTTATTTTATCCAAAAGGAAAGGTGAAAAAGCACAGGAAAGAACTTTGAGATTGTTTCTTGAGTTCGGGGGATATATTATGAAAAGGGAAGGTATTATCACCCTTTTCATCCATGGTTTTTCATGGGCTCTTAATTACTTGCTTAGATCACTTGCTTTTGTTTGTTTGAAATTGTATTTGGTGTGGTTTTGAAAGTATTTTGTAAAAGAGGCCATTCGTTTAGGCAATCTTTGTAATGATTCTCCTTCGTAAGAATGTATACAAAGATGTTTGTCTTTTTTTGAAAATATTTTCAATAATCATAAGATGTTTTGAAATGTGTGTGTGTTTGTTTTGGAAATAGCAAGGATTTTGTTTGAAATGGAGCAAGTAACTAGAAACTATCTACCTACTCAAATGTCTTTCCTATGTATTTTCTATTCCTTTGACATTGTTGTCTTACCATTGATTTATTAAGCAACCCTATCTTTGGATGTAAAGGGGACAGGCGTGGGTCATCGTATAGCCATGATTAGCAATGTTTGCAAAGTATCTTAGCATTTTGAGGGACCAAGATCATTTTGTAAGGCAACTTTTGAATAACGTCATTGATGGGCTATGATCTTATATTTGTTTTGTTTTGCCAAGATACTTCGCATGCGTAACATGGCCATTTTTGTTTTAGGAAACCAAGTGGGGAAACCCTAAGGGTGCTTGTGTGCAAGTGTATTATTTTCATGCTTTTGATTTTGTCTTGTATTTAGGGTTTTTTATTTTGCGTTGTTTTGTTCTTGTCATGTAAACCCTAATTACTAATCATGGCATATAAAGCGATAAATTGCGTAATGTAAATATACTAAGCTATTACAACAATTTTATGGGAGGGGGGAATACAAGTTTGAATGGGGATTTGCATAAATATAAAGCTAAATACATTATTACAACCAAATCGAATTTGTACGAAATAGAATAAATACAATACAATATTTAAAATGTAATGCAATGTAATGTACATGTAAAGAGATTTTTGTGTCTTATTTTTATGTAAAGGAATATTTAATCTAAACCTAAAAATATAAGGAAAAGATTGAATTTTTTTGAAAGGGGTTTAACCCTAATTTTATTTAAAAGAAAATGAAGTTTTTATATGTATTATTTTGTGCATTTTTTTGTGTGAAGATAATAAATAATATTGTATATAAATATTAAAATTAAATATATGCAAAAATAAGTATTTGTAAGTATGAAATATAAAATAAATTAAACTAAATATTTTTAATTTTTTTTTACAAGTTTAATAAGAAAATGAATTATATCCTATCAAAATAAGATATATTTTTATGTGAGAACTAATAAAAAAATAAAATAAAAGTATAACATAATTAAATTATTTTTTAGGATTTTTAATCATTAAAGAAAATAATTAAAAATATTAAATATGGAAGTAAAACAATAAATAAATAAAAAATGAAATAAGTTGGCAGGGGATAAGATGGCAGATTAGTAGTGATGATGAGCAAAAACATTGGCCCATGAAGCTAGGCCCAATCCTGCAAAAAATGTCAAAAAACTGAAAAGGAAAAAAAATGCAAAAATGCAAAAGTAGCGCGCAGGTTCGAACCCAGGACATGGGTCTCACCAGCGCGCTGCTTTACCATTGGGGTGGCCATACATCCATTATCCTTATTGAAACAAAAATAACATATTACAAAATACGCCCTTGCCCTGTTTCATCTTCTTCCTCAAGCCTTGGCCGGATCCCCTGTAACTTCCTCATACTTCCATGAAAATAAAAACTTATAACATGAAAAATGTAGCATTTGAACTCACGAATCCAACCATATAAGTTATGTAATCTAACTATCTAAGATCAAAGAGAATTTTAAAATCCCTAAATTATAACCTAATATTTTCAAAGATTTCAACTTCCAAATTCTCTTAGCACAAGTAAAATCAATGCAAGATAATGATATGTATAACTTCATTATGATGAGGACTACATCTTTTATTCACAGATCATGGCCTAAGGTTGCCTGTACAAGGAGATAGAGTTTGAAATTTTACCTTATTTAGTTGGAATCGTGAAATGAACTGTGGTGAGTTTGAGGGAGGCCTGATGCTTGCTTGAGCTTCCTTGAGCTTCCATGAATCTATTCCAACCCTTGCCGTGCTCTGAAAGTGGCTAGAACTCCCTGACCAAGTCCAACTGCAAGCTTCAAAGTCAACAATGGAAGATGGTCGAAAAGAGAATACAAAACAGGGATGATGGTTTGGATGGGTTTGATATCAAGTATGTAAGGTATTGGAATGATCTAAACACAAAACGCACGAGCCAAATGAAAGTTGGATGTGTTTGTGCAGAAACTATATGTTTTGGACAGTTTTTTTGGTGTTTTGCTTGCTGAGAGTGTTTCAGGCCTTTGCTTCATGTCCTATGTGTTGCATAATATTGGTATATTAGTATTGAAATGGTTTTAGGTCAGCTCTCTATCAGATGTGCAAATGCTAGCCTTTTTGCCAACTTTCTTGTACTTGAAGCAAAGTGACAAGACCAAAGCTTCACATGCTTGTACCAGCTTGCTTAGGGTTGGTATGAGTTTGTACAACTTACTTGATACCTGTGTGTTTTATATGCATCAAGGGGACATGTTCAAAGCTCAAAATTGTAAAGTTTGCAAAAGTGGTTCTTTTTCAAAATGGCAATGGAACCTTTTTGCCATAAATGGAATTACAAGTTGGATAAAGGTTCAAAAGCATGGATCAAGGCTTTGTCAACTGAGTAAGAATTTAATTAAGGAGTTTGGTACAACTTTAGGACCTGTACAACATGAATTAGCCAGCATAGCATTGATTTGCAACTTGGTTCTTCATGAAATGGCTTGAACAAAAAGTGAGAAAATGCCAACTTCCTCTCTTCGATTCTCCCTACTCAAAAATGATCTTGGAGAGTTCTTGGACATTTTGTAAAGCTTGCAATGTTTTATATAATTCATCTTTGAAATGAATTTTGAGATACCTCTTGGAACTAGGTGAAAAATTGCCATGAAGTTGGGTCCAAAACCTGCCTGAATTAGGGAAAAATTTCACTAAGTTAACAAGTTCATGACCATGTATTCACAAATTTATATCTTGAGATCAAAGAATCTTTAGGGAAAAGTTTTTAAAGCAAAGTTGTATATTTCATGGAGGTCTACAACTTTCATGTTGGAAACTTTCCTTGAATCATCATGCATCATGGTGTAAAAGTGGCCTAAAGTTGAGAAAAAATAAGAAATTTTTTATACTTAAAAAATTTCTAATTTATGAAAAATTTCAAATTCAAACCCTAATTTCAAATTTGGATTTCTTGATAAACAAGCTTCATTTTTTGACATGTCTTGATGAATTATGACCCTTGGCACTTGATTTTGACCAAAAAGTCAAAGTTTGACTTTTCAGTGTACAGTTGACTTTTGATCAGTTGACTGCAAATTTCATCTGTCAATCCAATGAATTTGAGATGTTTTGAGCCATGTAATTAAGTCAAGATGATTCCATTGAATCCTTGAAATTATGCTTGAACTCAATTGGTCATTTTCTAGGTTAAAAATCATAAATTGCCTTTCCTCAGTCAAAACCCTAATTTTGACCATTTTGCCCTTTTGATGATTTGATCAAATTTCTTGAGGAATTGTGATCCAAACTTGATCAAATGATACATGTGAGTTTAAAATGTTGATGTTGATAAAAAATTATGAAGTTTGACTGTAAATTGGCCATGGTTGACTTTTTCCCCAATACAACTGATTTTTAGGTCAATTGTCCAATTGACTGATCAAAAATGTGGTTCAAGGCTTGAAACTTGTCATGAGCAATCTTAGGGATCCATAATGATGTTTTAAAGTCACATGAAGCATTGATAGTCCAAAAATCCTTGTGCAAACTCAAACCCTAATTTTGGGTTGTCAGTGCAAGAAGATATGCCTTGAGCTGACCAAACCCTAATCCAGTCTTGAGTCAAAGAAACCTTGTGAGAAAAATCTTGATATATGAGAGGGAAAATTTTGGGGTACAACAGCTGCCCCTGTTCAATCTTCTTAAACCTGAAGAGTTAGATTTGCGAGCTTTGCCATTCGTGACTCGAAGGTGAAAGATGATTGGACACTAGAGTGCCCATAAATTTGCACTCGACGACGTGTAGTTGAGGAAATGGGCTTTAAAGATGCCATTTGGAGAAGTGACAGAATCTTGTTGGAGACGGGCTTGTAGATGCCATCCAAGAATGTTCGTTGAATTGTAAGTTGTAAGCTGAAAGAATGAGTATCAGAATGGTATCCGCGTCTAGAACGTATCTGAGTTGTATCTGAACTTGAAATCTGAATAATTATCAGAATGGCATCCGTATCTGGAGCGTATATGAACTGTATCTGAAAGCTGAATCTAAATGAGTAACAAAATGGCATCCGTGTCTGGAGCGTATCTGAACTGTATCTGAAGGTTGAAATCAGAATGAGTAACAGAATGGCATCCGTGTCTAGAGCGTATCTGAACTGTATCTGAAAGCTGAATCTGAATGAGTAACAGAATGGCATCCGTGTCTGGAGCGTATCTGAACTGTATCTGATAGTTGGAATCTAGATGAGTAACAAAATGGCATCCGTGTCTGGAGCGTATCTAAACTGTATCTGAAAGCTGAATATGAATAAGTATTAGAATGACATCGGTATCTGGAGCGTATCTGAACTGTATCTGAAGGTTGAAATCTGATTGAGTAACAGAATGGCGTCCGTGTCTGGAGCGTATCTGAAGGTTGAAATCTGACTGAGTAACAGAATGGCATCCGTGTCTGGAGCGTATCTGAACTGTATCATGATTGCATATTTTTAGCGGTAACTGTTAATCTTATCCTGAAAAGGGTAATAATGTTAGCTGGAACATAAAATTATGTTGCATGAAATGTATGATGCAATATATGTATTTTATCAATGTTTATGATATATGGATGTAATGTATGTGCATGTAAGATGATTTGCTATACTGCTGAGGAAAATAAATCCTTGACTGCTGCTGAAGATATGTGGATTCTTTATGTCTTGAAGTTGGAGTATTGACAAAAATTTTATTGTGAGAGCAATGTCATATACTGCTTGAGTAATCTGTTTGGGGAATCCATAGAATTTTGATGTCTTCTACTGAGGATTAATGGATGGGAGTATTTTCCATTGGGGATTATCAGAAGTCAGCTGCTATCCGAATGGATTTCAGGCTTCAAACAACTTGCTGGGGAATTTGGAGAAACTGGATAGTTTCCATCGGGGATTGATAAACTAGAAGCTTCGTTCTGTTGAGTAGTTGGGAGTTTTGTTCCGCTGGGGATTATTGAAAACTCTGTGGGGAGTATGGAGTGGTCTAGGAATGTTTTCCTGTTCCTTCAACCTATTATTAATTGTCCTTTTCATTTTGTTTATTTGTAAACAGTAATTATGTTCAAATGCATATGTTCATTAATGAATCATTGGAAGTTTTTGCAAATAAAACACAAGTGTAAAGGAAAAAAGACAAACAATTTTCTGTACTTTAAAGAGATATCTTTGTATTTACTTTGAATAAGTATTTTATACAAAGGAGACAGACATCCTAGTAAGGGGATGGTGCCATAAAAGTAAGAAAATTTTTTTTACAAAGAAAGATAGCTATGTGTGATAATCCCATGGGGTTCCCATTCTGCTATAGCCTTCGTATCTCCGAATATCTTGTCTATTTGTTGCTTCATCTGAAGACGATTGAATTGATTAGAAACCTCGAGTTTGTCAGTGAAGAGATTGTCCTCAAAGTGATCCGACGGGACATAGTCATACACTTTAATTCCCTAACTTTTGCCTGGACCGCCCTTTCGGGTTTTCAGTCCACCGGGAAACCCTTTTTTGCCCAAGTCGCCCTTTCGGGTTTTCAACTTGCCGGGTGTACAATTTTTTTTTCATTTTATCCCTAATTTTTTCCCGAACCTTTTGGTTCGTCGGGATGCCCTTTTTTGCCTAGGTGTGTCAACCTAGCGGGTCTCTTATGCGTAGTATCTTTTGACTATGTCCGTGTTCGCAGAGTGTGGCAAGTCATCACCGTCCATGGTGGTTAAGATCATTGCCCCACCGGAGAAGATGTTCTTGATTACAAATGGTCCTTCGTAGGTAGGAGTCCATTTTCCCCTGGGATCACTTTGTGGTAAAAGAATGCGTTTGATCACTAGATCTCCAACTTGATATACTTAGCGCCTGACTTTCTTGTTGAAAGCCTTGATCATCCGTTTTTGATACATCTGACCATGGCAAACAGCAGTGAGTCGCTTTTCATCAATTAAGTTTAGTTGATCAAGCCGAGTCTAGATCCAATCGTCCTCATTCAAACCTGCATCCTTCATAATTCTCAAAGAGGGGATCTGAACCTCGATAGACAAGACAACCTCCATGCCATAAACCAAAGAATATGGTGTTTCCCCAGTTGATGTGCGAGCCATGGTACGGTACCCGTGGAGAGCAAATGGTAGCATCTCATGCCAATCCTTGTAGGTGACTGTCATTTTCTGTATGATCTTTTTAATGTTTTTATTAGCAGCTTCGACTGCACCATTCATCTTTGGCCGATAGGGGGATGAATTGTGATGTTGAATCTTGAACTGCTCACACAAGGCAGTGATCATAGTACTGTTAAGGTTTGTACCGTTACCAGTGATGATCCTTTCTGGGATACCGTACCGGCAAATAAGATTCTGATTGATGAAGCGGGCAACAACATTCTTAGTAATGGATGCGAAGGAAGTTGCTTCGACCCATTTTGTAAAATAGTCAATGGCCACTAGAATGAAGCGGTGTCCATTGGAGGTTGTAGGCTTGATCTCCCTAATCATATCGATTCCCCACATAACAAAGGGCCAATGAGTTGTTAAGACATTTAGAGGCACGTGCACCTTGTCAACATAAATTTGAAATTTATGACAAGTCCGAGAGTGTTGATAGCAGTTTGCTTCCATGGTAGACCAATAATAGTCTTCCCGTAGGATTTTCTTCGACATCGTATGCCCACTGGAGTGGGTGCCAAAAGTTCCCTCATGTAGCTCAGCCATGATCTTTTTAGCCTCAATCTTATCCACACATCGGAGCAGAATGGAGTCATGATTGTGTTTGTACAAGATACCATTACTCAGGAAGAACTTAGAAGAGAATCTCCTTAAGAACTTTTTATCATTGATTGAAGCTCCTTCTGGATATTCTTGAGCCTCGAGATACCTCTTGACTTCATGAAACTAAGGCTGGTCCACTACTTCTTCAGTATTAATCTCGTGACAGTGTGCTGGTTCATCCATTCGTTCGATGGTGATTTGGGGAGCCTCGTTATCCCAATTAAGTTTAAACATAGATGACATTATGGCTAGAGCATCTGCTAGCTGATTTTCTTCTCGCGGGAAATGCTCAAAGATAATTTTCTCAAAATGTGGTAGCAATGTCAAGACATGTTCTTTGTAAGGGATAAGGTTTGGATGCTTAGTGTCCCACTCTCCTTTGATCTGACTGATGACCAAAACTGAATCACCAAACACCTCTAAAGATTTGATTCCCAAGTCTATGGCAGCCTTAAGACCAAAGATGCATGCTTCGTATTCTGCCATGTTGTTCGTACAATTGAAGCAAAGTCTGGAAGTAAAAGGAGTATGGCACCCTTCCGGAGATATGAGTACGGTGCCGATACCATTACCAAGTGCATTGGATGCCCCATCAAATAACAGGGTCTATCGGGATCCTTGTTCAGGTCCTTCATATGGTCTGATCTCTTCACAGTTGTCTAGTGTCATGATGTCTTCATCCGGGAATTTAAACTTCATGGAATGATAATCTTCTACTGCTTGATGAGCAAGATGATCAACTAGCACACTGCCTTTTA
Organism: Vicia faba; assembly: GCA_948472305.1. Classification (NCBI taxonomy): domain Eukaryota; kingdom Viridiplantae; phylum Streptophyta; class Magnoliopsida; order Fabales; family Fabaceae; genus Vicia; species Vicia faba. The sequence goes on along the minus strand of OX451739.1, from coordinate 1,558,039,891 downwards.
TAGCTTTCTGGGTAGTGTACTGTATGTCATATTCTGTTAAGATCATCTGCCATCTAGCTATTCTTCCAGATAGAGCAGGCTTTTCGAAGATGTACTTTATCGGATCCATCTTAGATATCAACAAAGTGGTATGAGTCAACATCTATTGTCTTATCCACGAGCAGCCCATGCCAGAGCACAACAAGTTTTCTCGAGCATTGAATATCTGGTTTCACAGTCGGTAAACTTTTTGCTCATGTAGTAAATATCGTGCTCTTTTCGGCCAGACTCGTCATGCTGCCCCAATACACACCCCATTGAGTTCTCTAAAACGGTCAGATACATGATCAATGGTCTTCCCTCGACTGGTGGCATAAAAACAGGAGGCTCTTGTAAATACTCCTTGATCTTTTCAAAAGCGACCTGGCATTCTTCGTTCCATCTGACTACTTGATCTTTCTTAAATAGTTTAAAGATTGGCTCACAAGTAGCTGTTAGGTGAGAAATGAATCTGGAAATATAGTTCAGGCGTCCCAAGAATCCTCTGAATTCCTTCTCAGTGCGAGGAGCAGGCATTTCTTGTATCGCTTTAACCTTGGCAGGATCAACCTCGATGCCTTTGTTGCTGACGACGAAACGTAAGAGTTTACCAGACCGGACTCCGAATGTGCACTTATTTGGATTCAACCTTAGTTTGTACTCCTTCAATCTCACAAACAGCTTTTGCAAGTGATCAAGGTGTTCCTCTTCAGTTTGTGATCGGGCTATCATGTCGTCTATATAGACCTCTATCTCATGATGTATCATATCATGAAACAAAGCTACCATGGCACGTTGATAGGTTGCCCCAACATTCTTCAGTCCGAACATAATTAATTTGTAGCAGAACTTGCCCCACTGTATGACAAATGTAGTTTTCTCCATGTCCTCAAGTGCCATTTTGATCTGGTTATAGCCTGAGAATCTGTCCATGAAGGAAAACACTTTGTGCTAGGTTGTATTGTCAACCAGGATGTCGATGTGGGGAAGTGGAAAATCATCTTTAGGGCTGGCCCTGTTTAAATCTCTATAATCCACGCACATTCTTACTTTGCCGTCCTTTTTAGGCACGGGAACAATGTTGGCAACCCATTGAGGATAGGAAGTGACAGCCAAAAATCCAGCATTGAACTGCTTCATGACTTCCGCTTTGATCTTCTCTGACATGTCAGGTCTCATGCGATGGACTTTCTGCTTCACTGGTGGACAGTCTTCTCTTGTGGGTAGACGATGTACCACGATGTCTGTATCGAGTCCTGGCATGTCCTCGTATTACCAGGCAAAGATCTCAACATAATCATGCAATAGCTGAATTAAACGCTCCTTGACATTTGGCTCTAGGTTGGAACCCACTTTGATTTCCTTTTTATCTTCCTCGGTACCCAAGTTGATTGTATCCAACGGTTCCTCATGAGGCTGAATAGCTCTTTCCTCTTGTTGTAGTAGTCTGGCCAATTCCCCTGGCACTTCACAATCTTCTTCACCTTCGTATTCCGCTTGATAGATTGGATCTTCAGAGTCACTGAAGGCTATAGCAGTATCGTTACCCATGGGATCCGGAATGGAGGGGTACCTGCATTTGTGAGTGTGGGTGTGTGTAAGGGTATAGCCATCTTTAAACAATAAAAATGTAAAAGAAAGACAATGAGCACAAAAGGTTTGTATGTGAAAAAACGTCCATGATTCATTGAATGTCATATGAAGATGAAATAAAAACCCTTACAAATGGACCATTGTGCCTCGGGTAAGACACAAGGTTTTAAAGTGAGAATTGTTTGTGAATATTACAAGTCCAACAGAAATGTAAAAGATAAATTACTGAGAGATGAAAGTTATTGGGACAAAGTCTCTGGCTTCCCAGTTGTGAAGTCCTCCGTTGACAGTAGGAAATATTCAATCTTCCAAGTTGCCTTCTTCTTCAATATCTTCCATTGTGTTGACCTCTCTGTTGCTAATCTTCAAAGGTGGCCCTCCAGCGCGGGCACGACGCACAGCCTTTTGAGCAGTTGAAGTAAACCATAAGCCAAACTTGTCTGATTTATACGGGATGTCCGGAAGTTGCCCCCAAATGGTGCATCCACCCTCTTCTACTACAGCCTTAGCGTCCTTTAGAGATGACATCCGAAGCGGAGGTCTTGTGATCTTGGGAATCGAGGATACCGCCTTGGTTATCGCTACTTCTTGAGAAACCTCTTCGAAATGTTGAAAAGGAGTTTCAATGAACTCGCCATCCAACTCTGTGATACGGTGGGAAGAACTGACTATTTTTTGGAATGCTGGTTTGCGTTTTGTGTTTGTTTTCGCAAAATGTCGCGGTAAGCAAGAGTCACCACCGACTTTTATTTTATCCAACAAGGAAAGGAAAAAAAGCACAGAAAAATTCCTTTTTCGAGATATTTCTCGGGTTCGGGGGGGTAGATTATAGAAAGGGAAGGTGTTAGCACCCTTTCTATCCATGGTTATCCACGGGCTCTTAGGTACTTGCTCATATTGTTTTCAAAATTGCTTTCTTTGTGTTTGTGGGTTAGACAAAGTTTTTGTTTGAAAACTTCGATTTAACTCTTGCTTCTGTCCTCAAGAGTGTATGAAGTGTTTTTGAAAACTTTGTTCGAAAAGTGTAAGTGTGAAGAGTTTTTGTTTTTTGAATGAGCAAGTATCTAAGAGCCATCTACCTACTCGAAAAAGGAATCGTTCTATGCTAATGTCCTTTAGACAATGCTATCCTACTATTGATGAGTAGGTAGCACCGTCGTTGGAGTTTAAGGGTCAATTCGAATTTAGGGACTTACGGTCACCAAAGCAATGTTAGGATACCTTAGCGGTACCCATAATGTCTTAGATCATTTGTTTGAGGCAACAATATCTGAGGAAACCGTTTCGAGGCGACTATGATCTTTAGACAAGATGACGACCTCTAAAGTGACCTATACTTAATGATCGCGTACGAACGCAACCAAGTGGGGTGTACCCTAAGAGTGCGCATGTGCGAATGTGTCGTTTTCAGTTATTTTTATCTTTGCACATGTTAAGGGTGATCTAACTGTTTTAGGTTAAAACATTCAATCTTGTTATGCATACCTATTATCAAACATCTAACAGTTATATTTTGCGGAAATAAAAGTGCGGAAATTAAATTACAAGGCGTCGGGTATTTACATCGCCAAAGACAAACCCTTTAAAATTAAATAAAGCGATAAAAAATAAATAAAAGTCCTATTTAACTATTATAAACCGAGAGCAAGTACATTATTGGATAAAGAAAATAAATCGGATACAGAAAATTAAATCGGGCGCAAGATTGGGGTTTTGACCCTTTTTGTTAAAGAAAAGATTTTTTTGTTGTTTTTATTTTAAGAAAGAAAATGAAATTAAACCTAAATTAATTACTAAATTAATTAATTAATTAATGAAAATAATTTTTTTTTTGGTTTTTTTGGTATTTTAAGAAATAAAAATAAAATAATTAATGTTAGTAGTCAAAACCTAAATTAATTATAATTTAATTTTATTTGTTTAAAAAAAGGTTAAAGTTATTCTAATTAAAAACCTACATTAATTTAATTAGTATTTTAAAAGAAAAATTAAAATTTGATTTTATGAAGAAAATATTTTTGTGGTTTTAATTTTATAATGAAAAGAATTTTTGGTTGGTTAGTTAATTAAATAAAACAAATAAAAACAATTAATAAAACTAAATAAATAAATAAGAGAGAAAAGAGGTTTGGGCCTGAATTTGGAGGTCTGAATAGCAAGCTGAAGGCCTAATTGCATTGGCCCTTTATTGACTTTTGAGATCCAGTAAGCGCGTGTTGACTTGGTCTTTGGTGGTCCATCAATTCTTGGCCATCAGATTTGGCCTTGGGCTATCTGGCAACTGGATGCTTGATGGACTATGGTGAGCTACAGACTTGAACTAACACCTGATTACATGAAAAACAAGGGGAAAATGCAAAGCGCTGGAGGCAGGGATCGAACCCCTGACCTCCAGCCACTAATGCTTTGGAAGTGAACACGCTGACCACTGGGACACGCTGTTTCAATTGTTATAAGAATACAAATGATATATATTATATAAAAACAAAATCATGTGCCAGCAAATAAATAAATTAACACTAATTTTGAATGGACCTCTGGGCAAGGGACACCTCATCGTCCCTATCCTGAAACCTGCAAATTATTTACCTGAGGATTTGAATCCGCAACTAAAAGCATATGTCCATCCTAGAATCCATCTCAGGCTACATAAATTCGTTCCAAGGCCATGGTTGCATTTGTCTTCCTCTTCCGGTCACGCTCATAGGCATCATTAAGGCTAATTTTATCTGAAACAAAAACCCCTAAACCAAGAAGAAAAACCCTAACAATGGCGTTTTGCGCCACAGAGCATATAAATGAAATCAAATAATGCAAAAGGCTTGGAAATAATCTGGTGATTACAAATATTCCATTAATTCATTGTAACAATGTGTAATTTTTGAAATACGAAACCAAGTACAAAAGAGAATCGCGTGACACTTACAACGCTTTGTGGTGTGTGAGAACACTTGCTTTGGATTGGTTTCGCTTCAGTGAACATCCAGGAATCAATTGGGATGCTTCTTGGCTTCTGAAAACACCTCTAGGCACGATTTTGATCTCAAGCTTTTTACCACTTTTTCAAGTTTTTGTTCTGTCTATGCTTGCAGCCTCTAACCCCTATTTCGTTTCTTGTGGCTTGCTTATGTACTATGGAATGCATTAGGTTAAGAATTATGGGTTTGATCTCTCTAAATCAATGCAACCATATTTGATTTGATTTCCTCTTTAAAGCTGGCCAAATTTATCAAATCTCCATCTTTTTGTACATGATATGCTTGATACGAATTTTGATGACGATCATGATGATAATTAAGACCTGAAATAACCAAAAAGATCTTAGGTAATCAAAGTTTGGATTTTAATTGATTTAATTTGATTTAAAATGAATAAATTCAATAAAAAATCAAATTAAATAATAAAAATAGAATATGGGATCATGGATGAAGCTAGGACACGTGGGAAACTATGCAAGCTCAAACCAAGTGGAAAAGAATGGGCCCATTTGACAAAGTTTGAAGTTTTTGGGATAGTTGACTTTTGGCAATTTTGCAAAAATTCCCAACTTCAACAATGCATAACTTCTTCAATTTTGAACTTTTGCAAGTGTTCTTGGACTTTTTATAAAGCTTGAGATGTCCTCTAACCAACAATTTTGGTCTCATCTCATTTTGATGTTCCATTCTAAAGTTATAAGTTTTGGAAAAAAAGGTGTTTTTGTTGACTTTCAAAAATGACCTATAATGTCCAAATTTATAACTTCTTATGAGTGCATTTTCTGATCTTAGGGTATGAATATGGATTGTAGGAAATTCCATCCTCTTAAAAATGAGCTTTGGATGGGTCATTCATCATAAAGTATGAGAAAGTTATGCTTGGTCAAAGTTGAGTTGACTTTTCCTAGAAAACCCTAATTTAGCAACTTTTGAGTCTTGATGAATTTTGAGCAATCCTTGATGAATCATGATCAAAACTTGATCAAATGATGAAATATCCTTCAAAATGAGAATGTTGGCAAAAAATATTGAAGTCTGACTGTATTTGGGTCACAGTTGACTTTTGCCCTAGCACAGTCGATTTTTGGACCTTTTGAGCAATTGACTGAGCAAACTTCCTCTGCAAGGCTTAAAACTTGACATGGATGACCTTGAGAACATATTAGAACATTGGGGATAGCTTGAGGTCATTTGGACTCACAGATCTTGATGCAACACAAAACCCTAATTTGGGGTAGACTGTCTTAGGAGAGAGCTTGTCTGACCAATTCTTGAGCCACCTTGAGCAACTTAGAGATTCTTCTTGCAATGTTTTGAGGAATATGAGAGGGAAAATTTTGGGGTACAACAGCTTCCCCTGTTCAATCTTCTTAAACCTGAGGATGTAGATTGGCTTCCATGCCTTTCGTGATCCGAAGGTGGAAGATGATTGAACACTAGAGTGCCCAGAAATTTGCACTCGCATGAAGTGGTATCAGCCTTGTGATGTCGAGAATGGGCTTTCAGATGCCATTTGGAGATTGCTGACGGGAGGATGGGCTTAAAGATGCCATCTGCAGGAATGTCGATCGCATAAGAGATTCCTTAGCGAGAACTTGTATACCTGTTGTTGTAGAAGATTCCGCTGGGGAAGTCTAATTTTATTGAGATTTAGGAACTTGCCTGTACTTCAACTGAGAGAACATCTCTGCTGAGTTTTAAGAACTTGTCTGTAATTCAACTGGGAGGAAACATCTTCATCGAGATTTAAGAACTCGCCCGTAATTCAATTGAGAAAACTCTGTTGAGATTTAGGCATTGTTTGTACTTCGACGGAAAAGAATTGTCGAGATTTAGAACCTTATCTGTAATTCAACAGAGGATAATTCGGTTGAGATTTAAGAACCGGTCAGTATTATGACTGAGGGAAACATCTTTATCGAGATTTAGGACTTGTCTGTAATTCAACCGAGGATAATTCTGTTGAGATTCAAGAACTGTCAGTAATTCGACGGAGGAGATTGTCGAGATTTAGGACCTTATCTGTAATTCAACTGAGGATAATTCTGTTGAGATTTAAGAACCGGTCAGTACTTCGACTGAGGGAAACATCTTCATCGATATTTAGGACTTGTCTGTAATTTAACCGAGGATAATTCTGTTGAGATTTAAGAACTGTCAGTAATTCGACGGAGGAAATTGTCGAGATTTAGGACCTTATCTGTAATTCAACTGAGGATAAATCTGTTGAGATTTAAGAACCGGTCAGTACTTCGACTGAGGGAAACATCTTTATCGAGATCTAGGACTGTTTGTACTTCAACGGAGGATAATTCTGTTGAGATTTAAGAACTTGTCCACACTTCGACGAAGGAAAATTGTCGAGATTTAGAACCTTATCTGTAATTCAACCGAGAATAATTCAGTTGAGATTTAAGAACCGGTCAGGTCTTTGACATAGGGAAACATCTTCATTAAGATCTAGGACTGTCTGGTCTTCAACGGAGGATAATTCTGTTGAGATTTTAGAACTCGTCCACACTACGACGGAGGAAAATTGTCGAGATTGAGAACCTTATCTGTAATTAAACCGAGGACAATTCAGTTGAGATTTAAGAACCAGTCAGGTCTTCGACATAGGGAAACATCTTCATCAAGATCTAGGACTGTCTGGTCTTCAACGGAGGATAATTCTGTTGAGATTTTAGAACTCGTCCACACTACGACGGAGGAAAATTGTCGAGATTGAGAACCTTATCTGTAATTCAACCGAGGATAATTCAGTTGAGATTTAAGAACTGGTCAGGTCTTCGACATAGGGAAACATCTTCATCAAGATCTAGGACTGTCTGGTCTTCAACGGAGGATAATTCTGTTGAGATTTTAGAACTCGTCCACACTTCGTCGGAGGAAACATCTTCATCAAAATCTAGGACTGTCTGGTCTTCAACGGAGGATAATTTTGTTGAGATTTTAGAACTCGTCCACACTACGACGGAGGAAATTGTCGAGATTGAGAACCTTATCTGTAATTCAACCGAGAATAATTCAGTTGAGATTTAAGAACCGGTCAGGTCTTCGAAATAGCCAAGAACCTAACTGCATCCTTCCTGAAAGGTAAAGGTCAGTTGTATGCAATGCATGATATATATCAAGCAATGATGTTCTCAAAATAAATGAGATTGTGTTGTATGATGCGTATATGCATGTATCATGATGTATGGAAATGTAATGTTTCTAGCTGGGGAAAATAAATCCCGGATAGCTACTGGAGAATAGAGTTGAATTCTTCGTTTTCGCTGGGGATGGCGAACGAAGGTGATTGTGAGAATAAACCTGTAGGAGAGGGTAACTCCGTTGGGGAATAAACTGATGAGGAGATTACTCTACGGGGAGGAGATGTTCTGTAGTGGATTCCACCAATAAATTCTGCTGAGGATGAATTACCGTTGCTGGTGATACTGAATCCTGTTGGGGATTGACTTCTTGTTTGTGAAAGGAAAGAACTCCGTTGGGGATGATCTTTCAATTCCAACTTCATTGGGGATAACCTTTTAGTCTCTTATGGGGATAATCCTTTGAACTTGATGGGGACAATCTTCCAAAGTCTACTGGAGATGATTCTCCACACTCCACTGGGGAGGCTCTTTCAGACCGTGCTGGGGAGAATTTCAAACTCCACTGGGGATATCTTGTATTCTGCCGGGGAATATTCTTATACTTCGTTGGGGAATATTAAGACTGCCGGGGATATTAAGCCTTTTCAGTGCTTATGGTAGATAAACTCTGCTTGGGGGAGAATATTACCGATTCATTCACTGTTGCAAGTCTCACCTGGGGAGAGTTAACCTTACTGTCTTACTCTACGGGGAGTGAGTGCATCTCAACCATATTCTTCACCTGAATTTACCTTGTACCCGGTGGACAGAGCAATTGTACAGTTTGGACAATTCTTATTTGCCCCTGTTTCTGATATTACCAGTAATCGTCTTTTGTTTCACATGTAAATATTTATGAGCAGCAATTAATGTCAAATGCATATATAAAAAATGAACATTGGATGTTCTTTGCAAAACAAAACAGATAAAGGAAAAACAGTTTGAAATTTCTTTGAACATGAATTGTATTTATTTTTAAATTTGGCCTGTAAATAGGCGTTTTTGTACAAGAGGCTGGCGTCCTAGTAAGAGAACGCCGCCGAACAGATAGTTTATACATTTTGTGAAAAACTGAACAAAACAGCTATGTGAATGATCCCACTGGGTTCCAACTCTGCTATTGCCTTTATGTCCTCGAGCATCTCATCACTTTGCTACTTGGTTGAAGGTAGATCAGATTGATTAGTGTCGTCTGAGCTTGATAGTCGATACCGAAGTCTGGTTGCAAGGTGATCAAATGAGACATAGTGTTACGCTTTAATCCCTAACTTTTGCCTGGACTGCCCTTTCGGGTTTTCAGTCCACCGGGATACCCTTTTTTTCCCAAGTCGCCCTTTCGGGTTTTCAACTTGCCGGGTGTACAGGTTTTTTCATTTTCATCCCTTATTTTTGTCCGAACCCTTTTGGTTTGCCGGGAAGCCCTTATTTTGGCCTAGGCCAGTCAACCTAGCGGGTCTTTGATTATGCGTAGTATCTTTTTACTATGTCTGCATTGACGGGGTGAGGAAGGTCGTCACCATCCATGGTGGTTAGAATCATAGCTCCTCCTGAGAAAATGTTCTTAACCACAAATGGCCCTTTGTAAGTAGGGGTCCATTTGCCCCTGGGATCACCTTGTGGTAGTATGATGCGCTTGATAACCAGGTCCCCGACTTGATACTCTTGTCGTCTAACTTTCTTGTTAAATGCCTTGATCGTCCGTTTTTGATACGTTTGACCATGACAAATAGCAGTAAGTCTCTTTTCGTTGATCAAATTCAGCTGATCAAGCCGGGTCTGAATCCAGTCATCTTCGCTCAAATCCGCGTCCTTCATAATTCGAAGAGAGGGTATTTGGACTTCAATGGGCAAGACTGCCTCCATACCATATACCAAGGAATAGGGTGTTGCCCCTGTTGACGTCCGCGCTGAGGTACGGTACCCATGAAGAGCAAATGGTAACAACTCGTGCCAGTCTTTGTACGTCACTGTCATCTTCTGCACAATCTTCTTAATGTTCTTATTAGCCGCTTCTACAGCCCCATTCATCTTCGACCGATAGGGAGAAGAGTTATGATGTTGTATCTTGAACTGCTTGCAGAGCTCGGTGATCATCTTATTGTTGAGATTTGTACCATTGTCCGTAATGATCCTCTCTGGTACGCCATATCGACAGATCAGATTGTGCCGAATGAATCATGCCACGACTTTCTTGGTTACGGTAGCAAAGGAAGCCGCTTCAACCCACTTTGTAAAGTAATCAATAGCTACCAAGATGAAGTGATGCCCATTGGACATTGTAGGTCTGATCTCGCCGATCATGTTAATGCCCCACATTGCAAAAGGCCAAGGTGCCATCAAGAAATTCAGAGGTACTGGAGGTATGTGCACCTTATCAGCATAGACTTGGCACTTGTGACAGGTCCGAGAATGTTGATAACAATCAGCTTCCATTGTGGACCAATAGTATCCTGCCCGTAGGATTTTCTTTTCCATGGTATGTCCACTGGAATGAGTTCCGAAAGTACCTTCATGCAACTCTGCCATAATCCTTTTTGCTTCGTTCTTATCCACACATCGCAGTAAGGTTGAATCATGGTTGCGCTTGTAAAGGATGCCATTGCTGATGAAGAACTTCGCTGCGAACCTCCTCAGAAACTTCTTGTCATTAACAGATGCACCCTCGGGGTACTCTTGAGCCTCAAGATACCTCTTTACCTCATGAAACCAGGGTTTATCTGCTACCTCTTCAGTTTCAATGTCGCAGCAATGTGCAGGCTTATCCAACCTTTCAATGGTAATCCGGGGAGCTTCGTTGTCCCAATTGACTTTGAACATAGAAGACATCGTAGCTAGCACGTCCGCCAACTGATTCTCCTCTCTAGGGAAGTGCTCAAAGGTTATCTCTTCAAAGTGTGGAAGCAACGTCAATACATACTCCTTGTAAGGAATAAGATTAGGGTGTTTCGTATCCCACTCGCCTTTCATCTGGCTGATCACGAGAGCAGAATCTCCGAAAACACTTAGAAACTTAATCCTTAGGTCAATTGCTGCTCGAAGACCCATGATGCATGCTTCATACTCCGCCATATTGTTGGTGCAATTGAAACATAATCGGGTGGTAAACGGAGTATAAGATCCTTTAGGAGATATGATCACAATGCCAATGCCATTACCCAAAGCGTTTGAAGCTCCATCAAAGTACATAGACCATCGGGATCCCTCCTCAGGTCCTTCATCCGGTCCAGGTGTCTCACAATCAGTTACTAACATGACATTCTCATCTGGAAATTCAAAGTTCATAGACTGGTATTCATCCACTGCCTGATGTGCCAAATGATCTGCCAACACACTTCCCTTGATTGCTTTTTGGGTCGTGTACTGGATGTCATACTCAGTCAAGATCATCTGCCATCTTGCTATTCTTCTGGACAAGGCAGGCTTTTCGAAGATATACTTGATTGGATCCATCTTTGATATCAATAAAGTAGTGTGAGTCAGCATATACTGTCTCAGCTGAAGAGCAGCCCGTGCCAAAGCGCAGCAAGTTTTCTCAAGCAAAGAGTATCGGGTCTCGCAGTCGGTAAATGTTTTGCTAAGGTAATAAATAGCATGCTCTTTTCGGCCAGACTCGTCATGTTGACCCAGCACACACCCCATCGAATTGTCAAGTACTGCCAAGTATAAGATCAAAGGTCTCCCTTCAACCGGAGGCATTAGAATAGGTGGCTCTTGGAGATACTCTTTGATCCTTTCGAAAGCGGCCTGACATTCATCATTCCATCTTACCACTTGATCTTTCTTCAGTAGCTTGAAGATTGGCTCGCAAGTAGCAGTCAGGTGCGAGATGAATCGGGCAATATAGTTCAATCGTCCCAGAAAGCCTCTGACTTCTTTTTCTATTCGGTGAGCTGGCATCTCCTGTATAGCCTTTACATTTGCAGGATCCACTTGAATACCTTTATCGCTTACGACGAAACCCAACAGTTTACCAGATCTCACCCCGAAGGTGCACTTGTTCGGGTTTAACCTCAGCTTGTACAACTTCAACCTGTCAAATAGCTTCTGAAGGTGGTCAAGATGTTCTTCCTCAGTTTGGGATCTTGCAATCATGTCGTCGACGTATACCTCAATCTCATGATGGATCATGTCGTGGAACAAGGCGACCATGGCGCGCTGATACATTGCCCTAGCATTCTTCAATCCAAAAGGCATGACCTTGTAGCAAAAGGTACCCCATTGAGTAACAAAGGTTGTCTTCTCCATATCTTCGGGAGCCATTTTAATCTGATTATAACCGGAGAAACCATCCATAAAGGAGAATACCTTATGCTGAGCGGTGTTGTCAACCAGAACGTCGATATGAGGTAGAGGGAAATCATCCTCGGGGCTTACCCTGTTCATATCCTTATAGTCAACACACATCCGAACTTTACCATCCTTCTTCGGTACAGGAACCACATTGGCCACCCACTGTGGGTAAGAAGTAACTGCTATAAAACTTTCATCAAACTGTTTCATTACTTCAGCCTTGATTTTCTCAGACATATCCGGGCGCATTCGGCAGACCTTCTGTTTCACTAGAGGACAGTCTTCCTTGGTAGGCAATCGGTGAACCACAATATCGGTATCCAACCCAGGCATATCTTCATAAGACCAGGAAAATATCTCAACATAGTCACGCATCATCTGAATCAACCGTTGTTTAACACTAGCTTCCAGATTTTCACCGATCTTGACCTCTTTCTTGTCTATCTCTGTACCCAGATTCACTGTTTCCACTAGCTCTTCATGTGGCTGTATGGCCCTCTCTTCCTGAAGTAGCAGTCTAGCAAGTTCACCAGGCACTTTGCAATCATCTTCACCTTCGTCTTCGGCTAAGTTGATCGGACTTTCAAAGTCATAACTGGAAGTAGCAGAGTCGTTACCAGTGAGATCCAGAGTGGATGTAGACCTGTATATGAGAGTGTGTGTAAAATAGTTGTTTTGTAATGTATAATAAAAGAAAGACAAGGAGCACAAAATTTGAAATGCAAGAAATGTCCAATGCTTTTATTAATGATATATGTAGATGACACACATAAAGCCCTCATAAATGAAGCCACGGTGCCCCGGGTAAGACATCGGGCCATAAAGTTTAAAACATTGTCTATTACAAAATCAAAACAAACAGTCTCATTACTGGGTAACAAAAGAAATAGGGATGAAGTCCTTTACTGTCCAGTTGCTTAGTCCACCATCAGTAGTAGGATAGATCCAACTGTCGAACTCAGACTCTTCAACATCGTCTTCAATGGCATTCACTCCTGAATTACTGATAAACAGGGGAGGTCTTCCGACCCGTGCGCTCCAAACAGCCTTTTGAGCTTCTGCAGTGAAACCCAAACCAAACTTGTTAGTCTTATGTGCAAAATCAGGGAGTTGGCCCCAATTTGCACACCCACCTTTCTCGATAACAGCCCGGGCATCCCTAAAGGAAGCCATCTTCATTGGAGGATCTTCAGTAATAGATTCAGTTGATTCCAGTGTCTGGGGAACCTCTTCAAAATGCTGAAATGGGGTCTCAATGAACTCCCCATCCATCTCTACATATTAGAAAGAGTTGAGGTGGCTCACCATGTACTCCTCCTCTCCTTGTACTGTCACAATTTTCCATTTCACCGGGTACTTTAGCTTCTGGTGGAGCGTTGATGTCACCGCCCCATCTTTGTGGATCCATGGGCGACCCAACAAACATGAATAGGATGGCCGAATGTCCTTCACATAAAAAGTAGACGCAAAGACCTGAGAACCAACCTTCACTGGAATATCCACTTCTCCATGTACCATTCTCTTTGACCCATCAAAGGCCCTGACAACAATGTTACTTGGCTTCAACTCTAAACCTTCACAGTCTAACCGGTCTAGAGCTTTCTTAGGTAAAACATTCAATGAGGAACCGGTATCCACCAATACATGGGCTAGAGTAGTGCCCCTGCACTCAATGGAGACATGCAGGGCATCATTATGATTCCTCCCCTTAGCAGGCAAGTCGGTATCAGAGAAACCCAACCCATTATCAGCAGTCAGACTAGCCACGCAATCTTTAAATTGATCAGCTGATGTTTCTTGCGGTACATGTGCAGTCTTCAGGAAAGCAATCAGAGCCTTGGCATGAGCTTCCGAGCATAGCAGCAGAGATAACATAGATATTTTGTATGGGGTTTTCCCCAGCTGCTCGACTACATTGTAGTCGCTCTTTTTGATAATCTTCAAAATCTCTTCCATCTCTTGTCTAGAGGCTTCAACAGTAATTGTCTTCGGTGCCCCCGTCCGGGAAGGCTCATCAGTGGTCCCTTTTCCCCGAGTATCGGATGACTCGGCAACAGGGGTAAGAATGGGAACTTGAACAAGAATAGTAGCTGGTACACTGGCAGGTGTAATAACAACAGGTTTCCGGCCAGTTGGTGGAGAGATCTCAGGGGAGAAAAGTCTTCCACTGCGGGTGACTTTGGCAGGTCCAACAATATTGCTGACGTCAGTATCAGCCTCTTCAACATTCAAGTCTTGCTTAACTCTGATAATATACGTCAGCCTCGTAATGCCACGGGACAACTTTATTGGATGAATAGGGGATAGGCCCTGGAACAGTGATGATCAATGGTGCAATTCTTGGAACAGATGTAATTCTAACAGGCTTTCTCGAGGAAGCCTTGGAAGAATTGTCGAAAATGGTGATGATAGCAACTTCTTCAGTAGGATCCAAAGGAACAACAGTCTTCTCAAACAGAATTTCTTTATTATCCATCAGGCGTTGGACACCTGACTTCAAAAGATGGCAACCGGTAGGTAGGACAGAACACATACGGAAATCTTCGTCACAACCCGGAAATAAACCGGATAACAAGAGGTTCTTCTTCACAGTCATCAAGGGAGTAACAATGTCTCTCACAGACACCAGAAACGAGTCTTCATCTATAGCATTCACTCCATGCTTGGGCATACGAGCAGTCACAACATTAGGTCTTTCAGGTGCTTCAAACTCGATCTCCTTCGCATCAATTAAGTCTTGTACCTTATTCTTCAAAACCCAACAATCATCTGTATCATGCCCCGGGCTATCAGAGTGAAAAGCACAGAGGGCATTAGGGTCGTACTTCGGTGATGTTGTATTGGGATTCTTTGGGGCTTCCCTTGTAATCACTAGATTGGTTTTCAGTAATTGTGGCAATATCTGGGATAGAGTCATGTTGAGATGAGTGAATTGTCTTCGAGGTCTCTCGGCCCTTGACTGATTGTTGCGTTGAGGAGCACCAACAGGTCTTGATATAACCACCGCATTGACTGCTTGGCGGTGTTCAGGTTTATTATGGCTTTTTGAACTGTAAACAGCACTGGACTCCTTCTTAAAAGGCTTCTTCTCGGTGCCTGATGAAGCACCCTTATGTATTTTAACGGATTTGATATCAGCCTTAATCCTTTCCCCGGTCATAATCAGCTCTGTAAACCCGGACGAAGAACTTCCAATCAGATGGTTAAAATACGGACCAGACAAGGTCCCCAAAAACATATCCACTAGTTCCCTATCAGCCAAGGGTGGTTGCACTCTTCCAGCAAGGTCCCTCCATTTCTGAGCATAATCCTTGAAACCTTCACCCGCACCCATAGACATACCCTAGAGTTGGGTACGCGTGGGAGCGAGGTCGGCATTGTATTGGTACTGCTTGTAGAAAGCAGCGGCCAAATCTTCCCAATTACGGATACTAGCTCCCTCCAGCTGGTAAAACCATTCAAGCTGAGTCCCTGAGAGACTGTCTTGAAAGAAGTGGATCCAGAGGTTCTTGTCAGCGGTGTGCGGCTGAATCTTTCTAACATACGACCGGAGGTGCAGTTTCGGATAGGAAACTCCGTCGTATTTAGCAAAGGCTGGTGCTTTGAACTTGTGGGGAATTACCACCACAGATGACAGAACCAAATCACCAAAGTCCAGACCAGGCACTTTCTGAACTTCCATCGCGCTTAACCGGTCTTCCAGTTGCTTGTATCTATCCTCAGTAGGAGGATACTGGTCTTCGTCAAAGTCCGTCTCATTATCCGAAACCACAGGGCTAGGAGCCCTCCTTTCTTCCTGATTATCTTTCCCTCCAGATAAGGGGGTCAAATCAAACTCTTCTCGGAAATCATTTCCAAATCTGCGACCCATATTAAATAGGATCGTCTTCTTCTTCTTCTTCTTCTTCTTCTCTTTCAAGATAAGGGTCTTCAGATCTTGCTGACCCTTAGCCAGATTCATGAACAATTCCTGGAATTAGGCGTTTTGAGCATGTAGAGCCTTGATTGCTTGTTCAGTTGATGGTTCAGAAGACATGATGCTGAAATAAACAGCGAAGAAGATGAGAAAACCTGTAAGGGTACCTGTTATGAGGTGCATGGAATGAAATGCGTATGATATGATTTCAAAGACGTCGAGAGATTCAAATTCGTAAACAAAAACGAAACACACTTTTATTAGATAAACTTCAAGATCAATTGTTCAACAGATGCCTTTAAGGCGTTTACAAGAAAGTAAATACTGAAAAGTAAACCAAAACTAGAAATAATCAAAAGACAATCAATGCTCCCATGGTCGCTTCTTGTCGGTGCGGACATAGTCATTGAGGATCCGCTCATTCTCTAGCTGCCTTGTCAACTTCTGAATCTTCTGCTCTTGCTCGTGATACTTTTCTCTATAAGTATCTCGTTCTTCCCTCAGCTGCATCCATGATCTCTTTAATGCTCCAATGTCAGTAGGCATGTATGGATGGAGGATGGTAGGAGGAACCCCTTCTTCATCAGCAACCTCAAGAGTTATAGGCAAGACGACTTCTTAGGGCATTCCCAGCTTTTGGGCACGTATGCGAACGCATCGGAGATATGGTTCCATTGGTAGAGAAGTCTTCGCACCCAGCTCGTATGGATCAGACCTGTGTACCCTATCCCAGGCTCTTATGAATCTGTGACGTTACTCGTCACTATCTCCTTGGAAATCAAAGACAATACTAGGCATTAGCAACTCATGAGGTCCTTCCCTTTTAGCTCGCCCAAACTGGCATAAGGGCAAGCACAGATTATAAGTGATCCCTCCATTGGTTCCTATCAGTGGAACATTGGGGTATTCCCCACAGCGATCAATAATGGCCACATCTTGCATACCCTTAATAGTCCAAATGATGTCATTATGAGAGAGAGACATAATCCTATAGGCCCAGTCCATGCCTTCTTTGTTCTTCAAGACTGATTTGGGGAAGTGAGAAATAAACCACCTCGCCAACAACGGAGCACGGCACATAAGGGTTCCCCGCCTCTGAGTAGTACGGACAAAAAGAGAATGAAGAATGTCACCCAAGAGAGTGGGCACAGGATTACCGGATATGAAGATCTTCACCGCATTGACGTTAACAAAGGAATCCGAGTTAGGAAACAACACCAAACCATATATCAGAAGAGCCAGAATGTCTTCAAATGCCTGGAAGTCTAGACTGTCCCAGAACTGATTAGCCTTACCAACCAAGAATTTAGTCAAGAAGCCCTTTACTCCACTTCTAGTCTCCCAATTAGACATTACCTCAGCCTTTATCAGATGAAGGGTTGAAGCAATCTCTTCCGGCCTAAGGATCTTCTCCCAACCTGTGAACGGGGTTTGCTCCAGAATGGGGATACCTAGTAGATCAGAGAATTCTTCCAAGGTAGGGACCAACTGGTAGTCCAGAAAAGTAAAGCAATGGTACAGTGGATCAAAGAACTGGACTAAGACTCTCATCATCTGTTCATCCATCTTGGAGGTGACCAAGCCAAGAAGGTGCCCATGTCTTCTGATGAAGGAGGTAGTATCAGGCATCTTTGCAACCAATTCTTTAAGCAGAGTGGGAATCTGGACAAAGTTGATCCGGATGGTGTTTCTACGCATGGGTGCCATGACCTACAAAACAGAACAAAGATGAATCCCTCCTGTCTTTGAAATAGGTTAGTCCAATGCAATATGCATGCAATGTCATGATGTCATAATAGAAAGCACACCACAAGTATTCACAAATAGCAAACATGGTAAGTCACACAAGTCACACAGAGAGCCCTTAGATTTCAGGCTGACAAGGAGTCTAGGTACTACCCTCTTTTAGTTCAGTTGGTTTAAACTTGTCCTAAAAATAGTAACCGGGTTCTAGAGGATCTAAATATCACTGACTACCCTCGATCGGTCATAATTCCAGTTTAGCAACCTTTTCTTGCGGCTGAAATCATCGCGAGAGTTTAGTCTCAATGAGTGTAGCATATTGCTACTGTTCTATGGCCAAGTTGGTCAAATTAAAGGTTCTAAGGTCAGTTGGTGTTTAATGACCCCTTAGCAGACCCATATTCTCCTCGTTGCGCCACAAGGGATATCGGTACATACTAAAGTGCCACACCAATGTAGCTACTGCTTGAACTGTATCGGTCTATGCTGTACAGTTCCCTCACAGTTTATTGCTACTTACCTAAAGGGTATCCCCCAGATCCGGGTTAGGATCTATAGTAACTCCGATGCAAGCCCACAAATATAAAGCATACAAGTTAAGCAATTGAAAACAATATGAACTATTCCTAAGGTACACCCCACTTATTAAGATTTCCCCAGCAGAGTCGCCAGTTCTGTGATACGGTGGGAAGAACTGACTATTTTTTGGAATGCTGGTTTGTGTTTTGCGTTTGTTTTCACAAAATGCCGCGGTAAGCAAGATTCGCCACCGACTTTTATTTTATCCAACAAAGAAAGGAAAAAAAGCACAGAAAAATTCCTTTTTCGAGATATTTCTCGGGTTCGGGGGGGTAGATTATAGAAAGGGAAGGTGTTAGCACCTTTTCTATCCGTGGTTATCCACGGGCTCTTAGGTACTTGCTCATATTGTTTTCAAAATTGCTTTCTTTGTGTTTGTGGGCTTGAAAAAGTTTTTGTTTGAAAACTTCGATTTAACTCTTGCTTCTGTCCTCAAGAGTGTATGAAGTGTTTTTGAAAACTTTGTTCGAAAAGTGTAAGTGTGAAGAGTTTTTGTTTTTTGAATGAGAAAGTATCTAAGAGCCATCTACCTACTCGAAAAAGGAATCATTCTATGCTAATGTCCTTTAGACAATGCTATCCTACTATTGATGAGTAGGTAGCACCGTCGTTGGAGTTTAAGGGTCAATTCGAATTTAGGGACTTACGGTCACCAAAGCAATGTTAGGATACCTTAGCGGTACCCCTAATGTCTTAGATCATTTGTTTGAGGTAACAATATCCGAGGCAACCGTTTCGAGGCGACTATGATCTTTAGACAAGAGGACGACCTCTAAAGTGACCTATACTTAATGACCGTGTACGAAGGCAACCAAGTGGGGTGTACCCTAAGAGTGCGCATGTGCGAATGTGTCGTTTTCAGTTATTTTTATCTTTGCACATGTTAAGGGTGATCTAACTGTTTTAGGTTAAAACATTCAATCTTGTCATGCATACCTATTATCAAACATCTAACAGTTATATTTTGCGGAAATAAAAGTGCGAAAATTAAATTACAAGGCGTCGGGTATTTACATCGCCAAAGACAAACCCTTTAAAAATAAATTAAGCGATAAAAAATAAATAAAAGTCCTGTTTAACTATTATAAACCGGGAGCAAGTACATTATTGGATAAAGAAAATAAATCGCATGCGGGAAATTAAATCGGGCGCAAGATTAGGGTTTTGACCCTTTTTGTTAAAGAAAAGATTTTTTTGTTGTTTTTATTTTAAGAAAGAAAATGAAATTAAACCTAAATTAATTACTAAATAAATAAATTAATTAATGAAAATAATTTTTTTTGGTTTTTTTGGTATTTTAAGAAATAAAAATAAAATAATTAATGTTAGTTGTCAAAACCTAAATTAATTCTAATTTAATTTTAATTGTTTAAAAAAAAGGTTAAAGTTATTCTAATTAAAAACCTACATTAATTTAATTAGTATTTTAAAATTAAAATTAAAATTTGATTTTATGAAGAAAATATTTTTGTGGTTTTAATTTTATAATGAAAAGAATTTTTGGTTGGTTAGTTAATTAAATAAAACAAATAAAAACAATTAATAAAACTAAATAAATAAATAAGAGAGAAAAGAGGTTTGGGCCTGAATTTGGAGGTCTGAATAGCAAGCTGAAGGCCCAATTGCATTGGCCCTTTATTGACTTTTGAGATCCAGTAAGCGCGTGTTGACTTGGTCTTTGGTGGTCCATCAATTCTTGGCCATCAGATTTGGCATTGGGCCATATGGCAACTGGATGCTTGATGGACTATGGTGAGCTACAGACTTGAACTAACACCTGATTACATGAAAAACAAGGGGAAAATGCAAAGCGCTGGAGGAAGGGATCGAACCCCTGACCTCCAGCCACTAACGCTTTGGAAGTGAACACGCTGACCACTGGGACACGCTGTTTCAATTGTTATAAGAATACAAACGGTATATATTATATAAAAAACAAAATCATGTGCCAGCAAATAAAAAAAATGCACGCTAATTTTGAATGGACCTATGGGCAAGGGACACCTCATCGTCCCTGTCCTGAAACCTGCAAATTATTTACCTGCAGATTTGAATCCGAAGCTAAAAGCATAGGTCCATCCTAGAATCCATCTCAGGCTACATAAATTTGTTCCAAGGCCATGGTTGCATTTGTCTTCCTCTTCCGGTCACGCTCATAGGCATCATTAAGGCTAATTTTATCTGAAACAAAAACCCCTAAACCAAGAAGAAAAACCCTAACAATGGCATTTTGCACTACAGAGCATATAAATGAAATCAAATAATGCAAAAGGCTTGGAAATGATCTGGTGATTACAAATATGCCATTAATTCATTGTAATAATGCGTAATTTTTGAAATACAAAACCAAGTACAAAAGAGAATCGCGTGACACTTACAGCGCTTTGTGGTGTGTGAGAACACTTGCTTTGGATTGGTTTCGCTTCAGTGAACGTCCAGGAATCGATTGGGATGCTTCTTGGCTTCTGAAAACACCTCTAGGCACGATTTTGATCTCAAGCTTTTTACCACTTTTTCAAGTTTTTGTTCTGTCTATGCTTGCAGCCTCTAACCCCTATTTCGTTTCTTGTGGCTTGCTTATGTACTATGGAATGCATTAGGTTAAGAATTATGGATTGGATCTCTCTAAATCAATGCACCCATATTTGATTTGATTTCCTCTTTAAAGCTTGCCAAATTTATCAAATCTCCATCTTTTTGTACATGATATGCTTGATACGAATTTTGATGATGATCATGATGATAATTAAGACCTGAAATAACCAAAAAGATCTTAGGTAAGCAAAGTTTGGATTTTATTTGATTTAATTTGATTTAAAATGAATAAATTCAATAAAAAATCAAATTAAATAATAAAAATAGAATATGGGCTCGTGGCTGAAGCTAGGACACGTGGGCAACTATGCAAGCTCAAATCAAGTGGAAAAGAATGGGCCCATTTGACAAAATTTAAAGTTTTGGGGATAGTTGACTTTTGGCAATTTTGCAAAAATGTCCAACTTCAACAATGCATAACTTCTTCAATTTTTGAACTTTTGGAAGTGTTCTTGGACTTTTTAGAAAGCATGAGATGTCCTATAACCAACCCTTTTGGTCTCATCTCATTTTGATGTTCCATGCTCAAGTTATAAGTTTTGGCAAAAAAAGGTGTTTTTGTTGACTTTCAAAAATGACCTATAATGTCCAAATTTATAACTTCTTGTGAGTGCCTTTTCTGATCTTGGGTATGAAGATGGATTGTAGGAAATTGCATCCTCTTCAAAATGAGCTTTGGATGGGTCATTTCTCATAAAGTATGAGAAGGTTATGCTTGGTCAAAGTTGAGTTGACTTTTCCTACAAAACCCTAATTTAGCAACTTTTGAGTCTTGATGAATTTTGAGCAATCCTTGATGAATCATGATCAAACCTTGATAAAATGATGAAATATCCTTCAAAATGAGAATGTTGGAAAAAAATCTTGAAGTTTGACTGTATTTGGGTCACAGTTGACTTTTGCCCTAGCACAGTCGATTTTTGGACCTTTTGAGCAATTGACTGAGCAAACTTCCTCTGCAAGGCTTGAAACTTGACATGGATGACCTTGAGAACATATTAGGACATTGGGGAGAACTTGAAGTCATTTGGACTCAAATATCTTGATGCAACACAAAATCCTAATTTGGGGTAGAATGTCTTAGGAGAGAGCTTGTCTGACCAATTCTTGAGCAACCTTGAGCAACTTAGAGATTCTTCTTGCAATGTTTTGAGGAATATGAGAGGGAAAATTTTGGGGTACAACAAACTCCATATATAGGAAGGAATTTAGATGACTAATCATGTACTCCTCTTCCCCATGGACAGTTATGATCTTTCCTTGGACCGGGTATTTCAGTATCTGATGTAGTATGGAGGTGACAGGACCGGCATTATGGATCCAGGGGCGTCCTAATAGACAGGATTAAGAAGGACAGATGTCCATCACATAGAAGGTTGAGTTGAAAATCTGAGTTCCCACCTTTATCGGGATGTCCACCTCCTCGTGGACTATCCTCTTCGAACCATCAAATGCTCTCACAACTATGTTACTGGGTTTTAATGTCAGCCCTTCGCAATTCAATCTGTCAACGGATTTCTTTGGTAAGATGTTCAAAGATGATCTTGTGTCCACCAAGACATGGGTCAGATTCTTCCCTCTACACTCCACAGAGACATGTAATGCCTCGTTGTGCTTTCTCCCTCTGGGTG
Source organism: Vicia faba (assembly GCA_948472305.1). Taxonomy (NCBI): domain Eukaryota; kingdom Viridiplantae; phylum Streptophyta; class Magnoliopsida; order Fabales; family Fabaceae; genus Vicia; species Vicia faba. The sequence goes on along the minus strand of OX451739.1, from coordinate 1,558,017,411 downwards.
TCAAATCAGCATCAGTGAAGCCTAGGCCGTTATCAGCTGTCAAACTGGCCACACAGTCTTAGAACTGTTCAGCAGACGTCTCTTGTGGCACATGGGATGTCTACAAAAATTTTACCAGAGCTTTTGCATGTGCCTCAGAGCACAGCAGCAAGGCTAGCATGGAGATCTTGGAGGGAGTCTGCCCCAACTATTCAACCACATCATAATCACTTTTCTTTATTATCCTCAAGATTTCTTCCATTTCCTTCTTGGATGTTTCAGGGATAGCTAGTGATTGAGCCTTCGTCCGGACAGGCTCTTCTTGAATGCTTTTCCCTTGATCTTCGGTAGTAGAAGTGTTGGTAGGGACAACAGCAGGGATCATGTCATTTTTGTCGGTAGGTACACTTGCAGGTATAATCACTGGTACAGAGGTAATCTTCGGAATAGCCACGGGTCCAAAAACTGCCTTTGGAGGGGCAATCTCTTGAGAGAAGATTCTACCACTACGGGTAATCTTACTAGTTCCGACAATATTGCTAATGTTGGAACTTTCTTCTTCGGAGCTTTCTTCTTCGGTGGCTAGCCCATTTTGTTTAATACCATGGTAGTAGATTTCTCCACCGTAATTCCACGGTACTGTTTTGTCTGATTTGTATGGGACCGGCCCGGGCATTGTAATTATGAGAAGAGTCGCTTTCGGAACTGATGTAATCCTAACGGGTCTTTTGGGGACCCTGGAAGGATTGGCGTAGATGGTTATGATTGAAACTTCTTCAATAGGAATGGGTGAACCAGGAACATTCTCAAACATAATTTCTTGGTTGTCAATCAGGCATTGGACACTTGTCTTCAACAGAGGGCAATCAATTGGAGAGGATAAGCAAATATGATAGTCTTTATTACAACCTGGGAATATACCAGCTTTCAATAAGTTCATCTTAATGATCGGGAGCGGAGTCAAAAGTTCATCTACTGTAGCAACAAACAAATCTTCCTCAATAGCATTGGCATTATAACCATGTCTAGGCATGGGAGCAGAAATGACATTTGGTTTCTCTGGCGCTTCAAACTCAATCTCCTTGGCATCTATGAGGTCTTGGATCTTGTTTTTCAAAGCCCAACAGTTATTGGTGTCGTGGCCCGGACTCTGGGAATGGTATGCGCATCTGGCATTCGGGTGATAATGAGGGGACGCCATGTTGGGATTCTTTGGAGCTTCCTTCAAAGTTGCCAAGTTAGATTTCAGCAGATGTGGTAAAATCTGGGCTAGAGTCATATTAAGTCTGGTGAATTTCCGGACTGGCCTTTCCACCCTTGGTTGGTTACTCCTTGGTTGATCAGATGTAAATTTTGGGATCATAATGGCCCCTACCATTGGTCGGTGCTCAGCTCTCCCTTGGTTTCTTTGTGGATACACAACAGATACCTCCTTCTTCCTAGTGAAGGGTTTTTTCACGGCTGTAGAGGCAGACGAGTCTTTCTGAATCTTCCCACTTCTTATACCAGCTTCCACCCTCTCGCCGGTTAAAATTAGCTCAGTAAACCCATCAGATGAACTTCCAATCAAATGGTTGAAGAAAGGGCCCAACAGAGTGCCCAAGAACATGTCCACCAACTCCCTTTCGGACAGAGGGGGTTGCACTCTTCCGGCTAGATCTCTCCACTTTTGCGCGTAATCTTTAAAACCTTCATTTGAAACCATAGCCATACTTTGAAGTTGAGTACAGGTAGGCGCCAAATCCGCATTGTACTGGTATTGTTTATAGAAAGCTGCGGCCAGGTCTTCCCAATTGTGGACGTCGGACTTTTCCAATTGGTAAAACCAATCGAGTTGCATTTCTCTTAAACTATCTTGGAAAAAGTGGACCCACAAGTCTTTATCGGTAGAGTGCGGCTGAATCTTCCTGACATATGATCGGAGGTGCATTTTAGGACATGACACCCCATCATATTTGGCAAATAATGGCACTTTAAACTTTGGCGGGATTACAATTCCTGACACCATCCCCAACTCTTCAAAATCTAGACCCGATACTCTTTGGATTTCCATAGCGCTTAAATGCTCTTCAAGGTGTTTGTACTTATCATCAGCTGGAGGATACTGCTCCTCAGAGTAGTCTTCTTCTTCCTCCTCTTCTTCAGATTCTGATGGTACTGCCATTTCTTTTCCTTTTCCTTCTCCTTCCCCGGAAGTGGTTGCAAAATTCAGAGTCCTTCTAGTCTGTCCCTGAAATCTTCTCCCCATATTCAGAACCCCAGTGGCTTTCTTTGGTTTCTTCCTTCTCTCTTCAGCTAACAGAATCTTCAATTCATCCTGCCCCTTGGCTAGGGTCATGAGTAACTGTTGAAACTGCATGTTTTGAGCTTGAAGATCTTTGACCGTCTGTTCGAGATCTATCTTACTGAAATAAACAGTAGAGAGATGAGGAAACTTGTTGCAAAAGACCTGTCATGTTATAATGAATGATATGTATACATGCAATGCTTTCAAGGATTTAAAAAAATTCAAATTTGTTTTAAACAAAAAAGAAGCACACGTTATATTAATAAGATAGAATCTGAGTACATCAATGCCCCTTGGGAAAAATAATATAAAATTCTAAGATAAAAAAGTGTTGCGCATCTTCTTTGGTGCTATGTAAGCATTTAGAGTCTGATCCTCATGAAGTAGCCTAGTGAGTTCCAAAACCTTCTTCTCGCTTGCGTAGAATTGGGCTTCGAAAGTATATCGCTCTCCTTTGAGTTGTATCCAATCCCTTTGTAGATCTTCAAGTGATGTGGGCATGTCAGGATGTAGGATAGTGAATGGAACTTCTCCTTCCTTAACAGGCTCAATAATCACTGGGAGAATGGAAGGATAAGGCATCATAAGACTTTGAGCACAGGTTCGTACCCACTTGAGGTAAGGCTCAAGAGGGGTGGAATTCTTGTGTCCTAAAGTCTTGCTATCCACCTTGTTTAGCATCCTCTAAGCTCTGATGAATCTCTGGCGAAGTCCTTGATCGTCGTTGTCGTAGTCGAAAACCAAGCCTTGAATCAGCATATCATGTGGGCCATGCCTTCGGGCATAACCAAACTGTCTTAGAGCTAAGCAAGGGTTGTAGGTGATGCCTCCCCTAATTCCAAGTAGAGGGACATTATAGAATTCCCCATAATGGTCAACAATGATAACATTCTCTTTGGATCGAGAGCACCAATGAATATCTGAATGTTTGAGCGTCATTAACCTTTGTGACCACCTTAATCCTTGCTCATTCTTTAAGACTGATGGGGGAAGATGAGAAATAAACCAACTTTCCAGGAGGGGAGTGCAACACATCAGAACCCCTCTTTTCCTCATTGTACAAGTGTGAAAAGAGTGTAGGATATCCCCTAGCAATGTAGGCACTGGGTTGCGTGACATGAAGATTTTGACGGCACTCACATCTATGAGTTGGTCAGGATTAGGGAACAAGACCATCCCATTGATGAGAAGAGCCACAATCTCCTCAAAAACTTGCAAGTCTAGGGAATTCCAACAGCTTTGGGCCTTCTCAAACAAAAACTTTGCTAAAAAGCCTTTGACACCACTTCTAGTTTCCCAATGCATTGTGACATCAGATGAGTGCAAGTGCAGGGCTTGAGCAATCTCTTCTGGCTTTGGATCTCTTTCCGTACCGTTGAAAGGTAGTTGATTGAGAATAGGAATCCTCAATAGTTGAGAGAATTCTTCCAAAGTAGGCACAAGCTGATAGTCAGGAAATGTGAAGCAATGATGCAAAGGGTCAAAGAACTGGAAGAGAACCTTCATCATATCCTCCTCTGTGTTGGAGGTGACCAAGTTGAGTAGACGACCATGCCTCTCGGTGAATGGAGAGTTCTCAAGGATCCTTGAAGCTAGCTCCTTGAGTTGTGGAGGAATTCTTACAAGGTTGATTTGGATAGTTTTCCTGCGGAGTGAATCCATATCCTACAAAACAAGAACAAAGATGAATCTCCAAAATCCTTGAAATGGTTAGTGGATGCATATGATGTTCATGATGCCCGTGATGTTATGTACAAGTATGCATATACAATCAAAGCAAACAAGTTCTTAGTTTAGGCTTGTATGGGGTTTTATAGGTAAGTACACTCTTGAAGTTTAGTTGGCTCAACCTGTCCTAATAATAGTAACTGGGTTCTAAGGAGCTCAATATCACTGGATTGTTTCCTTGGTCATTATTTCAGCTTAAGCCTCTTTAATGGAGACCAAAATATCCCAAGAAACCAACCCTTAATGAGTGTAGTATCGAGTATCTACCAACTTCGGACTGCACCAAATCTGGTCATCTCACTACATCCTAAAAGGCCAAGTTGGTCAAGTAAAGGGTTCTAGAAGTTCATTAGTGCTTCATGACATCACTCAGCGGCCCCGTATTCTCTTTGATTGACTCAAAGGCTATCGGTACCCATAAATATGTCACACTAACATAGCTATTGCTTAGACCATGTCGGTATACCCCGCACTGTTTCCACAACATATTGCTATTTACCTATAATGTTTCCCAAATCCGGGTGGAGGATTCAAACCCAAACAAAGAACCATAATGTAAAGTAAACAAGTCAAACAATGTAAGCAAATAAATGTGATATAAACCCTAAGGTAACCCCACTTTTATAATAATTCCCCAGCAGAGTCGCCAGTTCTGTGATGCGGTGGGAGAACTGACTTGAGGTTTTTGCGTTTTATCGCAAATGTTGTGGTTAGCAAGAGTCGCCACCGACTTTTCTTTTATCCAAAAGGAAAGGTGAAAAAGCACAGGAAAGACCTTTGAGATTGTTTCTTGAGTTCGGGGGGTAGATTATGAAAAGGGAAGGTATTAGCACCCTTTTCATCCATGGTTTTCCATGGGCTCTTAGTTACTTGCTTAGATCACTTGCTTTTGTTTGTTTGAAATTGTGTTTGGTGTGGTTTTGAAAGTATTTTGTAAAAGAGGCCATTCGTTTAGGAAATCTTTGTAATGATTCTTGTTCGTAAGAATGTATACAAAGATGTTTGTCTTTTTTTGAAAATGTTTTCAATAATCATAAGATGTTTTGAAATGTGTGTGTGTTTATTTTGGAAATAGCAAGGATTTTGTTTGAAATGAAGGAAGTAACTAGAAACTATCTACCTACTCAAATTTCTTTCCTATGTATTTTCTATTCCTTTGACATTGTTGTCTTACCATTGATTTGGTAAGCAACCCTATCTTTGGATGTAAACGGGACAGGCGTGGGTCATCGTATAGCCATGATTAGCAATGTTTGCAAAGTATCTTAGCATTTTGAGGGACCAAGATCATTTTGTAAGGTAACTTTTGAATAGCGTCATCGATGGGCTATGATCTTATATTTGTTTTGTTTTGCCAAGATACTTCGCATGCGTAACATGGCCATTTTTGTTTTAGGCAACCAAGTGGGGAAACCCTAAGGGTGCTTGTGTGCAAGTGTATTATTTTCATGCTTTTGATTTTGTCTTGTATTTAGGGTTTTCTATTTTGCGTTGTTTTGTTCTTGTCATGCAAACCCTAATTACTAATCATGGCATATAAATCGATAAATTGCGTAATGTAAATATACTAAGCTATTACAACAATTTTATGGGAGGGGGAATACAAGTTTGAATGGGGATTTGCACAAATATAAAGCTAAATACATTATTACAACCAAATCGAATTTGTACGAAATAGAATAAATACAATACAATATTTAAAATGTAATGCAATGTAATGTACATGTAAAGAGACTTTTGTGTCTTATTTTTATGTAAAGGAATATTTAATCTAAACCTAAAAATATAAGGAAAAGATTGAATTTTTTTGAAAGGGGTTTAACCCTAATTTTATTTAAAAGAAAATAAAGTTTTTATATATATTATTTTGTGCATTTTTTTTGTATGAAGATAATAAATAATATTGTATATAAATATTAAAATTAAATATATGCAAAAATAAGTATTTGTAAGTATGAAATGTAAAATAAATTAAACTAAATATTTTTAATTATTTTTTTTACAAGTTTAATAAGAAAATGAATTATATCCTATCAAAATAAGATATATTTTTATGTGAGAAATAATTAAAAAAATAAAATAAAAGTGTAATATGATTAAATTATTTAGGATTTTTAATCATTAAAGAAAATAATTAAAAATATTAAATATGGAAGTAAAACAATAAATAAATAAAAAATGAAATAAGTTGGCAGGGGGTAAGATGGCAGATTAGTAGTGATGATGAGCAAAAACACTGGCCCATGAAGCTAGGCCCAATCCTTCAAAAAATGTCAAAAAACTGAAAAGGAAAAAAAATGAAAAAAATGCAAAAGTAGCGTGCAGGTTCGAACCCAGGACATGGGTCTCACCAGCGCGCTGCTTTACCACTAGGGTGGCCATACATCCATTATCCTTATTGAAACAAAAATAACATATTACAAAACGCGCCCTTGCCCTATTTCATCTTCTTCCTCAAGCCTTGGCCGGATCCCCTGTAACTTCCTCATACTTCCATGAAAATAAAAACTTATAACATGAAAAATGTAGCATTTGAATTCACGAATCCAACCATATAAGTTATGTAATCTAACTATCTAAGATCAAAGAGAATTTTAAAAGCCCTAAATTCTAACCTAATATTTTCAGAGATTTTAACTTCCAAATTCTCTTAGCACAAGTAAAATCAATGCAAGATAATGATATGTATAGCTTCGTTATGATGAGGACTACATCTTTTATTCACAGATCGGGGCCTAAGGTTTCCTGTACAAGGAGATAGATTTTGAAATTTTACCTCCTTCAGTTGGAATCGTGAAATGAACTGTGGTGAGTTTGAGGGAGGCCTGATGCTTGCTTGAGCTTCCTTGAGCTTCCCTGAATCTATTCCAACCCTTGCCTTGCTCTGAAAGTGGCTAGAACTCCCTGACCAAGTCCAACTGCAAGCTTCAAAGTCAACAATGGCAGATGGTGGAAAAGAGAATACAGAACAGGGATGATGGTTTGGATGGGTTTGATATCAAGTATGTAAGGTATTTGAATGATCTAAACACAAAACGCACGAGCCAAATGAAAGCTGGATGTGTTTGTGCAGAAACTATATGTTTTGGACAGTTTTTTTGGTGTTTTGCTTGCTGAGAGTGTTTCAGGCCTTTGCTTCATGTCCTATGTGTTGCATAATATTGGTATATTAGTATTGAAATGGTTTTAGGTCAGCTCTCTATCAGCTGTGCAAATGCTAGCTTTTTTGCCAACTTTCTTGTACTTGAAGCAAAGTGACAAGACCAAAGCTTCACATGCTTGTACCAGCTTGCTTAGGGTTGGTATGAGTTTGTACAACTTACTTGATACCTGTGTGTTTTATATGCATCAAGGGGACATGTTCAAAGCTCAAAATTGTAAAGTTTGCAAAAGTGGTTCTTTTTCAAAATGGCAATGGAACCTTTTTGCCATAAATGGAATTACAAGTTGGATAAAGGTTCAAAAGCATGGATCAAGGCTTTGTCAACTGAGTAAGAATTTAATTAAGGAGTTTGGTACAACTTTATGACCTGTACAACATGAATTAGCCAGCATAGCATTGATTTGCAACTTGGTTCTTCATGAAATGGCTTGAACAAAAAGTGAGAAAATGCCAACTTCCTCTCTTCGATTCTCCCTACTCAAAAATGATCTTGGAGAGTTCTTGGACATTTTGTAAAGCTTGCAATGTTTTATATAATTCATCTTTGAAATTAATTTTGAGATACCTCTTGGAACTAGGTGAAAAATTGCCATGAAGTTGGGTCCAAAACCTGCCTGAATTAGGGAAAAATTTCACTAAGTTAACAAGTTCATGACCATGTATTCACAAATTTATATCTTGAGATCAAAGAATCTTTAGGGAAAAGTTTTTAAAGAAAAGTTGTATATTTCATGGAGGTCTACAACTTTCATGTTGGAAACTTTCCTTGAATCATCATGCATCATGGTGTAAAAGTGGCCTAAAGTTGAGAAAAAATAAGAAATTTTTTATACTTAAAAAATTTCTAATTTATGAAAATTTTCAAATTCAAACCCTAATTTCAAATTTGGATTTCTTGATAAACAAGCTTCATGTTTTGACATGTCTTGATGAATTATGACCCTTGGCACTTGATTTTGACCAAAAAGTCAAAGTTTGACTTTTCAGTGTACAGTTGACTTTTGATCAGTTGACTGCAAATTTCATCTGTCAATCCAATGAATTTGAGATGTTTTGAGCCATGTAATTAAGTCAAGATGATTCCATTGAATCCTTGAAATTATGCTTGAACTCAATTGGTCATTTTCTAGGTTAAAAATCATAAATTGCCTTTCCTCAGTCAAAACCCTAATTTTGACCATTTTGCCCTTTTGATGATTTGATCAAATTTCTTGAGGAATTGTGATCCAAACTTGATCAAATGATACATGTGAGTTTAAAATGTTGATGTTGATAAAAAATTATGAAGTTTGACTGTAAATTGGCCATGGTTGACTTTTTCCCCAATACAACTGATTTTTAGGTCAATTGTCCAATTGACTGATCAAAAATGTGGTTCAAGGCTTGAAACTTGTCATGAGCAATCTTAGGGATCCATAATGATGTTTTAAAGTCACATGAAGCATTGATAGTCCAAAAATCCTTGTGCAAACTCAAACCCTAATTTTGGGTTGTCAGTGCAAGAAGATATGCCTTGAGCTGACCAAACCCTAATCCAGTCTTGAGTCAAAGAAACCTTGTGAGAAAAATCTTGATATATGAGAAGGAAAATTTTGGGGTACAACAACTGCCCATGTTCAATCTTCTTAAACCTGAAGAGTTAGATTTGCGAGCTTTGCCATTCGTGACTCGAAGGTGAAAGATGATTGGACACTAGAGTGCCCATAAATTTGCACTCGACGACGTGTAGTTGAGGAAATGGGCTTTAAAGATGCCATTTGGAGAAGTGACAGAATCTTGTTGGAGACGGGCTTGTAGATGCCATCCAAGAATGTTCGTTGAATTGTAAGTTGTAAGCTGAAAGAATGAGTATCAGAATGGTATCCGCGTCTAGAACGTATCTGAGTTGTATCTGAACTTGAAATCTGAATAATTATCAGAATGGCATCCGTATCTGGAGCGTATATGAACTGTATCTGAAAGCTGAATCTAAATGAGTAACAAAATGGCATCCGTGTCTGGAGCGTATCCGAACTGTATCTGAAGGTTGAAATCAGAATGAGTAACAGAATGGCATCCGTGTCTGGAGCGTATCTGAACTGTATCTAAAAGCTGAATCTGAATGAGTAACAGAATGGCATCCATGTCTGGAGCGTATCTGAACTGTATCTGATAGTTGGAATCTAGATGAGTAACAAAATGGCATCCGTGTCTGGAGCGTATCTAAACTGTATCTGAAAGCTGAATATGAATAAGTATTAGAATGACATCCGTATCTGGAGCGTATCTGAATTGTATCTGAAGGTTGAAATCTGATTGAGTAACAGAATGGCGTCCGTGTCTGGAGCGTATCTGAAGGTTGAAATCTGACTGAGTAACAGAATGGCATCCGTGTCTGGAGCGTATCTGAACTGTATCATGATTGCATATTTTTAGCGGTAACTGTTAATCTTATCCTGAAAAGGGTAATAATGTTAACTGGAACATAAAATTATGTTGCATGAAATGTATGATGCAATATATGTATTTTATCAATGTTTATGATATATGGATGTAATGTATGTGCATGTAAGATGATTTGCTATACTGCTGAGGAAAATAAATCCTTGACTGCTGCTGAAGATATGTGGATTCTTTATGTCTTGAAGTTGGAGTATTGACAAAAATTTTGTTGTGAGAGCAATGTCATATACTGCTTGAGTAATCTGTTTGGGGAATCCATAGAATTTTGATGTCTTCTACTGGGGATTAATGGATGGGAGTATTTTCCATTGGGGATTATCAGAAGTCAGCTGCTATCCGAATGGATTTCAGGCTTCAAACAACTTGCTGGGGAATTTGGAGAAACTGGATAGTTTCCATCGAGGATTGATAAACTAGAAGCGTCGTTCTGTTGGGTAGTTGGGAGTTTTGTTCCGCTGGGGATTATTGAAAACTCTGTGGGGAGTATGGAGTGGTCTAGGAATGTTTTCCTGTTCCTTCAACCTATTATTAATTGTCCTTTTCATTTTGTTTATTTGTAAACAGTAATTATGTTCAAATGCATATGTTCATTAATGAATCATTGGAAGTTTTTGCAAATAAAACACAAGTGTAAAGGAAAAAAGACAAACAATTTTCTGTACTTTAAAGAGATATCTTTGTATTTACTTTGAATAAGTATTTTATACAAAGGAGACAAACATCCTAGTAAGGGGATGGTGCCATAAAAGTAAGAAAATTTTTTTTACAAAGAAAGATAGCTATGTGTGATAATCCCATGGGGTTCCCATTCTGCTATAGCCTTCGTATCTCCGAATATCTTGTCTATTTGTTGCTTCATCTGAAGACAATTGAATTGATTAGAAACCTCGAGTTTGTCAGTGAAGAGATTGTCCTCAAAGTGATCCGACGGGACATAGTCATACGCTTTAATTCCCTAACTTTTGCCTGGACCGCCCTTTCGGGTTTTCAGTCCACCGGGAAACCCTTTTTTGCCCAAGTCGCCCTTTCGGGTTTTCAACTTGCCGGGTGTACAATTTTTTTTTCATTTTATCCCTAATTTTTTCCCGAACCTTTTGGTTCGTCGGGATGCCCTTTTTTGCCTAGGTGTGTCAACCTAGCGGGTCTCTTATGCGTAATATCTTTTGACTATGTCCGTGTTCGCAGAGTGTGGCAAGTCATCACCGTCCATGGTGGTTAAGATCATTGCCCCACCGGAGAAGATGTTCTTGATTACAAATGGTCCTTCGTAGGTAGGAGTCCATTTTCCCCTGGGATCACTTTGTGGTAAAAGAATGCGTTTGATCACTAGATCTCCAACTTGATATACTTAGCGCCTGACTTTCTTGTTGAAAGCCTTGATCATCCGTTTTTGATACATCTGACCATGGCAAACAGCAGTGAGTCGCTTTTCATCAATTAAGTTTAGTTGATCAAGCCGAGTCTGGATCCAATCGTCCTCATTCAAACCTGCATCCTTCATAATTCTCAAAGAGGGGATCTGAACCTCGATAGACAAGACAACCTCCATGCCATAAACCAAAGAATATGGTGTTTCCCCAGTTGATGTGCGAGCCATGGTACGGTACCCGTGGAGAGTAAATGGTAGCATCTCATGCCAATCCTTGTAGGTGACTGTCATTTTCTGTATGATCTTTTTAATGTTTTTATTAGTAGCTTCGACTGCACCATTCATCTTTGGCCGATAGGGGGATGAATTGTGATGTTGAATCTTGAACTGCTCGCACAAGGCAGTGATCATAGTACTGTTAAGGTTTGTACCGTTACCAGTGATGATCCTTTCTAGGATACCGTACCGGCAAATAAGATTCTGATTGATGAAGCGGGCAACAACATTCTTAGTAATGGATGCGAAGGAAGCTGCTTCGACCCATTTTGTAAAATAGTCAATGGCCACTAGAATGAAGCGGTGTCCATTGGAGGCTATAGGCTTGATCTCCCTAATCATATCGATTCCCCACATAGAAAAGGGCCAATGAGTTGTTAAGACATTTAGAGGCACGTGCACCTTGTCAACATAAATTTGAAATTTATGACAAGTCCGAGAGTGTTGATAGCAGTTTGCTTCCATGGTAGACCAATAATAGTCTTCCCGTAGGATTTTCTTCGACATCGTATGCCCACTGGAGTGGGTGCCAAAAGTTCCCTCATGTAGCTCAGCCATGATCTTTTTAGCCTCAATCTTATCCACACATCGGAGCAGAATGGAGTCATGATTGTGTTTGTACAAGATACCATTACTCAGGAAGAACTTAGAAGAGAATCTCCTTAAGAACTTTTTATCATTGATTGAAGCTCCTTCTGGATATTCTTGAGCCTCGAGATACCTCTTGACTTCATGAAACTAAGGCTGGTCCACTACTTCTTCAGTATTAATCTCGTGACAGTGTGCTGGTTCATCCATTCGTTCGATGGTGATTTGGGGAGCCTCGTTATCCCAATTAAGTTTAAACATAGATGACATTATGGCTAGAGCATCTGCTAGCTGATTTTCTTCTCGCGGGAAATGCTCAAAGATAATTTTCTCAAAATGTGGTAGCAATGTCAAGACATGTTCTTTGTAAGGGATAAGGTTTGGATGCTTAGTGTCCCACTCTCCTTTGATCTGACTGATGACCAAAACTGAATCACCAAACACCTCTAAAGATTTGATTCCCAAGTCTATGGCAGCCTTAAGACCAAAGATGCATGCTTCGTATTCTGCCATGTTGTTCGTACAATTGAAGCAAAGTCTGGCAGTAAAAGGAGTATGGCACCCTTCCGGAGATATGAGTACGGTGCCGATACCATTACCAAGTGCATTGGATGCCCCATCAAATAACAGGGTCTATCGGGATCCTTGTTCAGGTCCTTCATATGGTTTGATCTCTTCACAGTTGTCTAGTGTCATGATGTCTTCATCCGGGAATTTAAACTTCATGGACTGATAATCTTCTACTGCTTGATGAGCAAGATGATCAACTAGCACACTGCCTTTTATAGCTTTCTGGGTAGTGTACTGTATGTCATATTCTGTTAAGATCATCTGCCATCTAGCTATTCTTCCAGATAGAGCAGGCTTTTCGAAGATGTACTTTATCGGATCCATCTTAGATATCAACAAAGTGGTATGAGTCAACATCTATTGTCTTATCCACGAGCAACCCATGCCAGAGCACAACAAGTTTTCTCGAGCATTGAATATCTGGTTTCACAGTCGGTAAACTTTTTGCTCATGTAGTAAATAGCGTGCTCTTTTCGGCCAGACTCGTCATGCTGCCCCAATACACACCCCATTGAGTTCTCTAAAACGGTCAGATACATGATCAATGGTCTTCCCTCGACTGGTGGCATAAAAACAGGAGGCTCTTGTAAATACTCCTTGATCTTTTCAAAAGCGACCTGGCATTCTTCGTTCCATCTGACTACTTGATCTTTCTTAAATAGTTTAAAGATTGGCTCACAAGTAGCTGTTAGGTGAGAAATGAATCTGGAAATATAGTTCAGGCGTCCCAAGAATCCTCTGAATTCCTTCTCAGTGCGAGGAGCAGGCATTTCTTGTATCGCTTTAACCTTGGCAGGATCAACCTCGATGCCTTTGTTGCTGACGACGAAACGTAAGAGTTTACCAGACCGGACTCCGAATGTGCACTTATTTGGATTCAACCTTAGTTTGTACTCCTTCAATCTCACAAACAGCTTTTGCAAGTGATCAAGGTGTTCCTCTTCAGTTTGTGATCGGGCTATTATGTCGTCTATATAGACCTCTATCTCATGATGTATCATATCATGAAACAAAGCTACCATGGCACGTTGATAGGTTGCCCCAACATTCTTCAATCCGAACATAATTAATTTGTAGCAGAACTTGCCCCACTGTATGACAAATGTAGTTTTCTCCATGTCCTCAAGTGCCATTTTGATCTGGTTATAGCCTGAGAATCTGTCCATGAAGGAAAACACTTTGTGCGAGATTGTATTGTCAACCAGGATGTCGATGTGGGGAAGTGGAAAATCATCTTTAGGGCTGGCCCTGTTTAAATCTCTATAATCCACGCACATTCTTACTTTGCCGTCCTTTTTAGGCACGGGAACAATGTTGGCAACCCATTGAGGATAGGAAGTGACAGCCAAAAATCCAGCATTGAACTGCTTCATGACTTCCGCTTTGATCTTCTCTGACATGTCAGGTCTCATGCGATGGACTTTCTGCTTCACTGGTGGACAGTCTTCTCTTGTGGGTAGACGATGTACCACGATGTCTGTATCGAGTCCTGGCATGTCCTCGTATTACCAGGCAAAGATCTCAACATAATCATGCAATAGCTGAATTAAACGCTCCTTGACATTTGGCTCTAGGTTGGAACCCACTTTGATTTCCTTTTTATCTTCCTCGGTACCCAAGTTGATTGTATCCAACGGTTCCTCATGAGGCTGAATAGCTCTTTCCTCTTGTTGTAGTAGTCTGGCCAATTCCCCTGGCACTTCACAATCTTCTTCACCTTCGTATTCGGCTTGATAGATTGGATCTTCAGAGTCACTGAAGGCTATAGCAGTATCGTTACCCATGGGATCCGGAATGGAGGGGTACCTGCATTTGTGAGTGTGGGTGTGTGTAAGGGTATAGCCATCTTTAAACAATAAAAATGTAAAAGAAAGACAATGAGCACAAAAGGTTTGTATGTGAAAAAACGTCCATGATTCATTGAATGTCATATGAAGATGAAATAAAAACCCTTACAAATGGACCATTGTGCCTCGGGTAAGACACAAGGTTTTAAAGTGAGAATTGTTTGTGAATATTACAAGTCCAACAGAAATGTAAAAGATAAATTACTGAGAGATGAAAGTTATTGGGACAAAGTCTCTGGCTTCCCAGTTGTGAAGTCCTCCGTTGACAGTAGGAAATATTCAATCTTCCAAGTTGCCTTCTTCTTCAATATCTTCCATTGTGTTGACCTCTCTGTTGCTAATCTTCAAAGGTGGCCCTCCAGCGCGGGCACGACGCACAGCCTTTTGAGCAGTTGAAGTAAACCATAAGCCAAACTTGTCTAATTTATACGGGATGTCCGGAAGTTACCCCCAAATGGTGCATCCACCCTCTTCTACTACAGCCTTAGCGTCCTTTAGAGATGACATCCGAAGCGGAGGTCTTATGATCTTGGGAATCGAGGATACCGCCTTGGTTATCGCTACTTCTTGAGAAACCTCTTCGAAATGTTGAAAAGGAGTTTCAATGAACTCGCCATCCAACTCTGTGATACGGTGGGAAGAACTGACTGTTTTTTGGAATGCTGGTTTGGGTTTTGTGTTTGTTTTCGCAAAATGTCGCGGTAAGCAAGAGTCGCCACCGACTTTTATTTTATCCAACAAGGAAAGGAAAAAAAGCACAGAAAAATTCCTTTTTCGAGATATTTCTCGGGTTCGGGGGGGTAGATTATAGAAAGGGAAGGTGTTAGCACCCTTTCTATCCATGGTTATCCACGGGCTCTTAGGTACTTGCTCATATTGTTTTCAAAATTGCTTTCTTTGTGTTTGTGGGTTAGACAAAGTTTTTGTTTGAAAACTTCGATTTAACTCTTGCTTCTGTCCTCAAGAGTGTATGAAGTGTTTTTGAAAACTTTGTTCGAAAAGTGTAAGTGTGAAGAGTTTTTGTTTTTTGAATGAGCAAGTATCTAAGAGCCATCTACCTACTCGAAAAAGGAATCGTTCTATGCTAATGTCCTTTAGACAATGCTATCCTACTATTGATGAGTAGGTAGCACCGTCGTTGGAGTTTAAGGGTTAATTCGAATTTAGGGACTTACGGTCACCAAAGCAATGTTAGGATACCTTAGCGGTACCCCTAATGTCTTAGATCATTTGTTTGAGGCAACAATATCTGAGGAAACCGTTTCGAGGCGACTATGATCTTTAGACAAGATGACGACCTCTAAAGTGACCTATACTTAATGATCGCGTACGAATGCAACCAAGTGGGGTGTACCCTAAGAGTGCGCATGTGCGAATGTGTCATTTTCAGTTATTTTTATCTTTGCACATGTTAAGGATGATCTAACTGTTTTAGGTTAAAACATTCAATCTTGTTATGCATACCTATTATCAAACATCTAACAGTTATATTTTGCGGAAATAAAAGTGCGAAAATTAAATTACAAGGCGTCGGGTATTTACATCGCCAAAGACAAACCCTTTAAAATTAAATAAAGCGATAAAAAATAAATAAAAGTCCTATTTAACTATTACAAACCGAGAGCAAGTACATTATTGGATAAAGAAAATAAATCGGATACAGGAAATTAAATCGGGCGCAAGATTGGGGTTTTGACCCTTTTTGTTAAAGAAAAGATTTTTTTGTTGTTTTTATTTTAAGAAAGAAAATGAAATTAAACCTAAATTAATTACTAAATTAATTAATTAATTAATGAAAATAATTTTTTTTTTGGTTTTTTTGGTATTTTAAGAAATAAAAATAAAATAATTAATGTTAGTAGTCAAAACCTAAATTAATTATAATTTAATTTTATTTGTTTAAAAAAAGGTTAAAGTTATTCTAATTAAAAACCTACATTAATTTAATTAGTATTTTAAAAGAAAAATTAAAATTTGATTTTATGAAGAAAATATTTTTGTGGTTTTAATTTTATAATGAAAAGAAGTTTTGGTTGGTTAGTTAATTAAATAAAACAAATAAAAAAAATTAATAAAACTAAATAAATAAATAAGAGAGAAAAGAGGTTTGGGCCTGAATTTGGAGGTCTGAATAGCAAGCTGAAGGCCTAATTGCATTGGCCCTTTATTGACTTTTGAGATCTAGTAAGCGCGTGTTGACTTGGTCTTTGGTGGTCCATTAATTCTTGGCCATCAGATTTGGCCTTGGGCTATCTGGCAACTGGATGCTTGATGGACTATGGTGAGCTACAGACTTGAACTAACACCTGATTACATGAAAAACAAGGGGAAAATGCAAAGCGCTGGAGGCAGGGGTCGAACCCCTGACCTTCAGCCACTAATGCTTTGGAAGTGAACACGCTGACCACTGGGACACGCTGTTTCAATTGTTATAAGAATACAAACGATATATATTATATAAAAACAAAATCATGTGCCAGCAAATAAATAAATTAACACTAATTTTGAATGGACCTCTGGGCAAGGGACACCTCATCGTCCCTATCCTGAAACTTGCAAATTATTTACCTGAGGATTTGAATCCGCAACTAAAAGCATATGTCCATCCTAGAATCCATCTCAGGCTACATAAATTCGTTCCAAGGCCATGGTTGCATTTGTCTTCCTCTTCCGGTCACGCTCATAGGCATCATTAAGGCTAATTTTATCTGAAACAAAAACCCCTAAACCAAGAAGAAAAACCCTAACAATGGCGTTTTGCGCCACAGAGCATATAAATGAAATCAAATAATGCAAAAGGCTTGGACATAATCTGGTGATTACAAATATTCCATTAATTCATTGTAACAATGTGTAATTTTTGAAATACGAAACCAAGTACAGAAAAGAATCGCGTGACACTTACAACGCTTTGTGGTGTGTGAGAACACTTGCTTTGGATTGGTTTCGCTTCAGTGAACATCCAGGAATCAATTGGGATGCTTCTTGGCTTCTGAAAACACCTCTAGGCACGATTTTGATCTCAAGCTTTTTACCACTTTTTCAAGTTTTTGTTCTGTCTATGCTTGCAGCCTCTAACCCCTATTTCATTTCTTGTGGCTTGCTTATGTACTATGGAATGCATTAGGTTAAGAATTATGGATTTGATCTCTCTAAATCAATGCAACCATATTTGATTTGATTTCCTCTTTAAAGCATGCCAAATTTATCAAATCTCCATCTTTTTGTACATGATATGCTTGATACGAATTTTGATGACGATCATGATGATAATTAAGACCTGAAATAACCAAAAAGATCTTAGGTAATCAAAGTTTGGATTTTAATTGATTTAATTTGATTTAAAATGAATAAATTCAATAAAAAATCAAATTAAATAATAAAAATAGAATATGGGATCATGGATGAAGCTAGGACACGTGGGAAACTATGCAAGCTCAAACCAAATGGAAAAGAATGGGCCCATTTGACAAAGTTTGAAGTTTTTGGGATAGTTGACTTTTGGCAATTTTGCAAAAATTCCCAACTTCAACAATGCATAACTTCTTCAATTTTGAACTTTTGCAAGTGTTCTTGGACTTTTTAGAAAGCTTGAGATGTCCTCTAACCAACAATTTTGGTCTCATCTCATTTTGATGTTCCATTCTCAAGTTATAAGTTTTGGCAAAAAAGGTGTTTTTGTTGACTTTCAAAAATGACCTATAATGTCCAAATTTATAACTTCTTATGAGTGCATTTTCTGATCTTAGGGTATAAATATGGATTGTAGGAAATTCCATCCTCTTAAAAATGATCTTTGGATGGGTCATTCATCATAAAGTATGAGAAAGTTATGCTTGGTCAAAGTTGAGTTGACTTTTCCTAGAAAACCCTAATTTAGCAACTTTTGAGTCTTGATGAATTTTGAGCAATCCTTGATGAATCATGATCAAAACTTGATCAAATGATGAAATATCCTTCAAAATGAGAATGTTGGCAAAAAATATTGAAGTCTGACTGTATTTGGGTCACAGTTGACTTTTGCCCTAGCACAGTCGATTTTTGGACCTTTTGAGCAATTGACTGAGCAAACTTCCTCTGCAAGGCTTAAAACTTGACATGGATGACCTTGAGAACATATTAGAACATTGGGGAGAACTTGAGGTCATTTGGACTCACAGATCTTGATGCAACACAAAACCCTAATTTGGGGTAGACTGTCTTAGGAGAGAGCTTGTCTGACCAATTCTTGAGCCACCTTGAGCAACTTAGAGATTCTTCTTGCAATGTTTTGAGGAATATGAGAGGGAAAATTTTGGGGTACAACAGCTTCCCCTGTTCAATCTTCTTAAACCTGAGGATGTAGATTGGCTTCCATGCCTTTCGTGATCCGAAGGTGGAAGATGATTGAACACTAGAGTGCCCAGAAATTTGCACTCGCATGAAGTGGTATCAGCCTTGTGATGTCGAGAATGGGCTTTCAGATGCCATTTTGAGATTGCTGACGGGAGGATGGGCTTAAAGATGCCATCTGCAGGAATGTCGATCGCATAAGAGATTCCTTAGCGAGAACTTGTATACCTGTTGTTGTAGAAGATTCCGCTGGGGAAGTCTAATTTTATTGAGATTTAGGAACTTGCATGTACTTCAACTGAGAGAACATCTCTGCTGAGTTTTAAGAACTTGTCTGTAATTCAACTGGGAGGAAACATCTTCATCGAGATTTAAGAACTCGCCCGTAATTCAATTGAGAAAACTCTGTTGAGATTTAGGCATTGTTTGTACTTCAACGGAAAAGAATTGTCGAGATTTAGAACCTTATCTGTAATTCAACAGAGGATAATTCGGTTGAGATTTAAGAACCGGTCAGTAGTATGACTGAGGGAAACATCTTTATCGAGATTTAGGACTTGTCTGTAATTCAACCGAGGATAATTCTGTTGAGATTCAAGAACTGTCAGTAATTCGACGGAGGACATTGTCGAGATTTAGGACCTTATCTGTAATTCAACTGAGGATAATTCTGTTGAGATTTAAGAACCGGTCAGTACTTCGACTGAGGGAAACATCTTCATCGATATTTAGGACTTGTCTGTAATTTAACCGAGGATAATTCTGTTGAGATTTAAGAACTGTCAGTAATTCGACGGAGGAAATTGTCGAGATTTAGGACCTTATCTGTAATTCAACTGAGGATAATTCGTTGAGATTTAAGAACCGGTCAGTACTTCGACTGAGGGAAACATCTTTATCGAGATCTAGGACTGTTTGTACTTCAACGGAGGATAATTCTGTTGAGATTTAAGAACTTGTCCACACTTCGACGAAGGAAAATTTTCGAGATTTAGAACCTTATCTGTAATTCAACCGAGAATAATTCAGTTGAGATTTAAGAACCGGTCAGGTCTTTGACATAGGGAAACATCTTCATTAAGATCTAGGACTGTCTGGTCTTCAACGGAGGATAATTCTGTTGAGATTTTAGAACTCGTCCACACTACGACGGAGGAAAATTGTCGAGATTGAGAACCTTATCTGTAATTAAACCGAGGACAATTCAGTTGAGATTTAAGAACCAGTCAGGTCTTCGACATATGGAAACATCTTCATCAAGATCTAGGACTGTCTGGTCTTCAACGGAGGATAATTCTGTTGATATTTTAGAACTCGTCCACACTACGATGGAGGAAAATTGTCGAGATTGAGAACCTTATCTGTAATTCAACCGAGGATAATTCAGTTGAGATTTAAGAACTGGTCAGGTCTTCGACATAGGGAAACATCTTCATCAAGATCTAGGACTGTCTGGTCTTTAACGGAGGATAATTCTGTTGAGATTTTAGAACTCGTCCACACTTCGACGGAGGAAACATCTTCATCAAAATCTAGGACTGTCTGGTCTTCAACGGAGGATAATTTTGTTGAGATTTTAGAACTCGTCCACACTACGACGGAGGAAATTGTCGAGATTGAGAACCTTATCTGTAATTCAACCGAGAATAATTCAGTTGAGATTTAAGAACCGGTCAGGTCTTCGACATAGCCAAGAACCTAACTGCATCCTTCCTGAAAGGTAAAGGTCAGTTGTATGCAATGCATGATATATATCAAGCAATGATGTTCTCAAAATAAATGAGATTGTGTTGTATGATGCGTATATGCATGTATCATGATGTATGGAAATGTAATGTTTCTAGCTGGGGAAAATAAATCCCGGATAGCTACTGGAGAATAGAGTTGAATTCTTCGTTTCCGCTGGGGATGGCGAACGAAGGTGATTGCAAGAATAAACCTGTAGGAGAGGGTAACTCCGTTGGGGAATAAACTGATGAGGAGATTACTCTACGGGGAGGAGATGTTCTGTAGTGGATTCCACCAATAAATTCTGCTGAGGATGAATTACTGTTGCTGGTGATACTGAATCCTGTTGGGGATTGACTTCTTGTTTATGAAAGGAAAGAACTCCGCTGGGGATGATCTTTCAATTGCAACTTCATTGGGGATAACCTTTTAGACTCTTATGGGGATAATCCTTTGAACTTGCTGGGGACAATCTTCCAAAGTCTACTGGAGATGATTCTCCACACTCCACTGGGGAGGCTCTTTCAGACCGTGCTGGGGAGAATTTCAAACTCCACTGGGGATATCTTGTATTCTGCCGGGGAATATTCTTATACTTCGTTTGGGAATATTAAGACTGTCGGGGATATTAAGCCTTTTCAGTGCTTATGGTAGATAAACTCTGCTTGGGGGAGAATATTACCGATTCATTCACTATTGCAAGTCTCGCCTGGGGAGAGTTAACCTTACTGTCTTACTCTACGGGGAGTGAGTGCATCTCAACCATATTCTTCAGCTGAATTTACCTTGTACCCGGTGGACAGAGCAACTGTACAGTTTGGACAATTCTTATTTGCCCCTGTTTCTGATATTACCAGTAATCGTCTTTTGTTTCGCATGTAAATATTTATGAGCAGCAATTAATGTCAAATGCATATATAAAAAATGAACATTGGATGTTCTTTGCAAAACAAAACAGATAAAGGAAAAACAGTTTGAAATTTCTTTGAACATGAATTGTATTTATTTTGAAATTTGGCCTGTAAATAGGCGTTTTTGTACAAGAGGCTGGCGTCCTAGTAAGAGAACGCCGCCGAACAGATAGTTTATACATTTTGTGAAAAACTGAACAAAACAGCTATGTGAATGATCCCACTGGGTTCCAACTCTGCTATTGCCTTTATGTCCTCGAGCATCTCATCACTTTGCTACTTGGTTGAAGGTAGATCAGATTGATTAGTGTCGTCTGAGCTTGATAGTCGATACCGAAGTCTGGTTGCAAGGTGATCAAATGAGACATAATGTTACGCTTTAATCCCTAACTTTTGCCTGGACCGCCCTTTCGGGTTTTCAGTCCACCGGGATACCCTTTTTTTCCCAAGTCGCCCTTTCGGGTTTTCAACTTGCCGGGTGTACAGATTTTCATTTTCATCCCTTATTTTTGTCCGAACCCTTTTGGTTTGCCGGGAAGCCCTTATTTTGGCCTAGGCCTGTCAACCTAGCGAGTCTTTGATTATGCGTAGTATCTTTTTACTATGTCTGCATTGACGGGGTGAGGAAGGTCGTCACCATCCATGGTGGTTAGAATCATAGCTCCTCCTGAGAAAATGTTCTTAACCACAAATGGCCCTTCGTAAGTAGGGGTCCATTTGCCCCTGGGATCACCTTGTGGTAGTATGATGCGCTTGATAACCAGATCCCCGACTTGATACTCTTGTCGTCTAACTTTCTTGTTAAATGCCTTGATCGTCCGTTTTTGATACGTTTGACCATGACAAATAGCAGTAAGTCTCTTTTCGTTGATCAAATTCAGCTGATCAAGCCGGGTCTGAATCCAGTCATCTTCGCTCAAATCCGCGTCCTTCATAATTCGAAGAGAGGGTATCTGGACTTCAATGGGCAAGACTGCCTCCATACCATATACCAAGGAATAGGGTGTTTCCCCTGTTGACGTCCGCGCTGAGGTATGGTACCCATGAAGAGCAAATGGTAACATCTCGTGCCAGTCTTTGTACGTCACTGTCATCTTCTGCACAATCTTCTTAATGTTCTTATTAGCCGCTTCTACAGCCCCATTCATCTTCGGCCGATAGGGAGAAGAGTTATGATGTTGTATCTTGAACTGCTTGCAGAGCTCGGTGATCATCTTATTGTTGAGATTTGTACCATTGTCCGTAATGATCCTCTCTGGTACGCCATATCGACAGATCAGATTGTGCCGAATGAATCATGCCACGACTTTCTTGGTTACGGTAGCAAAGGAAGCCGCTTCAACCCACTTTGTAAAGTAATCAATAGCTACCAAGATGAAGTGATGCCCATTGGACATTGTAGGTCTGATCTCTCCGATCATGTTAATGCCCCACATTGCAAAAGGCCAAGGTGCCATCAAGAAATTCAGAGGTACTGGAGGTATGTGCACCTTATCAGCATAGACTTGGCACTTGTGACAGGTCCGAGAATGTTGATAACAATCGGCTTCCATTGTGGACCAATAGTATCCTGCCCGTAGGATTTTCTTTGCCATGGTATGTCCACTGGAATGAGTTCCGAAAGTACCTTCATGCAACTCTGCCATAATCCTTTTTGCTTCGTTCTTATCCACACATCGCAGTAAGGTTGAATCATGGTTGCGCTTGTAAAGGATGCCATTGCTGATGAAGAACTTCGCTGCGAACCTCCTCAGAAACTTCTTGTCATTAACAGATGCACCCTCGGGGTACTCTTGAGCCTCAAGATACCTCTTTACCTCATGAAACCAGGGTTTATCTACTACCTCTTCAGTTTCAATGTCGCAGCAATGTGCAGGCTTATCCAACCTTTCAATGGTAATCCGGGGAGCTTTGTTGTCCCAATTGACTTTGAATATAGAAGACATCGTAGCTAGCGCGTCCGCCAACTGATTCTCCTCTCTAGGGAAGTGCTCAAAGGTTATCTCTTCAAAGTGTGGAAGCAACATCAATACATACTCCTTGTAAGGAATAAGATTAGGGTGTTTCGTATCCCACTCACCTTTCATCTGGCTGATCACGAGAGCAGAATCTCCGAAAACACTTAGAAACTTAATCCTTAGGTCAATTGCTGCTCGAAGACCCATGATGCATGCTTCATACTCCGCCATATTGTTGGTGCAATTGAAACATAATCGGGTGGTAAACGGAGTATAAGAGCCTTTAGGAGATATGATCACAATGCCAATGCCATTACCCAAAGCGTTTGAAGCTCCATCAAAGTACATAGACCATCGGGATCCCTCCTCAGGTCCTTCATCCGGTCCAGATGTCTCACAATCAGTTACTAACATGACATTCTCATTTGGAAATTCAAAGTTCATAGACTGGTAATCATCCACTGCCTGATGTGCCAAATGATCTGCCAACACACTTCCCTTGATTGCTTTTTGGGTCGTGTACTGGATGTCATACTCAGTCAAGATCATCTGCCATCTTGCTATTCTTCTGGACAAGGCAGGCTTTTCAAAGATATACTTGATTGGATCCATCTTTGATATCAATAGAGTAGTGTGAGTCAGCATATACTGTCTCAGCCGAAGAGCAGCCCATGCCAAAGCGCAACAAGTTTTCTCAAGCAAAGAGTATCGGGTCTCGCAGTCGGTAAACTTTTTGCTAAGGTAATAAATAGCATGCTCTTTTCGGCCAGGAGGGCGACCTCTAAAACACCCTATACTCAATGACCACGTCGAGGCAACCAAGTGAGGCGTACCCTAGGAGTGGCATGTGCGAGTGTGTCAGGTTTCAATTAAAGATTATCTTTGCACATGTTATTGTGAGCTACGAGTTGATTTTAATTTCATACAAGTCTTGTCATGCATAACAGTTAATAATTGTGTGGAAAGTAAATTGCGGAAAGTAAATCTACGCTATTACAAGGCGTCGGGTATTTACATCGCCAAAAGCAACCCTTGAAAAGTAAATGCGAGAAAATAAAGAAAGCGATAAAAAGGGTCCTAATTACGCTATTACATCCTAGGAGCAAATACATAAATATGATCAAAAAAGTAATATGCGCGAATAAAAATTAAATCGGGGAAGTCCTTAGGGTTTTGACCCTTTTTGAGAAAAGAATGAATTTTGGTCCTTTTTGCATTAAATTAAATTAAACCTAATTCTAATTAATTAAATAAAAGAAATATTTTTTAAGTTTTTAATGTTTTTAATGTTTTTAATGAAAATAAAATAAAATAGTTAAATATATTAATTAACCTAATTCTACATGGATTTTATTTATTGTGAAAAAAAAGTTAAAGTTGACCTAATTAACTAAATTAATCTATGTTAGAATTTATTTACAAAAATAATAAATTAATAGTGAAATTAATAAATAATAATAATAAAAATATTTAATTTTCTGAATTTATTATGAAAATAATAATTATGTTAATTAAATAATAATAATAATAATAATAATAATAATAATAATAATAGTTAGTAAAGCAATTAAATAGAAATTAAAATGTAAAAGAAAAAGAATAAAGAAACCAGGGGGTGCTGGGCCATTATGAGGTGTTGATTGCAATTCATGGCCCACTAAGCTCAAGCCCTTTTGACTTTCTGACTCCTCCACGCGCATGGTTGACTGGGAATACCATGGTCCTTCATCCTATGGCCATTAGATCTGTGCCCATAGCCACTTGGCGTGTTGTTATATGGAGTACATGGTAGAATGCTTTTGGAAGCCTGCATATGATCTTGTTAAGAAAAATAACAAACAATTATTTTGGGGGACCTGGGATTCGAACCCAGGTCCCAATGATCAATACACTAATGCCTTGGCCATCTGAGTTGTGTTGCACGTTTGTCAGTAGAATGGAGAGTGAATATTATATATGGAAAATAAATAATATGCTGAAAAATAAAACAAAAACGCGGGTATTTTAAATTGCCCAACCAAACGCTAACATGTCTTCATCTTTCTCCTGCGTTCCTACAAAACAACATTTAGATAGCGGGGGTTTTTAACCCCCACAAACTACAATGACCAAAAATAGCGATTAGCCCTGTGTTGTATATAAATATTTCGCGAGGGTCCAGTTACGTTCATCTTGGTTCAACGAGTCCAACCATATGCCTTATGAACCCTAATTGTTCCTGGATTGCAAAGCCCTAATTTGAAAGCTTAGGAACCCTAAAATTCGTCAATGGCATTCTGTGATTTATGGCGTTTCAATGCAATTAAACCACACCATTAGCTTCGTATGATTCCTATGAACACAAACCAACCACAAGAATATGTTAAATATGCATGAATCAATATATATGATTATGGAAAAAAGCTTCAAACTGTGACACTGTAATGGGCGATTCCTTGAGTTTTAGTATTGGAATTTGAGTGTAACACGTCCTGGGAACCTCCTGCAGTGTATTAGAATCAAGAAAATGCCTTGAATTGGCCTGGAATGTAGAATTCAGTTTTGAGTTTTTCTTGAAAAATTTCAATATGCTATGGCCTTTATCTGCAGCTTTCTCACGTATGCATGAATAGGGTTGGCTTGTGTACTTATAGGAGAATGAAACTAGGTCAGAATCTTGGGAAAAAATCCATGGAATGATGATTCAATATTTGATTGGAAATCACATCTTTTTGAATCTTTTTGATTGAAGAAAGTTGCCAAATTGGGAGATATTTGCATCCTTGATTGGTACACGAAATTGTCAGCCTTTTTAGGTCATCTTTGCTTCACAAAAAGATTGAAAAATCAAATCTTTGTATTTCCTACAATTTAAATTAATTAAAATGAATTAATATTGATAAAAAATCCAATTAATTAATAAAACATAAGAAAATAATTCAATTAAGCTGGATGGGTCGTGCATAGGCCATGGATAAAGTTTCAAGAAGAAATTTGAGGCCCATTAGCAAAAACAAAGTGTTTTGAGCAAAGTTGACTTTTGCAAATTCACAAAAATTTCCCAACTTCTCCAATGCATATCTTGCTCAATTTTGATCATATGAACATGTTCTTGGACATTTTGGAAACGTCTTGAAGTCCTCTAACCAATGCCTTTGGTCCCATGTCATTTGGATTTACCAATCTCAAGTTATGCCCTTTGACTTAAAGTGCATTTTTGTTGACTTTTGAATTTGACCTATAATGTATAAATTGATAACTTCTTGTGAGAGCATTTATTGGACTTGGAATGTGAATATGGATTGTAGGAAATGTCATCCCCTTAAAAATGAGAGTTGGATGGAATTTTTATGATGAACCATGAAAAAGTTATGCCCTGGTCAAGATACAGTTGACTTTTCTGCTGTCCAAAAATAACAACTTTTGCATCTTGATGATTTTTGAGCCATGCTTGTGGAATCATGATCAAGACTTGATCAAATGATGATTGTGGACTCAAAATAAGATGTTGATCAAAAATTCTGACTTTTGACTGCAAAATGACCATTTTGCCCTTGCAGTTGACTGTGGATCAAATGAAGCTTTTTGACTATGCAAATTGGCACTGTGAGTCTTGAGACTTGGAATGTAGGTACTTGAGGATGTATATAGGCCTATTAGACTTGATTGAACCATTGAAAACCTCAAATTCCTTGAAAGAACCAAAACCCTAATTTCAGCTGGCTTATGAGGTATTTGGGCTGTGCAACTCTTGAGTAGTCTTGAACCATTTGAAGATGACTCTTGACAAATCTTGAAGAATATGGGAGGGAAAATTTTGGGGTACAACAGTTGCCCCTGTTCAATCTTAAACCTGAGGATGTAGATTGGCTTGCGTGCCTTTCGTGATCCAAAGGTGGAAGATGATTGAACATTAAAGTGCCCAGAAATTTGCACTCGCATGGTGTATTATCAGCAATGTGATATCGGGAATGGGCTTACAGATGCCATTTGGAGAGATGATGGATAGGAAGATGGGCTTATAGATTCCATCTGGAGATGTGACAGAATCGTGTCGGGGATGGGCTTAAAGATGCCATCTGGAGATGTTTGTTGAATTGTAACTCTGTAAGTTGAAAGAGGGAACCTGTGTAGGGTTGCCTGATGATGAGTCCATGTGAAACTGCACCTTGGAAGGAAGGAAACCTGTGTAGGGTTGCCTGATGACGAGTCCGTGTGAAACTGCATCTTTGAAGGAAAGAAACCTGTGTAGGGTTGACTGATGACGAGTCCGTATGAAACTGCATCTTTGAAGGAAATAAACCTGTGTAGGGTTGACTGATGATGAGCCCGTGTGAAACTGCATCTGGAATTGAGAAGGAAAACTGTGTAGGGTTTCTTGATGACGAGTCCGTGTGAAACTGCATCTGGAATTGAGAAGGAAACCTGTGTAGGGTTTCTTGATGACGAGTCAGTGTAAAACTGCATCTGGATTTGAGAAGGAAACCTGTGTAGGGTTTCTTGATGACGAGTCCGTGTAAAACTGCATCTAGAATTGAGAAGGAAACCTGTGTAGGGTTTCTTGATGACGAGTCCGTGTAAAACTACGTCTGGAGTTGAGAAGGAACCGGTGTAAGGTTACTTCGGGATAAGTTCGTGTAAAACTTCTGGATGAATCGGGGTGAGGTTACTGCGAGATAAGTTCGTGTAAAACTTCTGGATGAACCGGGGTAAGGTTACTGTGAGATAAGTTCGTGTAAAACTTCTAGATGAACCGGGGTAAGGTTATCTTGATGATGAGTTCGTGTAAAACTTCAGGATGAGCCGGGGTAAGGTTATCTTGATGATGAGTTCGTGTAAAACTTCGTCTTGGAACTGAGGAGGAACCGGTGTAGGGTTGCCTGAGGACGAGTCCGTGTAAAACTTCGTCTTGGAAGGGAGGAGGAACCTGTGTAGGGTTACTTTGATGATGAGTCCGTGTAAAATTTCATCTTGGAAAGAGAGAACCTGTGTAGGGTTTTTTGATGACGAGTCCGTGTAAAACTGCGTCTGGAAGAGAAGGAACCTGTGTAGGGTTGCCTTATGATGAGCCCGTGTAAAACTTCATCTAAAATTGAGAAGGAACCGGTGTAGGGTTTCCTGATGATGATGAGTCCGTGTAAAACTACATCTGAATTTGAGAAGGAACCAGTGTAGGGTTGCCTGATGATGAGTCAGTGTAAAACTACATCTGAAATTGAGAAAGAACCGGTGTAGGGTTGCCTGATGATGAGTCCGTGTGAAAGTACATCTGAAATTGAGAAGGAACCGGTGTAGGGTTGCCTGATGATGAGTCCGTGTAAAACTACATCTAAAATTGAGAAGGAACCGGTGTAGGGTTGCCTGATGATGAGTCCGTGTAAAACCACATCTGAAATTGAGAAGGAACCGATGTAGGGTTGCTTTATGATGATCAAGTAGATAATTGTCCTGTCTGGTTTCAGGTATTAACCCATGACCATTCGTCCACAGAATTTTCCTGGCTTGTTATAGGTGTTGATCTGGAACTGCAAAGGTAGATGGTAATCATCTTTTGATTGACTTTTTCCTGAAAAGGCAAAACGTTAGCTGTATGCACTGTCATGATGCATGAACTGCATGATGTCAAGATGTTCTCAAGAATAACTGAGATTTGTGTTGTATGAAAATGTGATGTTTTTAGCTGGGGAAAATAAATCCCGGAGATGCTGGAGAATAGTGTTGAGTTCTTCGTTTCCGCTGGGGATGATGAACGAAGATGGTTGCAAGAATAAACTTGTAGGAGAAAATGACTCCGTTGGGGAATAAACTTGATGAAGAGGTTACTCTGCGGGAAATTACTCTGTGGGAAGTTACTCTGTGGGAAGAGATGCTTTGCTGAGATCTTAACGATAACTCCGTTGGGGATTCCATTGATAGGCTTTGTTGGGGATAGAAGAACTCTGCTGGGGGTAGGAAGAACTTCGCTGAGGATGATCTTTCCGTTTCAATTTGCTGAGGATAACCCAGTTAGACTCTGGTGGAGGATATCCTCTAAACATGGTTAGGGAGAGATTTTTGTACTCTGCAGGGGACAAGCTTCCAGAATCTACTAGGAAGGTGATTCAACTCTCCTGGGGAAACTTTTTGGACTGCACTGGGGAAATGGCTCCACTGGGGTGTCTCGTATTCCACCGGGGAACAATCTTATATTTCCGTCGAGGAATATTAAGACTGTCGGGGATGCTTGCTGAGGAATATTCCTATACTCTGCTGGAGAATATTAAGATCTTCTGGGGATACCCAACTTTTCAGGACTGATGGTCGACCAACTCTGCTTGGGGGAGAGTATTGCTGACTTGCTGGGGATACTGTGCCTTTTTGGGGCTGATGGGAGACCAACTCTGCTTGGAGAGGGTATTGCTTAAATCTTGTCTTACTCTGTGGGGAGTGGAGGTATCTGGTGGACAGAGCATCTTGTACAGTTCGAACAATTCTTATTGCCCTAGTTTCTGCGGGAGAAGGTACCTGTGGGATGCTTGATAACTGCCGATTGACAAATCTTCTTCTGGTAGGCAAGTGACAAGATGACGGGACATAGTCGTACGCTTTTGATCCCTAACTTTTGCCTGGACCGCCCTTTCGGGTTTTTAGTCCATCGGGATACCCATTTTTGCCCAAGCCGCCTTTTCAGGTTTTCGACTTGCCGGGTGTACAGATTTTTTTTCATTTTCATCCCTTATTTTTGCCCGAACCCTTTTGGTTCGCCGGGAAGCCCTTATTTTTTCCTAGGCCAGTCGACCTAGCGAGTCTTTGATTATGCGTAGTATTTTTTTCCGACTATGTCCATGCTCTCATAGTACAGGGAGTTGTCACTGTCGGTAGCATTGTGTTGCTATACCACCAGGAGATGTCTGATCATGCAAGACTCGTTGTTGGAGTTCATGTCCAATGCCCCAAGTGACTCAGGCGGAGATTTGCCCCTGGCTATTTGGTATCTTTAGAGATTCCTTGAATCTTGACTTGACTGCCCCAGATGATAGACAATGATCATGCCGTGCCCCTTGATCGGAAGTGTTTTTCCACTTGAGGTGATCCTCTTTGTCGAGAAGGTTTTAGTTCACTAGATATTCGTCGTGCGAATTTCTCTGCTGTTTGAACAAATAGTCATATGCAAACAATTTTATTTTAAGAATGCAAAGCTTATGTCTGTCTTGAAGTTTTTGAAAATGCATTTTCAGTAAAACAAGTGAATTTTTGTAAAATGTGATGTCAACTCAGGATTTTACAGCAAGCCCTACAGGAGTCAGGATACCTTTTGTAACAGTATGCTTTCGAACTAACCCATGCTTCAGCTAGGACTTTTAAGGGTTATAACGTGGCCTGGTTCACGGTTTAAGAAGCAAAGGATAAAGGCTCAAAGTATATTTGTAGCCACCCGCTCTTCGTGATGTTCTTCAAACCTAAACTCAGCTAATCATGCATTAGGTCTTGTTTGAGTCTTTGCTCTGACATTCCGGTGATGGTTCGGACATTGATAGCTTATTCTGAGTAGGCAGTCATTTCTTTTTTGTGGAGGGTTCGTAGGATCTCTTTTTTTCTAATTTTATTATCCCTGTCTTTTTCCTGAACTGTTTCTTTTTGTATTTACAGTCAGTGGGATGCCCCAGTTTTTGTAAGTCTCCTTCATAGGTTTTGACTTATTGGGCTTTTATTTTTTTTGAGACAATGACTGCCTGTCCTTATGATTATAGGGAACCATCACTGTCTTTTGTTTTGGAAGGACTCCTTTGATGCCATTCATTGTGCACCTGGATCAACTGAGAGAACTACCCTGCCCCAGGTTATAATTAAGGGTTTTAATTTTTGTGAAAAGAAAAACTCCAACTTCTTTGGCTCAAAGGGGTTGACTAGGGATTATCTTCCTTATAACTCCACTATTTAGGATTTGAAACAATGCCTGTACCTCATCAGCGGGATCTATTCAAAAGCATACTGTAAATATTGTGGTATCGTTTTCGTCATCCTCCCTTAAAAGGCTTAGAATTTTTAATCGAGAGTTGAACATCAAAAAAATGAAAGCAATTTTAAGCATGGTGAATACAATTACTTCAAAACAGACACGTGTAATGCATTAATGAAATAAGAGAGTTTGACATGATAATTGTTTGAATAAGCAAAGAAAAATACAACTTCAGAATTCAAATAAACAAAAGACTTCAATGATTTGGCATAGGAGCAGTGATTATGTTGGGAGTCTCTGGAGGGTCAAACTGGATTTCTTTGGCATCAATCATGTCTTGAACCTTATTCTTCAGGGCCCAACAGTTGTTTGTGTCATGTCCTGGACTGTCAGAGTGGTATGCACACCTTTCATTGGGATGATAGGTAGGAGCGGAAGTGTTTGGATTCCGGAGAGGAGCCCTTAATGTAATCAGCCCTGCCTTCAACATTTATTATAGCGCTTGAGCCAGTGACATGTTGATCTTGGTGAATTGTCTTTTAGGTGCGACTTACTTACGTTGATGCCCCTGGATTTGTTGAGCAGACATAGGATTAGAGATCTGGGTTGCCCCTACATGTTGATCATGAAGACTCTTTTTACCATACACAACGTTGGACTCTTTCTTCCCATTGTAAGGCTTTTTATGAGCATCAGAAGGTGTAGCTTCTTGAAACTTTCCACTTTTGATGCCAGCTTCAATTCTTTCCCCAGTCAAGATAAGGTCTGTAAACCCGGCTGAAGAGTTTCCAATCAAATGGTTAAAGAACGGACCAGACAGGGTCCCCAGGAACATATCCACGAGCTCACGGTCAGTTAAAGGTGGCTGCACCCTTCCAGCAAGGTCTCTCCACTTTTGAGCATACTCCTTAAATCCCTCACCCGTCCCTAGTGACATACCCTGGAGTTGGGTACGCGTAGGAGCGAGGTCGGAATTATACTGATATTGCTTATAGAACGCAGTAGCCAAATCCTCCCAGTTGCGGATACTGGCTCCATCCAGTTGATAGAACCATTCGAGTTGAGTCCCTGAAAGACTATCTTGGAAGAAATGGATCCACAAATTCTTGTCAGTTGTGTAAGGTTGGATCTTTCTTAAATACGACCAGAGGTGCAGCTTAGGACAGGAAGCTCCGTCGTATTTGGCAAAAGCAAGTGCCTTGAACTTGTGGGGAATCACCACCCCAGAGGATAAGCCTAGGTCTCCAAAGTCCAACCCGGGCACATGTTGAATCTCCATAGCACTTAAGCGGTCCTCCAGCTGTTTGTACCTATCCTCAGCAGGAGGATACTGTTCATCATTATAATCTGTCTCGTTGTCGGAGACCACGGGACTAGGAACCCTTCTCTCTTGGGGACTGTCTTTGCCTACAGAGGAGGTAGTCAGCTTAACCTTATTCTGCAGTCCATTCCCAAATCTGCGTCTAGTGTTGAATAAGACGGTCCTCTTCTTCTTCTTCTTCTTCAGAATCAGAGTCTTCAACTCCTGTTGACCCTGGGCTAGGCTCATAACCAACTCTTGGAATTGGGCATTCTGGGCCTGGAGGGCCTTGATAGCTTGTTCAGTGGAAGGTTCATAAGTCATGATGATTGCTGAAATAAACAGCGAAGAAGGTAAGTGACCTGTAAAGGGTACCTGTAATGCAATGATATGTATGATATGCATGCAATGTTTTCAAGGATCTCGCGGGGTAAATAGAGAAACTTGTTAGAATTTGAATATGGTGGCTTGATTGAAGGAACTTCATGTTGTTGAGAGTCCTTCTTCAAGAGTCAAGGCTCACCATATCGAGTGGGTCATAGCCCCTGACTCAAGTCATCGTGTTTTGATTTATAGACATTCTTGGCTAGAGGAAAATAAATCCCCTTTGCCCCTTGCTGGACAGTTGGTTCATCATGACCTGCATCACAAACCCTTGAGATCCTTGAAATGGATTAGTCCTTATGCAGGATGTATGCAATGTATGATGTTATGATGTTATGATGTTATGATATTGGCACACCACAAGTATTCACAAAAAGGCAGACATGGTAAGGCACACAAGTCACACAAGACAGCCCTTAGAGTTCAGGCTGGCATGAAGTTTAGGTACTACCCTCTTTCAGTTTCAGTTGGTTAAGACCTGTCCTAGAAATAGTAACCGGGTTCTAGAGGATCTCAATATCACTGGCTACCCTCGATCGGTCATAACTCCAGCTTCGCAACCTTTTCTTGCAGCCGGAACCATCGCGAGAGTTTAGC
Organism: Vicia faba; assembly: GCA_948472305.1. Classification (NCBI taxonomy): domain Eukaryota; kingdom Viridiplantae; phylum Streptophyta; class Magnoliopsida; order Fabales; family Fabaceae; genus Vicia; species Vicia faba. The sequence goes on along the minus strand of OX451739.1, from coordinate 1,557,984,034 downwards.
CTCAATGAGTGTAGCATACTGCTACTGTTCTATGGACAAGTTGCGACAATTTAAGGTTCTAAGGTCAGTTGGTGCTTAACGACTCCTCAGAAGACCCATATTCTCCTCGTTCCAACACAAGGGATATCGGTACAGACCAAGGTGTCACACCAACGTAGCTACTGTTAGAACAAATTTTGAATCTACTACCCTAAGTTTAAGTTTTGATGATAACAAAATGCAAAGATATATTAATTGTATGATTCATGTAAGACATATATGCTGCCTAAAAAATTACGTTCTGTTTTACAGAAACTCTAATGGGTATCAGCAAGAGAACATCATCATCAGCATAAGAAGATGAGATATCAACATCAGCATCAGAAGATGTTATATCAGATGCCAGAATCATAAGATCAACTTGTGCTTACGCTGAAGCTTGATGAACAGATCTGCGCTTAACCATCTGAACTCTGATCTAGAAAACAACAGTTCATCAGCACCTAAGCAGCGTCAGAATGAGCCAAAGCCAGAACACGCTTAAGTGGCAATGGTACTGTGCATTCAAGATGCTTTATTACCAATGGAATCATTCCAGACAAGATCTGCTTAATAAGGAAAGAATGTTATTGGCATTGAAACGGAATTACTACTCCAACGTACCTTATTTCCAATGCTATATAAACCAGTCAGTGAAGATTGAATTGGCTAATGCTCTACAACCTTCTACACGCCTAAAGCTATTCATCATCTTCCTCACTCTCAGTTTGCTAAATCTCTCAAATTCTTTATTAAATTACTTTAGCACTCTAGTTCTCATAAGCTTAAATTGTGTAGTATCACAGTTGTGATAAACAGTTTTTGTAGAAAACATTCACACACCTAGATTTCAATTCTTTGTAAGAAAGTATTTCCTTGAGAAACCGGTTTGTGGTTTGACTCAAGAAGGCTTTAGCAGTTGTTAAAGCAGATTGTAATATTCAGTTGAATATAGTGGATTAAGACCTCGTTGGAGAGAGGCGAAATCACCTTGACGGGTGGACTGGAGTAGTTTGAGATCAAACGAACCAGGATAAAAATACCGTGTTGACTGCAATTGATTTCCAGTTATTACAATTCAACCCCCCCCCCCCCCCCTTCTTGTGTTTTTCACTTCTTCAATTGGCATCAGAGCGCCTGGTTCTGAGCTAAAACACTTAACCGTGTCAGTACAAGATTCAGCGTCAGAAAAACACAATGGCAGGAACTTATCAACGCACCAGCAATGACAACAATGAAGACAGAGACAGATTCAGCGGTAAACCTCCAGTCTTTGATGGAGAAAATTTTGATTACTGGAAAGACAGAATTGAAAGCTTCTTTCTGGCACATGATGCTGATTTGTGGGACATGGTGATAGATGGATACACGCACCCAGTGAATGCAAGCGGTCAGAAGATTGACAGGAAAGCAATGTCTGACCAACAAAAGCGTGACTTCAAAAATCACCACAAGGCCAGAACCATTCTTCTCAGCGCCATCTCTTACGCTGAATATGAAAAGATCTCTAACAGAGACACAACAAAGAACATGTTTGACTCACTCATAATGACGCATGAAGGCAACATTCAGGTTAAAGAAACTAAAGCTCTTGCGCTCATTCAGAAGTACGAGGCATTCAAAATGGAAGAAAGTGAATCCATTGAAACAATGTTCTCAAGATTCCAAATTCTGGTGGCTGGTCTCAAGGTTCTGGACAAAGGATACTCTACTGCTGATCACGTCAAGAAGATCATCAGAAGCTTACCAAAGCAGTGGAGGCCAATGGTTACAGCTCTGAAGCTAGCTAAAGATCTCAACAAAATTTCTCTGGAGGAACTTATCAGCTCCCTCAGAAGTCACGAGATAGAGCTGGAAGTTGATGAACCTCAGAAGCAAGGTAAGCCTTTAGCATTAAAATCTAACAAAAAATCTGAGTCTAAAGTTTTGCAGGCAGTTGAAGAAACATCTGATGGATCCTCATCAGAAGAAGACGAACTTTACCTCCTCTCCAGAAGAGTGAACCAACTATGGAAGCAGAGGCAAAGGAAGTTCAGGAATCCCAGAAGATCTGATCAGAATGAGTCTTCTTCCAGATACAGAAGGACAGATTCTTCCTCTGGATACAGAAGATCTGAAGGATCCTCAGGAAGCAGAAAGCCAAACACCAAGGACATCATCTTCTATGAATGCAATGAGTAAGGACACTACAAGAGTGACTGCCCAAAGCTTCAAAGGGAAAAGCCCAAAAAGAAGTTTGGAAGAGAAAAGAAGAAAAGTCTCATGGCTACATGGGATGACTCTGACTCGTCTGAAGCTGACTCAGAATCAGATGACGAGAGAGAAAACATAGCTCTCATGGCCAACATTTCAAAAGATAGTGAAGCTTCTGAATCAGACTCAGAATCAGATACTGAAGAGGTATTTCCTGACTTTGCAATTAATTTTACTAAGGCTGAACTTGCTGAAAGCCTTAACGAAATTCTGGAAAGGTACCAGCAGATTAGAGTTAAATTCAGAAACCTGAAAAGGAATCTTGAATCTGACTCTGATAAGACTGAGAGTCTTAAATTGGAAAATTCTGAGCTGAGAAATAAAATTTCAAAATTAGAAAATGTTTTACAAAACTCTCAGAAGGAACCAATTTCTGAAACTCCCAGCAACGCTGATGAGATCATCAAGGAGTATGATCATAGTTTCCAGAAGTTCCTTGCTAAAAGCATAGATAGAAGCAAAATGGCTTCAATGATCTATGGAGTTAGCAGAAACGGCAGAAAGGGAATAGGATACCAAGGTAAGGTTCCTACACCAAAGAATGCCATGGATTTAACCATTAAACACACTCCTCTGAACTCACATTTTGTGTATGGTCACACACATGATATTAAATACACTAGCAGTAAGTATTCAGTGAAACCAAAATTCAACTAGAGTTTTGGTAAATCTAACAAATCAGGACCCAAGAAAATTAGGGTACCTAAGGATAAAATAATACATGTTGCAGATATCTTTAGCAGCAAATCAGAAACACCAGTCATGGTACCTGGACTCTGGCTGCTCGCGACACATGACGGGAAGAAGGCATATGTTCCAAAGCCTGGAACTTAAGCCTGGAGGCCACATTGGCTTTGGAGGAAATCAGAAGGGAAAGATCATTGGCTCTGGAACTGTAGGTAATGGAAATCTTCCCTCTATAAATAATGTTCTGCTAGTAGATGGATTAATGCATAATCTGTTATCCATAATTCAATTAAGTGATAACGGTTATGATATAATCTTTAATCAAAAATCATGTAAAGCTGTTAGTCAGAAAGATGGGACTATCCTATTTAATGGAAAGAGGAAAAACAACATCTATAAAATCAAACTTTCTGAACTGAAAAGTCAGAATGTAAAGTGTCTTCTGTCTGTTAACAACGAGCAGTGGATCTGGCACAGAAGATTGGGGCATGTTAGTATGAGAAGAATATCTCAGATTAACAAACTCAATCTGGTCAGAGGACTTCCTAATTTGAAGTTCAATTCAGATGCTCTGTGTGAAGCATGTCAGAAAGGCAAGTTTGCAAAACCTTCTTTCAAATCTAAAAATGTTGTTTCTACCTCTAAGCCATTAGAACTTCTGCACATTGACTTATTTGGACCAGTTAAAACTGCTTCAGTCAGTGGCAAGAAGTATGGGTTAGTAATCATAGATGACTATAGCAGATGGACATGGGTAAAGTTCTTAAGACACAAGGACGAGTCACACTCTGTGTTTGTTACCTTCTCTAACCAAGTTCAGAATGAAAAGGATCTTAGAATCGTTAAAGTCATAAGTGATCATGGTGGAGAGTTTGAAAACAAAGATTTTGAGTCATTCTTTAATGACAGAGGCATTCTGCATGATTTCTCTTGTCCTAGAACTCCCTAACAAAATGGAGTTGTAGAACGAAAGAACAGAACATTGCAAGAAATGGCTAGAACCATGATCAATGAGACAAACGTTGCTAAGATCTTATGGGCAGAGGCAATAAACACAGCATGCTACATTCAGAATAGAATCTCAATAAGACCTATTCTGGAAAAGACTCCATATGAATTATGGAAGAACAGAAAGCCCAACATTTCATATTTTCATCCATTTGGATGTACTTGTTTTATGTTAAATACAAAAAATTATTTGAACAAGTTTGACTCTAAAGCACAGAAGTGTATTATGTTAGGATACTCTAAACGCTCAAGAGGGTACAGAGTATACAATACTGAAACACAGATTGTGGAAGAATCAATCAGTGTTTGTTTTGATGATAAGCTTGACTCTGAAAAGTCAAAGCAGAATGAAGTTTTTGCAGGTACGGAAGTTGAATTTACAGGTTCTGAAGACAAGTCATCAGAAGCTCTTAACAAATACACTCCTTCAACATCTGAAAGGAGCACTGCTAGCAATCCTACAACAGCTGCTGATCAACCTCAGAAGAGACTACACAGAAGCAGCTTGGATCACACAGAAGAAACTATCTTAGGAAGAAAGGAAGATCCAATCAGAACAAGAGCCAGCTTCATAAACTCTGAAGAATCTCTCATGGGACTTGTGTCTCTGATTGAACCTTCTTCAATTGATGAAGCACTTCTGGACAACAACTGGATCCTAGCAATGCAAGAAGAGCTGAATCAATTCACCAGAAATGACGTATGGGATCTTGTTCCCAGACCAAAAGGATTCAACGTCATTGGAACAAGATGGGTGTTCAGAAACAAGTTGAACGAACAAGGTGAAGTTATCAGAAACAAGGCACGACTGGTAGCTCAAGGTTATAATCCGCAAGAGGGGATAGACTATACAGAAACCTTTGCTCCAGTCGCTAGGTTAGAATCTATCAGACTTTTAATTTCATTTGTTGTTAATAAAGGCATCACTCTGTATCAGATGGATGTCAAGAGTGCATTCTTAAATGGTTATATAGAAGCAGAGGTTTATGTGCACCAACCCCCTGGTTTTGAGAGTACAAAAAACCCAGAATATGTTTTCAAACTAAAGAAGTCACTATATGGTCTGAAATAAGCTCCCAGAGCTTGGTATGAAAGACTAAGTAACTTTCTGTTAGAAAATGAATTCACCAGAGGGAAGGTGGACACTACCTTATTCTGTAAATCAGTTAAGAATGACATCTTAGTCTGTCAAATTTATGTTGATGATATTATTTTTGGATCTACTAATCCTTCTCTTGGAAGAAAATTTGCTAAGTGTATGCAGGCAGAATTTGAGATGAGCCTCATGGGAGAACTGAAATTCTTTCTGGGAATTCAGATCAATCAGAATCCTGAGGGAACTTACATTCATCAGAGCAAATATGTCAGAGAACTTCTGAAGAAATTTGACCTCTCAGAATGTAAGCCATCAAAGATTCCAATGCATCTCACATGCATTCTGGAAAGAGAAGAGGTAAGCAAAAAGGTAGAACAGAAGGTCTACAGAGGTATGATTTGTTCTCTCCTTTATCTGACAGCTTCAAGGCCTGATATCTTATTCAGCGTATGTATTTGTGCTAGATTCCAATCAGATCCTAGAGAATCTCACTTAACAGTTGTTAAGCGAATTTTCAAGTATCTGAAAGGTACTACTATTCTGGGTTTATTTTATAGAAAATCTAGTGATTACAGCTTAGTAGGCTACTGCGATGCTGACTTTGCTGGAGACAGAGTAGAGCGTAAAAGTACTTCTGGAAGCTGCCAGTTTCTGGGAGAAAATCTGATCTCTTGGTCCAGCAAAAGGCAATCCACAATTGCGCTATCAACAGCAGAAGCTGAGTACATAGCAGCAGCTGGATGCAGCACACAAATGCTCTGGATGAAAAGTCAGCTTGAAGACTTCCAGATTTTTGAGAGTAACATCCCTATACTCTATGACAATACTTCTGCCATTTGCTTAAGTAAGAATCCCATTTTACATTCTAGGGCTAAGCATATAGAAATAAAACATCACTTCATTAGGGACTATATTCAGAAAGGAATTTTGAACTTAAAATTTATTGATACAGACCATCAATGGGCTGATATCTTCACTAAACCTCTTTCTGAAGATAGATTCAATTTCATTCTGAAACATCTCAGCATGAAACTCTGCCCAGAGTGAAAATGTTTTAATTTTATATATTAACCCTCAGAATGTGTTTTCTGTTTACTGTGAACTTCTGATCAATTTCTTTTCAGAAAGATAAGACATGAAGATTGTATCAGATTCTATTCTTAAAGATCTGAGTGTTTCAGCTCAAGGATAGACGTGCTGCTCACTAAGTCAAACAAGTGTCATCCAATCATCAGCAAATCTCTGAAGCAGAACACGCGTGCACACTTCTGAGAAGGCAAAATGCTGATTGGGTGCATTGAGACACATGTTTGGTAACCGTTTCAAGTATCTTTCTCAAATCCCCCAAAATCAGCAAGCATTAAATGCACGTAATCATGTTTTAAAATGTAATCATGAAATAATTCTCTTTCTTAAAACCGTTTACGTTTTCAAATTTTTTTTTGAAATCTATTTAAGCGCATTAACATCATTCATTAATCTTTTACCGTTTCTTACAATCATCCAAATACTTTCTCTGCATTCTTACTTGTGTGTTCATCTTTCTCAAAAGAAACCCTTTTTCAAGTTTTTCTCAGAAAACCCTAAGTGTGAACATGGCAACCTCTAGCAATGTTTCTGCAGGTTCTCAGAAGGAGGCTTCATCTGAACAGTACCAAGTTCCCTTCAGAACACTCCTTATACCAGTGAAGAATTTGGAAGTGCTGTCTGAACTGATTGTTGTTTTCTCCAGTCTGAAAGAAAATGGATTCGACTTGACTGAAAAAGTTAGGGCTCAAGGATGGGAGAGATACTTTGATAGGTTGGTGGGTCCAACTTTCCCTGTATTGGTCAAGGAATTCTGGATTCATGCGTCTTCATCAACACATCAAGTTACTTCCTACATAATGGGAAAGAAGATTGTGATCACTGAGGATCACATTGCAAGATTGATTGGATACAATGGTGGTGGTATCCGCTGTATCGACATGGCAGAAAGATGCTCTGACGTTGGTGTCATTGCAAGAGAGATTTTCACCCATGGGGTTCCCAGCAGCAAAATCAGAGACTTAAAGGATCAGCACAGAATATGGGCGAAGATTATTCCGGGGTGCTTTAATCACAGGAAGCCCACAAGCTCTCCTGATTATATAAACATAAATCAGCAGTTTCTGATCTATTTTATTAATCAGAAGGTAAAGATTAACTTGGCTCGTCTTCTGCTTAATCACCTCAGGACCAGCGTCAAGGAGACAAGGGAAGAAGAAAGGACAAAAAGGGATTGGATACCCTTTGGCAGGTTAATATCAGATATTCTGACTGAGAATAGGCTGATAGAGCACCTTACAGAAGCACAGGAATTAAGTTCTATTGAACCTACTGTTGGCAAGCCTCTGAACACCAAGAATCTGAAGAAAATGAAACTGATAGAGAATATCAGAAAGGAGCCCAGCGTCACTCCTCTTACTGACATCACCAGCAGAAGAGTCCCTCTGGACGACTTTCCAATATTTTCTGAGATTGACTCTAAACCAGTCATTGTTCTCAGATACTTGGACGCTTGCGAGGCTGATGGCACAGATCCCACTCTGAACATAAAAGATCTGCACCAGCAAAATCCAGAAGTTACTATGAAGAAGACGAAGAAAATAAAGGCTACTTCAGAAGGACCATCCCAGCAGACTCCTAAGAAGAGAGGTAATCTATCTGCTGCTAATGTTTTAAATTCTTCTGCTATTCCAACATCTATTCCTACCCCAGCTTCACATGAACTCCCAATCCCCATACCAACCATTGATGAAAACGAACCAGAGGTTGACCCTTCTGAGTCACTGACTCTCAGGAGATCCCGCACCAGACCCCAAAATCCAAAACCCACAACATCAACAGAATCAGAACTTGACAAAGTTTTGTCTGAAATTGATCAACGTGCTTCCGCTCCCCTCTCAGAAAATCCAAACACTCAACCAGAAATTTCCCACTCTCCTCAACCAGAAAATACTCTCTCACCCATACCAGAACAACCAGAAATTCCACCTCCTTCTCCATAACCAGAAATTCCACCTCCCTCTCCTCAACCAGAACTTCATCCACTTTCACCTCAACCATCACCTCCACACCCTGAGTTTCAACACTCTGAAACTCCATCACCTGAACATCAAACTCCTGAACCTCATTCTCCTCAATCCTCTGAGCCACAACCCTTGGCAATTCAGCTGCCATGTGGTACAACTGTAAACATGGCCCAACTGCCATCCTCACCAGAAACTACCCCTCCCAATACTCCACACAGTCCAATAATCATTTCTGATTCTCCCACTCCATCTCCCAAACAAAATACTGAAGACCACAGCAGGACCTTTATTGATTTAACAAGCCTTAACCGTCTTGCTGACCTTAAACACAAAATAGCCATCCCCAAACCCAAACAACTAGATGTTGGTGCTGGCATTTTGAATTTTGAAACAGGCTTGTAGAATTGGATTGCTTCTCTAAAGCAGGTTTGTCCTGGAATGATTGACCCTGCCGCTTCATACCATCTCTGGACTCAATTCAAAAAGTGGGTACACGCTGAAGCCCTCAAGCTGCAAGACATCAATTATGAACAGGCACAACAGAACTTTAGCAAGCTGCTGAAGGAAGTTGAAAGTCAGCTGCCAAAGGACGAAGTGCTCTTTCTGGATAGTGAGCCATGGTTTGAAAAGCGTCCAACTTCAAAAGTTCAGCAAGCAGAAGATCAGACTATTCAAGCTGAAGATGTTAGTCAAGCTGAAGATGTTGCAGAAAGCTCTCAGAAGCATCCTGCTTCTGACGTTTCTCAAGCTGCCTTGGACAAGCAGACTCTGGAAGAGCTGAAGCAGAATGATATTCGTCTGCAGCAAAGAATGGATGAGAATGATCAGAAGATGAAGGAAAGGATGGATGTGCAAGACAGCAAGATTGATACAGTAGTCAGCATGGTGCACAAGCAGAATGAGACTGCTGATCAGATTAAGACAATGCTAAAGACTCTGTTCACACGCTTTCCAACCCAACCTTAGTTTTTCATTCTTGATATTTTCATTGTTTTCTTTGCATATCATCTGTACTGTTTGTCTGGCTCTGAATTAAATATAACAGTTTTTCTGCTCTGATCGTTTAAGCTTTTTTTACTTACACTTTTTGATTGCTGACAAAAGGGGGAGAACAAGAATGATATTTTTCAATAACGGATTACTGAGACAAAAAGTCTCAAACATTCTAACACTCTGATATACTTGAATGTTTTCTGTTTTGCATAAGCTACAGGTACAAGAAGTTAATCATCTCTGATAACACTGAAGCTCTGATATTCTGGTCTAAAGCTCTGATACTCTGATGTTCAAAGAAAGTCAGTAAAGATCTGATCCTGAAGAACTCTTGGAATTAAAAAGGGAAGTAATAAATTCAGGGGGAGTATCTCCGATCTAAACTCTGATATCTCTTTATCCCTTATCTTTGATAACTTCCTATTTAATTCTGATACAACTTATTATTTAGTTATCTCTGATACTTTTCACGCTAATTTTCAATTAAAAAAATATCTAGTTTTTGTCATCATCAAAAAGGGGGAGATTGTTAGAACAAAGTTTGAATCTACTACCCTAAGTTTAAGTTTTGATGATAACAATATGCAAAGATATATTAATTGTATGATTCATGTAAGACATATATGCTGCCTAAAAAATTATGTTCTGTTTTACAGAAACTCTGATGGGTATCAGCAAGAGAACATCATCATCAGCATAAGAAGATGAGATATCAACATCAGCATCAGAAGATGTTATATCAGATGCCAGAATCAGAAGATCAACTTGTGCTTACGCTGAAGCTTGATGAACAGATCTGTGCTTAACCATCTGAACTCTGATCTAGAAAACAACAGTTCATCAGCACCTAAGTAGCGTCAGAATGAGCCAAAGCCAGAACACGCTTAAGTGGCAACGGTACTGTGCATTCAAGATGCTTTATTACCAACGACATCATTCCAGACAAGATCTTCTTAATAAGGAAAGAATGTTATTGGCATTGAAACGGAATTACTACTCCAACGTACCTTATTTCCAATGCTATATAAACCAGTCAGTGAAGATTGAATTGGCTAATGCTCTACAACCTTCTACACGCCTAAAGCTATTCATCATCTTCCTCACTCTCAGTTTGCTAAAGCTCTCAAATTCTTTATTCAATTACTTTAGCACTCTAGTTCTCATAAGCTTAAATTGTGTAGTATCACAGTTGTGATAAACAGTTTTTGTAGAAAACATTCACACACCTAGATTTCAATTCTTTGTAAGAAAGTATTTCCTTGAGAAACCGGTTTGTGGTTTGACTCAAGAAGGCTTTAGCAGTTGTTAAAGCAGATTGTAATATTCAGTTGAATATAGTGGATTAAGGCCTCGTTGGAGAGAGGCGAAATCACCTTGACGGGTGGACTGGAGTAGTTTGAGATCAAACGAACCAGGATAAAAATACCGTGTTGACTGCAATTGATTTCTAGTTTTTACAATTCAACCCCCCTTCTTGTGTTTTTCACTTCTTCAGCTACTGCTTCACCCGTGTCAGTCTACGCCGGACAGGTCCCTCACAGTTTATTGCTACCTAAAGGGTATCCCCCAGATCCGGGTTAGGATCTATAAAACTCTGATGCAAGCCCATAATATTAAATCATACAAAGCATGCAATTGAAAACATAGAATGATCTAATCCTAAGGTACACCTCACTTATTAGTATTCCCCAGCAGAGTCGCCAGTTCTGTGATCGGTGGAAATATAACTGACTGTTTTTGGAATGCTGGTTCGCAAAATGTCGCGGTAAGCAAGAGTCGCCACCGTCTTTTATTTACTCCAACAAGGAAAGGACAAAAGCACAGCAAAATTCCTTTTCGAGATGTTTCTCGGTTCGGGAGGTAGATTATAGAAAGGGAAGGTATTAGCACCCTTTCTATCCGTGGTTATCCACGGGCTCTTAGGTACTTGCTCACTATGTTTTCAAAAATGTTTGCTTTTCTTGTGTTTGTGGGTTTTGAAAAAGTTTGTTTGTTTGAAAACTTCGTTTTAACTCTTGTATCAGTCCTCAAGAGTGTATGAAGTATTGTTTGAAAACTTTTGTCAGAAAAGTGTAGGTGCGAAAAATTGTTTTTGTTTTGAAAGAGCAAGTACCTTAGAACCTCTACCTACTCAAAGAAATTAAGCTGTGTAAATGTCCTTTAGACAGTACTATCCCACTATTGAGAAGTAGGTAGCACCGTCGTTGGAGTTATTCGGGTCAATTCGATTATAGGGACATGTGGTCACCAAAGCAATAGTAGGACGCCTTAGCGGTAACCCTAGTGTCTTAGATCCTTTTCATCCGAGGCAACCGTTTCGAGGCAACTTGGATCTTTAGGCAGGAGGGCGACCTCTAAAACACCCTATACTCAATGACCACGTCGAGGCAACCAAGTGAGGCGTACCCTAGGAGTGGCATGTGCGAGTGTGTCAGGTTTCAATTAAAGATTATCTTTGCACATGTTATTGTGAGCTACAAGTTGATTTTAATTTCATACAAGTCTTGTCATGCATAACAGTTAATAATTATGCGGAAAGTAAATTACGGAAAGTAAATCTACGCTATTACAAGGCGTCGGGTATTTACATCGCCAAAAGCAACCCTTGAAAAGTAAATGCGAGAAAATAAAGAAAGCGATAAAAAGGTCCTAATTACGCTATTACATCCTCGGAGCAAATACATAAATATGATCAAAAAAGTAATATGCGCGAATAAAAATTAAATCGGGGAAGTCCTTAGGGTTTTGACCCTTTTTGAGAAAAGAATGAATTTTGGTCCTTTTTGCATTAAATTAAATTAAACCTAATTCTAATTAATTAAATAAAAGAAATATTTTTTAAGTTTTCAATGTTTTTAATGTTTTTAATGAAAATAAAATAAAATAGTTAAATATATTAATTAACCTAATTCTACATTGATTTTATTTATTGTGAAAAAAAAGTTAAAGTTGACCTAATTAACTAAATTAATCTATGTTAGAATTTATTTACAAAAATAATAAATTAATAGTGAAATTAATAAATAATAATAATAAAAATATTTAATTTTCTGAATTTATTATGAAAATAATAATTATTTTAATTAAATAATAATAATAATAATAATAATAATAATAATAATAATAATAGTTAGTAAAGCAATTAAATAGAAATTAAAATGTAAAAGAAAAAGAATAAAGAAACCAGGGGGTGCTGGGCCATTAGGAGGTGTTGATTGCAATTCATGGCCCACTAAGCTCAAGCCCTTTTGACTTTCTGACTCCTCCACGCGCATGGTTGACTGGGAATACCATGGTCCTTCATCCTATGGCCATTAGATCTGTGCCCATAGCCACTTGGCGTGTTGTTGTATGGAGTACATGGTAGAGTGCTTTTGGAAGCCTGCATATGATCTTGTTAAGAAAAATAACAAACAATTATTTTGGGGGACCTGGGATTCGAACCCAGGTCCCAATGATCAATACACTAATGCCTTGGCCATCTGAGCTGTGTTGCGCGTTTGTCAATAGAATGGAGAGTGAATATTATATATGGAAAATAAATAATATGCTGAAAAACAAAACAAAAACGCGTGTATTTTAAATTGCCCAACCAAACGCTAACACGTCTTCATCTTCCTCTTACGTTCCTGCAAAACAACATTTAGATAGCGGGGGTTTTTAACCCCCACAAACTACAATGACCAAAAATAGCAATTAGCCCTGTGTTGTATATAAATATTTCGCGAGGGTCCAGTTACGTTCATCTTGGTTCAACGAGTCCAACCATATGCCTTATGAACCCTAATTGTTCTTGGATTGCAAAGCCCTAATTTGAAAGCTTAGGAACCTTAAAATTCGTCAATGGCATTCTGTGATTTATGGCGTTTCAATGCAATTAAACCACACCATTAGCTTCGTATGATTCCTATGAACACAAACCAACCACAAGAATATGTTAAATATGCATGAATCAATATATACGATTATGGAAAAAAGCTTCAAACCGTGACACTGTAATGGGCGATTCCTTGAGTTTTAGTATTGGAATTTGAGTGTAACACGTCCTGGGAACCTCCTGCAGTGTATTAGAATCAAGAAAATGCCTTGAATTGGCCTGGAATGTAGAATTCAGTTTTGAGTTTTTCTTGAAAAATTTCAATATGCTTGGCCTTTGTCTGCAGCTTTCTCACATATACATGAATAGGGTTGGCTTGTGTACTTATAGGAGAATGAAACTAGGTCAGAATCTTGGGAAAAAATCCATGGAATGATGATTCAATATTTGATTGGAAATCACATCTTTTTGAATCTTTTTTATTGAAGAAAGTTGCCAAATTGGGAGATATTTGCATCCTTGATTGGTACACGAAATTTCCAGCCTTTTTAGGTCATCTTTGCTTCACAAAAAGATTGAAAAATCAAATCTTTGTATTTCCTACAATTTAAATTAATTAAAATGAATTAATATTGATAAAAAATCCAATTAATTAATAAAACATAAGAAAATAATTCAATTAAGCTGGATGGGTCGTGCATAGGCCATGGATAAAGTTTCAATAAGAAATTTGAGGCCCATTAGCAAAAACAAAGTGTTTTGAGCAAAGTTGACTTTTGCAAATTCACAAAATTTTCCCAACTTCTCCAATGCATATTTTGCTCAATTTTGATCATATAAACATGTTCTTGGACATTTTGGAAAGGTCTTAAAGTCCTCTAACCAATTCCTTTGGTCCCATGTAATTTGGATTTACCAATCTCAAGTTATGGCCTTTGACTTAAAGTGCATTTTTGTTGACTTTTGAATTTGACCTATAATGTAGAAATTGATAACTTCTTGTGAGAGCATTTATTGGACTTGGAATGTGAAGATGGATTGTAGGAAATGTCATCCCCTTCAAAATGAGCATTGGATGGAATTTTTTTGATGAACCATGAAAAAGTTATGCCCTGGTCAAGATATAGTTGACTTTTCTGCTGTCCAAAAATAGCAACTTTTGCATCTTGATGATTTTTGAGCCATGCTTGTGGAATCATGATCAAGACTTGATCAAATGATGATTGTGGACTCAAAATAAGATGTTGATCAAAAATTCTGACTTTTGACTGCAAAATGACCATTTTGCCCTTGCAGTTGACTATGGGTCAAATGAAGCTTTTTGACTGTGCAAATTGGCATTGTGAGTCTTGAGACTTGGCATGTAGGTACTTGAGGATGTATATAGGCCTATGATACTTGATTGAACCATTGAAAACCTCAAATTCCTTGAAAGAACCAAAACCCTAATTTCAGCTGGCTTAGGAGGTATTTGGGCTGTGCAACTCTTGAGTAGTCTTGAACCATTTGAAGATGACTCTTGACAAATCTTGAAGAATATGGGAGGGCAAATTTTAGGGTACAACATACGCTATTACAAGGCGTCGGGTATTTACATCGCCAAAAACAAACCCTTGAAAAGTAAATTGCGGAAAATAAATGAAAGCGATAAAAAGTCCTAATTAAAGCTATTACATCCTTAGAGAAATTACATAATAATGAATAAAAAATTAATAAAACAAACATACGCACGAGAGAAAAATTGAATCGGAGAAGTCCTTAGGGTTTTGACCCTTTTTTTGAGAAAGAATGAAGCTTTTGTTATTTTGCATTTAATTAAATTAAACCTAAAACTAATTAATTAAAAGAAATATTTTTTATTTTTAGTGTCTCAAGGAAAATAAAATTAAAAAAATGATTAAAATTGTCAAGAACCCTAATTCTATGTTGATTTTAAATTATTGCAAAAAAATATCAAATTTAACCTAATTAAAACTAAATTAATTAATTATATTTATTTACAAAAATAATAAGAGGGTGAAATTAATTTTAATAGATAATAAAAATATATTATATTTTAGTTTTCTGATTATTATGAAAAAAAGTTAATTTGGCTAATTAAATAATAATAGTTAATAATAAAATAATTAAATGGAAAATATAAAAAAAGAAAAAAGAATAACCCATGGGGTGTTGGCCCAATTAGGAGGTGTCTTTGGCAATTTGTGGCCCATTAAGCTGCCAGCCCGTTTGACTTTAGCAATTCCCTGTATGCTCATTGACTAAGGTGTATGGTGATCTTCACTCATGGCCACTAGATCTAGGCTTGGACACACATGGTGCTTGTGAATTGGAGGTATATGGTAAACCATCCTTTGAAACCTGCATGTGACCATGTGAAGAAAAATAGGATAAATGTTTTGGGGGGACCTGGGATTCGAACCCAGGTCCCAATGATCATATGCACGCGTCCCTGCCACTCAGCCAGCTTGCTTAATTCATTAGTGGGATACAAAGAAATTATTATATTTGAAAACAAGTCAATATGCTCTAGAATAAAAAACACGCGCGCGCTTTTTCAAACTGTCCAATGACATGCTAACACCTCATCATCTTCTTCGTTGTACCTGCAAAAACAATATTAGATAGCGGGGGTTTTTAACCCCCACTAACCACTACAGGGAAAAATAGCGATTAGCAGCTCAATGCATATAAATATTTCGCGAGGGTTTGGTCAGGTTCGTCTAGGTCTCATGATCTCAACCATAGGTCTTAGGAGTCCTAATTTTTCCTGGTTCATAAAGCCCCAATTTCAAAGCTTAAGAACCCTAGAAATTGTTCATGGCATCTTGTGATTCAGTGCATTATAATTCAATTGAATGACACCATTAGCTTCATATGGTTCCTAGCAACACAAATCAATCAAGAAAACACGTTAAATATGCATGATTTAAGAGTTACGATTCTGGAAAAAAATGGCAAATCGTGGTTCTGTAGGTATCGATTCCTTGAGCCTTAATGCTTGATTTTGATTGCAGTTCACTCCTGGGACCTCCTGCAAGGTGTTTGAATCAACAAAACCTTTTGAATCGCCCTAGAATGCCAAAGTCAGCTTTCAATTTTCTTGGAATTTTTCAATATGCTATGGCTTTTTTCTGCAGCTTTTTCTCGTCCATTAGGCCAGGCTTAGCTTGCTTATGTATAAGAGAATGAAATTAGGTCAAAAACTTGGGTCCAATCCATGTGCATTCAAGTTTAAATCTTTGATTGGAAATCAAATCTTTTTGATTTTTCATGATTGGAAAATGTTGCCAAATTTAGAGATTTTTGTATCTTTGACTTGTGCACGAAATTGCCAGCATATCTTGACCATATTTGCTTCACAAATTGATTGAAAAATCCAATCTTCTATTTTCCTACAATTTAAATTAATTAAATGAATTAATATTAATTAAAAATCCAATTAATCAATAAAAATAAGAAAATAAATTCAATTAATCTTGATGGGTCGTGCATAGGTCATGGGTGAAGTTTCAAGAAGAGATTTGAGGCCCATTAGCAAAAAGAAGGTGTTTTGAGCAAAGTTGACTTTTGCAAATTCATGAAAATTTCCCAACTTCTCCAATGCACAACTTGCTCAATTTTGATCATATGACCATGTTCTTGGACATTTTGGAAAGCTATTGAGGTCCTCTAACCAATGCCTTTGGTCCCATGTCATTTGGATTTACCAATCTCAAGTTATGACCTTTGACTCAAAGTGTACTTTTGTTGACTTTTAAAATTGACCTATAATGTAAAAATTGGTAACTTCTTGTGAGAGCATTTCTTGGACTTGGATTGTGAAGATGGATTGTAGGAAAATGCATCCTCTTCAAAATGAGCATTGGATGGAATTTTTTCTGACAAAACATGAAAAATTTATGCCCTGGTCAAGGTACAGTTGACTTTTCTACTGTCCAAAAATAGTAACTTTTGCATCTTGATGATTTTTGAGCTATTCTTGTGGAATCATGATCAAGGCTTGATCAAATGATGATTGTGGACTCAAAATAAGATGTTGACCAAAACTTCTGACTTCTGACTGTAAAATGACCATTTTCCCCTTGCAGTTGACTGTAGATCACATGGAGCTTTTGACTGTGCAAATTGGCACTGTGAGTCTTGAGACCTGGCATGTAGGTGCTTGAGAATGTGTATAGGCCTATGAGACTTGATTGAACCATTGAAAATCCCAAATTCCTTGAAAGAACCAAAACCCTAATTTCAGCTGTCTTAGGAGGTGATTTGCCTGTACAACCCTTAAGCAATCTTGAGCAATTTGAGGATTATTCTTGTCAAATCTTGAGGAATATGGGAGGGCAAATTTTGGGGTACAACAGTTTGTTTTTGGCGATGTAAATACCCGACGCCTTGTAATAGCTTAGATTCAATTTTCCGCAATTTAATTTCCGTATAATATTAACTGTTAGATGTTTGATAACTAGGCAATGCATGACAAGATCAATTTTAATTTAAAATCAACAATAGATCACCCATAACATGTACAAAGATAAATAACTGAAAAACAATACACTCGCACATGCGCACTGTTAGGGTACACCTCACTTGGTTGCCTCGAACGTGGTCATTGAGTATAGGAAGTTTTAGAGGTCGCCCTCTTGTCCAAAGATCATAAGTTGCCTCGAAACGGTTGCCTCGGATAAAATGATCTAAGACATTAGGGTTACCGCTAAGGCGTCCTAACATTGCTTTAGTGACCACACGTCCCTTAATCGAATTGACCCGAAAACTCCAACGACGATGCTACCTACTCCTCAATAGTAGGATAGCATTGTCTAAAAGACACTTGTACAGTTTAATTCCTTTTTGAGTAGGTAGATGGTTCTTAAGTACTTGCTCCATTTAAAATAAATCAAAAACTTTTCGCACTTACACCCCTTTCAAACAAAAACTCTTTTCAAATCCACAAACACAAAGAAAAGCAAACTTTTGAAAACACAATGAGCAAGTACCTAAGAGGCCGTGGATAACCACGGATAGAAAGGGTACTAACACCTTCCCTTTCTATAATCTACCTCCCGAACCCGAGAAATATATCAAAAAGGAATTTTTCTGTGCTTTTGTCCTTTCCTTGTTGGATAAAATAAAAGACGGTGGCGACTCTTGCTTACCGCGACATTTTGCAAAAACAAACGCAAAACGCGAACCAGCATTACAAAACAGTCAGTTCTCATTCCCACCGATCACAGAACTGGCGACTCTGCTGGGGAACATTCTTATAAGTGAGGTGCACCTTAGGATTAGATCACTATGTTTTCAATTGTATGCTTTGTATGCTTTAATTTTGTGGGCTTGTATCGGAGTTTCTATAGATCCTAACCCGGATCTGGGGATACCCTTTAGATAAGTAGCAATAAACTGTGAGGGATCTGTACGGTGTAGACCGATACGAATGAAGCAGTAGCTACGTTGGTGTGGCACCTTGGTCTGTACCGATATCCCTTGTGTTGGAACGAGGAGAATATGGGTCTTCTGAGGAGTCATTAAGCACCAACTGACCTTAGAACCTTAAATTGACCAACTTGGCCATAGAACAGTAGCAGTATGCTACACTCATTGAGACTAAACTCTCGTGATGGTTCCGGCCGCAAGAAAAGGTTGCTAAACTAGAATTATGACCGATTGAGGGTAGTCAGTGATATTGAGATCCTCTAGAACCTGGTTACTATATTTAGGACAGGTTTAAACCAACTGAACTTAAAGAGGGTAGTACCTAAGCTCCATGCCAGCCTGAAATCTAAGGGCTCTTTTGTGTTACTTGTGTGCCTTTACCATGTTTGCCTTTTGTGGATACTTGTGGTGTGCCTTTACCATGACATCATGACATCATAACATTGCATACATTTTTCATAAGGACTAACCTATTTCAAAGACAAGAGGGTTTCATCTTTGTTCTGTTTTGTAGGTCATTATGATGCCCATGCGTAAGAATACTATCCGGATCAACTTTGTCCAAGTCCCTACCTTGATTAAAGAGTTGGTTGTCAGGATTCCAGACACTACTTCCTTCATCAGAAGGCATGGTTCTCTTCTCAGTTTGGTCACCTCAAAATCGGACGAACAAATGATGAGTGTCCTGGTCCAATTCTATGATCTGATGTACCATTGTTTTACTTTCTAGGACTTCCAGCTGGTTCCTACCCTGGAAGAGTTCTCTGAGTTGCTCGGTATCTCTGTTTTGGAGCAGACCCCGTTCACTGGGTGGGAAAAGACTCTTAAGCCCGAAGAAATTGCTGCAGCCCTTCACTTGACCAAAGAAGAGGTAATGGCTAACTGGGAGACTAGAAGTGGAGCTAAGGGTTTCTTGACTAAGTTCTTGGTTGGCAACGCTAACTACTTCTGGGATAGCCTAGACTTTAAGGCCTTCGAGGATATTCTGGCTCTTTTGATTTATGGCTTGGTATTGTTTCCGAATCCTGACACTTTTGTTGATATTAATTCCATAAAGATCTTCATCTCTCAGAACCCTGTACCCACTCTCTTGGGTGACATCCTTCATCAGCTATATGCTCGTACTGCCCAAAAGCGGGGAACTTTGATGTGCCGTGCTCCTTTATTGTCGAGGTGGTTTATTTCGCACCTCCCTAAGTTTGTGCTGAAGAACAAAAAAGGAATGGGCTGGGCTTATAGGGTGATGTCTCTTTCTAATAATGACATTATCTGGACTCTCAAAGGTATGGATGAGGTGACTATCATTGATCGCTGTGGAGAGTATCCTAATGTTCCATTGATCGGAACCCATGGAGGGATTTCTTACAACCCATGCTTAGCTCTCTGTCAGTTTGGAAGAGCTAGAAGAGAAGGACCACATGAAATGTTGATGCCTCATATCATCTTTGATTTTCAGGGAGATAGCGACGAGCTACGTCGTAGATTCATAAGGGCTTAGGACAGAGTTCACCAATCTGAACCACATGAGTTGGGTCCAAAGACTTCTCTGCCAATGGAGCCATATCTCAGATGGGTCCGCATCCATGCCCAGAAGCTAGGTATGCCATATGAAGCTGTCAGGCTTGTTACTCTTGAAGTTGCTAATGAGGAGGGGGTTCTTCCAACTATTCTCCACCCTTATATGCCCACTGATATTGGGACACTGAAGAGGTCTTGGATGCAGTTGAGGGATGAACGGGATTCATACCGGGAGAAGTTCAATGAACAAGAGCAGAAGATCCAGAAGCTGACTAGGCAACTGGAGAACGAGCGGATCCTGAATGATTATGTCCGCACTGAGAAGAAGAGACCATGGGAGCATTGATGGACCTTTGATGATTTCTTTTACAGTTTTTATTTACTTTTTAGTATTTCCATTCTTGGAACGCCTAAGGGCAATTTGTTGAATAATTCAAATTTTTAAGTTTAAATCTAATAAAGTGTGTTTCCTTTCTTGTTTACAAATTTGAATCTCGATTGTCTTTGAAATCATAATCATACGCATTTCATCCCATGCACTCCATAAGCAGGTACCCATTACAGGTCTCTTATCTTCTTCGTTGTTTATTTTAGCAATCATCATGTCTGCTGAGCCTTCAACTGAGCAAGCTATCAAGGCCCTCCAGGCCCAGTGTGATACGGTGGGAGAACTGACTTGGGTTTTGCGTTTGTGTGCGCAAATGTTGCGGTTTAGCAAGAGTCGCCACCGACTTTTTATTTATCCTAAGGAAAGGTCAAAAAGCACAGGAAAGACCTTTGAGATGTTTTCGTGGGTTCGGGGGGTAGATTATGAAAAGGGAAGGTGCTAGCACCCTTTTCATCCATGGTTATCCATGGGCTCTTAGTTACTTGTTTTAGATCACTTGCCTTTGTTTTTCAATTGCTTAAAATGGTGTTTGGTGTGTGGTTTTGAAAATGTTTTGAAAAAGATGCCTTGTCTAGGCAACCTTTGTAACAATTCGTTTTGAATGTTTTACAAAGGTGTTCGTCTTTTTGAAAAGTTGTTTCAATGTTTTTGAAAGTTGTTTTGGAATTGTGTTGTGGAGTGTGTTTTGAAAAAATGGCAAGGATGTTTTGCAAGTTTGATCAAGTAACTAAGAGTTCTCTATCCTGTTTTACTCAAATATATTTCTTATGTTTTTAACCCTTTTAACAGTGTTGTTTCACCATTGTATTTGGTGAACAACCTTGCGTTAGGATGTTTAACAGGACGGGCATGGGACGTTTGTATAGTCATAGAAGGCAACATATGGGACGTTTTAGCAATGTTGTTTTAGGGACTAGATCGTTTACCGAAGGCAACATCTAGGGTCATCGAGGGACTACGATCTTTCATCGAGGGTCTTTGCTAAAACGCCCATGCTCGAGGGACATGACTATATTCCGAGGCAACAAGTGAGATTACCCTAAGGGTGCATGTGTGCAAAGTGTGTTTTATTGCATGCAGTTGTCTTTGATTTTTAGGTTGTCTACTTGTTGGTTTTATCTTGCCATACACGCCTATTTACTAGCATTTGTACAAAGCAATAAAAATGCAAGAAATAAATATCCTACACTATTACAACCATATTGAAAGGCAAGAAAATGTAAAGGAAAAAATAAGAAAATAAAAAAAACAAGGAAAATGAGCTTTTCGACCCAGGCAGCAGCATCCTTCGATTTGGGCAGGAGCAGCCTTCGATTTGCATTCTGTTGGCCTCCTTCGATTGGGGCTGGCAACAGCAAAGTCACGTCTTTCGATAGGGCCTTGGCAGGGGCGAGGTCCTGTCCTTCGATTGGGAAAAAGCAGCAGCAAGTTGTATCCTTCGACTGGGGCCTGGAAGTCAATGAGGGAATGCCTTTCGATCTGCCTTGTTGCCTTCTTCGACTGGAGGTTGAAAGCATTGTGAGCGTGTCTCTGGCTGGGCCTGAAAGTCAGTGTGGAAACCAAAGGCTTTGTTTCATACTCCTGTCTCCTGTTTCTTTCATTTCAAGCATTAAATGGCAACATGGCCTGAGGCCATGCTAATATTTATCTTGTAAACAGTTTAACAGTTTAAAGCAAGCTCAGGTAAACAGAGAGCAAAACGAAAGGGTTTAGCTTCTTTTTTTTAAAACATGTTCACAGGGTGGAAACGAAAGGAACAACAGTATGTACATGCTTGGAACGAACAAGAATATTATTTACATGTTATGCCATGAAACGAAAAGCTCAAAGGTAAGAATAACTTACCTTGCTTCAGGCTGGAACGTGTGATGGGCCTTTAAGTGGTCTCCTTGAATGCTTCTGGATTCGAAGGGAGAAACCAGGGGTTACGTCCTTGATACTGGATTCAACAAAGAAGAACAAGTGTAAGGTTCTTCCTACTGGATTCGAATGGTAACAAGGTGTATGGATGTTTCATATTCTAAGTGTTTGGATTCTGGGTATTGATTTCTCAAGTGTTGATGAACTTGAGAGTTTTTGTTGTGTTTGAGAATTTTCTGCAGATTCGTTCGTCTGGCCCAAAATTCCTCCTTAGCTTTGCAAAAGATCCTCTATTTATAGAGAAAGAATGGACATGTTCGTCCATAGCCAGCCTTGCAAAGAATAATAAAATAATGTGGCGTGACAGTGCATGTGGGGGGCCTCCTGGCAGCAGCAGCAGTGGGGTGCAGAAGATATGACTGAGGCCTCTGATGTTGCTTGTGCTCAGACCAAAATCAGATGGAAAGCTGCTTTTGTGATAAAGTACTCTCTGCTTGAAGAAAAAGTATGTAGCCTTTAGCCCAGAATAGCAGTATCCAACAGACAAAGTTTGAAACCCTTATGCAAACTTCTGACTATGTAAAGATCTGGACGCAACACAGCCTGACAAACGAGATTTGGATTTGAGTCAAAGGCAAGAGTGATATCGAAGCGCACTGGTTCGAAGGAAGCCTTTGTCTCAGTCGAAGCTTGTGGTCGAAACAAGCTAACTCGAAGGAAGCTATTGCCCAATCGAAAGCTCCTGCTCGAAGCAAACATATTTCCCAATCGAAAGTCCGTGTTCGAAGGAAGCCATGTTTCCCAATCGAAGCATGTTTATAGGCAGTAAACTTGTCCAAATCGAAGCAGGCTTGCAGGCAGCTACTTGTCCCAATCGAAACAGGCTTGCAGGCAGCACGCTTGTCCAATCGAAAGGTTGAATCGAAGGATGTTTCCAATCCAAACGAAGGATGTACCCAAGTTGCATTCGAAAGAGGCATACAGGAGGCCAAATGTCCAGGTTCGAAAGAGGCACGCTAGTAGCCATTTTGAGCAATCGAAAGACGCCAAGAGTCAATCTAAGTATGCTGAATCGAAGGAGACATGTTTTCCACCAAATTTGTCAAAATGTTATTTTTATCTGTTTTCTCCATTTTTGACAGTTTCCTTTTAATTTTGGTACTGGAAAATCCCAATGCACTTGTTTAAGCTTGAACCTTGAGAATCCTTGTGAGAAAGGCCTTGAAAATTGAGAGGGCAAATATTGGGGTACAACAGCTGCCCCTGTTCAATCTTCTTACACCTGAAGAGTTAGATTGGCGAATCTGCCACTTGTGACTTGAAGGTGGAAGATGATTGAACACTAGAGTGCCCAGAAATTTGCACTCGGTGATGTGATGGTAGAGGGAATGGGCTTAAAGATGCCATTTGGAGAGGTGATAGAAAGTTGTTGGAGATGGGCTTAAAGATGCCATCCGAAGGTCTGACAGAATCTTGTCGGGGATGGGCTTAAAGATGCCATCCAAGAATATTTGTTGAATTGTATGTCGGAGATGAGTGGGTGAGTATCAGAAAGGTATCCATGTTTGGAACATCTCTGAGCTGGGGGTCTGAATAAGCAATAGATTAACATCCATGTTGGGAAGCATCCGTAAACTGTTTTCAAAAGTTAAGTCTGAACAAGCGATAGATTAACATCCGTATTTGGAGAATCCGTAAACTATTTTCAAAAGTTGAGTCTGAACAAGCGATAGATTGACATCCATGTTTGGAAGCACCCGTAAACTATTTTCAGAAGTCTTGAAGTTGAATAAGCAATAGATCAGCATTCAGGTTGGGAAGCATCCGTAAACTGTTTTCAAAAGTTAAATCTGAACAAGCGATAGATTAACATCCGTATTTGGAGAATCCGTAAACTGTTTTCAGAAGTTGAGTCTGAACAAGCGATAGATTGACATCCATGTTTGGAAGCACCCGTAAACTGTTTTCAGAAGTCTTGAAGTTGAGTGAGCAATAGATCAGCATCCAGGTTGGGAAGCATCCGTAAACTGTTTTCAAAAGATGAATCTGAACAAGCGATAGATTAACATCCGTATTTGGAGAATCCGTAAACTGTTTTCAGAAGTCTCGAAGTTGAATAAGCAATAGATCAGCATCCAGGTTGGGAAGCATCCGTAAACTGTTTTCAAAAGTTGAATCTGAACAAGCAATAGATTAACATCCGTATCTGGAAGCACCCGTAAACTGTTTTCAGAAGTTGACTCTGAACAAGCGATAGATTGACATCCGTATCTGGAAGCACCCGTAAACTGTTTTCAGAAGTTGAGTCTGAACAAGCGATAGATTGACATCCATATCTGGAAGCACCCGTAAACTGTTTTCAGAAGTTGAGTCTGAACAAGCGATAGATTGACATCCGTATTTGGAGAATCCGTAAACTGTTTTCAGAAGTTGAGTCTGAACAAGCGATAGATTGACGTCCGTATCTGGAAGCACCCGTAAACTGTTTTCAGAAGTTGAGTCTGAACAAGCGATAGATTGACATCCATATCTGGAAGCACCTGTAAACTGTTTTCAGAAGTTGAGTCTGAACAAGCGATAGATTGACATCCATATCTGGAAGCACCCGTAAACTGTTTTCAGAAGTCTTGAAGTTGAATAAGCATGAGTTGGTCGAGTAGATATTTGTCCTGTCTGGTTTCAGGTATTAATCTCTGACCTGAGAAAGAAAGATAGTTTCCTGGCTTGTTACAGGTGTTAATATTCAATCTCTTCATGTAGATAGTTTTCCTGGCTGGTTTCAGGTATTAATCTACAATCAGTCGTCAACAGATAGTTTTCCTGGCTTGCTATAGGTATTAATCTGGAACTTGAAAAGGTTGGCCGATGAGATAGTTGTCCTGGCTGGTTTCAGGTATTAATCTTTGGCCTGAGAAAGAAAGATAGTTTTCCTGGCTTGTTACAAGTGTTAATCTTTAATCTCTTCATGTAGATAGTTTTCCTGGCTTGTTACAGGTATTAATCTACAATCAGTCGTCCACAGATAGTTTTCCTGGCTTGCTACAGGTATTAATCTGGATCTTGAAAATGTTGATGGTAGCCATCTGTTGATTGACCTTTTTTCTGAAAAAGGATAAAACGTTAGTTGTATGCAATGTCATGATGTATGAAATGCACGATGTCATGATGTTCTCAAAATAAATGAGATTGTGTTGTATGCACTTATCATGTATGGTAAATAGGATGTATGAAATGTGAAATGTTAATGAATGTACTTTTGTCTGAGAAAATAAATCCTTGACAAAAGTTGGGGAGTCATTAAATCCTGGACTGCTGTTGAAGAGTATGTGTGTCTTCAAACTTTGCTTAGAATATTTTCAATGGATTCCTGTTTTGTTGTTTGAGGAGAACTCCGCTGGGGGAAGTTGAAAACTCTGTGGGGAGTATGTTTATTTCTGCTTGGGAAAAGAGTTTAGGAGTCTTAGTCGTCCATTGCTCTACTGGGGAGTCGAAGTTGAACTGATATCTGGTCGGGTCCAGGTTTCACAGTAACTTGCTGGGGATTGTAGAGTAGTCCATTGGGGAAGAGGAGTTGTAGTCCTTTGATTTGTAGTAGTCAGAGAGGCAAACTCAAGCTGGGGAATCTGTAGTTGTTGGGGAAATAAACCCTGTCGTCAGTCTGCTAGAGAGGTGACATCTTCGTTGGGGGAAGTCCTCGAGGATTCTTGAGGTTGATTCAGCTGGGGAAAGGGGGTCAGAGATTATACTCCTGCTGGGGAATCATCCTATGAAAAGGACTTTGGGGAGACTTGTCATTGCCCCCTAGTAGCGAATGTTTGTGGCATTGCCAAAAAGTTTGATTGTATGTAACCCTTTTTCGGGGTTGACGTTCAATGCCCCTAGTGACGGAGATGGAGACTTGCCCCTGGTTACTCTGCATTTTGAGAGATTTCTTGAAATCTTGACTAGACTGCCCCAGGTTACTCTACATTTTTGAGAGATTTTCTTGGAATCTTGACTGGACTGCCCCAGGTGTGCTGGATAGTGACATGTCAAGCCCCCTTGTTTATAGGAGATTTGTCGTTGGAAGTTTCATCCCACTTGAAGTGATTTTGTTCACTGGAGGGCTTTCGTTCATCGGATATTCGTTGTGTGAATTTCTCCGTTGTCAAACAAATAGTCATATACAAACAATGATATTCAAGTAATGCAAAGTTTATGTTTGTCTTGAAGTTTTTTGAAAATGCGTTTTAGCGAGTAAAGAAATTTTGCTAAGAAAATTCAAACTCAGGATTTAGAGCAGAGCCTTACAGGAGTCAGGATACCTTTTGTAACAGTATGCTTTCGAACTAACCCATGCTTCAGTTAGGACTTTTGAAGGGTTGTAACGTGGCTTGGTTCACGGTTTAAGAAACAAAGGATAAAGGCTCAAAGTATATTTGTACCCACCCGCTCTTCGTGATGTTCTTCAATCCTAAACTCAGTTAATTGTGCGTCGAACTCTATTCGAATTTGGAACGACGTTTTGGTGATGGTTCACACAAGTTGGATTTGTTGGAAGGCAGTCATTTTTGCAACATTTTTCATGTTGTTGAGGATTTGTAGCGACCTCGTTCTTTTGATTTGTTATCCCTAACTTTTGTCTGACTGTTCCTGTTTTCGAGATTACAGTCAACGGGATGCCCCAGCTTTCTTAAGCCTCATTTGTAGGTTTTGGCTTAGTGGGCTTTTCTCTTTTTTTTTAGAGATAATGACTGCCTATGAGATAAGGAACCACCACTTGTCTTTTGATTCCAGAGGAATGCTTTTGATGTCGTTCGTTGTATTATGAACTTAGAGTTTGCGACTTCAATGCGCATTTTTTAAATTAACTGAGAGACTACCCTGCCCCAGGTTTTGATTAAAGGTTTCAATTTGTGTTAAAATAGAAAACTCCTACTTCTTTGGCTCGAAGGGGTTGACTAGGGATTATCTTCCTTATAACTCCAGTGTTTAGGATTTGAAAGAAACGCCTGTACATCATCAGCAAGGTCTGTTCAAAAGCATACTGTATGAGATTATGGCATTGTTTCGTCATCCTCCCTCTAAAGGCTTGTAACTTTTATCAAGAGTTGAATGTTATAAAGAAAGCATAATTATAGTGAAAATGAAAGGATGAATTCAAGACAAACATATGCAATGCATTAATGAAACAGAGTTTGACATTAACAGATAATTGTTTGAATAACAAAAGAAATTACAATTGAAAATTCAAAATGAACAGAAGCCTCTTTGTCTGAACTTGTCACTTTAGGTGGTGAACCTTTGAGGGACGACAGAAGAATTCAGTCTGGCCATCTTGTGTGAACTCCAACATTCCTTCGTCGATCAGGTTTTAAATCCTGTACTTCAACGCCCAACAATCGTTTGTATCATGTCCAGGACTATCAGAATGATAGGCACACCTGGCATCTGGATTGTAGCTGGGAGAAAAAGTTTTGGGATTTGGATGAGGTCTTATTGGTGTAATCAGATTCATCCTCAGCATGTGTTGCAAAGCTTGGGACAGTGGTATGTTGATGTTGGTAAACTATCTTTTGGGCTCGCTTTGCCTTTGCTGATTTTCCGGTTGATGTTGATGAAGTCGTTGTTGGGCTTGTGACGTGGAAGCAAAGTGAGAAGGTCTTCTCTCCCTTAAACCGGCTTCTTGTATCATGGAAGGCTGAATGATGATTTGATCCCCAATCCTAGATGTTTGCCCCATTTGGTTACATCCATCCCGACGAAGCTTGTTGATGAGGACCCTCAGCTCTTCTTGTCCTTGAGCCAGATTTTGGATAAGAGCCATCTGGCCCACCAACTGTCCCTTCATTATGGCTATCTCAGTTTGTAGCCTTTCCAACTGGTCATCTTTGTTTCCATCAGGATTTCCCATGATCATGCCCCTAGTGAGGAGCTCCTTGACCTCTTCTTGTCCCTTGGATAGGTTCAAGAACATCTCTTGAAGTTGAGAGTTTTGAGCCTGGATGTCCTTGATAGTCTGCTCTAGAGCCATCTTTACTGAAATAAACAGTAGGAAGATAAGGAGACCTGTGTGGGAGAAACCTGTCATGATATGATGCATGATATGTGGATGCATGTTTTCAAGGATCTCACGGGGTAAACACAAGAAAAATGTTAGAGGTTGAACTTTGGTCAACATCTTTGATTGGAGAACTTTGTGTCGGTGGATGTCTTTCCACGAGAATCAAGCTCACCATGTCGAGTGGTTCATAGCCCCTGATTCAAGTTGTTGCACTTGATCTTTGATGGCGTTTGTTTAGAGGAGAACCCTCTCGCCCCTTGGTAGACATCTAGTTCAACGTGACCCTGCATCAAAAGACCCTTGAGATCCTTGAAATGGTTATTGAAAATGCTATGGTATGATGTTATGATGTTATGTACATGTATGCAAAAGTAAGCAAGTGTATATACAGGTAATCATATTCACAGAAAGCAGACAAGTCCTTAGGTTTAGGCTTGCATGGGGTTTCATAGGTAAGTACCCTCTTGAAGTTAGTTGGCTCAACCTATCCTAAAATAGAAATCGGGTTCTAAGGAGTTCAATATCACTGGATTATTTTCTATATTCATTGTTTTGGTTTAGCCACTTAACTGGCGACCAAAATATTCCAAGAAAACAATCCTCAATGAGTGTAGTATCGAGTATCTACCAACTTCAGACTACACCAAAGTCGGTCATCTCACTACCCCTAAAAACGCCAAGATGGTCAAGTAAGGTTCTAAGAGTTCGTTAGTGCTTCATGACATCGCTCAGCGGCCCCGTATTCTCCTTGACTACTCAAGGGCTACCGATACCCATAAATATGTCACACTAACATAGCTACTACTTCAACCATGTCGGTATACCCCACACAGTTCCCTCACAGTTTATTGTTATTTACCTAAAAAGGTGCCCCCAAATCCGGGTGTAGGATTTACAACAAACCCAAACAAGGAACCCAAAAAGTAAAGCAATCAAAGTAATCAAAGCAAGCATGTAAATGTGATCTAAAACCCTAAGGTAACCCCACTTTAAGTTTATCCCCAGCAGAGTCGCCAGTTCTGTGATACGGTGGGAGAACTGACTTGGGTTTTGCGTTTGTGTGTGCAAATGTTGCGGTTTAGAAAAAGTCGCAGTCGACTTTTTATTTATCCTAAGGAAAGGTCAAAAAGCACAGGAAAGACCTTTGAGATGTTTTCGTGGGTTCGGGGGGTAGATTATGAAAAGGGAAGGTGCTAGCACCCTTTTCATCCATGGTTATCCATGGGCTCTTAGTTACTTGTTTTAGATCACTTGCCTTTGTTTTTCAATTGCTTAAAATGGTGTTTGGTGTGTGGTTTTGAAAATGTTTTGAAAAAGATGCCTTGTCTAGGCAACCTTTGTAACAATTCATTTTGAATGTTTTACAAAGGTGTTCGTCTTTTTGAAAAGATGTTTCAATGTTTTTGAAAGTTGTTTTGGAATTGTGTTGTGGAGTGTGTTTTGAAAAAATGGCAAGGATGTTTTGCAAGTTTGATCAAGTAACTAAGAGTTGTCTACCCTGTTTTACTCAAAGATCTTTCTTACGTTTTTAACCCTTTTAACAATGTTGTTTCACCATTGTATTTGGTGAACAACCTTGCGTTAGGATGTTTAACGGGACGGGAATGGGACGTTTGTATAGTCATAGAAGGCAACATATGGGACGTTTTAGCAATGTCGTTTTAGGGACTAGATCGTTTACCGAAGGCAACATCAAGGGTCATCGAGGGACTACGATCTTTCATCGAGGGACATGACTATATTCCGAGGCAACAAGTGAGATTACCCTAAGGGTGCATGTGTGCAAAGTGTGTTTTATTGCATGCATTTGTCTTTGATTTTTAGGTTGTCTACTTCTTGGTTTTATCTTGCCATACACGCCTATTTACTAGCATTTGTACAAAGCAATAAAAATGCAAGAAATAAATATCCTACACTATTACAACCATATTGAAAGGCAAGAAAATGTAAAGGAAAAAATAAGAAAATAAAAAAAAAAACAAGGAAAATGAGCTTTTCGACCCAGGCAGCAGCATCCTTCGATTTGGGTAGGAGCAGCCTTCGATTTGCATTCTGTTGGCCTCCTTCGATTGGGGCTGGCAACAGCAAAGTCACGTCTTTCGATTGGGCCTTGGCAGGGGCGAGGTCCTGTCCTTCGATTGGGCAAAAGCAGCAGCAAGTTGTATCCTTCGACTGGGGCCTGGAAGTCAGTGAGGGAATGCCTTTCGATCTGCCTTGTTGCCTTCTTCGACTGGAGGTTGAAAGCAGTGTGAGCGTGTCTCTGGCTGGGCCTGGAAGTCAGTGTGGAAACCAAAGGCTTCGTTTCATACTCATGTCTCCTGTTTCTTTCATTTCAAGCATTAAATGGCAACATGGCCTGAGGGCATGCTAATATTTATCTTGTAAACAGTTTAACAGTGTAAAGCAAGCTCAGGTAAACAGAGAGCAAAACGAAAGGGTTTAGCTTTTTTTTTTTAAATCATGTTAACAGGGTGGAAACGAAAGGAACAGTAGTATGTACATGCTTGGAACGAACAAGAATATTATTTACATGTTATGCCATGAAACGAAAAGCTCAAAGGTAAGAATAACTTACCTTGCTTCAGGGTGGAACGTGTGCTGGGCCTTTAAGTGGTCTCCTTGAATGCTTCTGGATTCGGAGGGAGAAACCAGGGGTTACGTTCTTGATACTGGATTCAACAAAGAAGAACAAGTGTGAGGTTCTTCCTACTGGATTCGAATGGTAACAAGGTGTATGGATGTTTCAGATTCTAAGTGTTTGGATTCTGGGTATTGATTTCTCAAGTGTTGATGAACTTGGGAGTTTTTGTTGTGTTTGAGAATTTTCTGCAGATTCGTTCGTCTGGCCCAAAAGTCCTCCTCAGCTTTGCAAAAGATCCTCTATTTATAGAGAAAGAATGGACATGTTCGTCCATAGCCAGCCTTGCAAAGAATAATAAAATAATGTGGCGTGACAGTGCATGTGGGGGGCCTCCTGGCAGCAGCAGCAATGGGGTGCAGAAGATGTGACTGAGGCCTCTGACGTTGCTTGTGCTCAGACCAAAATCAGATGGAAAGCTGCTTTTGTGATAAAGTACTCTCTGCTTGAAGAAAAAGTATGTAGCCTTTAGCCCAGAATAGCAGTATCCAACAGACAAAGTTTGAAACCCTTGTGCAAACTTCTGACTATGTAAAGATCTGGACGCAACACAGCCTGGAAAACGAGATTTGGCTTTGAGTCAAAGGCAAGAGTGAGATAGAAGCGCACTGGTTCGAAGGAAGCCTCGGTCTCAGTCGAAGCCTGTGGTCGAAACAAGCTAACTCGAAGGAAGCTATTGCCCAATTGAAAGCTCCTGCTCGAAGCAAACATATTTCCAAATTGAAAGTCCGTGTTCGAAGGAAGCAATGATGCCTAATCGAAGCATGTTTGTAGGCAGTAAACTTGTCCAAATCGAAGCAGGCTTGTAGGGAGCTACTTGTCCCAATCGAAACAGGCTTGCAGGCAGCACGCTTGTCTAATCAAAAGGTTGAATCGAAGGATGTTTCCAATCCAAACGAAGGATGTACCCAAGTTGCATTCGAAAGAGGCATACAGGAGGCCAAATGTCCAGGTTCGAAAGAGGCACGCTAGTAGCCATTTTGAGCAATCGAAAGAGGCCAAGAGTCAATCAAAGTATGCTGAATCGAAGGAGACATGTTTTCCACCAAATTTGTCAAAATGTTATTTTTATCTGTTTTCTCCATTTTTGACAGTTTCCTTTTAATTTTGGTACTGGAAAATCCCAATGCACTTGTTTAAACTTGAACCTTGAGAATCCTTGTGAGAAAGGCCTTGAAAATTGAGAGGGCAAATTTTGGGGTACAACACCCAGAATGCCCAATTTCAGGAACTGTTCATGAATCTAGCTAAGGGTCAGCAGGACCTGAAGACCTTGATTCTGAAGGAGAAAAAGAAGAAGAAGAAGAAGAGGACCATCCTTTTCAATACTGGACGCAGGTTTGGAAACGGGTTGCAGAATGAAGTTGATCTGACCACCTCATCTGGAGGGAAAGATAGTCCACAAGAAAGGAGGGCTCCTAGCCCTATGGTCTCCGACAACGAGACGGACTATGATGAAGAACAGTATCCTACTGCTGAGGATAAGTACAAACAGCTGGAAGACCATTTGAGCGCTATGGAAATTCAGAAGGTGCCCGGTCTGGACTTCGGAGATCTAGGTCTATCATATGGGGTGGTGATTCCCCATAAATTCAAGGCACCAGCCTTTGCCAAGTATGAAGGAGCTTCTTATCCGAAGTTGCACCTCAGGTCATACGTGAGGAAAATCCAGCCTTACACTGCTGATAAGAACTTATGGATGCATTTCTTTCAAGACAATCTCTCAGGGACTCAGCTTGAGTGGTTCTATCAGTTGGATGGAGCCAGTATCTGCAGCTGGGAAGATTTGGCTATTGCATTCTACAGGCAGTATCAGTACAATTTCGACCTCGCTCCTACGCGTACCCAACTCCAGGGTATGTCAATAGGAACGGGTGAAGGATTCAAAGAGTATGCTCAAAAGTGGAGAGACCTTGCCGGAAGGGTGCAACCACCTTTGGCTGATCGTGAGCTTGTTGACATGTTTCTGGGGACCCTGTCTGGTCCGTTCTTTAACCATCTGATTGGAAGCTCTTCAGCTGGGTTCATAGATCTTATTTTGACTGGCGAGAGGATTGAAGCTGGTATTAAGGCTGGAAAGATACAGAAGGGTGCTTCATCAAACACTGAGAAGAAGCCGTTTAAGAAAGAGTCCAGTGTTGTCTACAGTTCGAGAAGACAGAATAGACCTGAACACCGCCAAGCTGTCAATGCGGTTGTTATTTCAAAACCTGATGGTGCTCCTCAGCACAATAATCAACAGAAGGACGAGAGACCTCGAAGGCAATTTACTCGTCTCAGCATGACTTTGTCTCAGATTCTGCCCCAGTTGCTGAAGACCAATCTGGTAATTCTAAAGGAAGCTCCGAAAAGTCCAAATACCACATCACTGAGGTATAACCCTAATGCCCGTTGTGCTTTTCACTCTGATAGCCCGGGGCATAATACGGACGATTGTTGGGTTTTGAAGAACAAGGTGCAATACTTAATTGATGCAAAAGAGATTGAGTTTGAGGCGCACGAGAGGCCTAATGTTGTGACCGCTCCCATGCCCAAACATGGAGTAAATGCTGTAGAGGAAGACTTGTTTGTAGTTTATGTGGATGATATTGTTACCCCTCTGATGACTCTCAAGAAGAACCTGTTGCTAGCCGGTTTATTTCCGGGTTGTGGCGAAGGTTGCCATATGTGTTCTGTTTTACCTACTGGTTGCCCATTTCTGAAGTCAGGTATCCAAAACCTGATGGATAATAAGGAGATCCTGTTTGAGAAGATTGTTGTTCCTTCCATTCCTACAGAAGAAGTCGCCATTATTACCATTTTCGACAATTCTTCCAAGGCTCCCTCGAGGAAGCCTGTTAGAATTACATTCGTTCCGAAGATTGCACCTGTGACCATTATTGTTCTAGGGCCCATCCCATATACCTCTGATAAAGTTGTCCCTTGGCACTATGGGGCTGATGTTTATGTTCTTGGAGTTAAGCAAGAGTTGGATGCTGATTCTGGTGTCAGCAACATTACTGGACCTGCTAAAGTCACTCGCAACGGCAGACTTTTCTCACCTGATATTGCTCCACCAACAGCCCGAAGACATGTTGTCATTACACCTGCAAGTGTACCTACTGCCATTCCTGATCAAGTTTCTAGTCCTACCCCTATCGCCGAGTCATCTAACGCTCGGGGCAAAGGGATCATCACTGATGTGCCTGCCCAGACGGAGGCACCGAAGACGATTATTGTTGAAGCTTCCAAACAGGAGATGGAAGAGATTCTGAAGATTATTAAGAAGAGTGATTATAACGTGGTTGAGCAGCTGGGGAAAACCCCATCCAAGATTTCTATGTTGTCACTATTGTTGTGCTCAGAGGCCCATGCCAAGGCTCTGATCACCTTCCTGAAAACGGCCCACGTGCCACAAGAGACATCAGCTGATCAATTTACAGATTGTGTGGCTAATTTAACTGCTGATAATGGTTTGGGTTTCTCTGAAGCTGATTTGACTGCTAAAGGGAAGAACCATAACGATGCCCTGCATGTCTCCATTGAATGCAGGGGCACTACTCTTGCACATGTATTGGTTGACACTGGTTCCTCATTGAACGTCTTGCCCAAGAAAGCTCTAGACCGGTTGGATTGCGAAGGGTTGGAGTTAAAGCCAAGTAACATCATTGTCAGGGCCTTTGACGGGTCTAAAAGGATGGTGCATGGTGAGGTTGATATTCTAATTAAAGTTGGTTCTCAGGTCTTCAATTCTACATTCTACGTGATGGACATTCGGCCATCCTATTCTTGTTTGCTGGGTCGTCCATGGATCCACAAAGCTGGAGCTGTAACCTCAACACTCCACGAGAAGCTGAAGTACCCGGTCAGAGGGAAGATTGTGACAGTACAAGGGGAGGAAGAGTATATGGTCAGCCACCTCAACTCGTTCTGATACATAGAGATGGATGGGGAGTTCATTGAGACCCCATTTCAGCATTTTGAAGAGGTTCCTCAGACACTGGCATCAGCTGAGACTGTGGTTGAAGACTCTCCTATGAAGATGGCTTCCTTAAAGGATGCCCGGGATGTTATTGAGAAGGGTGAGTGTGCAAATTGGGGCCGACTTCCTGATTTCACTCAGAAGACTAACAAGTTTGGTTTGGGTTTCACTGCAGAAGCTCAAAGGGTTGTTCATAATGCAAGGATCGGAAGACCTCCCGTGTTCATCAGTAACTCGGAAGTAAATGCCATTGAAGATGATGTGGAGGAGTCTGAATTCGACAACTGGATCTATCCTACGACCAACGGTGGACCAAGCAACTGGACAGCAAAGGACTTCATCCCTATTACTTTTGTTACCCAGTAATGAACTCTTTGTTTTGAATTTGTAGCAGACAATGTTTTGAAACTTTATGGCCCGGTGTCTTACCCGGGGCACCGTGGCTTCATTTGTGAGGGCTTTTGTGTGTCATTTTCATATATCATTAATAAAAACATTGGACGGTCTTGCATTTCAAATCTTGCGCTCCTTGTCTTTCTTTATTATATATTGCGAAACAGCTATTTACACACACTCACATATACAGGTCCACATCCACTCTGGATCTCACTGGTAACGGCTCTGCTACTGCCAGTTATGACTTCAAAAATCCGATCAACTTAGCTGAAGACGAAGGTGAAGATGATTGCGAAGTGCCTGGTGAACTTGCAAGACTGCTACTCCAGGAAGAGAGGGCCATTCAGCCACATGAAGAGCCAGTGGAAACAGTGAATCTGGGTACTGAGGCAGACAAAAAGGAAGTCAAGATCGGTGCAAATCTGGAGCTTAGTGTGAAACAGCGGTTGATTCAGATGCTGCATGACTACGTTGAGATCTTTGCCTGGTCTTACGAAGATATGCCTGGGTTGGATACTGACATTGTGGTTCATCTCCTTCCTACCAAGGAAGATTGTCCCCCAGTAAAACAGAAGGTTCGCCGTATGCGCCCAGAGATGTCTGAGAAAATCAAGGCTGAAGTTATGAAACAGTTTGACGCCGACTTTCTAGCAGTTACTTCTTACCCTCAGTGGGTCACCAATGTGGTTCCTGTGCCGAAGAAGGATTGGAAGGTTCGAATGTGTGTTGACTACAGGGATTTGAACAGGGCAAGCCCCAAGGATGACTTCCCTCTACCTCACATCGATGTTCTGGTTGACAATACTTCTCAGCACAAGGTATTCTCCTTTATGGATGGGTTCTCCGGTTATAATCAAATCAAGATGGCTCCCGAAGACATGGAGAAGACAACCTTTGTTACCCAGTGGGGTACCTTTTGCTATAAGGTCATGCCTTTTGGACTAAAGAATGCTAGGGCAACATATCAGTGTGCCATGGTTGCTTTGTTTCATGACATGATCCATCATGAGATTGAAGTATACGTCGACGATATGATTGCAAGGTCCCAGACTGAGGAAGAACACCTTGACCATCTACAGAAGCTATTTGACAGATTGAAGTTGTACAAGCTGAGATTGAACCCGAACAAGTGCACCTTCGGGGTAAGGTCTGGTAAGCTGCTGGGTTTCGTTGTAAGCGACAAAGGTATTCAAGTGGACCCTGCCAAGGTGAAAGCCATACAAGAGATGCCAGCTCCCAAGACAGAGAAAGAGGTCAGAGGCTTTCTAGGACGACTGAATTACATTGCTCGATTCATCTCACACCTAACTGCTACTTGTGAGCTAATCTTCAAGTTACTGAAGAAAGATCAAGTGGTACGTTGGAATGATGAATGTCAGGCCGCTTTTGAAAGGATCAAAGAGTATCTCCAGGAGCCACCTATTCTAATGCCACCAGTTGAAGGGAGACCTCTGATCTTATACTTGACAGTACTTG
The DNA here is from genome assembly GCA_948472305.1 of Vicia faba. Lineage (NCBI taxonomy): Eukaryota > Viridiplantae > Streptophyta > Magnoliopsida > Fabales > Fabaceae > Vicia > Vicia faba. The sequence goes on along the minus strand of OX451739.1, from coordinate 1,557,947,396 downwards.
ACAACTCAATGGGGTGTGTGCTGGGGCAGCATGACGAGTCTGGCCAAAAAGAGCATGCTATTTATTACCTTAGCAAAAAGTTTACCGACTGTGAGACCCGATACTCACTGCTTGAGAAAACTTGCTGCGCTTTGGCATGGGCTGCTCGCCGGCTGAGACAGTATATGTTGACTCACACTACTCTGTTGATTTCAAAGATGGATCCAATCAAGTATATCTTCGAAAAGCCTGCCTTGTCCGGAAGAATAGCAAGATGGCAGATGATCCTGACTGAGTATGACATCCAGTACACGACTCAAAAAGCAATCAAGGGAAGTGTATTGGCAGACCATTTGGCACATCAGGCAGTGGATGATTACCAGTCTATGAACTTTGAATTTCCGGACGAGAATATCATGGTAGTGACTGATTGTGAGACACCTGGACCGGATAAAGGACCTGAGGAAGGATCCCGATGGTCTATGTATTTTGATGGAGCTTCGAACGCTTTGGGTAATGGCATTGGCGCCGTGATCATATCTTCTAAAGGCTCCCATACTCCGTTCACCGCCCGATTATGTTTCAACTGCACCAACAATATGGCGGAGTATGAAGCATGCATTATGGGTCTGCGAGCTGCAATTGACCTAAGGATTAAGTTTCTAAGTGTCTTCGGAGATTTAGCTCTCGTGATCAGTCAGATCAAAGGCGAGTGGGATACGAAACACCCTAATCTTATCCCTTATAAGGAGTATGTGTTGACATTGCTCCCCCATTTCGAGGAGATAACCTTTGAACACTTCCCTAGAGAGGAGAATCAGTTGGCGGACGCGCTGGCTACGATGTCTTCTATGTTCAAAGTCAATTGGGATAACTAGGCTCCCCGAATTATCATTGAAAGATTGGACTAACCTGCACATTGCTGTGATCTTGAAATTGAATAAGTAACAGGAAACCCCTGGTATCATGAGGTGAAGAGGTATCTTGAAGCTCAAGAATACCCCGAGGGTGCATCTGTTAATGACAAGAAGTTTCTAAGGAGGTTCGCGGCGAAGTTCTTCATCAGCAATGGCATTCTTTACAAGCGTAACCATGATTCAACCTTGTTGCATTGTGTGGATAAGACTGAAGCAGAAAGGATCATGGCAGAGCTGCATGAAGGTACTTTCGGAACTCATTCCAGTGGACACACCATGGCAAAGAAAATTCTTCGGGCAGGATATTATTGGTCCACAATGGAAGCCGACTGTTATCAGCATTCTCGGACATGTCACAAGTGCCAAGTCTATGCTGATAAGGTGCACATACCTCCAGTTCCTCTGAACGTCTTGACGGCACCTTGGCCTTTTGCAATGTGGGGCATTGATATGATTGGCGAGATCAGACCTACGGCATCCAACGGGCATCATTTCATCCTGGTAGCGATTGATTACTTTACGAAGTGGGTTGAAGCAGCTTCCTTTGCTATGGTAACCAAGAACGTCGTGGCACGGTTCATTCAGCATAACCTGATCTGTCGATACGGTGTACTAGAGAGGATCATTACGGACAATGGTACCAATCTCAACAACAAGATGATCACTGAGCTCTGCGAGCAATTCAAGATACAGCACCACAACTCTTCTCCCTACCGGCCGAAGATGAATGGGGATGTCGAAGCGGCAAATAAGAACATTAAGAAGATTGTGCAGAAGATGACAGTGACATACAAAGACTGGCACGAGATGTTACCATTTTCTCTTCATGGGTACCGTACCTCAGTACGGACGTCAACAAGGGCAACACCCTATTCCTTGGTTTATGGCATGGAGGCAATCTTGCCCATTGAAGTTCAGATACCCTCTCTCCGGATCATGAAGGATGCGGGTATGAGTGAAGACGACTGGATTCAGACCCGGCTTGATCAACTGAACCTAATTGACGAAAAAATACTTACTGCTATTTGTCATGGTCATACGTACCAAAAATGGATGATCAAGGCGTTTAACAAGAAAGTTAGACGACAAGAATATCAAGTTGGGGATCTGGTAATCAAGCGCATTATTCTACCTCAAGGTGATCCCAGGGGTAAATGGACCCCTACTTACGAAGGGCCATTTGTGGTTAAGAACATCTTCTCAGGTGGAGCTATGATTCTAACCACCATGGATGGTGACGACCTTCCTCACCCCGTCAATGCAGACATAGTGAAAAGATACTATGCATAATCAAAGACCCGCTAGGTTGACTGGCCTAGGCAAAAATAAGGGCTTCCCGGCGAACCAAAAGGGTTCGGGCAAAAATAAGGGATGAAAATAAAAAAAATCTCTGTACACCCGGCAAGTCGAAAACCTGAAAAGGCGACTTGGGCAAAAAAGGGTATCTCGGTGGACTAAAAACCCGAAAGGGCGGTCCAGGAAAAAATTAGGGATTAAAGCGTAACACTATGTCTCATTGGATCACCTCGCATCCATACTTCGGTGTCGACTATCAAACTCGGACGGCACTAATCAATCAGATTCATCTTCAACTAAGCAGCAAAGTGATGAGACGCTTGAAGACATAAAGGCAATAGAAGAGTTGGAACCCAGTGGGATTATTCACATTAGCTGTTTTTGTTTTCTTTTCACAAATTGTAAATTCTATCTGTTCGGCGGCGTTTCTCTTACTAGGACGTCAGCCTCTTGTACAAAAACGCCTATTTACAGGCAAACTTCAAAATCAATACAAATTCATTTTCAGAAATTGCAAGATGTTTTTCTTTTATCTGTTTTGTTTTGCAAAAAGCGTCCAATGTTCATTTTTGATATATGCATTTGACATTAATTGCTGCTCATAAAAATTTACATGCGAAACAAAGGACGAATTACGGGTAATAATAGAAGCAGGGACAATAAGAATTGTTCGAACTGTCTAGTTGCTCTGTCCACCAAGGTACCAAGGTAGGTTCAGCTGAAGAATATGACCAAGATACCATCACTCCCCGCAGAGTAAGACAGTATTGGTAGCTCTCCCAGCTAGGACTTGCAGTTGAACAAATCAGCAATACTCTCCCCCAAGCAGAGTTAGTCTACCATCAGCCCCCAAGAAGGTGTGGTATACCCAGAAGGTCTTAATCTTCCCCAACGGAGTATAAAGATATTCCCCAGCAAGTACAAGAATTCTTAATATTCTTCAATAGAGTATAAGAATGTTCCCCGGCGGAATACAAGATACCCTTAGTGGAGCCGTTTCCCCAGCGTAGTCTAAAAAAGCTTCCCCGCCAGAGTTGAATCATCTTACCCAGTAGATTCCGGAAGCCTATCCCCTGCAGAGCACAAATAAATCTCCCCAGCCAAATTCAGAAGGTTATCCTCATAAGAGTCTAACTGGGTTATCCTCAGCAAGCTGCAACTGAAAGATCATCCCCAGCGAAGTTCTTTCTTTCCCCCCAGCAGGACTTATATCCTCAATAGACTCAATATCACCAGCAACGGTAATCCATCCCCAGCGGAGTTTATCGTTGAAATCCCCAACAGAGTTTATCAATGGAATCCCCAGTGGAGTTTATCGTTAAAATCCTCAGCAGAACATCTCTTTCCCACAGAGTAATTCCCCTCAGAATAATCTCTTCATCAGTTTATCCCCCAACGGATTTCTTCTCTCCTACAAATTTATCACCTTCGTCCACCATCCCCAGCGAAAGCGAAGCATTCAACTTTATTCTCCAACAGCTCCGAGATTTATTTTCCCCAGCTAAAGCATCCCACTTCCATACATCATGATACATGCATATACGCATCATACGAATACAATCTCATTTATTTTGAGAACATCATTTCCTGATCCATATCATGCATTGCATGTGACTGACCTTTACCTTTCAGGAAATATACAGTTAAAGTTCTCAGTTACGTCGAAGACCTGACCAGTTCTTAAATCTCAATTGAATTATCCTCGGTTGAATTTCAGATAAGGTTCTCAATCTCGACGGTTTCCCTACGTCATAGTGTGGACAAGTGCTATAACCTCAACGGTATACTACGTTGAGCACGAGTCAGTTCCTAGATCTTGATGTTTTTCTCAACGTCATAGTGTGGACAAGTGTTATAATCTCAATGGTATACTACATTGAGCACGAGACAGTTCCTAGATCTTGATGAAGATGTTTCCCTACGTCATAGTGTGGACAAGTGCTATAACCTCAACGGCATACTACGTTGAGCACGAGACAGTTCCTAGATCTTGATGAAGATGTTTCCCTACGTCATAGTGTGGACAAGTGCTATAACCTCAACGGTATACTACGTTGAGCACGAGTCAGTTCCTAGATCTTGATGTTTTCCTCCGTCACATTGTGGAAGAGTGCTATAACCTCAACGGTATACTACGTTGAGCACGAGACAGTTCCTAGATCTTGATGAAGATGTTTCCCTACGTCATAGTGTGGACAAGTGCTATAACCTCAACGACATACTACGTTGAGCACGAGACAGTTCCTAGATCTTGATGAAGATGTTTCCCTATGTCATAGTGTGGACAAGTGCTATAACCTCAACGGTATACTATGTTGAGCACGAGTCAGTTCCTAGATCTTGATGTTTTCCTCCGTCATAGTGTGGACGAGTGCTATAACCTCAACGGTATACTACATTGAGCACGAGACAGTTCCTAGATCTTGATGAAGATGTTTTCCCCCAATATTGAATTATGGACAGGTTCTTAAAACTCAGTTGAAGCATTCTCTCAGTTGAAGTACAAGCAAGTTCCTAAATCTCCACAAAAGTTAGACTTCCCCAGCGGAATCTTCTACAAACAACAAGTGTGCAAATTCTCGCTAAGGAATGTCTTATGCGATCGACACTCCTGCAGATGGAATCTGTAAGCCCATCCTCTTACCAACAATCTCCAAATGGCATATGTAAGCCCATTCCTGACATCACAAGACAGATGCTACTTCATGCGAGTGCAAATTTCTGGGCACTCTAATGTTCAATCATCTTCCACCATCGGATCACGAAAGGCCTGAACGCCAATCTATATCCTCAGGTTTAAGAAGATTGAACAGGGGCAACTGTTGTACCCTAAAATTTTCCCTCCCATATTCCTCAAGACATGTCAAGAATAATCTTCAAGTTGCTCAAGTTGGCTTAGGGGTTGGACAGTCAAATCACCTCCTAAGGCAGTCAAGTCAAGATTAGGGTTTTGTGTTGCATTAAGGTCCTTACATCCAAATGACCTCAAGTGCTTCCCAATGTCTTAATATGTTCTTAAGTTCATCCATGTCAAATTTCAAGCCTTGCAGAGGAAGTTTGGTCAGTCAATTGCTCAAGAGGCCCAAAAATCGACTGTGCTAGGGCAAAAGTCAACTGTGTCCCAAATACAGTCAAACCTCAAGATTTTTTGTCAACATTCTCATTGTGAAGGATAATTCATCATTTTATCAAGGGTTGATCATGATTCATCAAGGATTGCTCAAGATTCATCAAGATTCAAAAGTTGCTAAATTAGGGTTTTATAGGAAAAGTCAACTCAACTTTGACCAAGCATAACTTTCTCATACTTTATGAGAAATGACCCATCCAAAGCTCATTTTGAAGAGGATGAAATTTCCTACAATCCATCTTCACACCCCAATATCAAGAAATGCTCTCACAAAAAGTTACAAATTTGGACATTATAGGTCATTTTTGAAAGTCAACAAAAACACCTTTTTTCCAAAGCTTATAACTTGCGAATAGAACATCAAAATGAGATAAGACCAAAAGGGTTGATTAGAGGACATCTCAAGGTTTCTAAAAAGTCAAAGAACACATCCAAAAGTTCAAAATTGAGGAAGTTATGCATTGTTGAAGTTGGGCATTTTTCCAAATTTGCCAAAAGTCAACTATCCTCAAAACTCCATATTTTGACAAAAGGGCCCACTTTTTTCCACTTGATATGGTCTTGTCATGCCACACACGTGTCCCATATTTGATTTCATAGCCATTCATTTATTTTTCTATTTTATTTAATTTTTATTGATTTAATTCATTTTTAATCAATATTAAATCAAATAAAATCTAAAAATTGATGAAATCATATCTTTGTGATTGGTACAACTTTCAATTGTCATGATTTATCAAATCAATTCGTATCAAGGCTTATTCATGCATAAAAAATCAGATTTGAGCTATTTTTGGAAGTTTGATAATGGTGATCAAAATCAAATCATGAATCTTCAATGCACTTGGATTCAGGCCAAAAGATTAAACCTAATTCATCCTATAATACTTGTACAAGCCACACAAAGCAAAAAAACGCACAAAGCATTGCAGAAACAGCCAGAAGAACTTGATAAAAAAGCTTGAAAACCTTGGATCTGAAATCGTTCTTAGAGGCCTTTTCAGGATCAAATAAAGGTCCCAATCGCTTCCTTGCGCTTCACTGAAGCAGTACCAATCATAATCATGCGTTCTCCTGCCTCCAAAAGCCCTGCAATCTTGTGCAATGTCAAGGATGCAGTCCATCATGCGCTTACAGAGATCAATGTGCCAAGTGGCTTCAGGCCAAGATCCAGAGGCCAGAATTGAGTATCCACCATACTCTCCAGTCAACGCACATGCATGGAATGGCTAAGGTCAAAACAGGCTGGACGTTTTGGGCCTGGAAATTGCCAATTTCCCCATCAAATTCAGGCCCACACCCCCTGAGTATTTCTTTTACATTTTATTTCTTTTTCCTTATTTATTTATTTTGTTAACTATTATTATTATTATTATTAATTAACCAATTAACTTTTTTTCATAAAAAATCAGAAACAACAAAAAATAATATTTTTATTAAACCCATTAATTTCATTATTTATTTTTGTAAATAAACATTAATTAATTTATTTAGTTTAAATAGGTTTAACAATAATATATTTTGCAATAAATTAAAATCAAATTAGAATATTAGGTTTTAATATTTTCAACCATTCTTATTTTATTTCCTTAATTAAATAAAAACCCAAAAATATTTTCATTTAATTAATTAATTTAATTATTAACTTAGACTAATTTTTACTTCAAAAAATAACAAAAAATATGCTTTATTTAATAAAAAGGGTCAAAACCCTAAGATACTCCGATTTAATTTTCTCGCGCGCGTATTATTTTTTATCCATATTTCAATATTGTAACTGCTTCCAGAATATAATAGTTTAACTTAGGATTTTATTTATTTATTTATCGCTTTTATTTACTTTTGGCAATTTAATTTTAAAGGGTTTGTTTTTGGCGATGTAAATACCCGACGCCTTGTAATAGCTTAGATTCAATTTTCGCAATTTAATTTCCGTATAATATTAACTGTTAGATGTTTGATAACTAGGAAATGCATGACAAGATCAATTTTAATTTAAAATCAACAATAGATCACCCATAACATGTACAAAGATAAATAACTGAAAAACAATACACTCGCACATGCGCACTCTTAGGGTACACCTCACTTGGTTGCCTCGAACGTGGTCATTGAGTATAGAAAGTTTTAGAGGTCGCCCTCTTGTCCAAAGATCATAAGTTGCCTCGAAACGGTTGCCTCGGATAAAATGATCTAAGACATTAGGGTTACCGCTAAGGCGTCCTAACATTGCTTTAGTGACCACACGTCCCTTAATCGAATTGACCCGAAAACTCCAACGACGATGCTACCTACTCCTCAATAGTAGGATAGCATTGTCTAAAAGACACTTGTACAGTTTAATTCCTTTTTGAGTAGGTAGATGGTTCTTAAGTACTTGCTCCTTTTAAAATAAATCAAAAACTTTTCTCACTTACACCCCTTTCAAACAAAAAATCTTTTCAAACCCACAAACACAAAGAAAACCAAACTTTTGAAAACACAATGAGCAAGTACCTAAGAGCCCGTGGATAACCACGGATAGAAAGGGTGCTAACACCTTCCCTTTCTATAATCTACCTCCCGAACCCGAGAAATATCTCAAAAAGGAATTTTTCTATGCTTTTGTCCTTTCCTTGTTGGATAAAATAAAAGACGATGGCGACTCTTGCTTACCGCGACATTTTGCGAAAACAAACGCAAAACGCGAACCAGCATTCCAAAACAGTCAGTTCTCATTCCCACCGATCACAACAGCCTAAGAGAAGCACCCTAAAAAACTCTCAAAACCAACAAGATCACACCATAATTGCCTCTCTCCTTTCGATTCCAGGAGTATCCAATAAACTCCAGTCCATACACAAGTTCTAGTTCCAGTTCCAGGCAAGGTAAGTCCTCTTGACCTAGCATCTTTTCGTTTCAGCATAACATGTAAATAATCTTTTACTTACTTTTCGTTTCAGCATAATATGTAGATAGGCTCTTAGTTATGTTCTTCGTTTCTTCTCTCTTGGTTTGTTTCCTTTTCTTGTCCGTATATATGTTGGAGCTAACCTGTACAGATTCAAACGAAAGACAAAAAAGAGTGTGAACAAAGGACATACACTCATGTTGCTCTACAGGTCCATATTACTTCATAGTCTAAATTGAAAAAAGCAGAGAAGGTTACAATCAAAGGTGGCTCATACCCACTTCAAAGCTCATTCGAAATAAGCATGAAAGGGTGAAATTGAAGGTTGCTCATACTAACTCCCAAACTCAATCGAAAGAGGCAGGGAAAGATGCAATCGAAGGTTACTCACGTCAACTCTTAATCTCAATTGAAAGAAGGCAAAAGAAGGGTGAATCGAAGAAGTCCATTGCCTGGATAGAAGAATTCATTTCTCTTCTTTATTTTGTTCTTTGTTTTTAAATTTTTCTTGTCTTTCGATTTGGTTGTAATAGCGTAGGACCCTTACTTTCTGCAATTTTTACTGCTTTTTATATTAACTGCTAGATGTATGACTAATAGGATTGTATGGCAAAGATTAAAATCAAAACGCTAGCAAACCTAACAAAAAGACTAAAATAACTGAACATAACACACATTATACATATACACCTCTAGGGTACTCCCACTTTGGTTGCCTTCGGAACAAATAGTCATGTCCCTCGAAACGGGGACGCTTTAGCAAAGACCCGTAAATCAAAAGATCATAGTACCTCGATGACCCTACAGTTGCCTTTCGGTAAATGATCTAGTCCCTAAAAAAAATTGCTAAAGTGTCTCTACACGTTACCTTTATGATTGTACGTCCCTTCGAATGTCCCTCATACATCCAACGATAGGGCTACCTACTCACTAATAGTAGGATAACACTGTCTAAAGGATAAGAGGAAAAGAATAACCTTTTCGAGTATAAGTAGATAATTCTTAGATGCTATGCTCCAAATAAATTTTTTACATATACACATTTCAAAAACAACTTTCAAAAATTTTTGCTTTGTCAACACTCTTGAGGACTGATACAAGAGTTATCACAAAGAAAATCGCCGCACTAAGGAATTTCAAAATACTTTTTCAAAAACACAAAGCATAAGGTATTTCAAAAATGAGCTAAGCATCTAAGAGCCCGTAGAAAACTATGGATGGAAAGGATGCTAACACCTTCCCTTTCCATAATCTACCCCCCTTACTCAGAAAATTCTCGAAAAGGTATTTTTCTGTTCTTTTCTCCCTTTCCTTAATTTGGATAAGAGAAAAGTCAGTGGCAACTCTTGCTTACCGCAACATTTGCGAACACAAACGTAAAACCAGTATAACAGTCGGTTCTGCCACCGTATCACAGAATTGGCGACTCTGATGGGGATACTTATAAAGTGGGGTTACCTTAGAGTTTAGTTTATCACTTTAAAGTTACTTGTATGCTTTGCTTGCTTTATTATTAAAGGGTTGCTTGGGTTATTGTTAAAGATCCTACACCTGGATCTGGGGCACCTTATTAGGTAAGTAGCAATAAATCATGGAGGTTGTACGATATAGACCGATATGGATGAAATGATAGCTATGTTAGCGTGATACTCTGGTTTATACTAATGTTCCTTTAGTCAGTCAAGGATAACATTAGGCTTCCTTAGTGTCATTAAGCGCTAACTGACCTTTAGAACCTTTAATTGACTCATCCTAAGCCATTAAAAAGTAGTAAGATGGCTGGCTTTGGTTCCGGATGAAGATTGGTTTATACTCGATACTACACTTATTTAGACTAGACTTTTGGGATATTCTGGCTGCAATACTTCGGTGCTTGAGATAGAACAATGCCTAAAAGAAAGGTCAATGATATGAGACTCCCTAGAACCCGGTTATTATTAATAGGATAGGTTGATCCAACTGAAGCTTCAAGAGGGTACTTACCTACAAACCCCATGCAAGCCTAAACCTAAGGCTACTTGCGTGATTTGTTTGCTTTCATTACCTAACAACTTGAACCCATTATTGGGATTTTATTTGTATTCCTTGCAGGAACTTTTTTTTCTTGGAAGACATACTCGTCTTCATCACCCTACATTTTGCTTGATGCATAGAATACACATCATAGCATCATACCATAGCATTTCCTTAACCATTTCAAGGATCTCAAGGGCCTATGGTGCAGGTTATGATGAACTAGACGTCTAGCAAGGGGCAAGGGGATATATTTTCCTCTAACCAAATGCCTTTAAAAGACCAAAACACAACAACTTGAGTCAGGGGCTATGACCCACTCGATATGGTGAGCTTGATTCTCGTAGAAGGATATTCAACAATACAAAGTTCTTCCGTCAAAGATGCAGTCAAAATTCAACTTCTGACATTTTCTTGTGTTTACCCCGTGAGTTCCTTGAAAATATTGCATCCATATATCATGCATTCCATTACCGAACAGGTCTTCCAATACGGGTTTCTCATGTTCTCATTGTTTATTTCAGCAAGAGAAATAGCTCTCAAACATAACAACAGAGATCTCTAAACTCAAGAGTCTCAGTTCATGGAAATGTTCCTCAACCTATCCAAGGGGCAAGAAGAGTTGAAAACACTCCTCAACGGGAACCTGACCAAGAAACATCCTGACAACAACAAGGATGACCAGTTGGAACAAATGCAAGCTGAAATGGAACAAATGAGAATCCAGATGAGTAATCAAATGGCTCTTATCCAAAGTTTAGCTCGGGAACAAGAAGAGTTGAGGTTTCTCATCAGCAAGCTTCATCAAGACGGATGCAACTGTATGAAGCAAACAGTCGAGACTGGGGATCCGGTCATTAAACAGCCTCTGATAATACAAGAAGTTGGCTGGGTGAAGAGTAGACCTTTCCAAATTGTTGCTACGTCACGAACTCAGCTGCCACCTCACCAACAACGGCAGGGTCATCGGCATAACCGGGATGCATTCACTAGGCAATACACTAAACTCAACAAACCAATGTTGCAAGTCTTGCAACACATGTTGAAGTTGAATTTGGTCACATTAAAGGATCCTCCTCCAAACCCCAAAACATCTTCTCCCAACTACAATCCTGATGCAATATGTGCATATCACTCCAACAGCCCGGGACATGATACTGATAATTGTTGGATGTTGAAGTATAAAATTCAAGACCTGTTGGATGAAGGAGCGTTGGAATTTGCATAAGATGGTCAACTGGAATTATTCTACCGTTCCTCAAGGGCACACCATCTGAAGTGACAAGTCCAAGACAAAGAGGCTTTTTGTTCATTTAAAATTTTCAATTTGTAATTTCTTTTGATTGTTCGAACATTTGTTTCATATCAAACTTTGTTATTTCATCAATGCATTGCATATTTTTGTATTGAATCAATTCATTCATATTCACTATATTCAAAATGAGTTTTTACTTCCTGTTTGTGATATTTAACTCTCAATTAAAAGCTCTAAGCCTTTATAGGGAGGATGATGAAAACAATACCACAGTCTCTGCAATATGCTTTTGAGCAGACCCCGCTAACAATGTACAGGCGTTGTTTCAAATCCTAAACAGTGAGGTTATAAGGAAGATAATCCCTAGTCAACCCCTTTGAGCCTAAGAAGTAGGCGTTTTTCTTTTCCCACAAATTAAAACCCTTAATCATAACCTGGGGCAGGGTAGTTGTAATACGGTGGCCGAACCGACTGTGTATACTGGTTTTGCATTTTGTATTTGCAAATGTTGCGGTAAGCAAGAGTCGCCATCGAATTTTATTTTATCCAACAAAGGAAAGGGTGAAAAGAATAGAAAATAACCTTTTTAAAGATTTTTTGAGTAAGCGGGGTAGATTATGGAAAGGGAACGTGTTAGCACCCTTTCCATCTGTGGTTTTCCACGGGCTCTTAGGTACTTACTCATTTTGAAAACTGCTTTCGTGTTTGTGTGTTTTGAAAAGTTTATTTGCTTTATGATAACTCTTGTATCAGTCCTCAAGAGTGTTGATAAAGCATTTTTGAAAAAAGGTTTTGAAAGTGTAATTTAAAAAAAGGTTGTTTTGAGCAAGTACTTAACGGCTATCTACCTACTCGAAAATGTGTTCTTTTCCTCCTTTCCTTTAGATAGTGCTATCCTACTATTAGTGAGTAGGCAGCCTTATCGTTGGATGTTGAGGGAATATCTAAGGGACGTTTACGGTCACTAAGGCAACTGGGCAAGAACTTTAGTAATTGTCCTAAAGTTCTAAGATCACTTTTTTAACCAAGGCAACAATCGAAAGGGCTGTCGAGGGACTTGTGATCTCTTGAACTCAAGGACAGCCACTAAAAATTCTCACGTTTCGATAATTGTGACTGTTTTCGAAGGCAACCGAAGTGGGAGATACCCTAGGGGTGAGTATGTGCAATTGTGCTTGATTCAGGTCATTTATCTTGCAATTTTAGGGTGATCTAATCGTTTTAGTTTACAATCTTTTTCATGCAATCCTATTAATCTAAACAGTTAATAATAGTGCAAGAATTGAAAAGACAGAAATTAAACCTACCTATTACAGGGCCTCGGGGAAGGGGATACATAATCAAAACTTGGGAGTGCAAAAATTAAAAGCAGTAAATAAACCCCGAGTTACACTATTACAAACCATTATCAGTTACAATAAATTGAAAAATAATAAAACAGAAAATGATAAGTGCGCGGAGATTAAAATGGAAACGTTTGAAACCCTAAAAATCTAATTGATTAATAAAATATTTTTGGTATTTATTGAGAAAAAGATTTGAAGCGACTAAACCTAATTCTAATTGATTTTAATTAAGGAAATAAGTAAAATAATTAAATTAATTACCAAAAATGAAATTAATTAGAAAAACCTAAGTCTATTTATTTTGTGATTTTCTGATTTTGATTAAGATAAAATTGGTTTAAAAAAAACATAAAACATTTAAACAGATAAAATAAATAGAGAAAAGAAATGGAAAATGGGCCTCATGTATGAAGCAAATTGGGGGTGTGAAACTGAATCTACTAGGCCCCTATATGTTGGCCCAATGACTGCGCCTGATCCAGTGGGGGATGTGTTTGAGGGTCCACCATGAGGATTAATGGTTGGACGCTGGATCTGACCTTGTAGTGATCAAATGGATGAGATCTGGAGATGCATGGTGGACGCGCTAGAACCTAAATCACTGGATATGCAAGAAATATTCAGAAAACTAATATGCAAAAGGAAGGGATCGAACCCCTGCCCTTGCACATACACAAAGCCTTAAGCGCGTAGTCTCAACTGTTGGGACGGCCATACATCTGGTAGCATAGACACATCAATAAATATGTAACACAAATCCAGGCCCGATGCTGACTATGCAAGACATGCGTGCTAAGTGGGCCCCTGATATTTTAAATGGACAAATCAGGAAGCGTTATCCAGCCACGCCAACACAAGGAGGGTCAAACAACCCCTCACGGTGGTTGACCACCGTCGTCTCCGGCGACTTCAAATTGCAATCCTGCAAAACACGCAAGATAAAGATGCCAAGGGTACCCTACCCCCTATTTCGAGGGCTGCAATCACGATGGTGGTATCCTCTTTGACTGAAATGGCCTGCAAGTTCAGATACGAAGAGGAAGGACTTTCATGCCCTAACAATGGCACTTTTCTGTTTCTACATCAAAACTAGCATATAATGTTTCTAGACACACACAAACATGATGTTAAGCACAAATATATGCAGAGATATCATTTATGTTGCATGAAATGAGAATTTGAGATCAACGAAATATACCAAACTGTGAGTTGTTGGAGAGGATGATCCTGCGTGCTTTGGCCTTCAGGAATGGATGGGTTGGCTTGCTGAGAGTCTCAGGAATGTGAATAGATGGCTGGAAGTTGTTGAAATTGGCTGGAGAGAGAGAGATCTCGAGTTTCACCACTTTGAACAATTTTTGAAACTTTGGTAGGGCTTGTTTGAGGCAGCTGCGTGTATCTTTATGGTCTAGAATGCTTATGCATATATATTAGGTCTTATTAGGTTAAAAAATATGGAGGAATATCCATTCTTTCATGAGGAAATATTTGTTTTGGAATAATATGAAATATTTTCGAAATTGGCCAAATCTTGCACAAATGAGCTCCACGCGTTTTTCCAGCCTATCTTGAGTTGTTTGGGCCTCCAATATGATGGAAATCGAAAGCTGGCATACCCATACAGATCCATTTCCCTTCGAATTTGTTCTCTTCTAAGAATTTAAGCTCCAATTCAAATTATTCAGAGCTTTCCTCATCATAACATTATTTCCTTCAAAAGCTCCAAACTCTAATTCGAATTGCACCATCTTCAATATCATGGCTCCTTCGATTGAGCCACCCTCTGCTTCGATTACTTGATTTGAAGAAAATCACCCTGGTCGAATCAGCTCTTGTGGAGTTAGGATTAAATAAGGCAAGAATTTGGCCTTTAACTCAGGAATTGAATCCACGATCAAAATTGAATTCTTGCCATATTTGTAAGGAAAACATGCCATTTTGAACTTTGAGTGAACCTAGACAAGTTATGATAGGTGTTTTGCTCGAATTTGGCTTAAGGCTTTCATCATGGTTCCTTCGATTAAGTCTTAAGCCTTTCTCCCTTCGATGGCTTTGAACTGGACATAATCGATGGCTTTGAACTGGACCAAATCGAAGCATTATCTTATTGACTGGTCGAAGTGTTGTTCTTCTCTCTTCGATGGCTCTAAGTCCTGATTCTAATTGCTCATATTCTCAACATCATAGTTTCTTCGTTTGAACCATGGTCTGCAGGAATTTGAAAGGCTCAGAGTTGTCCTCTCCAATCTGCATGAATTCAAATGGTCAGAGCTTCTGGAAACCTCTCAGTTCTTGCTCTTTTCGTTCTCATTTTATCTAACTTGGACAATTGGAATGTCACCCTGTTGATATGCCATCGAAGCATCACTTGGTTAACATTCCTGTCGAAAGGCACTTTGTACGCCCTAACAAAAAATAACCTTATTTAAGATGTCCGTCGAAGCTGCCTTGTTTGAGATTCCCATCGAAAGGCCTTATGCGAATCGAAAGACCTTTTGCAGATGCTAATCGAAGGGCACTTGGTAGATTCCAATCAAAGGATACTTAACCGTCATTCAAAAAATATCCTTTTCTTTAGGAAAATGTTTGTAACCACCTATGCAAGAGAAAATCTTGGAAAATATGAGAGGGAAAATTTTGGGGTTCAACAGCTGCCCCTGTTCAATCTTCTTAAACCTGAGGATGTAGATTGGCTTGTCTGCCTTTCATGATCTTAAGGTGGAAGATGATTGAACACTAGAGTGCCTAGAAATTTGCACTTGTCTAAAGTAGCATTGTTGGTGGATAATATCGGGAATGGGCTTATAGATGCCATTTGGAAAAGATGAATGAAGATTGTCGAAGATGGGCTTAAAGATGCCATCCAGAGAAAATGACGAAGAGTCATCATAGATGGGCTTAAAGATTCCATCTAGAGAACACACTGATTTCATGAGATACTCCTTTGTGGGGATTCATGTTCCTATTGTTGAGGAGGACTCTGCTGAGGAATGTTGCTCTTAGTTTTTGGAAATAGAGTCTAGGAGCTTCAGTTGTCCGTCACTCTACTGGGGAATTACTGATAACACTTACTTTACACTTGTTTTTAACTCTGATTTCACATGTTATTTAGGTTTTTTATTATTATTTTCTCGTATTATGCCTATCTTTTGTTTCCTTTTCAGGTATTTCAATTATCCAGAGCTACCCTGAAGAAATGAAGGAAAACAGGCTGAAAAACAAGAGTTTAGGTCAAATTTGCCCTCATGGCGTCCACCATGGCGCTAGCCATAGGGTAGGCCATGACGTGGACCACCTCCTACTGACCTCAACTGCCACGTTCCCCACTTCCTTTCATTTACACTCATGGCGGGCGCCATGGCCTCCATGGCAGGCGCCACCTTTGGACGATGTTCCCCCCCCCCCTCCCAAAAGGAGTTGGGGGGCATTCTTGTGATTTCCTGCATTCTTCATCCTCTATAAATAGAAGTTCCTGATTTCATTTCAATTCACCCAAGCTTAGTTGTAAACTTAATCCAACCATAGTTGTGAACTTAAGCCATATAATTTAACCATTGTAAAGCGATAATTCTTCACATTGGGGAATTATTGCATTGTTGATTGAGTCTATGATTGAGTTCATAGATTGAGTCTATAATCGAATTTGGAGCACTTCGGGAGAAGTTTATCCTGCCACATTTATTTTCAACTGTTGTTTATTTCCAGTCGCATTTTACTTCCAGTTTGTACCAGATTTAAAACCTCCCCGTTTGGAGCAGGTTTCTATTTATATTTCCCACACCTGCTTTTACTTTGTTTATTTCCCGCACCTGCTTTTACTTTGTCTATTTTCCGCACTGCTTTTACTTTGTTTATTTCCTGCACCTGCTTTTACTTTGTTTATTTTCTGCACTGCTTTTACTTGGTTTATTTCCCACACTGCACTTTAAATTATTTACTTTCTCGCATGATTTATTTTAACATGTCTGTTTACATTCCCATGTCAGGTTGAACCTTACTGGGCTAGAATGTAAGGAATCTAGTTAGATCAATATTCCAAATAATGTGTCAATAGAAATGCTTATGGGCTATTTTGGTTTTTAATACGAGTTTTCTGTACTTTATTGTTGTTGGGTAAGATCGAAAGCCATCCAACCCTTTGTTAAACTCGGTTAGTTATAATTGGTCAAAGGAAGAGAAAGCGCTTTGTCCGGTTAGTTAGGGATTTTTATTATCAAAGAAATCAATTTTGAAACTATTTTCGGACGCGTTTTTAGAGTTAAAGTTAGGTCCCATTTTTATTAGAAATTCTATATTAAAATACTTTTCAACTTGGTCAAGTACTTTATTTATTAAAAATAGGTTTATTACTTTAACATAATGCGCGCCTTTTTATAAATGACGATAAGAAGGTCTGATTAGAGAGTAAACTCGGTTCTGATTACGCGAAAGCGATAGTTCCTGTTAAATTTTCTTTAGTAGAAAATATTTCCCTATAAGTAGTTCTATGCCGAAGCATTATGAATATCATATGACTATGTGAATTACATTCGACCCTGCTTTTATATCTGAAGTTTATTTCGTCGCACTTTACTTTCTTGCATACTCAATTCCATGTTTAATATTGACTTAGCTAAACACCATAACAATAGGAAACGATAGATTGACGATTGGTCTCTGTGGATCGATAATATTTTATATTACTCTGACACGATTCGTACACTTGCAAATACACCGCATCAATTACCTCTTGACTGGAGAGGTGAAAGCGATATGTTATTCGGTCGGGATCCAGGCTTCACAATAACTTGCTGAGGCCAATAAGGCTGACTGCTACCTGGTCGTATTCCAGGCTTCACAACGACTTTATTGGGGAATATGAAATTAACTGTGTGATACGGTGGCAGAACCGATTGTTAAATACTGGTTTGCGTTTTGCATTTTTTGTTTGCAAAATGTCGCGGTAAGCAAGAGTCACCATCGACTATTATTTTATCCAACAAGGAAAAGGAAAAAGAACAGAAAAAACCTTTTTCGAGATGTTTCTGAGTACGGGGGGTAGATTATAGAAAGGGAAGGTGTTAGCACCCTTTCCATCCGTAGTTTTCTACGGGCTCTTAGGTACTTGCTCATCATTTTCAAAATTGCTTCTTTGTGTGCTTGTGTGTGATGACACACAAATATGTGATATTTCTGGCTTGATATACACCAAATATTTCTCATACTTTAGTTTAAATTAAACTATTTTATAAGTATTATGCAGGTATTTTTCTATTTTTGCAGATATGCACCGAGCCGGACACTTTTGAAGAAATGAAGAAAAAAGGGTGCAAAAAGTAGTAAAAGGGCCTAAGTAGAAGAAACCAACCCAAAAGCCCATCACACATGTGAGCACGTGGCCCACAAGTAAGAAAGCCCTGACGACCGTCAAGGGGACGTGACGAACGTCACGCGCCATGAAGACCAAGTGACGATAGTCACTTGAGTGTGACGAACGTCACATCCCATTACTCCACTTTCTCCTCATCCAACGGGTAGAAGCGCGTTCAAGGGTTAATCCAACGATGTCCTACATTTTCTCACCCACTCGGTCAAAGGAGCAACGAACGTGACAATTGAATGGCCTATTATTTCTTAAAGAAGGAAGTAAATTGTTCCTATATTTTCGAGAGCAACGGATCAAGCAAGCACTATAAATAGAGCCAGAGACCACAGTAGAAAGGGTTCTTCTTTTTGGCAAGAAAGTTTAGAGATTTTATTGGGCGAATATTATTTTTAGCAGAATATTATTTTCAGCAGCATTATTTTCAGCATTATTTCTTTTCCCGGTTATTTCTTTCCAGCATTATTCTTTTCAGTTTTATTTTCTTCTGTACGGTTAAATATATCCTCCGATCAAAGCAAAGCCTACAATTTGTGCAGGAGTGCTTCTGTCTTCAGAGTTATTTCCAGGTTTATGTTTACAAATTCTTATTGTCTATTAATTAATATAATTATGCTTATTTGTGTTTGTCCTTAAAATTAATCTGCGATTTGGTTTAATATTATGTCAGGCTAGAAATCTTATACCGGTATGTAAAGTCAATCAACCGAGGGAACGAGTAGCTTAGTCGGGACTATTTTTACTACGAAACTTTCTTTTCTGGCCTAAGTTACTATTTTTCAAATCATTAAATTGTTTTGTTACGGAAGTAAAACACAGACAGAGGTTAGGGTCAACAAAGCGGAAGTTTGAGATCTTTTAACTGGACAGTAGTAATTAGGCATTGGCTTAAAATACAACGGAAGCACTTTAAAGTTAATTAAGATTTTGTTTAGTTTCCAAAAAGTGTATTTAACTCTTGCGGGATGGCGGAAGCGTACGTTAGGACTTAACTGCATAGCCTAGATCAACAAAACGACAGTGTGAGACGAGGGTTTTTAAACTAGATAGGTTTTACTGAAAACTGTTTTGAAAATATAAAGACGCCCGACAGGTCGCTAGTTCCCGAGGTACGACTGTTGCATGCTGGTAATTTAGCCCATTGATTATTAAAATACAACTTAATTTAGTAATTAGTTTCCCCTACAACCCAAATCAAATATTCATTAGCTTTAGATTTACAAAGTAACAATAGAAGACGGTAGATCGATTCATCAGTCTCTGTGGTTCGATATCTTTTAAAACTACTCGACAAGACTGTGCACTTGCAGCCCGAATCATTGGATACATAAGTACAAATCCCACAATCAAGTTTTTGGCGCCGTTGTCGGGGACTGATTTAAGTCGATATCGCTACTCTTTCGTTACGCAGTAGAGACTAGAGCAAAAAATTCTCTCTTTATTTTCTATCTCTATTTCTTTTCTTTTTTTTTCTTATTTGTATGCCAAACACTCGTTCGCAAGGTGAGCCGTAATACGTACAAATCAACGATATCGAGCGTTATCTCAGACTTAGACGCCGCATTCAAGAGTACCATCTCTTGCATAACACTCAACCTCGTCAATCACTCGAACCTCCTATTTCTCGACCAACCGAAGAAATGGATGCCAATCCTGCTCCGCGCCCACTCAAATTATATGCCATACCCTCACAAGATGAACCACATAATAACATTGCTGCCCCTCTAATCGAGGCTAACAACTTTGAACTGAAACCCTCTTTGTTATCTGCTGTGCAACAGAACCAGTTCTCTGGTGGGTCGATGGAAGACCTTAATCTTCATCTATCAATATTTCTACAGTACGCAGATACAATCAAGAACAATGGGGTCAGTCAAGAGGCAATAAGACTTCGTCTCTTCCCTTTCTCTCTAAGAGACAGAGCAAGAGCTTGGCTCCAATCTCTACCCGCAAACTCAGTGACTACATGGGACGAGCTGAAGAAAGTCTTTCTTGCGAGATATTTTCCACCAAGAAAAACAGATATGCTAAGATCTCAGATAAGCGATTTTAGACAAAAGGAGAACGAATCCCTTTTCGATGCTTGGGAAAGATACAAAGATCTGATGAGACTATGCCCACATCATGGCCTGGAAGAATGGTTAATTATCCACACCTTCTATAATGGTCTCCTCTACAATACAAGATTAACAATAGACGCTGCCGCAGGTGGTGCACTTATGGACAAATCCTACACCGCTGCCTATGCTCTAATTGAAAGTATGGCCCAAAACCACTATTAGTGGGGAAGTGAAAGAGGACACGCAGACAAAGGTACTATAGAGAAAGCACCGACAAAAGGAGGAATGTATAAGATAAGCGACCTAGACAATGTCCATGCTAAGGTAGATGCCCTCACCCTAAAGATTGATAATTTGACCGCAATACCTCTAGCCACCGTGGCTGCTATAACTCCCAATTGCGAAATATGTGGAGTGCCTGGACATTTAGTTACTGAATGTAAGATCTTGGCAGGAACTCAAACTGACCAAGTCAATTATGCCCAAGGAAACCCTTACTCAAACACGTACAACCCTGGATGGAAAAATCACCCAAATTTCTCATATAAAAACCCCAATGCGTTGTATGCTCCGAACCAAGCACCTGCCGTACCACCTGGATATCAGAAAACTCCTGCAAATGCTCCTAGTGCACCTAGAAAATCAAACTTAGAACTGATGATGGAGAACTTCATAGCTACCCAAGCGCAAACAAACAAGGACGTCCAAAATCAGAACATACACACTAATGAGCAGATAAGACAATTAGCAAACAAAATAGATGCTTTGGCCACCCACAATAAAATGTTAGAAACCCAAATCTCTCAACTGGCTCAACAACAAGCACCTACAGCCGCACCGGCTGATACATTTCCCGGTCAACCACAACCTAACCCGAAGGGGCATGCTCATGCCATCATATTAAGGAGTGGAACCGAGTTAGATGGACCGCCTGACCCAAGACTGTCAAATCAAAGTATGTATCAAAGGGCTGAAACATCAACTGAGAAGGAGAATCAACCAGAGAAACCAGAGGTAGACGACGAAGATAAAGGAGGAGAGGCCAGAGAAAAAGAAAAAGAAAAAACTTATGTGCCTCCACCGCCTTATAAACCCCAAATCCCTTTTCCAGGTAGATTAGCCAAACCCAAGAATGTAGGGCAATTTAAGAAATTCGTAGAACTTCTGAAACAGCTTAATATAACAATTCCTTTCACAGAAGCTATAACTCAAATGCCCTCCTATGCCAAATTCCTCAAGGAAATCTTATCTAACAAGAAAAAGCTAGAAGATAACGAAACAGTAACGCTTACAGCAGAATGTAGCGCGATTATCCAAAACAAGATGCCTCCTAAGCTGAAAGACCCTGGAAGTTTCTCTATACCATGCCATATAGGTAAGTTCGTCATAGACAAAGCCCTATGTGATCTAGGCGCTAGTATTAGCGTTATGCCTTTATCCATATGCAACAAACTGGAAATGGGTGAACTAAGACCAACGAAGATGTCCGTTCAATTAGCGGATCGCTCCGTCAAATACTTAGTAGGAATCTTAGAAAATGTTCCTGTACGAATAGGCCAATTCTACATCCCTACAGATTTCATAATCATGGACATTAGAGAAGACGAAAGCACACCTATCATCTTAGGAAGACCTTTCCTAGCCACTGTTGGAGTTATTATAGATGTAAAAAAGGGCAAATTAACCTTTGAAGTAGGTGAAGAGAAAGTCAAATTTATTCTAACACAATTCTTACAAGTGCCCGCCATAGATGACACATGTTATCTGGTGGACATCGTGGACGAATGCGTAAGAGAAATTAAATGGGAACCAATACCTTGTTCCGAAACCATGAATATTCCCACACCTCTTATATTCGAAGATAACGAATGGTGTCCTGAATACCAAGACGACAATCTGAGTGAATGCTTAGCTCTGACACCCGATCACATGCCTTGTCTAAGAAAACCGGCATTGGATCTTAAGCCATTACCTAAGACCCTTAGATATGAATTCCTTGACACCGAGTTAAAACGACCTGTAATTGTCAACGCGGACTTAGGACAACATGAAACAGATAAACTATTACAAGTCCTAAGAAAATATCCCTCCGCCTTAGGATACAACATTACAGATCTCAAAGGAATAAGTCCTTCCATTTGCATGCATCGTATTATGCTGGAAAATGATTGTAAATCTTCTAGAGAACATCAACGAAGAATTAACCCAATTTGGAGCATCGTAGTTAAAGATGAAGTTAAATAACTTTTGAACGCAGGAATCATATACCCAACCTCCGATAGTCAATGGGTAAGCCCAGTCCACTGTGTACCAAAGAAAGGTGGTATAACGGTAACAACAAACAAAGCAGGCGAAGCCGTAGCAGAACGAACTATAAGTGGAGCTAGAATGTGTATTGACTATAGGAAGCTAAACAAGGCCACTCGCAAGGACCATTTCCCTCTACCATTCATTGATCAAATCCTTAAACGATTAGCTAAGCACTCACATTACTGTTATCTAGACGGTTACTCCGGATTCTTTCAAATCCATATTCACCCCGATGACCAAGAGAAAATAACATTCACTTGTCCTTATGGAACTTTCGCCTACCGACGAATTCCATTTGGATTATGCAATGCTCCCGCCACGTTTCAGAGATGCATGATGGCAATCTTTGCTGATTTCATAGACAACATTATGGAGGTCTTTATGGACGACTTCTCTGTATGTGGAGAGAATTTTGAAGATTGTCTGGTAAATTTGGAGAAAGTTTTGGAGAGATGCGTAAAAGTTAACCTCGTTCTGAATTGGGAAAAGTGTCACTTTATGGTCAAACAAGGAATCGTACTGTTGGCTCCTAAATTCGACACCTTTGTTTTGATTGGTGACAGCCATTAAAAGCTGAAAGATGCTTTCGACTGGCTAAGCCTGTCGAAGTGCCCGTCGAAAGATGGCAAAATACTTAGAAGATTTCTTCCAAGGAAGAAGGCTGGTTGCCTTCGACGTCGAAGGAGTTTTCGTCGAAGATGTCTCTTGATGAAGGTGTTCGATGGTCCAGAGTGGAGCAGTTTGAAATTCAAAGCTTTGGAGGGAAAACGGTTTCCAGCAGTTACTACGTGCAAACGTGCAAGGATCTGGAGCGTCGAGCATGGAGAACGTGCCAAGTGGCTTGATCTCGAAGCAGTGTAACTGCCCGACGGTTACTTGGAATGTTTTTGTATAAATAGGAGTAGACATGTAGTTTCTCGCGGGTGTTCACAATTCTATACATAGTCACTCATTTAGATTCAAGTACCCAGTGTGTGAGAAAGAATTGTTGAGAAATGTATGTGTGAAACACCAAATTTATCAATTAAAGTCATTTACTTTTCCAGCATTTTATTTGCTTTTCTCCTTTAAATTCCTGTCGAACCTTTACTTTAAAGCCTTGTTTATTTTACTAAGCCTTTCCTTTATGCAATTTACTTGAAACCTTTTATTTAAAGCCTTATCCAACTTAATCAAACTTCAAAATCAACCTATGTCCATAGGATCAATCTGATCGATCCTGCGAGTAACCAAATAAGTAACCATTTGGAGGATCAGCGGTTGTTTACCAAAACCCAAGGTAAACAAATTGGCACACCTGGTGGGACTGTGTGTTGATTGTTGAAAATAATCTCATCTTTTCGAGTTGTATGTTATTGAGGAGCGGTAGAATATACACCAACGATAACAATACTGTCAGAAGAAGGGAAGAGATGGCGAATCCGCCAAACAACAACGAAATCCCACAAACAAGTGTGGGAGCAACGGTTAGTATGACCGTAAGTGAACCGACAAACGTTGGTTCGACACCAGCAGTGTCAGTCACAACCACGGGGCCAATAACTTCGTTAACAGGCCCCAGAATACCTTTGGGAACTCCCCCACCAAGGGGAAATATAGGCACAAGGCCTGTGGTTCCCCCAGGATTTATTCCATTCTATGGTATGCCAACTTCTGAAGTGGCAAGCCTGACGAATGCTGCGTCCACTTATTCAGACCCTTTCGTGAGTGCCTCTTCGCCACTCCAAGGCTCTGGAGTAGGCATGGCGAATAGAAATAGGACCCAACTCTTAGGAGGAACGTCCCAAGTAGCCCATGGCCTTACAAATGCCTCGACAGCAGTCTTGAGGCAACAGATGGACGAAAGCAACCATGATATGGTGCAAATGTTGGCACAAACTTTGAGTACAGTGCTAAATCCTCTAATACAAAATACTACTCAATCGAATCAGCAAGTTACAGCGCAAATGACGCGTTTGGCTGACTTCTTTGGAGCACCCCCACCTATTCGACAGCCCCAAAGGGCGCAAATAAGAGGAAATCAGGGGATATTTGTAGAGGAAGAAACCACCATTAACCAGGCCCAACAGCCTGTCGAAGAAAACCTTAGGGCACGGTTGGAACAACCTGTCGAAGAACCTAGGGTAATAGCCCCAGAGGTAAGGTTAGTTAACAGAAACCAAAATGCTGACGAAGTGGTTCAGCATATCCAATACCAAAACATGGGTTTGGAAAACAATCTGGCAACCATGATCGAAAGGATCATGAATCAGAATGGAATGAACATGGGCTTTCGAAGGCCCAACTTCACATCTCCATTGTCAGAATATGTGTTACAAACGGATTTACCTCCTAGGAGCAAAGTCCCCAAATTTACTAAGTTCTCTGGGGACACGACAGAATCTACTGTCGAACATGTGGCGAGGTATTTGATCGAAGCAGGAGACATTTCAAATAATGAAAACCTAAGGATCAAGTACTTCCCAAGTTCCTTAACCAAGAACGCTTTTACTTGGTTCACAACTCTCCCCCCCAATTCGATCCATCATTGGACCCAGTTGGAAAGATTGTTCCACGAACAATTCTATATGGGGCAAACCAAGATAAGCCTGAAAGAACTGGCCAGTGTGAAGAGACGTTTCACTGAACCTATAGACGAATATCTGAATAGGTTTAGGTTGCTTAAGGCGAGATGTTTTACACAAGTGCCAGAACATGAGTTGGTCGAAATAGCCGCAGGCGGTTTAGATTATTCCATTAGGAAGAAGCTAGACACCCAGTACCTAAGGGACATGGCCCAACTGGCCGACAGAGTTCGACAGGTCGAACGCCTCAAAGCTGAAAAAGCTAAGGCAACGAAAACTCACAAGAGAGAAAGAATAGCATACGTTGAGATGGATGATGAAGATCTAGAATCCTTCGACGATACTTTAGCTGTCGAAGAAGGAGAAGTCGATTTAGCAGAACTAAAACAAGGGCCTCCATACTCTTGTAAACAGCTAGTCCCCTCAAATGGAAAAAATCCCATTGGTCCAGACAGGACCAACGATAGGTTCCCAAAAAAGACTTATAGTTTTGACATCACAAAATGTGATGAAATATTCGACTTGCTAGTTAAAGATGGCCAAATGATAGTACCCCCTGGGGTAAAAGTGCCTCCTCTTGATCAAAGAAAGAAGAGAGGTTTTTGCAAATATCATAATTTTCTGGGCCATAAAACTTCTCAATGTTTTCTTTTCAGGAATCTTATGCAAGACGCTATTGAGGAAGGGAGATTAAAGTTTGCTGACAAATCCCCCATGGCTGTCGACTCCAATCCACTGAAGGCTGAAGCCCACTATGCAGAACCCTCTGAGGTGAACATGATAGAGGCAACCAGGATCCAGTCGAAGAAGCCAGGAATTACTATGGTCGAAGTCTCAAAAGACCACATCAACATGCCAATCTTTGGCAGTTTTTCTGGAAACTTATCCAGGAAGACAATTGAAGCTGTCCAGAAAGCGGTCGAAGACCCGAAGTCGAAGACTGCTGAAGCACAAAAAACTGGATCAAAGCCCAGTTCCCACTTGGCCACTGTTCAAGGCCAGACGGAGAATCTGGAGACACAAATGAAGCAACTAACTCTTGCTAGTAAGGATACATTGAATATCAACATGGTCGAGCTTTTTGACCCTAAAGCTTCAGAAGAGGCCATAAGGCAAGAGCAGGCTAATAAAACGGCTTTCCCTAGGGAAAACGAAAACTTGGCAGATTTTTTACAAAGATGCCAGAAGAAGAAATCAGAGGTGATGCTGTGTCCAAGATGCAGTTCTATCTTTGATAAAAAAGCTGCTGAGCACATACAAGGCGTGAGAGCAGCGAACAAGAGAAGGGAGAATGCTGACCTTCGACGTGATCCCAGAAGGGGTTCTAATCAAGACAAGAGGCCATTGACTTTTAGGCCTCCAACAAATGTACCAGTAGACACTTGGTACAAAACATCTGGCCGGAAAAGGCCAAGTGAAGAGAAATGGCATTCTTTCGATGTGCCAAGAGGTTCCTCTTTAATTCAGAAGAAAGAACCTCAAGTTGCTGCACCCAAAGTTGCTCAAGTATCCAGCAACTACAAGGGAAAAAATCCTATGTCTCGATCCCAATGGAGGAGATATCAAAGGAGACGAAAAGCAGAAAGGGAGGCTGCCAACGAACCTAAGGCAGAAACTAGTTCGAATGTGCCTCAAAGGAAACAAAGGAAGCCTTTAGAGAGAGAACCAGTTACCAACAGGCTAGTTTGGCCTAACCAGAGCGAAGTCGAAGACAAAGACGATGCTGAGTCCGATGATACTTTGGATATAATGGTGAATATTGTTTCTGTGCTGCCCAGGGAATTCAATCGACAGGTAGAAGTCGAAGCAAGTGACTGGGAGGTGGAACAAGAAATGGCCAAACATAGGCCAGTGTGCTATTTTGTCATGGACAATGGCACTACAGAGGAACAAAATGGCTTCTTCGAGCCACCTACAGAGGCGATGAAGAATCACCTCAAGCCTTTGTTCATAAGGGCTAAGCTCGAAGAGACTACTGTGAACAAAATATTGGTCGACTGTGGGGCCACTATCAATATTATCCCTCATTCGATGCTAAGGAAGATTGGCAAAAGGGATGAAGAAATCAAACCTCACAATATGGTCCTATCCAACTATGAGAGAGGCATTGGGACCACCATGGGAGTGATCCAGCTAGATATCAAAGTTGGGTCGATCCTTCGACCAACAATGTTCATGGTCATATCGGCCAAACCTAACTACAACCTTTTGTTAGGCCGTGAGTGGATTCATGGTGTTGGCGCTGTGCCTTCATCGATGCATCAAAGACTGCTGCTATGGCGTCCAGATGGGATGGTCGAAAACATAGAGGCGGATCAAAGTTACTACCTTGGCGAAGTGAATCACTTGGGTGTAACAGATTTCGAAAAAAACTTGGCTCACATAGGGCCATGTCCAACTCCTGACTTCGACATGGCGCCAGCGCCAAACACCTTTTGTTCCTTATACCTGCATCCTGAGCATGGTTTCCAATGGGACAGAGAAGACTTGTCCCACATAGACTTCAGTGGGCTAACTGATATCCAACCAACTGGTTGGGGAAGTGAATTCAGTGATAATGACTGAGTCACAATCTCTGAAGCGAATTTCGGCTTATGTGGCCGAAACCAAGATGATAACGACTCTCGAAGCCGAAGTAAAGTACATGGCCACACAGGCCAATGATCAACAAATATCTGCTGTTGGCCCAGGAAAGGATTTCGATCCAAAACCTCCTGATATCATGCCAGAAGGAATGCAGGAACAGAGGCTCGACGCCATTTATGACGATGAGCCTTTGGGCTTCGAAAAGGATCCCTTGGCGAATAACATTAAGATGTTAGCGCAAGACCCTTTAGAAGAAATCAACTTAGGCGAAGGATCAGAGAAGAGGCCAACTTACATCAGTGCCAAAATTGATCCAGAACTTAGGTTGGAAGTAATCCAATTGCTGAAAGAGTTTAAAGACTGTTTTGCATGGGATTATGACGAAATGCCTGGTCTCGACAGAGGATTGGTAGAACTTCAGTTGCCAATCAAACCTGGAAAGAAGCCAATCAAGCAAAATCCAAGACGCTTCGCTCCAGAAATATTGTCGAAGATCAAAACGGAGGTCGAAAGACTTCTGAAATGCAAATTCATCCGTGTTACAAGGTATGTCGAATGGATTGCAAATATTGTGCCAGTAATCAAGAAGAATGGCACATTAAGGGTGTGCATAGATTTCAGAGATTTGAATGCTGCCACCCCCAAAGATGAATATCCTATGCCTGTGGCGGAAATGCTAGTCGATTCTGCCGCTGGCTACGAATACCTGAGTATGCTCGATGGTTATTCAGGATATAATCAAATATTCATTGCTGAAGAGGATGTGTCGAAAACAGCTTTTCGATGCCCTGGGGCCTTAGGCACTTACGAATGGGTAGTGATGCCTTTTGGCCTGAAGAACGCTGGGGCAACGTACCAGCGAGCAATGAATACTATCTTCCATGATTTTATTAACACTTTTATGCAAGTTTATATTGATGATATTGTTATAAAATCTGTTTCCAGGAAGAGTCACATTGACCACCTTCGACAATCATTCGAAAGAATGAGAGAACATGGTCTGAAGATGAACCCTTTGAAGTGTGCGTTCTGTGTGAAAGCTGGAGATTTCTTGGGCTTCGTTGTCCACAAGAAAGGAATCGAAATCAATCAGAACAAGACGAAGGCAATTTTGGAAGCGAAAGCGCCATCGAATAAGAAGGAATTGCAATCTCTCTTAGGCAAGATAAATTTCTTGAGAAGGTTTATATCTAACCTAAGTGGGAAAGCTCAGGCCTTTTCACCCTTACTTCGACTGAATAAAGATGGGTTCGAATGGGGGCAAGAGCAGCAAGAAGCCTTCGACAAAATCAAAGGGTACCTCACTAAGCCACCTATTTTGGTGCCTCCTTGTAGCAATAGGAGTATGAGATTGTACATAGCTGCATCTGACAAAACTCTGGGAAGTATGTTAGCCTAAGAGGATGAGAATGGAGTCGAAAGACCCATTTATTATCTCAGTCGAGTTTTGAATGATGCAGAAACTAGATATAGCGAAGTTGAAAAATTGTGTCTATGTCTGTATTTCTCTTGTACAAAACTCAAGCAATATATAAAACCAGTTGATGTTTATGTTTCGTCTCATTTTGATGTTTTCAAATATATGTTGTCGAAACCTATCTTGCATAGTCGAATTGGCAAGTGGGCATTAGCATTGACTGAATACTCCTTGACCTTTATGCCTCTTAAGGCAGTAAAAGGACAAGTGGTTGCAGACTTCATAGTCGACCACTCAATTCAAGTCGAGGATATTAATTATGTGGAGATAGAACCTTGGAAATTCTACTTCGATGGTTCCAGCCATAAAAATGGAACAGGAGTAGGAGTCTTGATTATTTCTCCAGATAAAATTCCAACAACATTCAAGTACCAAATAGAAGGTTCTTGTTCGAACAATGAGGCTGAGTATGAAGCTCTAATTACTGGCCTTGAGATATTGTTGGAATTGGGGGCAACTCGAGTCGAAATAATGGGAGACTCAGAGTTAGTCATCAAGCAAGTCACAAAGGAATATAAATGCATAAGAGAGAATCTCATTATGTACTTTGTGATAGCAAATCGTTTGTTGAAAAAATTTGAAAGTGTCAATATTCGACACATACCCAGGGTTGAAAATCAAATAGCCAATGACTTGGCACAGATTGCATCTGGGTATAAAATTTCAAAAACGAGATTACAAAGAGCAATCGAAGTTCGAGAGAAGATAAGAGCAACTTGTCTATCACCAACAGACTTGGAGTCGACGAGACTAGGATATGCTGATCACAGTAACTTCGAGATTTCGTTCATTGATAACTTGTCAGAGCAAGATTGGAGGAAACCCATTGTGGATTATCTTCAAAATCCAGGAGCTTCGACAGAACGAAAAACAAAATACAGGGCGTTGAGTTATGTACTCATGGGAAATGAGTTATTCAAGAAGACGCCTGAAGGGGTGTTGCTGAAATGTTTAAATGAAACTGAAGCATACATAGCCCTTTCGACTACGCATGCTGGGGCATGTGGGGCTCACCAAGCAGGCCATAAGATGAAATGGTTGTTGTTTCGACAAGGACTATATTGGCCCACTATGCTGAAAGATTGTGTTGAGTTCGCCAAAGGTTGCCAAGAGTGTCAAGTTCATACAGGCATCCAGCATGTACCAGCAAGCGAACTTCACTCGATAGTGAAGCCTTGGCCCTTTAGAGGATGGGCGTTGGATCTTATTGGAGATATTCGACCAGCATCATCAAAGAGTCAGAAATACATATTGGTAGGCATTGATTATTTTACTAAGTGGATCGAAGCTGTCCCTTTAGTCAATGTAGACCAAGAAAATGTCATTGAATTTATTCAAAAGAACATTATATTTAGGTATGGAATCCCTGAGACAATAACAACTGATCAAGGGTCAGTTTTCACTGGTCGAAAGATGCAGGAATTTGCTCAGGAAACAGGTTTCAAACTCCTTACATCAACGCCTTATTACGCACAGGCGAATGGTCAAGTCGAAGCAGCTAACAAAGTGGTGATTGGCTTGATAAAGAAACATGTTGGGAAGAAACCAAAGAATTGGCATAAGACGTTAGACCAGATTTTATGGGCTTGTCGAACGTCCCCAAAAGAAGCCACTGGTACAACACCATATAGGCTAACTTTTGGCCATGATGCAGTGTTGCCAGCAGAAATTTGTCTTCAATCTGCAAGGGTTCAGAGGCATTATGATATTCCTTCTGAGGTTTATTGGAACATGATGTTAGATGAACTGGTGGATTTAGACGAAGAGAGATTACACGCTCTTGACTTACTTAGGCTTCAGAAGAAAAGAGTAGAAGACTCTTATAATAGAAAGGTAAAACCTAAGGTATTTTTGCCTGAAGAATTAGTTTGGAAGGTAATTCTTCCCATGGATCGACGGGATCGAAGCATGGGGAAATGGTCACCCAAATGGGAAGGACCTTTCAGAGTTATCCAAACTTTTTCCGGTGGAGCCTATGAAGTCGAAGAGATAAGTGGAGATAAAAGGCTCTTGAGAGTAAATGGTAAATATTTGAAAAAATACAAGCCTATACTTCAAGAGATAAAAATAAAATAATAAAAGAACAAACTAAATTAACCATAAAAATGCCAAAATGGAAATTTTTATTAATTTCAGCCAAGATGGCAATTGTTGTCGAAAACGATTACAGAATGTGGTTACAAAAGAGAATCAATCAAAAGGTAAGAGAATTCCTGAGTCGAAGATACTTGGCATGCTGCAGCTCCAACCTCTTCTTGCACCAAGAGTTTTCCTGCACTAGTTTGGCAATTTGAGCGTCGAGGCTTTGGGCCTTCTCAGCGAATTCCAAGCCTTGCTTGATCTCAGTCTGGCTCTCAGTGTCTGAGATGGTCGAAAGAATTTCTTCCTGGAGTACAGTGTTGGCGTTTATCTTCGCCTCTATCTCTGCGATTTGTGCTCGGAAGGAGACATTCTCTCGCTCAATGGCATCGACTCTTTCCTGTGCAGACGCTTTCTGTTTCGACAACTCAGCAATTCGAGAAGTCGAATCTGAGACAGCAGTCCACGCATAGGAGCTTCTGCCATATAACACTTCGAGCTGACTGTTAAAACCTCGTTGGCGCCTGTAATCCGCTGAAACCTGATCAATCATAGAATGTAATTCCATGATCAAGTCTGAGATTTCTGGAGCTACAGCTTCGAAGTCAACAGCATTCAAGACCTCCTTTAAGCATGATGGAGCAGTGGGGTCCCCCTCTAAAGTCTTCATCAAGTCCCTCTTGAAGAACTGGGCCTTAACCTTCGCCAACGCATCATCAAGAGGAGAAGTTTCAGTAGACTTCCCCGACAGGGTAGGAATTTCCTGACTAGTGTCAGATGAACTCTTACTCTCGATGATTGCATTGAGGTAGCTGACAGGGTCAGTTTGTTTCAAGATTTCCAAGTCCTCTTTTGACCTGTGCTTTGAGGAGGTAACCCTTGCCATAGTGTTATCTTGGGTTTGAGGTTCTTGAATGCTAAGTGCCTCGACCGGTTGTTCTTCGACTTGGACTGAGGCGGTACCAGCGTCGACTTGTGGTTCTTCGCTAGCGTCACCCTGGTGTCCTTCGCCAGTACCACCTTGGTGCTCTTCGTCAACAGCATCTTGATTCTCTTCGCCATTGCCTTGGTCTCTTCCTTCAGGATTCTCTTCTGACGACAAATCCACCACCTGAACCGTTTCTGGCTGTGGTTCCTCCACTGGCTGTTGTTCCTCCATCATAGGTTCTTCTGTTGTTTTCTCCACTGTTTCAGCATTGGCTTCATTCTCAGTATGGGCTTCGTCATTGCCCAAGTCTTTTTCCTGAGGCCTGCTAAGGTCAGCAGATTCCAACGTTTCTGAAGTCCTTGGTGGAGAACTTTCAGTAGTGTCCTGAAAAAGAGAAAGAAGACAAATCTTCAGATGTCGAAAGAGACACAATCGAATACTGGTATCTATGCCTAAGTTATGAAAAGGGTCCAATAGATTACCTGTGGATTAACTTCAGCCCCAGGGCTGGAATTGTCACTCTCGACAGGTTTGTTAAGAAGAACGTTCAGTTCCTCCTCAGTTGGCTCCTCGATGATTACTGGAGGTGGCCTAGGCTTTCTCACAGCAACCTTTATTCTGACGGTTCGACCTTCAGGAGCAGGAGCAGGAACAGAAGCGTCCTTCATTAACTTTCGCCTCTTTAAGGGAGCAGGAGGAGAATCACTTTCGTCATCACTCCCCGATTCGACCACCAACGCTGCTCTTTTCTTGGGCGAAGGGGCCTAGAAAACCAACAGGAATTCGATTGAGTAATTGCATCGAAAATCAAAAATCGAAAGCCAGAAGAAAAATGAAGAAAATCTGGTTACCGATACAGGAGGCTTCCTCGAAGAGCCTTCCCCTTGTTGGTTGCTTATGGTCTTCGCCGGCGCTGTAGTCTTCGCCGGCGGTGGAGGTTTTGTTGAAGGGCCTCCTCCTTGTGGGCCTTCTGTAGCCTTCTTGGCTAGAGGCTTTCGAACAACTGAAAGCAAAAGAAAAAGTTAACAGGCTAGCAGTCGAAGAGAAAGACAAAAAAAAAAAAAAGTAAGGTGAGAGCATGAACTTACATTTCTTTACTTTGTCCAACACTAGGACAAAAGACTTCTGCAACTCAGCCATGAAGTCCTTCTCGTCGAAGAAGTACTCAGCATAGTAGCTTCTCCACCACTCCTCGAAGGATGGTGAGCAAAGGAAATTAAGCTGGTAGTCAAACAACGAGAGGATTGTTCGACCAGCATATCTTCCGATATGCTTGATGGCAGCTTCTTCTGTGTAATCGTTGCAGAAGTACAACATTGACTTCTCTCTTTGAAAAATCGGAGAAGGCAGGGTTTGGATAATACCAAACTGGCGAGATACCAGATTGGGTTGATAGGCAAGCAGACTCAAATGAGTCTTAGAACTCTTAAAACGAAGAGGCATGATCCTCGGTGTAAGGAACGCCTCCCAAAGTACTGAATGCTCATCGATATTGGGACCACTCGACTCCTTTGGATGTGGCCTAGTGAACCATGCTGGCCCCACTCTCCGTTGGGCAAATGGAGCCATAGTTGAAACAAATTCCTTCCTTCGAGCGAACATGAGAACGAAGTTAGTGAAGGTTTGTTGAAACTCCAGCCCATCTTCCACAGGTGTTAACAGAGCCAGCCTGATGCCTTCGACTCACCTGTTTGCTATTGCTGGCGCCTGTTCATTTATCTGAGCCTTCTTGGGCAAGAAAGATTCGAAAGTGGCGTTGAGCCACAGTTGAAGTAGCCAAAAAGGCCCAGCGAGTAACAAACTGGCCCTATCTTCGACATGTTTCAGAAGAGTGGCCCCATTGCTGATAGAGTCATAAAGACTGGCCAGAATCAGTTCTGCCAAACAGATGTTTTGGCGGTGATGCAGTTGGGTAGCAAGAGTGACCATCTTTTTGGTCACTTGTAGAGACTTCGAACAAAACACAAAGCGAGTTAGCCATAAGGCTAGAAACGTTATGTGTTCGACATCCGACACCGCGTCTGTCGACCTGTCGTGATAATGGTTGATAAAAGTGGTGTATGTTGGCTTGGTCTCAGAGAAGCCAATTTGGTCCTCCGACATCTCCTCCGGGTCGAAGTAATCTCCGGTTGGTCGAAGGCCAGTAATAGCTGCTACGTCGAAGAGTGTGGGGGTTAACATCCCGCATGGAAGGTGAAAAGTGAAGTGAGAGTAATCCCAGAACAACAGTGAAGCTATCAGCATCTCTGGGGAGTAGTTCAAGCCTGTCTTCGACAGCATCACTAGGTCGAAGATTCCCATTTCCTTCCAGACTGGAGTTTGATGCTTCTCCAACTTTGTTAGCCAAGCAACATAGTCGGAGGTCAGATTAGGGCAAGACCTGAAGACCCTAACACTTCTGTTGAAGAAGCGGAGGTCGATTTTTTCGCGTGTAGGGTCTTCGTTGTCTTCTGCGTCCTTCTTGGCGCATGCTACTGGCTTGAGTTTCTCGACGATTGGGAAATAGCTCTTGATCTTCAGAGCTTCAGAGATGCTAGGATTCATGGGGCCAGACATTGCGAAGATCTGGTTGGAGTATCCAACCGGGATCATCAAGTGGCGCGAGTAAGCATCGCGAACGGAGATGTCAGAAGGTTCAGGAACCCTTCGTTTCCCTGTAGAGTTTACTACCGGAGCAGTAACGAAGACCTTAGGTTTAACATGTTGTTCAGTTGGTGCGTTAACCTTGGGAGCAGTAGAAGCAGAGGCCATTGTTGAGGATGAAGATGAAGTGAAGGGGAAGAGTTTTCTGCAAAGAGAGCAAGCTTGTGCGAAAACAAGGAAGTTTGAAGGTTGGTTTGCGTAAAAAGTCCCACAATGGGATATTCACTACTATTTATAGTAGTGGGAGAAATCCCCAATAACGAGGACATTAAATGTCATTTAATGCTGCAAGAATTAGTGGGACACGTGGCAGCCTCCTGTTGTTTTGGCCGTTTCTGCAGAAGTGGAGAGACGCAGCGTGCGTCCTCGTTTTTGAGAATTTGTCATAATGACAAATTCTGAAGTGACGTTTGGTACTGCACGCCGTACTGAAAGTGACGTCCTAGGATCAAATCAATGATGGTTTCTTGGGATTGCCAATAGTTGGTAAAAAGCAACAAAAAGTGCACAAGTTAACTTGTGACTAAGTGTGGAAAGACAGGTGTCGAATGGCGTTTTCAAAGAATGCCTTTTTCTTTCAGAGTCGAAATAAGGCATTCTTGGGGGGCAATTTGTTGGCTCCTAAATTCGACACCTTTGTTTTGATTGGTGACAGCCATTAAAAGCTGAAAGATGCTTTCGACTGGCTAAGCCTGTCGAAGTGCCCGTCGAAAGATGGCAAAATACTTAGAAGATTTCTTCCAAGGAAGAAGGCTGGTTGCCTTCGACGTCGAAGGAGTTTTCGTCGAAGATGTCTCTTGATGAAGGTGTTCGATGGTCCAAAGTGGAGCAGTTTGAAATTCAAAGCTTTGGAGGGAAAACGGTTTCCAGCAGTTACTACGTGCAAACGTGCAAGGATCTGGAGCGTCGAGCATGGAGAACGTGCCAAGTGGCTTGATCTCGAAGCAGTGTAACTGCCCGACGGTTACTTGGAATGTTTTTGTATAAATAGGAGTAGACATGTAGTTTCTCGCGGGTGTTCACAATTCTATACATAGTCACTCATTTAGATTCAAGTACCCAGTGTGTGAGAAAGAATTGTTGAGAAATGTATGTGTGAAACACCAAATTTATCAATTAAAGTCATTTACTTTTCCAGCATTTTATTTGCTTTTCTCCTTTAAATTCCTGTCGAACCTTTACTTTAAAGCCTTGTTTATTTTACTAAGCCTTTCCTTTATGCAATTTACTTGAAACCTTTTATTTAAAGCCTTATCCAACTTAATCAAACTTCAAAATCAACCTATGTCCATAGGATCAATCTGATCGATCCTGCGAGTAACCAAATAAGTAACCATTTGGAGGATCAGCGGTTGTTTACCAAAACCCAAGGTAAACACGTACTAGGACACGTTGTGTCCGAAAAGGGGATTGAAGTCGATAAAGCTAAGATCGAAGTCATAGAAAACTTGCAACCCCCTAAGACAGTGAGAGAAATACGCAGTTTCTTAGGACACGCCGGTTTCTACCGACGATTCATAAAAGATTTCTCGCAAATATCAAAACCTCTAACCACCCTCCTTATGAAAGACGTTGAATTTGATTTTGATGACAAATGCCTAAAATCATTTAACCAACTAAAAACAGCTCTTGTATCCGCACCAATCATGCAACCACCCGATTGGAGACTTCCATTTGAAATCATGTGTGATGCAAGTGATTACGCCGTAGGTGCAGTCCTGGGACAACGAAGAGATAAGAAGGTTCATGCGATATATTATGCTAGTAGAACCTTGGACCCTGCACAAATGAATTATGCAACAACGGAAAAAGAACTTTTAGCCGTAGTTTTCGCACTAGACAAATTTCGCTCCTACCTAGTAGGCGCAAAAATAATCATCTATACAGACCACGCAGCTATTAGATATCTCTTGACCAAGCAAGACTCAAAGCCGAGACTTTTGAGATGGATTCTGCTTCTACAAGAATTCGATCTAGAAATTAAAGACAAAAAAGGTACCGAAAACGTAGTAGCCGACCATTTATCTCGAATGGAACAGTTGACACCAAAAGAAGTACCTATTAACGATGACTTTCGTATGAACGTATGTTAGCTCAGATGGACTTAGGAGATGCCAGCAAAGAACCACCTGAATCAAATCCAAATCAACTGCTTTTAGGACTTGACACACAAGCTGCTAATAATGATGCACGAGAGAGCCAAGACGAAATAAATAATGCTATACAAGAAGCCGTGGTCTCTGTCCGAACCAACCAAACCATACCATGGTATGCGGACATAGCAAATTACTTGGCTGCCAAAATCCTACCCCCTGATATGACCTATCAACAGAAGAAGAAATTCTTTCACGATTTGAAACATTACTTTTGGGATGAACCTTTACTATTCAAGAGGAGTGCCGACGGTATTTTCCGAAGATGCGTCCTGGAAAACGAAATCGAAAGCATTATTTCTCATTGTCATGACGCCCCTTACGGAGGTCATGCAAACACATCAAAGACATGTGCCAAAATTTTGCAGTCTGGCTTCTACTGGCCAAATTTGTGGAAAGATATGCACATAGCCATCCTAAACTACGACCGATGCCAATGCACCGGAAATATATCCAGACGCGATGAAATACCTCAGACTGGCATACTACAAGTGGAAGTCTTTGATGTATGGGGAATTGACTTCATGGGACCATTTCCATCCTCATTAGGGAACAAATATATACTCGTGGCTGTAGATTACGTTTCGAAATGGATTGAAGCAATAGCTTCTCCAACAAACGATACTAGAGTCATGATTAAACTCTTCAAAACCATTATATTCCCAAGGTTTAGTGTACCCAAACAAGTTATAAGCGACGGCGGCTCCCACTTCATATCACGAATCTTTGATAAACTCCTAACCAAATATGGGGTGAAGCACCACGTCGCAACACCATTGTGATCGGTGGATCTGGAACTGACTGTTTAACGCTGGTTCACGAAATGTCGCGGAAGCAAGAGTCGCCACCGTCTTTTATTTTCTCCAACATGGACAGGACAAAAGCACAGCAAAATTCCTCATGAAAATAGTTCTCGGTTCGGGAGGTAGATTTATAGAAAGGGAAGGTGTTAGCACCCTTTCTATCCATGGTTATCCATGGGCTCTTAGGTACTTGCTCTTATGTTTTCAAAATGTTTGTTTGCTTTTCAAAAGTGCACGGGTTTGAAAAAGTTTCATTGAAAACTTCAATTCGACTCTTGTATCAGTCCTCAAGAGTGTTGTGAAGCGTTTGTTTTGAAATCTTTTAGAAAGTGTCAGTGTGAAAAAGGTTTTTTGTTTGTTTTTAGAAAGAGAGCAAGTACCTATGAGTTGTCTACCTACCCTAAGGAATTAGGCTGTGTAAATGTCCTTAAGGTAGTGCCATCCCACCATTGAGAGGTAGGTAGCACCACCGTTGGAGGTGTTCGGGTCAATTCGATTATTAGGGACAGTGTGGTCACCAGAGCAACAGTAGGACACCTTAGAAGCTACCCCTATGCCATAGATCATGGACATAAGGACTTACTAAAACGTCCTATACTCGACGACCACGTTTCGAGGGCAAGGCAACAGTGAGGCGTACCCTAAGAGTGGTGTGTGAATTTGTGTGTTGTTTTCAGGTTAATATTTGTCTTTGATCATGCATTAGGTGAGCTACGCATTGTTTTTGATTTAGGCCATTCATTCTTTCATGCAGAGTTAGCAGTTTAAAAGTGCGGAAATTAAAGTGCGGAAAGTAAAATCCTACGCTATTACAAGGCGTGGGTCTATACATCGCCAAATTAACAAAGACCCGTTTTGAATAAAAATGCGGAAAATAAATAAATTCCTAATTACTATTACAAGGCTTGAGCAATTACATAATATTCACAATAAAATAAAATAAATGCGCGAAAGAATAGAACGTTCGAGGGCGTTGGACCCTTTTGAGAAATTAAATGAAATTAAAAAGCTAATTAATTATTTAATTAAGAAAAGAAATGTTTTTATGTTTTTTTTTTTTGTATTTAATGAAAATAAAGAAAATAAAAATTAAAATTAAAAGAAACCTTAATTCTAAGTTGTTTTAATCATTAATGAAAAAAATGTTAAAGTTTAACCTAATTCATGCTAATTAATTATTTACATATTTATTTACAAAATAAATTAGTAATTAATAATAATGATAATAAGAAAAAAATTATTTATTAAGAAAAAGGATAAAAATGCTAAAAAACCTAATTTCTACATATTTTAGTTATTTAAGAAAAATATTAAAGTTTTGAAACCTAAATTAATCTAATTAATTGTTTGACATTTATTTACAAAAATAATAGTGAAATTAATATTAATAAAATAAACACCTTTTTTTGATTTTTCTGTATTTTTATATTTATTATGAAAATTATTTTATGGAATTAAAAGAAAACAATTAAAAAAACAATTAAAAGAATAAAAAGGAAAAACAAAGAAAAATTAAAAATTGAGCAAACCATGGGGGTGTCTGGACCCAAAGGGAGGTTTTTGGAAGCAGTTTGGCCCAATAATGCAAAGCCTTTTTTGACTTTCAGAGATTGCATGTGGAGTGGTTGACTGAGGTGCATGGTGGAATCCACGTTATGGCCATTGGATGGATCCTCTGGGACACTTGGCAAGCCTGAGCGTTGGGACCTATGGTAGGACGTTTTGAAGGAAACTGCACATGAACATGTTATAACAAAAATTATTGAGAATATGGGGGACCTGGGAATCGAACCCAGGTCCCAATGCCTGTAGGACAGCACACCAACCAACTGAGCCATTGAGTCTCTTTGTCAATTAAATGGAGCATGAATAATATATATGAAAAAACAATATTACGCTGAAGCAATCAAAAAACGCGCCAATGTTCAAACCACCCAACCACGTTCAGACACGCTAGCATCTTCTTCCTTTTTGTACTGTAAATAAAAGCAGATAGCGGGGGTTTTAAACCCCCGCTAAACTCAACCTGAAAAAATAGCGATTAGGGCATAGATGAATATAAAAAAAGCGCGAGGTGTGAGTTAGCTTCGTCTGGATGTCACGATTTCAATGGTATCAGTTTGGTGGTCTGATTTTACCATATGTGCAAACCCCTAATTCCAAGCTTCTGAAACCCTAGCAAGCGTTAATGGCAACTTTTGATACAGGCATTCTTAGTGCAATTCAAGGGTACCATTAGCTTCAGAACATTCATATTAGTGTAAATCAACATTTAAAACATATGAAAAATGCATGTAAATTGAAACACGATAATGAACAATTTCAAGAAAAGTGTGATGTCGTTCTACCACTTCTTTGGGTATGGAGGCCTGGATTTGATTGTAATCGTTTTCTGGATGCCCTGGCAATGTTTTGGAATCCTTTTCAAGCCTTAAATTGTACTCTAGGTATGAAAACAGTTTTCAAATTTTAGGTGAAAGTTTGCAACTTTGTTATGCAATTCTGAGCAGCCTCTCGTGTGTAATGCCTTAGGTTTCAATTGTGCATAAGTAAGTGAATAGAATTAGGTCAAGAAAGCCAGCCCAAAGTCCATCCATTTATGATTCAAATATTTGATTTTGTTACATCTTTTTTCAAATCTTTTTGCAATGGAAACTTGCCAATTATGGAAAATTTTGTCTCTTGAGAAGGTACACGAAATATTTAGCTCATAATGGAAGGATTTGCTGCACAAAAAAAAGATTTAAAACCATTGTTTAGTATTTTTCTCATAATTAAATTTAATTAAATGAATTAATAAGATTAAAAATTCAATTAATTAATTAAAAATAAGAAAATAACTCCCTTTTAGCTTAATGGGTCGTGCATAGCCTTTGGGTAATGATTCATGGAAGAAATTGAGGCCCATTAGCAATTTTGAGGCATTTGAAGCAAAGTTGACTTTTCAAAATTCCCAAAAATTTCCCAACTTCTACAAGGCATATCTTGCTCAATTTTGAAGATATGATCATGTTCTTAGACATTTTGGAAAGGTCTTGAAGTCCTCTAACCAATGTCTTTGGTCCCATGTCATTTTGATTTACCAATCTCAAGTTATGGTCTTTGACTTAAAGTGCCTTTTTGTTGACTTTTGAAAATGACCTATAATGTTGAAATTGATAACTTTTTGTGAGAGCATTTCTTGGACTTGAAGTGTGAAGATGAGTTGTAGGAAATGTTATTCTCTTAAAAATGAGATTTGGATGGGATTTTTCTGATAAACCATGAAGAAGTTATGCCCTGGTCAATTTGCAGTTGACTTTTTCAACTGTCCAAAAATAGAAACTTTTGCATCTTGAGACTTTTTGAGCCATGCCTGTGAAATCATGATCAAGAATTGATCAAATGATGTTTGTGGCTTCAAAATAAGATGTTGACCAAAAAATTTGACTTTTGACTGTCAAATGAGCATTTTGCCCCTGCAGTTGACTGTGAAGCATTTAGGGTTTTTGACTGTGCAATTTGATGTTGTGAGTCTTGAAACTTGACATATGGATGCTTGACAATGTATATAGGCATGTGGGACTTGATTGGACCCTTGGAAACCTCAACTTCTTTTCCATAACCAAAACCCTAATTTTGACTGTGTTAGGAGGCAATTGGACTGTGCAACCTTTGAGATATTTTGAATCATCTGAAGATTGATCTTGGCAAATCTTGAAGAATATGGGAGGGCAAATTTTGGGGTACAACAGTTTGCCCCTGTTCAATCTTCTTAGACCTGAGGATGTAGATTGGCTGGCGTGCCTTTCGTAATCCGAAGGTGGAAGATGATTGAACACTAGAGTGCCTAGAAATTTGCACTCACATAGTAGAGTGTCAGCAGTGTGATGCAGGGAATGGGCTTACAGATGCCATTTAGAGACTGATGAATAGGAGGATGGGCTTATAGATGCCATTTGGAAGTGTGACAGTACCTTTTCGGGAATGGGCTTATGGATGCCATTTGGAGACTGTTGGTATGTGGATGGGCTTATAGATGCCATCTAGGTGTCGATCGCATAAGAGATTCCTTAGCGAGAACTTGCGTACCTGAGAAAGAAAATAATTACCTGACCTGTTACAGGGGTTGACCTTCAAACTCTTTATGTAGATGTGCCCTGGCTGGATACAGGTATCGAATCTTTAAACTCTTCAGACGTGCCCTGGTGGGATACAGGAATCGAGTCCGGAGAATATAGTCGTCAGCAGATACACCCTGGCAAGATACAGGAATCGGATCTTCGAACTCTTCAGACGTGCCCTGGCAAGATACAGGAATCGAGTCTGGTAATGTTAGTCGTCAACAGATACACCCTGGCGAGATACAGGAATCGAGTCTGGTAATGTTGGTCGTCAACAGATACACCCTAGCGAGATACAGGAATCAGATCTTCGAACTCTTCAGACGTGCCCTGGCAAGATACAGGAATCGAGTCTGGAATATAGTCGTCAACAGATACACCCTGGCAAGATACAGGAATCGGATCTTCGAACTCTTCAGACGTGCCCTGGCAAGATACAGGAATCGAGTCTGGAATATAGTCGTCAACAGATACACCCTGGCAAGATACAGGAATCGGATCTTCGAACTCTTCAGACGTGCCCTGGCAAGATACAGGAATCGAGTCTGGTAATGTTAGTCGTCAACAGATACACCCTGGCAAGATACAGGAATCGGATCTTCGAACTCTTCAGACGTGCCCTGGCAAGATACAGGAATCGAGTCTGGTAATGTTGGTCGTCAACAGATACACCCTGGCAAGATACAGGAATCGGATCTTCGAACCCTTCAGACGTGCCCTGGAAAGATATAGGAATCGAGTCTGGTAATGTTGGTTGTCAACAGATACACCCTGGCGAGATACAGGAATCGGATCTTCGAACCCTTCAGACCTGCCCTGGCAAGATACAGGAATCGAGTCTGGTAATGTTGGTCGTCAACAGATACACCCTGGCGAGATACAGGAATCAGATCTTCGAACCCTTCAGACGTGCCCTGGCAAGATACAGGAATCGAGGCTGGTAATGTTGGTCGTCAACAGATACACCCTGGCGAGATACAGGAATCAGATCTTCGAACCCTTCAGACGTGCCCTGGCAAGATACAGGAATCGAGTCTGGTAATGTTGGTCGTCAACAGATACACCCTGGCGAGATACAGGAATCGGATCTTCGAACCCTTCAGACGTGCCCTGGCAAGATACAGGAATCGAGTCTGGTACTGTTAGTCGTCAACGGATACACCCTGGCAAGATACAGGAATCGGATCCTCAAACTCTTCAGACGTGCCCTAGCAGGATACAGGAATCGAGTCTGGTACTGTTAGTCGTCAACGGATACACCCTGGCAAGATACAGGAATCAGATCTGGAATCACGACTATTGATAGCAATCATCTTTGTATTAACTTTTGTCCTGAAAAGATAAAACATTAGTTGTATGCAATGTCATGATGTATGACATGTGTGATGTTCTTAGAATAAATGAGATTGTATGTTCATGATGCGTATATGCATGCTGTAATGTATGAAGATGTGATGTTTATGAATGTATTTTTGTCTAGGAAAATAGATCCTTGACGACTGCCGGGAGATTGAATCCTGGGCTGATGTGGAAGAGTAGAGCTTTGTTGTTTCCGCTGGGGATGGTAGTTGCAAGAATACCGGTAGGAGAAGATGACTTCGTTGGGGAATAAACTTGGCGACTAGATTACTCTGCGGGGAGATGCTCTATGGGGAAAGAGAGGTTCTTTGTTGAGATGTTGATGACAACTCCGCTGGGGATACCATTGTTGAGTTTTGTTGAAGGAATTGATGAACTCCACTGGGGATAGGAAGACTTCGTCGGGGACGATCTTTCCGTGACAATTGGATGAGGATAATCCAGTTATATCCTGGTGGGGAAATAACCTTCTGAATAAAGCCGGGGGACGCGTTCGTGCTCTGCGGGTGACAAGCTTCCAGAATTTACTGGGGATAAGCTTCCTGCTGGGGAGATGGATTCCACTTTCCTGGGGAAACTTTTTGGACTGGAGTCTCCTGGGGAGATTTTTGAACTGTACGGGGAAGTGGCTTCATTGAAGTGTTTGGTAAACCGCCGGGGAACAATCTTAGATCAAGACTGTCGGGGATGCTTGTTAAGAATGTTTGCATACTGCGCTGAGGAATGTTGAGATCTGCTGGGGATACCCAAATTCCTTGAGGCTGACAGTATAACTTGCTTGGGGAGAGTGTATTATTGACTTGCTGGAGATATTGTGTCTTATAGGGCTTATGGGAGACCAACTGTTTGGGAGAGAATTGTTGAATCTTGTCTCACTCTCTGGGGAGTTAAGATATCTTGGTTATATTCTTCAGCTGAATTTACCTTGGTACCTTAGTGGACAGAGCAATTAGATCGCTTGGACAACTCACTATTGCCCCTGTTTCTAATGTTACCCGTAATTAATCCTTTGTTTCGTATGCAAATATTTATGAGTTAGCAATTATTGTCAGATGCATATATCACAAATTGAACCTTGGACGTTCTTCGCAAAACAGAAAAAGGAAAAATAATTGGCAATTTAGCTGAAAAGTGAATTTATATTGATTTTTGAATCTGCCTGTAAATAGGCGTTTTATGTACAAGAGGCTGACGTCCTAGTAAGAGAATGCCGCCGAACAAAAGAGTTTATACAATTTTGTGAAAAAGGGAAAACAAAATAGCTATGTGAAAAGAATAATCCCACTGGGTTCCAACTCTGCTATCGCCTTTATATCTTCGAGCGTCTCATCACTTGGCTGCTCGGTTGACGATGAAGCTGATTGATCGATGCCGTCTGAACTTGATAGTTGATACCGGATTCTGGATGCAAGGTGATC
This sequence comes from Vicia faba, assembly GCA_948472305.1. Taxonomy (NCBI): domain Eukaryota; kingdom Viridiplantae; phylum Streptophyta; class Magnoliopsida; order Fabales; family Fabaceae; genus Vicia; species Vicia faba. Next base: position 1,557,902,725 of record OX451739.1, on the reverse strand, counting down.
CAATGAGACATAGTATTACGCTTTAATCCCTAACTTTTGCCTGGACCGCCCTTTCGGGTTTTCAGTCCACCGGGATACCCATTTTTGCCCAAGCCTCCTTTTCAGGTTTTCGACTTGCCGGGTGTACGGATTTTTTCATTTCATCCCTCATTTTGCCCGAACCCTTTTGGTTCGCCGGGAAGCCCTAATTTTTGCCTAGGTATGTCAACCTAGCGGGTCTTTTATCATGCGTAGTATCTTTTTACTATGTCTGCATTGGCGGGGTGAGGAAGGTCATCACCATCCATGGTGGTTAGGATCATGGCTCCTCCTGAGAACACATGTTTAACCACAAATGGCCCTTCGTACGTAGGGGTCCATTTGCCCATGGGATCACTTTGAGGAAGGATGATGCGTTTGATTACCAAATCCCCAACTTGATACTCTTGTGGTCTGACTTTCTTGTTAAATGCCCTGATCATCCGTTTTTGGTACGTCTGACCATGACAAATAGCAGTGAGTCTCTTTTCGTCAATTAGATTTAATTGATCAAGTCGTGTCTGGATCCACTCATCTTCGCTCAGATCTGTATCCTTCATTATTCGGAGAGAGGGTATCTGAACTTCAATCGGCAAGACTGCCTCCATGCCATAGACCAAGGAAAAAGGAGTTGCCCCGGTTGACGTCCTTGCTGAGGTACGGTACCCATGAAGAGCGAACGGCAATATCTCGTGCCAATCTTTATAGGTCACTGTCATCTTCTGCACAATCTTCTTGATATTCTTATTCGCTGCTTCTACAGCCTCGTTCATCTTCGGCCGGTAAGGGGAAGAATTGTGGTGTTATATCTTGAACTGCTCGCAGAGCTCAGTGATCATCTTGTTATTAAGATTGGTACCGTTGTCCGTAATGATCCTTTCCGGGACGCCGTATCGACAAATCAGGTTATGCCGAATGAACCGTGCCACAACGTTCTTGGTTACAGTGGCATAGGAAGCTGCTTCAACCCACTTTGTAAAGTAATCGATCGCCACCAAGATGAAGCGATGCCCGTTGGATGCCGTAGGCTTAATCTCACTGATCATATCTATGCCCCACATTGCGAAAGGCCAAGGCGCAGTCAAGACATTCAGAGGTACTGGAGGAACGTGCACCTTATCTGCATAGATCTGGCACTTATGACATGTCCGAGAATGTTGGTAACAATCAGCTTCCATCGTGGACCAGAAATATCCTGCCCGAAGGATCTTCTTTGCCATGGTATGTCCACTAGAATGAGTTCCGAAGGTACCTTCATGCAGCTCCGCCATGATCCTTTCTGCTTCAGTCTTATCCACACAACGCAGTAAGGTTGAATCATGGTTTCGCTTGTATAGAATGCCATTGCTAAGGAAGAATTTTGCGGCGAACCTTCTCAGAAACTTCTTGTCGTTGACAGATGCGCCTTCAGGGTATTCTTGGGCTTCCAGATACCTCTTCACCTCGTGATACCAGGGTTTTTCAGTTACCACCTCAGCCTCAAGATCACAACAGTATGCCGGTTCGTCCAGTTTCCAGATAATGATCCGGGGAGCCTCGTTTTCCCATTTGACTTTGAACATGGAAGACATCGTAGCTAACGCGTCTGCCAACTGATTCTCCTCTCTTGGGAAATGTTCAAAAGTTATCTCTGTGAAATGGGGGATCAATGTCAACACACATTCTCTGTAAGGAATAAGATACAGATGTTTCGTATCCCACTCGCCTTTGATCTGATTGATCACGAGAGAGGAATCTCCGAAGACACTCAGAAACTTGATCCTTAAGTCAATTGCAGCTTGAATACCCATGATACACGCCTCATACTCCGCCATGTTGTTGGTGCAGTTGAAACATAGCCGGCAGTAAGTGGAGTATGAGTGCCTTGAGGAGATATGATCACAGCGCTGATACTGTTACCCAAAGCGTTGGAGGCTCCGTCAAAGTGCATAGACCATCGGGATCCTTCCTCAGGTCCTTCATCCGGTCCAGGTACTTCACAATCAGTCACAATCATGATGCTCTCGTCTGGAAACTCAAAGTTCATTGACTGGTAGTCGTCTACTGCCTGGTGTGCCAAGTGGTCTGCCAATACACTTCCTTTGATTGCTTTCTGAGTTGTGTACTGGATGTCGTATTCTGTCAAGATCATTTGCCATCTTTCTATTCTTCCAGACAGAGCAGGCTTTTCGAATATGTACTTTACTGGATCCATCTTTGAGATCAACAGAGTAGTGTGAGTCAGCATATACTGTCTCAGCCGGCGAGCAGCCCATACCAAAGCGCAGCAAGTTTTCTTGAGCAGTGAGTATCGGGTCTCACAGTCGGTAAACTTTTTGCTAAGGTAATAAATAGCATGCTCTTTTCGGCCAGACTCGTCATGCTGCCCCAGCATACACCCCATTGAGCTGTCAAGTACTGTCAGGTATAGTATTAAAGGTCTCCCTTCAACCGGTGGCATAAGAATGGGTGGTTCTTGGAGATACTCTTTGATTCTGTCGAAAGCGGCCTGACATTCATCATTCCAACATACTACCTGATCTTTCTTCAGCAGCTTGAAGATTGGCTCACAGGTAGCAGTTAGGTGCGAGATGAATCGAGCAATATAATTCAGACGTCCTAGAAAGCCTCTGACTTCTTTCTCTGTCTTAGGAACTGGCATCTCTTGAATGGATTTAACCTTGGCAGGGTCCACTTGAATACCCTTGTCACTTACGATGAAGCCTAGCAACTTTCCAGATCTTACCCTGAAGGTGCACTTGTTCGGGTTCAGTCTCAGCTTGTATAACTTCAGACGGTCAAACAGCTTTTGTAGATGGTCAAGGTGTTCCTCCTCAGTTTGGGACCTTGCAATCATATCATCGACATACACTTCAATCTCATGGTGGATCAAGTCATGAAATAAAGCAACCATGGCACGTTGGTAGGTTGCCCCAACATTTTTCAACCCAAAAGGCATGACCTTGTAGCAGAAGGTGCCCCACTGAGTGACAAAGGTAGTCTTTTCCATGTCTTCAGGAGCCATCTTGATCTGATTATAACCTGAAAAACCATCCATGAAGGAGAACACCTTGTGCTGAGCAGTATTGTCAACCAGAACATTAATGTGAGGTAGGGGAAGTCATCCTTGGGGCTTGCCCTGTTCAGATCCCTGTGATCAACACACATTCTGACCTTACTATCTTTCTTTGGTACCGGCACCACATTGGCAACCCACTGAGGGTAAGAAGTTACTGCTAGAAACCCGGCATCAAATTGTTTCATAACCTCAGCTTTGATCTTCTCGGACATCTTTGGACGCATACGGCGGACCTTTTGCTTTAACCGGAGGGCAGTCTTCCTTGGTAGGCAAGTGATGGACCACAATGTCGGTATCCAACCCAGGCATGTCTTCGTAGGACCAGGCGAAGATCTCCACATAATCATGTAACATCTGAATCAACCGTTGTTTCACGCTGAGCTCCAGATTAGCACCAATCTTAACTTCCTTTCTATTTGTCTCAGTACCCAGATCTATCGTTTCCACTGGCTCTTCATGTGGCTGAATGGCCCTCTCTTCCTGGAGTAACAGTCTTGCAAGTTCACCAGGCACTTCGCAATCATCTTCACCTTTGTCTTCGGCTAATTTGATCGGATTTTCGAAGTCATAACTGGCAGTAGCAGAGTCGTTACCAGTGAGATCCAGAGTGGATTGAAACCTGTATAGGTGAGTGTGTGTAAATATAGTTGTTTTGCAATATATAAAGAAAGAAAGAAAGAAAGAAAGGGAGCACAAGATTTGAAATGCGAAAAACGTCCAATGTCTTTATTCATGATATATGGAAATGACAGTTAATAAGCCCTCACAAATGAAGCCACGGTGCCCCGGGTAAGACACCGGGCCATAAAGTTTCAATTTATTGTTTATTACAAATTAAAAACAAAGGAATTCATTACTGCGTAACAAAAGTAACAGGTATGTGATCTTTTGCGGTCCAATTGGTCAGTCCACCATCGGTCGTCGGATAAATCCAGCTGTCAAACTCTGATTCCTCCGCATCGCTCTCAATAGCATTCACTCCCGGGTTGGTGATGAACACGGGAGGTCTTCCGATCCTTGCTTTACATACAGCCCTCTGAGCCTCTGCAGTAAAACCCAGCCCAAACTTGTCAGTTTTAGGAGTAAAATCAGGGAGTCTGCCCCAGTTAGCACATTCACCTTTCTCAATTACAGCTCGGGCGTCCTTTAAGGAGGCCATCTTCAAAGGAGAACCATCTTCAGTTACTGCTTCCGCTGCTGCCAATGTTGGAGGTACCTCTTCAAAATGCTGAAAGGGGGTTTCAATAAACTCCCCGTCCATCTCAATATACCGGAATGAATTCAGATGACTAACCATGTATTCTTCCTCCCCCTGCATAGTAACGATCTTCCCTCTGACAGGGTATTTGAGCTTTTGGTGTAGAGTGGAGGTCACTGCCCCAGCTTTGTGAATCCAAGGTCGACCCAGCAAACAGGAATAGGATGGACGAATTTCCATCACATAGAACATTGAGTCAAATACTTGAGAACCCACACGAATAGGAATTTCTACCTCACCATGAACCGTCCTCTTCGACCCGTCAAAGGCTCGGACAATGATGTTTCTAGGCTTCAACTCCAGGCCCTCACAATCCAACCTATCCAAGGCCTTCTTGGGCAATACATTCAGGGAATAACCGGTGTCCACCAACACGTGAGCAAGAGTAGTGCCTCTGCATTCAATGGAGACATGCAGGGCATCATTGTGGTTCTTTCCTTTGGCGGTAAGATCAGCATCCGAGAAACCCAAACCATTGTTAGCTGTCAAGTTGGCCACACAGTCAGTGAATTGATCTGCAGATGTCTCTTGTGGCACATGGGTCGTCTTTAGAAATGAAATCAGGGCCTTGGCATGGGCCTCTGAGCACAGCAACAATGATAGCATAGAGATCTTGGAGGGGGTATGCCCCAGCTGTTCAACGACATTGAAGTCACTCTTCTTGATTATCTTAAGGATTTCCTCCATCTCTTGCTGGGAGGCTTCAACATTCACAGTCTTCGGTGCCTCCATCCGGGCAGGCACATCATCAATCCCTTTGCCCCGAGTATTAGATGACTCGGCAGCAGGGGTAGAAACTGGATCAGAAGTGGAAACAGGCGCACTTGCAGGCGTAATTATGAGAGGTCTTCGAATAACTGGTGGCGCAATGTTAGGCGAGAAGAGCCTGCCACTGCGGGTAACTTTAGCTGGACCGGTGATATTGCTGATGCTGGTACCGGTGTTGAACTCCTGCTTCACTCCAAGTACATATACATCTGCCCCATAGTGCCATGGGACAGCCTTGTCAGATTCATAGGGGAGAGGCCCCGGAACAGTAATAATGATGGGTGCAACGGACATGATCTTGACTGGCTTCCTCGGGGGAGCCTTGGTAGGATTATTGAAAATTGTGACGACAAATACTTCTTCAACAAGAACAAAAGGAACGGCGGTCTTCTTGAACAGAATCTCTTTGCTGTCCATCAGGCTTTGGATGCCTAACTTCAGCAACGGACAACCAGCAGGGGTAACAGCACACAGAAGGCAACCCTTGCTACAACCCAGAAATAAACTGGCCAGCAGCAGGTTCCTCTTAACAGTCCACAGAGGGGTAGCTACATCATTCACAGAAATGGCATACAAGTCTTCATCAATGGCATTTACTCCATGCTGGGGTATAGGAGCAGTCACAACATTTGGCCTCTCAGGCGCCTCAAATTGTATTTCCTTCGCATCAATAAGGTCTTGAACCTTATTTCTCAGGGCCCAGCAGTCATCAGTAGAATGCCCCGGGCTATCGGAGTGATAAGCACAGCGGGCATTGGGATTATACTTAGGAGATGCAGTATTCACAACCTTCGGAGCCTCTCTGACGGTCACCAAGTTGGTCGATAGCAGTTGCGGCAAGATTTGTGACAAGGTCATACTCAGCCGAGTGAATTCTCTTATGGGTCTCTCAGCCCTTGGTTGGTTAGGTTGCCGAGGAGCGGCAGCAAGCTTAGCAATCACCACCGCGTTGACCGTTTGGCGGCGCTCTGGTTTGTCTTGCCTCCTAGGCCCATACACAGCACTGGCCTCCTTTTTGAAAGGCTTCTTCTCAAAACTTGAGGATGCACCTTTCTGAATTTTCCATGATTTCATACCAGCCTCTATCCTTTCCCCAGTCAGAATGAGGTCTGTGAACCCTGCAGATGAATTGCCAATAAGATGATTGAAGAACGGCCCGGATAGGGTCCCCAAGAACATATCCACTAGCTCACAGTCTGTTAACGGTGGCTGCACCCTGCCAGCCAGGTCCCTCTACTTCTGCGCATACTCTTTAAAACCTTCTCCCGATCCTAGCGACATACCCTGGAGTTGGGTACGTGTAGGAGCGAGGTCGGCATTATATTGATACTGCTTGTAAAAAGCAGTAGCCAACTCCTCCCAGTTACGAACCTTGGTTCCATCCAGCTGATAGAACCATTCGAGATAAGTCCCTGAAAGACTCTCCTGGAAGAAGTGGATACATGAGTTCTTGTCCCCAGTATACGGCTGAATCTTCCGCACATAAGATATGAGATGTAGCTTAGGGCAGGACGCCCCGTCATACTTTGCGAAAGATGGTGCTTTGAATTTGTGTGGGATGACCACACTAGAAGATAGACCCAAGTCTCCGAAATCCAAACCAGGCACCTGTTGAATCTCCATGGCATTCAGACGGTCTTCCAATTGCTTGTACCTGTCTTCAGCTGGAGGATACTGTTCCTCGTTAAAATCAGTCTCGTTGTCAGAGACCACCGGACTTGGAGCCCTTCCCCCCTGGGGACTGCCTTTGCCTACAGAAGAACCAGCTTGATCAACCTCATTTTGCAGTGTGTTACCAAACCTCCGGCCTGTGTTGAATAGAACAGTTCTCTTCTTCTTCTTCTTGACCAGCAGAGCCTTCAGTTCCTCCTGACCTTGGGCCAAACTCATAATCAGCTCTTGGAATTGGGCGTTCTGAGCCTGAAGGGCCTTGATGGACTGCTCAGTAGATGATTCAGGGTTCATGATGCTGAAATAAACAGCGAAGAACATTAAGCAACCTGAAAAGAAGAGTACCTGCTATGCACATGATGCATGGAATGCGTATGATTTATGTTTTCAAAGACAATCGGGAATCAACTTTGTAAACAAAAAGGAACACACTTCATTAGATTCAACTTCGAAATTTAAATTGTTCAACAGATCGCCCTTAGGCGTTACATGAAATGGAAATACTGAAAAGGGAAATAAAAACTGTAAAAGAACATCCAAAGCTCATCATTGATCCCAGGGTCTCCTCTTCTCAGTACGGATGTAATCATTCAAGGCCCGCTCGTTCTCTAACTGCTTTGTCAGCTTCTGGATCTTCAATTCCTGCTCGTTGAACTTTTCCCGATAAGAATCCCGTTCTTCTCGCAGTTACGCCCAAGACCTCTTTAGTGTATCAATATCAGTAGGTATCTGAGGAGGGAGAACAGTTGGGGGAGCCCCGTCTCTATCAGGATATTCAAGAATGACGGGTCTGACAGCTTCGTACGGCATACCTAACTTCTGAGCACGGATGCGGACCTATTTGTAGTAGGCTTCCATAGGTAGAGAAGTCTTTGGTCCCAACTCTTGTGGGTCAGCTTTGTGAATTTTGTCCCAAGCCTTGATGAACCTGCGACGCAGCTCGTCACTATCTACCTGAAACTCAAAACTGATGTGAGGCACCAACATCTCATGAGGCCCTGCTCTTCTGGCCCTTCCAAAATGCCGGAGAGCTAGACATGGATTATAAGAGATCCCTCCTTGGGTGCCAATCAGAGGAACATTAGGATATTCTCCGCAACGATCAATAACAGCTACCTCATCCAAACCTCTGGGAGTCCAAATGATGTCATTATCAGTGAGAGACATTAACCTATGAGCCCAACCTCTTCCTTCTTTGTTCTTCAGCACGAATTTAGGGAGGTGCGAAATAAACCACCTCACTAACAAAGGAATGCAACACCAGAGTTCCTCGTCTTCGGGCAGTACGAGCATAAAGTTGTTGCAGGATATCACCCAAGAGAGTGGGCACAGGGTTCCGAGACATGAAGATCCTTATGGCAGTGACGTTAATGAAGTTATCAGGATTAGGAAACAAGACTAGACCATAGATTAAGAGAGCCAGGATGTCTTCATACGCCCTAAAGTCTAGGTCATTCCAGAAACTGTTAGCCCTACCAACCAGAAACTTGGCCAAGAAACCCTTAACTTTGCTTCTAGTTACCCAGTTGTCCATTACCTCCTTGTGGGTCAAGGGCAGAGCTGCAGTAATCTCCTCAAGCCTAAGAGTCTTTTCCCAGCCAGTGAAGGGAGTCTGATCCAAGATAGGGATGCCAAGCAAATCAGAGAACTCTTCCAGGGTAGGGACCAGCTGGAAGTCTTGAAAGGTGAAGCACTGGTACAGAGGGTCATAAAACTGGGTCAGGACACTCATCAGTTGTTGGTCCCACTTTGCCGTGACTAAACTGAGAAGAGAACCATGCCTCTGGATTAAGGAAGTAGTATTTGGAATTCTGCTAACCAACTCTTCAAGCAACTCAGGTGGGTGAACAAAGTTGAACCGGATAGTGTTCCTTCGCATAGGCATCATGATGTCCTACAAAACAGAGCAAAGGTGAAACCCTCTTGTCTTTGAAATGGTCAGTCCTTATGCAGGATGCATGCAATGTTTATGATGGCATGATGTTATGATAAAGCACACCACAAATATTCACAAAGGCAAACATGATAAGGCACACAAGTCACACAAGACAAGCCCTTAGAGTTTAGGCCAGCATGGGGTCTAGGTATTACCCTCTTTCAGTTTGTTGGTTAAGACCTGTCCTATCAGAAGTAACTGGGTTCTAGAGGATCCCAATATCACTGGCTACCCTCAATCGGTCATAACTCCAGCATCGCAATCTTTTCTTGCAGCCAGAACCATCACGAGAGTTTAGCCTCAATGGGCGTAGCATACTGCTACTATTCTATTGGCCAAGTTGGGTCATTTAAGGTTCTAAGGTCGGTTGGTGCTTAATGACTCCTCAGAAGACCCATATTCTCCTCGTTGCGACACAAGGGATATCGGTACAGACCAAGGTGCCACACCAACGTAGCCACTGCTTCACCCATGTTGGTCTACACCGGACAGGTCCCTCACAGCTTATGCTACCTAACAGGGTATCCCCCGATCCGGGTTAGGATCTATGTAACTCCGATGCAGCCCATAATATAAAGCAAACAAGCACAACAATTGAAAACACAAGTGATCTTAGTCCTAAGGTACACCTCACTTTATAAGATTCCCCAGCAGAGTCGCCAGTTCTGTGATCGGTGGATCTGGAACTAACTGTTTAACGCTGGTTCGCGAAATGTCGCGGAAGCAAGAGTCGCCACCGTCTTTTATTTTCTCCAACATGGACAGGACAAAAGCATAGCAAAATTCCTCATGAGAATAGTTCTCGGTTCGGGAGGTAGATTTATAGAAAGGGAAGGTGTTAGCACCCTTTCTATCCATGGTTATCCATGGGCTCTTAGGTACTTGCTCTTATGTTTTCAAAATGTTTGTTTGCTTTTCAAAAGTGCGTGGGTTTGAAAAAGTTTCATTGAAAACTTCAATTCGACTCTTGTATCAGTCCTCAAGAGTGTTGTGAAGCGTTTGTTTTGAAATCTTTTAGAAAGTGTCAGTGTGAAAAAGGTTTTTTGTTTGTTTTTAGAAAGAGAGCAAGTATCTATGAGTTGTCTACCTACCCTAAGGAATTAGGTTGTGTAAATGTCCTTAAGGTAGTGCCATCCCACCATTGAGAGGTAGGTAGCACCACCGTTGGAGGTGTTCGGGTCAATTCGATTGTTAGGGACAATGTGGTCACCAGAGCAACAGTAGGACACCTTAGAAGCTACCCATATGCCATAGATCATGGACATAAGGACTTACTAAAACGTCCTATACTCGACGACCACGTTTCGAGGGCAAGGCAACAGTGAGGCGTACCCTAAGAGTGGTGTGTGAATTTGTGTGTTGTTTTCAGGTTAATATTTGTCTTTGATCATGCATTAGGTGAGCTACGCATTGTTTTTGATTTAGGCCATTCATTCTTTCATGCAGAGTTAGCAGTTTAAAAGTGCGGAAATTAAAGTGCGGAAAGTAAAATCCTACGCTATTACAAGGCGCGGGTCTATACATCGCCAAATTAACAAAGACCCGTTTTGAATAAAAATGCGGAAAATAAATAAATTCCTAATTACTATTACAAGGCTTGAGCAATTACATAATATTCACAATAAAATAAAATAAATGCGCGAAAGAATAGAACGTTCGAGGGCGTTGGACCCTTTTGAGAAATTAAATGAAATTAAAAAGCTAATTAATTATTTAATTAAGAAAAGAAATGTTTTTATGTTTTTTTTTTGTATTTAATGAAAATAAAGAAAATAAAAATAAAAATTAAAAGAAACCCTAATTCTAAGTTGTTTTAATCATTAATGAAAAAAATGTTAAAGTTTAACCTAATTCATGCTAATTAATTATTTACATATTTATTTACAAAATAAATTAGTAATTAATAATAATGATAATAAGAAAAAAATTATTTATTAAGAAAAAGGATAAAAATGCTAAAAAACCTAATTTCTACATATTTTAGTTATTTAAGAAAAATATTAAAGTTTTGAAACCTAAATTAATCTAATTAATTGTTTGACATTTATTTACAAAAATAATAGTGAAATTAATATTAATAAAATAAACACCTTTTTTTGATTTTTCTGTATTTTTATATTTATTATGAAAATTATTTTATGGAATTAAAAGAAAACAATTAAAAAAACAATTAAAAGAATAAAATGGAAAAACAAAGAAAAAATAAAAATTGAGCAAACCATGGGGGTGTCTGGACCCAAAGGGAGGTTTTTGGAAGCAGTTTGGCCCAATAATGCAAAGCCTTTTTTGACTTTCAGAGATTGCATGTGGAGTGGTTGACTGAGGTGCATGGTGGAATCCACGTTATGGCCATTGGATGGATCCTCTGGGACACTTGGCAAGCCTGAGCGTTGGGACCTATGGTAGGACGTTTTGAAGGAAACTGCACATGAACATGTTATAACAAAAATTATTGAGAATATGGGGGACCTGGGAATCGAACCCAGGTCCCAATGCCTGTAGGACAGCACACCAACCAACTGAGCCATTGAGTCTCTTTGTCAATTAAATGGAGCATGAATAATATATATGAAAAAACAATATTACGCTGAAGCAATCAAAAAACGCGCCAATGTTCAAACCACCCAACCACGTTCAGACACGCTAGCATCTTCTTCCTTTTCGTACTGTAAATAAAAGCAGATAGCGGGGGTTTTAAACCCCCACTAAACTCAACCTGAAAAAATAGCGATTAGGGCATAGATGAATATAAAAAAAGCGCGAGGTGTGAGTTAGCTTCGTCTGGATGTCACGATTTCAATGGTATCAGTTTGGTGGTCTGATTTTACCATATGTGCAAACCCCTAATTCCAAGCTTCTGAAACCCTAGCAAGCGTTAATGGCAACTTTTGATACAGGCATTCTTAGTGCAATTCAAGGGTACCATTAGCTTCAGAACATTCATATTAGTGTAAATCAACATTTAAAACATATGAAAAATGAATGTAAATTGAAACACGATAATGAACAATTTCAAGAAAAGTGTGATGTCGTTCTACCACTTCTTTGGGTATGGAGGCCTGGATTTGATTGTAATCGTTTTCTGGATGCCCTGGCAATATTTTGGAATCCTTTTCAAGCCTTGAATTGTACTCTAGGTATGAAAACAGTTTTCAAATTTTAGGTGAAAGTTTGCAACTTTGTTATGCAATTCTGAGCAGCCTCTCGTGTGTAATGCCTTAGGTTTCAATTGTGCATAAGTAAGTGAATAGAATTAGGTCAAGAAAGCCAGCCCAAAGTCCATCCATTTATGATTCAAATATTTGATTTTGTTACATCTTTTTTCAAATCTTTTTGCCATGGAAACTTGCCAATTATGGAAGATTTTGTCTCTTGAGAAGGTACACGAAATATTTAGCTCATAATGGAAGGATTTGCTGCACAAAAAAAAGATTTAAAACCATTGTTTAGTATTTTCCTCATAATTAAATTTAATTAAATGAATTAATAAGATTAAAAATTCAATTAATTAATTAAAAGTAAGAAAATAACTCCCTTTTAGCTTAATGGGTCGTGCATAGCCTTTGGGTAATGATTCATGGAAGAAATTGAGGCCCATTAGCAATTTTGAGGCATTTGAAGCAAAGTTGACTTTTCAAAATTCCCAAAAATTTCCCAACTTCTACAAGGCATATCTTGCTCAATTTTGAAGATATGATCATGTTCTTAGACATTTTGGAAAGGTCTTGAAGTCCTCTAACCAATGTCTTTGGTCCTATGTCATTTTGATTTACCAATCTCAAGTTATGGTCTTTGACTTAAAGTGCCTTTTTGTTGACTTTTGAAAATGACCTATAATGTTGAAATTGATAACTTTTTGTGAGAGCATTTCTTGGACTTGAAGTGTGCATATGAGTTGTAGGAAATGTTATTCTCTTCAAAATGAGCTTTGGATGGTATTTTTCTGATAAACCATGAAGAAGTTATGCCCTGGTCAATTTGCAGTTGACTTTTTCAACTGTCCAAAAATAGAAACTTTTGCATCTTGAGACTTTTTGAGCCATGCCTGTGAAATCATGATCAAGAATTGATCAAATGATGTTTGTGGCTTCAAAATAAGATGTTGACCAAAATTTTTGACTTTTGACTGTCAAATGAGCATTTTGCCCCTGCAGTTGACTGTGAAGCATTTAGGGTTTTTGGCTGTGCAATTTGATGATGTGAGTCTTGAAACTTGACATATGGATGCTTGACAATGTATATAGGCATGTGGGACTTGATTGGACCCTTGGAAACCTCAACTTCTTTGCCAGAACCAAAACCCTAATTTTGACTGTGTTAGGAGGCAATTGGACTGTGCAACCTTTGAGATATTTTGAATCATCTGAAGATTGATCTTGGCAAATCTTGAAGAATATGGGAGGGAAAATTTTGGGGTACAACAACCATACCACCCCCAAACAAGCGGACAGGTGGAAGTCTCAAATCGAGAAATAAAACAAATACTGGAAAAAACTGTTGCCACGTCAAGAAAGGATTGGTCGGCTAAGTTACCTGACGCACTATGGGCCTACAGGACGACATTCAAGACACCAATAGGTACAACACCCTTTAAACTCATATATGGAAAATCATGCCACCTGCTAGTGGAAATTGAACACAAAGCTTACTGGGCAATTAAAACTTTAAACTTAAGCTACACTGCGGCAGGAGATAAAAAGATCCTCGACATAAATGAATTAGAAGAACTAAGATTAGACGCATATGAAAATGCAAGGATATACAAAGAAAGGACGAAAAAATGGCATGACAAACGAATCTCAAGGAAAGAATTCAATGAGGGCGATGTAGTACTCCTATTCAACTCTCGTCTGAAACTTTTCCCTGGAAAACTCCGTTCACGATGGTCCGGACCATTCGAAGTAACCAAAGTTTTCCCCAGTGGTGCCATAGAGATTAAAGGAAAATCCATGAATCCATTCTTAGTAAATGGCCAATGCCTAAAGCATTATTACAGCATCGAAAATAAGGATTACACAGCGAGCTTAACGCTATTAGAGCTACCGCACGAATTTGGAAACTAATTCACGTCTAACAACATTGTCAAGCTAACGACATTAAACAAGCGTTGTGTGGGAGGCAACCCACAAATTTTTTTTTTATTTTTATTATCTCTAAAATATCTTTATCTTTTATTTTTATTTTTCTGCATTTTGATTTTGATTTTCCGATTTTTCCTTTTCTTTCTTTCTTTCTCCCACAACATATTTTACTTATTTGCATTTTTCTTTTACAAATTTTAGTACCGACTCACATGAACCTACAAGCTGAAATTCATGGATACTATCATTTTTGCCTCAGAGACTCAGCAGAGACGATATGAGATTCTGGCTCAGCGCCAGATGAGTATGACCACGTATGTGCATGATCCCACCTTGACAGCCTTAGGAATCAGGGAAAGTGTCTACTTCATGTTTAACCAGATAGGATGGGAGGGGTTCCTAGCCCATAAACACCCTACACACCAACGCCTCACCTTGGAGTTCTTGAGCTCCCTCATCTTTAAACCCACATAAGGCTTAGGGCGTAGTAGAGGTCAGATGTCCTTTAGATTGTTCGGTTTCACCCACCAGTTTACAGTTTGCAGTCTAGCTGAGCTGCTAGGATTCCCTAGTTCTTTAGACGCCCACATGGAAACCCAGGCGGATGACTACCTCAACTTTGAGCTTAATCACTTTTGGAGAGACATAGCGGGCCAATATCCTGAGGACCCCGACCACCTTGATGCCACCGAGATTCATAACCCTGCGATTAGGTATTTCCATCATATTTTAGCCTTCACATTTTTTGGAAAACCTATAAATCGACTCTCGGTTTCTAGGGATGAGTTGTTCATCATTTACTGTGCTTTTCAGTCCAGACCAGTCAATGGCGCATCATTTATGATCGCCAACATGTCATCTATAGCTCAGTGTACCCATGGCCCCATCTGTGTCGGCGGGCTAGTCACTATGATAGCCGAGGCCCTATCCCTACGGTCATCTCTATCGCGCCTTACACCGTACGCCAGATATTATACCATGGACATCCCTTTTTGCTTTAACATTTCTTTGATTGGTAACCTCAGCCCACCTCACTTTCAGCTGCTTGTCCAACGTAACCCTGTCTATTACTTCAAATTGTCTAGCCCCGAGCATACCAGTGTCTATACCAAGACTAATTGGCTATATCCCCTAGAGAAGACAGACGAACACGACCCTGAGAGGGAGGAGAGTGACCCATCCACACCCACAGGTTACCAAGATTATACACCCTTGGATTACCCTACACTACCCCTTGTTACTACAACTGATGACATACCCATGCTTGATCATGCACATGCGATCAAGACTCTGCAGACAGATGTTACCACACTCCGAGGCGAGCTCGACACTGTTAAAGATAATGTCAGCACACTTCGGCGTGACTTCTTTCATTTCATGGACGTCGTCACGGAGCAGTTTGATCACATTTATCAACATTTGCACGCTTCTGCACCACCTCCTGGCGGCCCTCATGCTTGATAGTTTTTCTGTACCGCCCCAGTGAGGACAATGTTTGTTCTTAGTATGGGGGGTTTTTCATTATTATTATTATTCTCAAAACTCATTATGGTTTTATTATTTTCGAATAATTTAATACTTTTAGGTTCTAAAATTTCGTTTATTTATTCATCTATTCATTTCATATCCATTTTATTTTTATTTTAAAGTATTTATTTATTTATTTTCATACAAAGTATGTATTCATTTTTTTTGTACGGTGCAAATTTCCATTATTATTTTCATTTGTTTCTAATTTCTATTATTATTTTCATGTGTTTCTTATTTCTGTTACTATTTTTATTTGCTTTTTATATCATTCTTCCAATTATACAATGTGCTACTATATCCCTTGCAATATACTTCTCAAAATTAAAATTAATTAATTAATTTAGTGGAGCACGCGTTCAAAGAAGTCAAAGAGACCAACATCACCTCGCCCTGACGAACGTCAGTATGCATGTGACGAACGTCAGGGAGTGTCTTTGACTCTGACGAGCGTCAGAGAGAACGTGACGGGCGGCAGGCATTGTCCCCCACGCTTTTCAAAACCGTGACCATTGAACAGCATTGATGCACGAAAAATTTGTTTTAAAATCCCACCACCCCATTTACTCCACTCACCCATAACTTCCATAACCTCCCAAATTTCAAAATTCTCCCATAAACACCATTAAATTTCTTACTCCACAAAACCATCTATATAAACCCTCCCCTTCCATCCTTAGTTTCATCACTACCACTCCCTTTCCATCTCTCTACCACAAATACATTTTTTTTTCTATCAAGTTCAACACTCATGGCCAACGAACCCGACATGCGACATCTCGTGCTCCGACAAGGAGAAGCTGGTGAGCTTAAAAAAGAGAGGTACATAAAATTCCATCACCGAGGGCTAACATCCACACGGTTCGTCGACAAAAATTGCTTGCAAGAATTAGGCTTGCAACCTCATATGGAAGGTTTGCTGAATAAAGCTGGCCTAAGCTTTATTAGCACGATGAACACACCAACTTACGAAGCTCTCACGTTGGAATTCTTGAGTTCCTACGCATATCACACTCGAGACGATGCAGACGCACACCTAACGGGAGCCGCTCATTTTTGGATGTTCAACCGAGAGTACCAACTCAACCATGATATTTTGAGCGACATATTTCATTTTCCCCGGCGGAATAATGTGCAATATCGCATCCCCCCAGAATTGGATTGGAATGGAAGTGCATACGCACTATGGGAGAGAATAACCGGAGAACCAAATGTCACACCCCAAGCACGGTACGCCTCTCACATCCACAACCCGAACATTCGCTTCTTACACCGTGTTATGGCGAACACCATTTTCGGAAGGGCAAACAACAACAAGGTAAACACTAAAGAATTGTATGCTCTTCACTGTACCTTTTCGCAAAACCTCTGCCTTAATCCCGTCACTTTAATGATGGCCCACATTCAAAACCTCGTTGCAAGAGAAGGGACCACACCTTTTTGCATCGGAGGCATCATCACCGCCATCGCAGTTCACTTGAACTGGGGGGAAAGGATCCAACGCCTACCTCCGCTGCCAGCAGTTTTTATGGACATTGATAACTGTAGAGTTGGCCGCCTGATCAAAGTACGAGAAGCTGGAGGGTACTATCTAATGGTTAAGAATGCAAGGGTTCATAGTGTAATCTTGCCAAATCATAATCGTACTTACTTGGGTAATCCGGATAACTGGCTTTACAACCTGAACGCCCCAGAACCCGGAGAAAATGTGCAAGGAAATCAAGGTCAGGCCAACAACGCTGCCGCTGACGAAATCGAAGAAGAATTATAGCAGCAAGAGCCCCAACCCCAGCAAGCCAACAATCCCGCCACCATCAACGCAATATATGCCGCAATAATGCAACAAAACCAACTGTCCACTCAACGCCACCAGAGTATCGAGACGCGCCAAATCGAGATGATGACTCTCATGCAACAAATGCAGAGAGACCAAAATGACTACGCTTGCAGACACGATCAAAGTATGATGGAATTCACCACCGGAATAACGGCAGATATGCGAGCCTTAACACTCCGTGTTGACGACTTGCATAATATCATATCCCAGAGAGATGGCGGCGAATCTTCCAGACATGGTGGGCAAGCACGTCGAAGAGCAAGGACACGTGGCTGATACTAAAGACAAGAGAAGGAAGAATGATTATCCAGTTTCCATTTTCCCTTTCCCGCTTCTATCAATACATTGAGGACAATGTATGATTCAAGTATGGGGGAGGAAGTATTTCCCTTTTTCCTAGTAATTTTTATTTTCTTTGTAATTTCCCTTCTGTTATCTTTAATTCAATAAAAAAAATTTATCAAGTTATCTATTGCAGCAATTTGTGTTGTTCTTTTAGACTTCCCCTTCTTTTTGAGCCCATAAAAAAATTTTCTCACTCGACAAAGTAAATAGACTGCAAAATCTTTAATCATCAAGAATTTGGGAGAGATTAAGCGAAATTTCTACCGTCTAGACACTCTACAACCCCAGAGTATGATAGATCAGTTCAAGTACCTGTTGTTTCCAACACCCTGAGTTTAGTCTTTATAGTAACCTTGAGTAGTTTATATTAGCAGTCAGTACCGTCTTAAACACAAACTACGCAGGAAGTCGATGAATATAAGTGGATGATAGAATATTTCAGCAAAATATTGCAAGGAAACACACCGATTAAATTGGACGGTCCTCACCCGATCGCCTAATCCAAAGGATGTAAACCTTACAAAGTAACATGAAAATTCATTTGATGGATGGTTCAGGAGCATCTGGTACTGAACTCGGTAGGGCAGATTACGGTCTGATCCCCTACATCTAACATTTGAATTAAAGGTTGCCACATTACTGTGCGAGAAACCTCTAAAAGTCTAAAAGGATCATAACCACTAACCGACTGTTCTGCTATGTGCGTGTGAAGATAAAGGACTTAATGTGATTGCGCTAGAATGAAAGGGGCAAAACAAGACAAATACTCGAGGTAGGCTATGATAGGACCTGTAACTAGTTTACGTAAAATGGGACTGTCTAGCGTCGTAGACGTAGTAATGGAGCACGAATCAAACCATCGATTTTCTGACAAAAACACAACGCAACTATATATTAGTTGATCTGAGTCATAACCTTGTTTAGAAAAACATCGTACTTAGCATTTGCTTGAGGACAAGCAAAGTTTAAGTATGGGGGAGTTTGATGACACAAATATGTGATATTTCTGGCTTGATATACACCAAATATTTCTCATACTTTAGTTTAAATTAAAATATTTTATAAGTATTATGCAGGTATTTTTCTATTTTTGCAGATACGCACCGAGCCGAACACTTTTGAAGAAATGAAGAAAAAAGGGTGCAAAAAGTAGTAAAAATGCTTAAGGAGAAGAAACCAACCCAAAAGCCCATCACACGTGTGAGCACGTGGCCCACAAGTAAGAAAGCCCTGACGACCGTCAAGGGGACGTGACGAACGTCACGCGCCATGAAGACCAAGTGACGATAGTCACTTGAGTGTGACGAACGTCACATCCCATTACTCCACTTTCTCCTCATCCAACGGGTAGAAGCGCGTTCAAGGGTTAATCCAACGATGTCCTACATTTTCTCACCCACTCAGTCAAAGGAGCAACGAACGTGACAATTGAATGGCCTATTATTTCTTAAAGAAGGAAGTAAATTGTTCCTATATTTTCGAGAGCAACGGATCAAGCAAGCACTATAAATAGAGCCAGAGACCACAGTAGAAAGGGTTCTTCTTTTTGGCAAGAAAGTTTAGAGATTTTATTGGGCGAATATTATTTTTAGCAGAATATTATTTTCAGCAGCATTATTTTCAGCATTATTTCTTTTCCCGGTTATTTCTTTCCAGCATTATTCTTTTCAGTTTTATTTTCTTCTGTACGGTTAAATATATCCTCCGATCAAAGCAAAGCCTACAATTTGTGCAGGAGTGCTTCTGTCTTCAGAGTTATTGCCAGGTTTATGTTTACAAATTCTTATTGTCTATTAATTAATATAATTATGCTTATTTGTGTTTGTCCTTAAAATTAATCTGCGATTTGGTTTAATATTATGTCAGACTAGAAATCTTATACCGGTATGTAAAGTCAATCAACCGAGGGAACGAGTAGCTTAGTCGGGACTATTTTTACTACGAAACTTTCTTTTCTGGCCTAAGTTACTATTTTTCAAATCATTAAATTGTTTTGTTACGGAAGTAAAAAACAGACAGAGGTTAGGGTCAACAAAGCGGAAGTTTGAGATCTTTTAACTGGACAGTAGTAATTAGGCATTGGCTTAAAATACAACGGAAGCACTTTAAAGTTAATTAAGATTTTGTTTAGTTTCCAAAAAGTGTATTTAACTCCTGCGGGATGGCGGAAGCGTACGTTAGGACTTAACTGCATAGCCTAGATCAACAAAACGACAGTGTGAGACGAGGGTTTTTAAACTAGATAGGTTTTACTGAAAACTGTTTTGAAAATATAAAGACGCCCGACAGGTCGCTAGTTCCCGAGGTACGACTGTTGCATGCTGGTAATTTAGCTCATTGATTATTAAAATACAACTTAATTTAGTAATTAGTTTCCCCTACAACCCAAATCAAATATTCATTAGCTTTAGATTTACAAAGTAACAATAGAAGACGGTAGATCGATTCATCAGTCTCTGTGGTTCGATATCTTTTAAAACTACTCGACAATATTGTGCACTTGCAGTCCGAATCATTGGATACATAAGTACAAATCCCACGATCAGTGTGTTTTGAAAAGTTTTTTGTTTTACTTCGATTTAACCCTTGCTTCTGTCTTCAAGAGTGTTACGAATTTGTTTTTGAAAACTTTGTTTGAAAAAAGTGTAAGTGTGAAAAGTTTGTTGTTTTGAGCAAGTACCTAACAGTTATCTACCTACTCGAAAAAAGGATCGTTTCTATTCTCGTTTCCTTTAGACATCGCTATCCCACTATTAAGAAATAGGTAGCACCGTCGTTGGAATTTGTAAGGGTCATTTCGAAAGGGACGTAATGGTCATTGAAGGCAATATGTAAGGATACCTTAGCATTACGAAGGGACTGTCATCATATATTCGTAGGCAACATCGAGGGACAAGATCATATACCGTAGGCAACTTCGAGGGACATCGAGGGACCATGATCTTTATGATGATTTTAACCGAGGGTCTTTGCTAAGATATCCCTACGTTCGAGGGACATGACCATTGTTTTCCGAGGCAACCAAATGAGGAGTACCCTAGGAGTGAATATGTGCATATGATTTATTTCAGTTATTTAATCTTTGCACAATTAAGGTGATCTACCATTTTAATTTTCAGTTTGTCTTTCCATACAATCCTATTAACATACATCTAACAGTTAATATTTGCGGAATTTTAAAGTGCTGAAAATAAGCTAAGCTATTACAAGGCTTCGGGTATTTATATAGACAAAAACAAACCCTTAAAAAAACGATAAATGAAAGTAAAAAGGTCCTAATTAATCTATTACAACTTGTGAGCAATTACATTAATATGGTAAAATAAAATAAAGCGCGCGCGAATAAAGAACGAGAGAGAATTAGGGTTTTGACCCCGTCTAACCTAATCGAAAGAAAAATTATTATTTTTTGTTATTTTTAATTATTTCTAAAAAAAAAAGAATTATGTTTTTTTTTAAATTAAATACAAAATTAATTAGTAATAAATTAGTTTTAAAAATAATTAAATGTCCTATTTTTGTGTTTTGTTATTTTAAGAAAAAGGAAAATAGAATTAAGTTAGAAACAAAATCCTAATTGTTCTAATTAATTTTAATTTATTTACAAAACAATTAAAGTTACCTAAAATTAAATTAAAACCTAAAAATTAATTATTCGAGTTTATTGTAAAAAATCAAAGGTTTGTGAAAAATGTTAAGTTTTATGAAAAAAGATTTTAAACAGAAAGAATAAAAATAGGTAAAAGGATAAATATAAAGGAAGAAAATCAAAACCAATAGGGGTGGTTGTTGAACCCATGCCCTTAACCTTCTCAGGATGTCTGCCTCGCCATGTATTGGTGTCATGTGTTAGCGTTCTGTTTTGGTCATTTGTGTTTTGGCCTCAACATTCTGTAATGAACCTGCATGGGATCCTGTCTAAATCTGCAGTGTTGAATCTCATGAACACATTAAATAAACTATTATATATTATGAAATACAAATAAAGCCAATATATGAAAAAATTTAATGTTAAAACCGATATGGCATGTATGAATGATTATACTCTTTTGATCATGGAGATTAAACCAGCCTTACCCTTACTGGAGAAGTAGTGATATGAATGTTTTTATGCCCTTTTGATCATGGAGATCAAGTCGGCCTTACCCTTACTAGAGAAGTAGTAAGATATGGGTTTGTAACAGGGGTGACTTGTTTGTAGTGAGATGGAGGTTTGTAATAAGGATTTCAAGGTTTTAGGGTTCTTGAAAGAATTTGATGTTCTGACAGCATTGTGGCAAGGGTTTTTTTTTTGTCTCCTCCCTTGTTTGTGTGAAAAGAATGAGATTATATAATAGAAATTAGAGGGAAAAAATGGGCTTTTAATGTGCAATTGGGCCTCCAATGTTCACTTGAGTTTGTCACGTTCCAGGATAAATCGTAGGGGCTTAAGTGCAATTTTGAAGTTGAAATGTGAAAACAAAATGTAGCTGACATCGAGAACTAACTCCTGTCCGAAAATGGGCTCAATCGGATAAACGGTGAATTAGTTATGAATTTTTTAAGTTTCAGCTCAGACAAACTTATTTTGGGCTCCAGTATCGACTCTGACACGTTCTTCAATAAATAACTAGTATTGATCGGATCATAATTAGGTCTCTACTTTTGAAGCAAAGTTGTAGATCTCTGAGTCAGTGACCTTGTGTAAAAAGATGGGCCCGATCCGATAAAAATTGACCGAGTTATGAATTTTCGAAGTTTCGGCCCAGATGAAATAATATTCAGCATTCAGGATTTTCGGCGCGTCACACGCACTCTGAGCAAAAAACGAAGGCCTTTTGAATACCGTTCGAACTCGATACCTCCTGTGAAAATGTAGAAAACTCAATTTTTGAAATTTTGGCGCCGAAACCAGCTTGATACGATGAAAATCGACCAAGTTATGATTTTCTGAACATGACGCAAATAAACTTCTGTAACAAATTTTCTGTACGAAAATACTTGATAAATCTGCATTTTTGAAGACCTTCTGATCGAAATTGGCTTCCAGCCGTGAGAGATGAAAATGTAGATGACGTCAAGATGGAATTTTAGCCACCGGAACAGGTTCAAAACGAGCCACGGTCTTTAAGTTATGAATTTTTTAGGACGTAAAAACTGCACTTTCAGCACACTTTTTCACCACATTTCTTCGAGAAAACTCATACATTCGGATACCTTCTTTAAAGAATTGACTCTTGATCCGAACCTGAATTTGAGAATATGTTATCAGAGATATCTTGGCGAAAGAACACCTGAATATGACGCGCCGGGTTGGACTTGTGAATCTTTGAACCCCGAATCATTGCAAAACGGCGAACCGATCTTCAGCACGGAAAATACGCTGAGAATATTCATTGACGAAATAAACGTCACTTGTAACCTGAAGAAGCTTAATAAATATACCTTTATTCCATAACCTTAAAACCAATAATATGCGTGTATGAAAAGAGGGAAAATTTTGGGGTACAACAGCTGCCCCTGTTCAATCTTCTTAAACCTGAAGATTTAGATTGGCTCGTCTGCCTTTCATGATATGAAGGTGGAAGATGATTGAACACTAGAGTGCCAAGAAATTTGCACTTGTCTGTCATGATGCTTGACTATGTAGGTAGTATCGGGAATGGGCTTACAGATGCCATTTGGAGGAGATGACGTGAGGTTACCGAAGATGGGCTTAAAGATGCCATCTATAGGATGTTGATTTCCCGAGATATTCCTTTGATGAGAATTCATGTTCCTATCATTGAGGAGGAATCTGCTGAGGAATGTTGGTCTTTGTCTTGGGAGAAATAGAATTTTAGGAGCTTAAGTTGTCCATTAATCTACTGGGGAATTAACTCCGACTTGAGGAAGCGGAAGTGAACTGTGTATCTAGTCGTGTATAGGCTGCATCGTGACTTACTAGGGAAAGGTGAAACCGATCGTATTTGATAGGTCCGGGTCTTACAGCGTTGTGGACTGTTGTCTGGAGATAAGAGAAAAGAAACCTGGATGGTAAAGTTATGAGAAGGAACTTGGATAGTAGGGCTTATGGGAAGGAACCTGGGTAAGGTTGCTTCGTGAGGAGTTTGGATAAAACTGCATCTGAACCGAGAAGGAACCTGGGTAAGGTTGCTTTGTGAGGAGTTTGGGTAAAACTGCATCTGAACCGAGAAGGAACCTGGGTAAGGTTGCTTTGTGAGGAGTTTGGGTAAAACTGCATCTGAACCGAGAAGGAACCTGGGTAAGGTTGCTTTGCGAGGAGTTTGGGTAAAACTGCATTTGAACCGAGAAGGAACCTGGGTAAAGTTGCTTTGCGAGGAGTTTGGGTAAAACTGCATCTGAACCGAGAAGGAACCTGGGTAAGGTTGCTTTGCGAGGAGTTTGGGTAAAAATGCATCTGAATCAAGAAGGAACCTGGGTAAGGTTGCTTTGCGAGGAGTTTGGGTAAAACTGCATCTGAACCGAGAAGGAACCTGGGTAAGGTTGCTTTGCGAGGAGTTTGGGTAAAACTGCATCTAAACCGAGAAGGAACCTGGGTAAGGTTGCTTTGCGAGGAGTTTGGATAAAACTGCATCTGAACCGAGTAGGACATTCAGCTCGAATATGCCCATATCCTTCACAAGCATGGCATTGAATTCCTCTGCCTTGATTTCCCTTCTCTTCAGACTTTGGTCTTCTGCTGGAGTCATAAGATCTGTTAATGTCAGAGGGGATGTTCTTGACATTTGACCTTGACTTTGGATCCATTCTCTTGATGAGTTTGTTGAATTGTCTTCCAAGCATGGCTATAGCTTCTGAAATATTTTCTTCTTCATCCTCCTTGTTTTCATCTTCAGTGTTGGATACAAGTGCTATGCTCTTGTTTTTCTTGTTAACATTGTCACTGATCCCCATCTCAAAAGTCTGAAGTGACCCAATGAGTTCATCCACCTTTAACTTGCTGATATCCTGGGCTTCCTCTATAGCAGTTACCTTCATTGCAAATCTTTTAGGCAGGGATCTGAGAATCTTTCTCACCAGTTTTTCTTCAGACATCTTTTCTCCCAATGCTCCTGAGGTGTTGGCAATCTCCAAGATGTTCATGTGAAACTCATGAATGGTTTCATCTTCCTTCATCCTTAGGTTCTCAAACTTGGTAGCCAGCATCTGAAGCCTTGACATTTTTACTTTGGATGTGCCCTCATGGGTAGTTTTGAGAGTGTCCCACACTTCCTTGGCCAGTTCACATTGATGTACTAGTCTGAATATGTTTCTATCAATTCCATTGAACAAGGCATTTAAAGCTTTGGAATTACCCAGGACTAACTCATCTTCTTCTTTGCTCCATTCTTCCTCGGGCTTCAGACTGATTGTCCCATCTTTCTCAGTTATGGTGGGATGGTTCCATCCTTTGTCAGCAGCTCTCCAAGCCTTTTTGTCCAGTGATTTTAAAAAGGCAATCATACGAGGTTTCCAGTAGTCATAATTTGATCCATCCAGAATGGGTGGTCTGTTTCCAAAAACTCCTTCTTTGTCCATAGTGCCAGAAAGTGATATCCCTAGATCTCACCCAGTAATACAGGCAGGGTGCCTGCTCTGATGCCAATTGAAATTCTGGCAGCAGATACTCAATGTCACAGTGAATGTTATGACACCGTATCTGACTTTCTATAAGACAGTAAATAAAAACAGTAAAGAACACAGTCAATTGTTTACCCAGTTCAGTGTGAAACAACACCTACTCTGGGGGCTACCAAGCCAGGGAGGAAATCCACTATAAGAGATATTAATTCAGGAATAAACCAACCAGTTTATCTCCTTCACTTAAGACCTACCCAATGCAACTTCAATCTAAGTTCAACTTAAACCTGAGTTCCTACTCACTCTCCCTCAATCACAGCAGTGATACTTAAACAATTGACTAATGAAATAATGAAGACACTCTTCAGAACATACACTTGATTATGCTTCACAGCTTTTTAATCAAGTAACACAAACACTCGTGCTTCACAACTTTGAGTGATACATAAACCTAACTTGACTTTGCTTCAAAGCTTTAGTCAAGAGACACAAACACTCTTGCTTTAAAGCTTTGAGTGATACAAAAACCCTTACAATCAAAACCTATTCCAAGTCACTTATCACAATGATACTTGCTTGGATTACATCAGTTAAAACTATACAGCTCCTAATTGATCTTCTGTCAAAGAGTTGATTTCCAATCAGCTTTCCTGTTGAATATATATGCAGCTGTTTCTTCAGTTAGGGCTTCCACGAAAAGTTAGGGTTAATTAGGGTTAACCTCAAGACTTGGTCACAAGACTTTATCAACCAGATTAGGGTTGAGCTAGGTTAACCTAAAGTCCACGTGAGATTCTGTTCTGGAAGGAATGAACCAACTTCCTGAAAAATCTCAGAATTAACCAAACTGCATAACTGTTAGATCAGTACAGGATGTCTTAACATTTGTTATGACATCAGAATTCCTGTTTACTGATTTTGGTAGAAAGAGATAAATGTGATCATTGCAAAATGCTCAGATACACACTCATAAACAGCAGCTACTGTATGCTATACTTTTTCTGCATAAAGTACATAATAATCCAGAATGTTATGACATCAGTCATGACATTCATACACCTGGTTTTACCAAAAATACATGCCAATAACTAAACACTTACACTTATAAAAAAAAATGATTTCGTTCACGATTTAGTCTCAAATCATTTAACTTGAATTAATTTTATAACAATAGTAATACCACTTACGTTTTATCAATCTCTTACCTCACCTAACACTTTCTTCCCAAAGAACTTACTTTTTATCCTACAAATTAATATTTCTTAATCTTTTTATACTTTTATTTAATTTGAAGATAATTATGTTGATTTTACTAAACTGCTTACTTTATCATGTATAATTATTGTATTTATTTCACTAAATACAAAATGAAAGAGATTGATGTTTATTTTTTCTCCGACTGTACATTCATTCTCATAATAAATGTTTTTTTATAAGTTTTACAAGATAACAATTAGTCTATTGATTTTAATGATAAAATTATATAATTTATTAAAATAGTTTTATTTTAGTAGATAGAAGTATAGTTGAATGAATTAAATAAATAAATAAAAATAAGTTAGTAAAAAAATTAAGTTTAATATTTGTTTTTCTATTTGTTAACTTTGAAGTTATCTTTATGCTTTAATTTATAAAAAAAAACTATTTTGATTATTTAACTTTTCAAAATATAATATTTTAATATTTTTTTTTAATTAACAACGAAAAAACTCAAAAATTAATCACTGAACTCATCGCTAACTAAGAAAAAAAAGCTTAATATAATACGTTTTAAAGAATTAAATGATGAATATAATTTTTTTTTTAAATTAAATAATTAATATGAATTCCAAAATTAAAATACAGGATAACCAAAAAAATTAATAAATATTGTATTTACATTTTAATTAAACCAATAATTTAAAAAAATAAAAATGATAAAAGATTGCTAATTCTGAGAGAGATGGTAGTCATTAGTAATAATTAATTGAGAAAATTTTAAAATATTATGTAAGTTTAAAAGAGATCCATTTAAAAAATAATACTGTCAATTTATTTTTAATTATAAATTGTGTTTTGGACTGAGTCTGTATTTGGCCTAATTTCATATGAGATCCAATCCAACTATGTTGTTCGAGGATGTTTGTTGACTGAGTCTGCCTTCAACTATGTCGGGCAGTAATCTCATTCTTCGTGAAAACATGACTCCGCCGTATGGGGATAAATCTAAGAATTACGAGGAGGCTCGTCGCTGGTCAGGAGGATCTCGCGAGCATCCTCTACTCTTCTCGTCGACCAAGACAAGCCCTCCTAGACGACCTCACAGCTGGTGGGGAGGACCCACAATGACGTAAAGACACCGCAAACCTCCTCCTCTTAGGATTGACTCACCACACCCTCAAATATCACGAGTTCTTCTCGGTCCCGAAAAGACCGCATCCATATCCTCATGACTATTCAGAGGAGTCCATATAGATGTGAGACCACATGCTGGCCCCATTACACACGTAGAACCTGACAGTCTCCATTTTGGGCCTGCTTGTTCAACTCAACGATGGGGACCTTGGCTCAGCGCTGAGGACTATAAATACCTTCTCTCTTGAGAGGGTCATATATTCATTCTTTCATACTCACTCTCATATTTGCTCGCACGACTCTGAATCTTACTTTGACATTGGGGTGTCTTGCAGATACCCCCAACTCTAGTCAGATACGATCAAATTGTTTTAACACTGTTGTGTGTATTAAAAAAGGAAAATATTTAGATAAAATTTTATAGGTGTGGTTCACATTTTAAGTAAAAATAAGAAAAAAATTACATATGTGTAGAAGAAAGTTATACCCTTATCATATTTTTATTAGAAAAAAAAATATAAATCATATATAAAGAAATGCACTTAAATTTTTTCTTTAAAAATATAATAATCATCTTATAAAAAACATAAATAAATTATAGTCGTATTTTATAAAATTGTCATTTATTATTAATTAATATTTTTTTACAAAATTGAAAGAAAAGAGAATAATAAATACATAAAAAAAATAATATTGAAATATTGATGATCTCTTCACTTAGTTAGAAGTCTTATTTAAATCTATAACATAACTCTAGACATGCATTAAATAGAAAAAACTGTCATCTATTCATCGTAGAATTAAGATAGGTATTGAGATTCAGTTTATTTTCCAAAAATATTTATATTCAGAATCTAAATTTGCCTTTTGAGGGAGTGCTTATGGATAAAGTTTTACTAGTATTTTATTTTTAATGAGGTATATATTGTAAATTCTCAATTTTTTATTTATTAAAAATGATATTCATTCATTTAAATTGATAAAATATATTAAATAATATAAATTTAAAATCGTTATAAATTAAAAAAGATTAATTTATAAATAAATTTACATCAATAACATATAACAGTAAAATATCTACGATAAAACATATAAATATAGAGAAATTAAAATACTCGGAATACCCATGTCTCCGATTCTTCAACATTCAGAGTGTAAAACTCATTAGTTGAATATGCATAAAATCAAAATTAATTCATTAATCTGGATCGAACAAACATCGTACCAAAGACAAAAAAATCAAATAAAACTACAGTAAAACGACGATCAACACAATATCGCACAAAAATAACAAAATCATAAAAGAAAAAACTAAAAATATATAAAATTATTTAAATGAAAAAAAAACGATTTTGGATAAAAAATTCAGTCTAAAATCAATGTCAACAAAATTCCTCATTGAATAACTTTTACTTTACATTACGTTATGAAAAGAATGAAAAGGTGAGAGAAAATATAAATGAATGGTAATGGGAACAACATCTTCTCCCGTTTCCTTCGGATCTATTTTCACCTTTCCATCTTCCCAACTCTATTCCAAAAAATTAAAAAAATCATTTATTTCTTTTCTTTTCATTTTTCACTAAATTAATTTAAATTTCAACGTAACAACAACATCATCGTACCCAGAAACAAATTTCCCAACATCATCATCGTACCTAAAAACAATGTTCTGGCTCATGTTGAAATAAATAAAACAAACTTTTTTTTTCTATTCCTGAACCGGGTTTTTTTTCTTCTGTCAATGGGCAATGTCACGGGACCGGTGGCTGCGAAATTCGCGTTTTTCCCGCCGGAGCCACCGACGTACGAAATTCTCAAGAGCAACGACGGTGTGATGGTGTTTTCCGGCTCCAATGATAAAAGCGTTGATGTTCATGTTGTTGATACAAAAGTTGGTAACAAGATTGTTGCCACGTTCTGGAAACACCCTTTTGCGAGGTTTACTTTGTTGTACTCTCATGGTAATGCTGCTGATTTGGGTCAAATGGTTGATCTCTTTATTGAGCTTAGAGCTCATCTTCGTGTCAATATCATCAGGTTCCATTTTTTCTTCAAACCCTTTTTCTTGTAAAAATTTTTGCATTCTTGTTATTTATTGCTTTTTTCTATTTCTGTTATGTTTGCAGCTATGACTATTCTGGATATGGACGCTCTACAGGTAAGGTAAGTTACTTACTTTTTTACCCTTTTGTTGTATGTTTACAAATACTACGAAACACAAACACAGACACCAGATACGACACGACAGCTGGATAAGTATTGTATATATGTCTTTTAGACACGACACTGACATGTCCACAAGTGTCATATTTAAGTATTAGTGTTTGTGTCTGACACTTGGATAGATACGCATTTTTTCAGAGGTGTCTGGTGTTATAGATCATTATTTATTTCAACAATGTGATGAGTTTTGGTGTATGTGTATGATTGATTCTGTTCTCTTCAACTGTGATAGCCGTCTGAGTTCAACACGTATTACGACATAGAGGCTGTATTTGATTTGTTGAAGAGTGGATATGGATTTAAGCAAGAAGATTTGATTTTGTATGGTCAATCCGTTGGAAGTGGACCGACGCTACATTTGGCTTCAAAGTTACCAAAATTGAGAGGTGTTGTACTTCACAGTGCTATTCTTTCAGGATTAAGGGTCTTGTATCCTGTCAAAGTTACATTTTGGTTTGATATATTCAAAGTAAGTTTTGCTTCACAGTTCTTGTAGCTCTGTCCTAATCTTTAACACTGAGATCTGTTTGTTGTAACAAAAGTTTACTATGTCATTTCAGAATATAGACAAAATTCGGTATGTAAACTGTCCCGTGTTCGTTATACATGTAAGTATGTCTTTCCATCTATGTACTAAGTTTGAAATCAGTTAATCAATTGTGTTGTTTAGTTTACATACCAGAATATTTTGGTTGTTGCTTAGTGTATTCACGGACTCTGCAGAAAACATCGCGACTGACATGGATATTTGTTTAATCGAATCTGTAGCATTAATGTTAGTTTTGTTTCTGCTAATGTATTATTGACAGGGAACAGAAGATGAAATTGTTGATTGTTCTCATGGAAAGCGATTGTGGGAACTCTCGAAGCAAAAATACGATCCGTTGTGGGTTAAAGGTGGAGGCCATTGCAACCTTGAAACTTTCCCCGAGTACATCAAGTACTTGCGCAAGTTTATAAACGCGATGGAGAAAATCTCAATCACTTGTCAGTCAAGCAAACAAGTCACTCAAAGTCCTAGTATTACCGAAACCAAACATAACAAATGCTTAGGATTTGTTAAAAGATAGGTTAATCTTGTGAAGGTTTTCCGAATCAGTGTTTATATTTATTCGAATTTAAGCCCAACTTCAATAGTTTTCATGCTACTTAGTCTTAGCTTTCATGGATTTGTGATTTTACAGCCAATGAGTTTATTAGAAAAATCGATGTTTTTGATCCAAATCATGTTGAGATAGTGATAGTTTTATTTAGGTGTAAAATTGTGTGTCGAATATGATTACATAAGGTGTATATTTATATGCAAATAGTTAATGTAAAAAAAAAGGAAACAATATCAAATACAGTAATTACTAATTGAATATCAATCAATCCTAATTGATTGATAACGGATTCTTAACACCCCCTTAAGTTGGATCGTAGATATTGTATGATCCGAGTTTGTTATAAATATAATTCACTCGAGAACCCTTGAGAGACTTGGTAAACATATCAGCTAATTGTTCTTCAGATTTGACAAATTCTGTGGTTATTTTTCCTGATAGCATTTTGTCTCTTACATAGTGACAGTCTATTTCTATGTGTTTGGTCCGTTCATGGAAAACCAGATTGGATGCAATGTGAAGTGCCGCTTGATTGTCGCACATGAGCTTTGTGGTTTGAGGGTCACCAAACTTAAGTTCTGAGAGCAAATTCTTAAGCCATGCAAGTTCTTTTGAGCTGCTGCCATAGCACGACATTCAACTTCAGCACTAGATAGTGCAACTATGTTTAGTTTCTTGCTCCTCCGTGAGATCATATTTCCTCAAATAAGAATAGAATATCCAGAAGTGGATCTCCTGGTGATCCTGCCCAGTCTGCATTTGAATAACAAATGATTTTAGCATCACCCTTATCTTCATATAATAGTCCTCTTCCTGGTGCATTCTTTATATATTTGAGAATCCGAATAACTGCATTTCAATGAGTATCACAAGGAGCATTCAGGAATTGGCTCACAATGCTCATTGCAAAAGTAATATCCGGTCTGGTGACGGTAAGCTAATTGAGTCTATCCACTAGACGTCGATATCTTCCCGGGTCTTTCAATAGCCCCCTAAGACCCGAAAGAAGCTTGACGTCGGGATCCATAGGAGTATCAATCAGACGATAATCAATCATACATGTTTCAGTTAGGATGTCTAATGCATACTTACGTTGGTTTATTGCAATGCCTGATGAGGATTGAGCAACTTTAATACCTAAGAAGTATCTGAGTTGACCAAAATCTTTTGTCTGAAAGTTTTTGAAAAGATGAGTTTTGAGTCGTTGGATACCCTCTGCATCGTCTCCAGTGATAACAATGTTATCAACATAAACCACAAGAAAAATACGTTGACCGATGGAAGAGTGAAGGAAGAAAATAGAGTGATCTGCTTCACATCTAGTCATACCAATTTGTATCAAGGTAGAGCTGAAGCGACCAAACCAAGCACATGGAGACTGCTTCAGCCTATAAAGAGATCGATGAAGCCGATAAACAAGGCTTGAATGACCAGGAATAGTAAAACCAAGAGGTTGATCCATATACACTTCCTCCTCCAATTCTCCGTGTAAGAATGTATTTTTAATATCCAACTGATGAAGCGACAATGATTAATGACAACCATTGCAAGGAAGAGACATACCAAATTAATCTTGGCTACTGGAGAAAAAGTGTCACCATAATCAAGGACAAATATTTGTGTGTATCCCTTGGCGACTAAACGGGCTTTAAAACGATCAATCTGACCGTCTGGTCCAACTTTTACTGTATAAATCCATTGACATCCCACTGTAGTTTTGTCTGGAGGAAAAGGAACAATGTTTCAAGTGTTATTTGAATGCAATGCAATCGTTTCTTCTACCATCTCCTGACGCCAATTGGGATCAGTCATAGCTTCACATATAGACTTAGGAATAAACACAAACTCCAAAGCAGACACAAAAGAAACATAGAAAGTAGAGAGACACTCATAATTTAAAACACAAACATATTTAGGATTTGGATTATGATATCAAATATCTTTTCGTAATGCTATTGGAAGGTCAAGTTCAGGTGACGTAGCTGGAGGAACGATTGTAGTAGGAGATGGTGTTGGTGGATCAATATCATCTCTAACTTCTGATGGACGCGGTGTGCGTCGCTGATATACTTGCAAAGGAGGTTTAATGGGCGTGGGGATGACAGAAGGGATATCTTGATCATCTAAATTACAAGTCTCATCAGGTGACGAAGAGACAGAAAAAAGAGGAACCTTCAAAGAATGTAACATCGGAGGAGACAATGTACTGTTGAAGTTGAGGACAAAAATAACGATATCCCTTTTGTATACGTGAGTAACCTAAAAAAACACATTTGAGAGATTTAGCGCAAAAATTGTCTTTACCTGGACTAAGATCACGAACAAAGCATGTGCAACCAAACACGTGAAGGGGAATAGGGTAGAGATCATATTACAGATTCAAGATATAGTATGGAATTTTGTCTTGAAGGACCGATGAAGGCATTCGGTTGATAAGGTGACATGCGGTGAGGAGAGCATCACCCCAAAAACGAGAGGGTACATTGTGGTGAAGTAAAAGAGTCTGTGTGGTTTCAACTATATCACGATTCTTCTGTTCAACAACACCGTTATGTTGTGGTGTATGAGGACATGATGATTGGTGAATGATTCCCTATAATGTTAAAAAAGATTGAAACTGGGATGACATATATTCACGAGCATTATCAGTGCAAAATTTTTTAATGGAAGTGTTAAACTGGTTTTAAATTTCAGCATAAAACTCTTGGAAGATACGAAAAACATCTGAACGATTTTTCATTAAAAATAACCAAGTGCATTGTGAGTAATCATCGATGAAATTTACGAAGTAATAGTATCCTAAAGTAGACTTCACACGACTAGGACCCCAAATATCAGAGTGAACTAAAGCAAAAGGTGATGCAACACTTTTATTTACTCATTGACAATAAGTATTACGTGTATGTTTTCCTAATTGACACGACTGGCACTCAAAAGACGAAAGCTTTGAAAGACTAGGAACTAAAAGACGCATTTTATTAAGACTAGGGTGACCCAAACATTGATGTGTGAGTTTTGGAGAGGCAATACAAGCACATGCCACCGATGGAGAAAGATGATATAATCCTCCATCTTCACTCCCTGCTCCAATCGTCTGTCCTGTACGTCGATCCTGGATATAAACAGAATTATCATTAAAAAGTACTGAGCAATCAAGAGTACAAAAAAGGTTGTGAACAAATATTAAAGGGACAACCATGAATGTAAAGGACATACTCTAAAGATAAGTTTGGAAGTAGATGTGCCTGACCAAGACCTTGAACTTTGATTTTAGAACCATCCGCCACAATAAGAGAAGGCAAGGAATCATAATAAGACAAGTGATATAAAATAGATTTATTACCAGTTATATGATCAGAGACACCAGAGTAAAGGACCCAAGAACCAAGAGAAGATGTAGAGACAAAGGCTACATGATTACCCGATTGAGCAACATCGACATATGATGATTATGGATGGTGTGATCGGTGGAAATAGAACTGACTGTTTAAAGCTGGTTCGCAAAATGTCGTGGTAAGCAAGAGTCGCCACCGTCTTTTATTTTCTCCAAGGTGGACAGGACAAAAGCACAGCAAAATTCCTTATGAGAACGTTTCTCGGTTCGGGAGGTAGATTTATAGAAAGGGAAGGTGTTAGCACCCTTTTTATCCATGGTTATCCATGGGATCTTAGATACTTGCTCTTATGTTTTCAAAATGTCTGCTTTTCAAAATGTGAGTGGGTTTGAAAAAGTTTCATTGAAAGATTTCTGAATGACTCTTGTATCTGTCCTCAAGAGTGTTTGAAAAATTTGCTTTGAAAGCTTTTTTGAAAGTGTCGGTGTGAAAAGATTTTTGTTTTGTTTTTTAGAGAGCAAGTATCCATGAGTCATCTACCTACCCTAAGGAATTAGGTTGTGTAAAAGTCCTTAAGGTAGTGCCATCCCACCATTGAGAGGTAGGTAGCACCACCGTTGGAGGTGTTCGGGTCAATTCGATTGTAGGGACAGTGTGGTCACTGAAGCAACAGTAGGACACCTTAGAAGCTACCCTTACATCCTAGATCCTTTTTTTTATCCGAGGCAACCGTTTCGAGGCAACTGTTTCGAGACAACTATTTCGAGGCAGCTGGATCTTGGATATAAGAGCGACCGCTAAAACGTCCTATACTTGACGACCACGTTTCGAAGGCAACGAGTGAGGCGTACCCTAGAAGTGGTGTGTGCATTGTGTGTTGTTTTCATGTTAACAGTTATCTTTGATCATGGCATTGTGAGCTACGAGTTGTTTTTAATTAACATACATTCTTTCATGCAATTTAGAATTTAAGAGTGCGGAAGGTAAAATACGGAAAGATAAAAGCTACGCTATTACAAGGCGCGGGTCTATACATCGCCAAAATACAAAGACCCGTTTTTGATAAAAGATGCGGAAAGTAAAAAGAATACCTAATTACTATTACATCCTTGAACAGTTACATAATAATCAAAAGAAAATAATGCGTGAAAAGAAATTAAACTGGACGTCCGAGGGTTTTGACCCTTTGCTTGAAATTAAATTGAATTAAAACCTAATTAATTATTTAATTAAAGAAAAGAAAATATTTTTTTATGTTTTTTGGTATATATGAAAATAAAGAAAAGAATTAAAATTAAAGTTAGTGAAACCCTAGTTCTAAATTATTTTTAATTATTAATTAAAAAGGTCAAAATTAGGCTAATTAACTAAATTATTTAACTTACATGTTTATTTACAAAAATAATGGTAATTAATAAATACAATAAATAATGATAATAATAATGATAAAAAAAGAATCAAAACCTAATTCTATAGAGTTTTATTTATTAAGAAAAAGATTGAATTTTAAACCTAAATTAACTAAGTTAATTATTAACATTTATTTACAAAAATAAATTAGTGAGGAAATTAATAAATGATTAAACATATTTTGTATTTTGATTTTCTGTTTTTTATTATGGAAAAATTTATTTTATGGTGAATTGAGAAAAATAGTTAAAGCAATTAAAAGAAATTAGAAAGAAAAGAAAATTAAATTAAAAAAGTATGCAAACCAAGGGGGGTGTCAGGCCCATGTGGAGGTTCTTGAAGCAATTCAGGCCCATTGACACAAAGGCCTTGCTGACTTTTCAGGGATCATGTGCACGTTGGTTGACCCAGGCGTATGATAGACTTCATTCTGTGGCCACTGGATTGATCTCATGTCTACTTGGCAGGCTTAAGCGTTAGTATGTATGGTGAGCCTTTGAACGAACGCTGCAGGGGAATGGGTTAAAACAAAAACTATGAATTATGTGGGGGGACCTGGGAATCGAACCCAGGTCCCAATGCTTGCAATACACGTCCTCCACCATCTGAGCTATGAAACGCGCTTGTACACATGTTGATAAACAAATATTATATATGAAAAATGGCCATTATGTTGAAACATTTAAAAAACGCGCTAAAGTTTGAATGTCCCAGTAGCATGATGCCACACGTGCTTTCTTCTTCATTTTCACCTGCAACATGAACAAGATAGCGGGGGTTTTAAACCCCCACTAAGTGAAAGTGTGAAAAATAGCGAATAGAATTGGAATCAACATAAAAAGGGCGCGATAGGTTGGTTGAATTCGTCTGGCCTTGACGAATTCAACCATGGTCATGGCATGATCCAATTTTTCCTGATGTCTAAAGCCCTAATTTGAAGCTTCAGAAACCCTAG
Source organism: Vicia faba (assembly GCA_948472305.1). Classification (NCBI taxonomy): domain Eukaryota; kingdom Viridiplantae; phylum Streptophyta; class Magnoliopsida; order Fabales; family Fabaceae; genus Vicia; species Vicia faba. Next base: position 1,557,866,300 of record OX451739.1, on the reverse strand, counting down.
GTTTCGTCCATGGTGAATCTTGATTCAGGCAATGTTAATTCAATTGAACGGTACAAATCGCTTCAGAAGGTCACTATTAGTGTAAATCAAACAAGAAAAATGGTTAAAAGCGCATGAATGATGATATGTCAAATTGGAAAACAAAGCAAACTGTGTGACTTCGTGGGGATGATTCTGATAGTGTTAAGCCTCGTTCTTGATTGTAATGGCTTCCTGGCAATGTCAGCAAGGTATTGGAAACGTTTTTAGGCCTTGAATTGCACTTCCAATAGGGTTTCAGTTTTCAAGTTTTTGTTGAAATTTTGCAAAGTGATTATGGAGTTTCAGCAGCTTTCACCTGTATTCTTGAGTAGGGTTAGCTCTTGCATATGTATGTGATCAGAATTAGGTCAAAACCTTGGCCCAAAAGTCCATGAATTATGACTTGAATATTTGATTTTCAATTATGTATTTTTCAATCTTTTTCCATGAAAACCTTGCCAATTATGGAAGATCTTGTCCCCTTGAGTGATGCACGAAATCTTTAGCATATATGGAGTGTATTTGCTGCACAAAAAGATTTGACAACCATTCTTTGATATTTTTCTACAATTAAAACCAATTAAATGAATTAATAATAATAAAAATTCAATTAATTAATTAAAAATAAGAAAATAAATCATTTTGAACTCAATGGGTCGTGCATAGGCTTTGGGTAATGATTCAAGAAAGAATTTGAGGCCCATTAGCAAATTTGAAGTGTTTTAGGCAAAGTTGACTTTTGAAAGTTCCCAAAAATTTCCCAACTTCTCTAATGCATATCTTGCTCAATTTTGAAGCTATGAACATGTTCTTGGACATTTTGGAAAGGTCTTGAAGTACTCTAACCAATGCCTTTGGTCCCATGTCATTTTGATGTAACAATCTCAAGTTATGGTCTTTGACTTAAAGTGCCTTTTTGTTGACTTTTGAAAATGACCTATAATGTTGAAATTGATAACTTTTTGTGAGAGCATTTCTTGGACTTGGAGTGTGAAGATGAGTTGTAGGAAATGTCATCCCCTTCAAAATGAGAATTGGATGGGATTTTTCTGATGAACCATGAAAAAGTTATGCCTTGGTCAATTTGCAGTTGACTTTTCAGCTGTCCAAAAATAGAAACTTTTGCATCTTGATGATTTTTTGAGCCATGCTTGTGGAATCATGATAAAGAATTGATCAAATGATGATTGTGGCTTCAAAATAAGATGTTGACCAAAAATTTTGAATTTTGACTGTCAAATGACCATTTTGCCCCTGCAGTTGACTGTGGAGCAATTAGGGCTTTTGACTGTGCAATTTGATGTCGTGAGTCTTGAAACTTGACATATGGATGCTTGACAATGTATATAGGCATATGGGACTTGATTGGACCCTTGGAAACCTTAATTCCTTTGCAAGAACCAAAACCCTAATTTTGACTGTGTTAGGAGGCAATTGGACTGTGCAACCCTTGAGAGATTTTGAAGCTTGATCTTGACACATCTTGAAGAATATGGGAGAGAAAATTTTGGGGTACAACAGTTGCCCCTGTTCAATCTTTTTAAACCTGAGGATGTAGATTGGCTGGCGTGCCTTTCGTAATCCGAAGGTGGAAGATGATTGAACACTAGAGTGCCCAGAAATTTGCGCTCACATAGTAGAATGTTAGCAGTGTGATGTAGGGAATGGGCTTACAGATGCCATTTGGAGGAACGATGGATAGGAGGATGGGCTTATAGATGCCATCTGGAGCTGTGACGGAGCCTCGTCGGGAATGGGCTTATAGACGCCATTTGGAGACTGTTGGTATGTGGAGGATGGGCTTATAGATGCCATCTAGGTGTCGACCGCGTAAAAGATTCCTTAGAGAGAAACTTGCGTACCTGAGAAAGAAAGATAATTACCTGGCCTGTTACCGGTGTTGATCTTCAAATTCTTCAGACGTGCCCTGGCAGGCTACAGGAATCGGGTCCGGAAAATAGTCGTCAACAGATACACCCTGGCAGGATACAGGAATCGGATCTTCAAACTCTTCAGACGTGCCCTGGCAGGATACAGGAATTGAGTCTGGAATTAGTCGTCAACAGATACACCCTGGCAAGATACAGGAATCGGATCTTCAAACTCTTCAGACGTGCCCTGGCAGGATACAGAAATCGAGTCTGGAAATAGTCGTCAACAGATACACCCTGGCAGGATACAGGAATCGAATCTTCAAACTTTTCAGACGTGCCCTAGCAGGATACAGGAATTAAGTCTGGAATTAGTCGTCAACAGATACACCCTGGCAAGATACAGGAATCGGATCTTCAAACTCTTTAGACGTGCCCTGGCAGGATACAGGAATCGAGTCTGGAATTAGTCGTCAATAGATACACCCTGGCAAGATACAGGAATCAGATCTTCAAACTCTTCAGACGTGCCCTGGTAGGATACAGGAATCGAATCTGGAATTAGTCGTCAACAGATACACCCTGGCAAGATACAGGAATCAGATCTTCAAACTCTTCAGACGTGCCCTGGCAGGATACATGAATAGAGTCTGGAATTAGTCGTCAACAGATACACCCTGGCAAGATACAGGAATCAGATCTTCAAACTCTTCAGACGTGCCCTGGCAGGATACAGGAATCGAGTTTGGAATTAGTCGTCAACAAATACACCCTGGCAAGATATAGGAATCGGATCTTCAAACTCTTCAGACGTGCCCTGGCAGGATACAGGAATCGAGTCTGGAATTAGTCGTCAACAGATATACCCTGGCAAGATACAGGAATCGGATCTTCAAACTCTTCAAACGTGCCCTGGAAGGATACAGGAATCGAGTCCGGAAAATAGTCGTCAACAGATACACCCTGGCAGGATACAAGAATCGGATCTTCAAACTCTTCAGACGTGCCCTGGCATGATACAGGAATCGAGTCCGGAAAATAGTCGTCAACAGATACACCCTGGAAGGATACAGGAATCGGATCTTCAAACTCTTCAGACGTGCCCTGGAAGGATACAGGAATCGAGTCCGGAAAATAGTCATCAACAGATACACCCTGGCAGGATACATGAATCGGATCTTCAAACTCTTCAGACGTGCCCTGGCAGGATACAGGAATCGAGTCTGGAATTAGTCGTCAACAGATACACCCTGGTAGGATACAGGAATCGGATCTTCAAACTCTTCAGACGTGCCCTGGCAGGATACAGGAATCGAGTCCGGAAAATAGTCGTCAACAGATACACCCTGGCAAGATACAAGAATCGGATCTTCAAACTCTTCAGACGTGCCCTAGCAGGATACAGGAATCGAGTCTGGAATTAGTCGTCAACAGATACACCCTGGCAGGATACAGGAATCGGATCTTCAAACTCTTCAGACGTGCCCTGGCAGGATACAGGAATCGAGTCCGGAAATAATCGCTCACAGATATGCCCTGGCTAGATACAGGTATCGAATCTGGAATTGCGACAGTTGATAGTAATCATCTTTGTACTGACCTTTGTCTTGAAAAGACAAAACGTTAGTTGTATGCGATGTCATGATGTATGACATGCGTGATGTTCTCAGAATAAATGAGATTGTATGTCCATGATGCGTATGTGCATGCTATAATGTATGAAGATGTGATGTTTATGAATGTATTTTTGTCTAGGAAAATAAATCTTTGACGAATGTCGGGAAGTCAAATCCTGGGCTGATGTTTGAGGAGAAGAGTTCTTCGTTTCCGCTGGGGATGATGGTTGTGAGAATAAACCTGTAGGAGAAGATGACTCCGTTAAGGAATAAACTTGTTGGAGAGATTACTCTGTGGGGAATTACTCTGTGGGGAGAGATATTTTGCTGAGATATTGATGATAACTCCGCTGGGGATACCGTTGTTGAGCTCTGTTGGAAGATTTGATGAACTCCGCTGGGGATAGGAAGACTTCGCTGGGGGCGATCTTTCCGTGGCAATTGGCTGAGGATAACCCAGTTATAAGCTCTGGTGGGGAGTAACCTTCTGAATAAAGCCCGGGAGATGCTTTCGTACTCTGCAGGTGATAAGCTTCCAGAATCTACTGGGGATAAGCTTCCTATTGGGGAGATTGATTCAACTCTCCTGGGGAAACTTTGGATTATACTGGGGGATGGCTCCACTGGATGTCTGTATTCCGCCGGGGAACAATCTTATATTAAGACTGCCGGGGATGCTTGCTAGGAATGTATGGATACTCCGTTGGGGAATGTTGAGATCTTCGGGGATACCTAACTTCCTTAAGGCTGACTGTAGGCTAACTCTGCTTGGGGAGAGTGTTGTTGACTTGCTGGAGATAATGTGCCTTTTCAGGGCTTATGGGGGATCAACTCTGCTTGAGGAGAATTGTTGAATCTTGTTTTACTCTACGGGGAGTGGAGATATCTTGGTTACGTTCTTCAGCTGAACCTACCTTGGTACCTGGAGGACAGAGCGACTTGTACCGTTTGGACAATTCTTATTGCCCCAGTTTCTGCGGGAGAAGGTACCTGTGGAGGCTTTGATAACTGCCGATTGACAAATCTCCTTTTGGTAGGCAAGTGACGAGATGACGGGACATAGTCATACGCTTTGATCCCTAATTTTTTCCTGGACCGCCCTTTCGGGTTTTCAGTCCACCGGGATACCCATTTTTGCCCAAGCTGCCTTTTTAGGTTTTCGACTTGCCGGGTGTACAGATTTTCATTTTCATCCCTTGTTTTTGCCTGAACCCTTTTGGTTCGCCGGGAAGCCCTTATTTTTGCCTAGGTGTGTCAACCTAGCGGGTCTTTGATTCTGCGTAGCATTTTTCCGACTATGTCCGTGCTCTCAGGATGCAGGAAGTTGTCACTATCAGTAGTATTGTGTTGCCATACTACCAGAAGATCTTCGTTTGATCGTCCAGTGCCCCAAGTGATCTAGACGGAGATTTGCCCCAGGCTGGTTGGCCTTTTGAGAGATTCTCCGAATCTTGACCTAACTGCCCCAGATGTTGGACAATGATCATGCCATGCCCCTTGGTTGGGAGTGCTTCTGTTCATCAGATATTCTTCGTGCGAACTTCTATGCTGTTCAAACAAACAGTCATATGCAATCAATGTTATATTAAAAATGCAAAGCTTATGTCTGTCTTGAATTTTTTTTTTGAAAATGTAGCTTTGTAACAAATGAATTTTTGTAAAACGTGATGTCAACTCGTTATTTTACCGCAAGCCTTAAGGAGTCAGGATACCTTTCGTAACAGTGTGCTTTTCGAACTAACCCATGCTTCAGCTAGGACTTTTAAAGGTTGTAGCGTGGCCTGGTTCATGGTTTAAGAAACAAAGGATAAAGGCTCAAATTTTATTTGTACCCACCCGTTCTTCGTGATGTTCTTCAAACCTAAACTCAGTTGATCGTGCGTTAGACCTTGTTTGAGTCTTTGTCCTGATATACCAATGATGGTTCGGATATTGACATTTTATTTTGAATAGGCAGTCATTTCTTTTTTTTGTCGAGGGTTTGTATGACCTCATTCTTTTTGATTTTGTTATCCCTGTTTTTTGCCTGAACTGTTTCTTTTGTGATTACAGTCAGCGGGATGCCCCAATTTTTGTAAGTCTCCTTCATAGGTTTTGACTGATTGGGCTTAAGTTTTTTTTTTGGTAATGACTGTCTGTCTTTGTGATTATTCAGAACCATCACTGTCTTTCGCTTTGTAAGGACTCCTTTGATGCCATTCATTGTGCACCTGGATCAACTGAGAGAACTACCCCGCCCCAGGTTATGATTAAGGGTTTTAATTTTTGTGAAAAGAAAAACTCCTACTTCTTTGGCTCGAAGGGGTTGACGAGGGATTATCTTCCTTATAACTCCAGTGTTTAGGATTTGAAACAATGTCTGTACCTCATCAGCGGGGTCTGTTCAAAAGCATACTGTAAAGATCGTGGTATCGTTTTCGTCATCCTCCCTCAAGAGGCTTAGAATTTTTTTTAATCAAGAGTTGATCATCACAAAAAAATATGAAAACAGTTTGCATATAGTGAATACGAAATAATTACTTCAAAACAGACATATGCGATGCATTGATAAAGTAATAACGTTTGCCATGACAATAATTGTTTGAACAAATCAAAAGAAAATTACAACTTGAAAATTCTAATGGAGAAAAAAAGTCTTCTCATCTCAGGACTTGTTACTTCAAATGGTGAATCCTGCAGGGATGGTAGAAGAACTCAGCCTGACCCTCTCGGGTGAAATCCACTACTCCTTCATTAATCAGGTCCTGGACCTTGTTCTTCAGAGCCCAGCAGTCGGCAGTGTCATGTCCAGGACTATCAGAGTGGTATGCACATCTTTTGTTGGGATGATAGTTAGGAGCATAGATGTTGGGATTCCTGGGAGGAGCTCTTAGTGTAATCAGATTCAACCTCAACAGGTGTTGTAAAGCTTGAAACAGCGACACGTTGAGCTGGGTGAATTGCCTCCTGGACCTGCTTGGCTTACTCTGATCAACCTGTTGCTCTGGGCGGGGTTGTGGTTGGACCTGTGAAGTGGTAGCAATTTGGAGAGGTCTATTCTTCACCATACCAGACTCTTGTCCTCTTGGAAGCTGATCAATGACCTGGTCCCTGACTTGGGCTGGTTGCTTCATGTCTTGATGAAGCTGACTGATCATGGTCCTCAACTCTTCTTGCTCCCGAGCTAAGCCTTAGATGAGAGCCATTTTCCCCAGCATCTGAGTTCTCATTGTATCTACCTCAGCTTGCATACGTTTCAGCCGTTCGTCCTTGTCATCTTCGGGACTTTTCTTGGCCAAATTCCCCATGAGGAGTGTCCTTAACTCTTCCTGCCCCTTGGATAGGCTTAGGAAGATCTCCCTGAATTGAGTCTCTTGAGCGTGTAGACCCTGGTTATCTTGTTGGGAAGCCATTGTTGAAATAAACAGCGAAAAAGGGTAAGTGACCTGCAACAAGGGTACCTGTAATGCAATGATATGTATGTATGCATGTGCTGTTTTCAAGGATCTCGCGGGGTAAACAAGAAAAATTGTTAGAATTTGCATTTTGTAGCTTGGTGGAAGGCACTGCATATTGTTGAGAGGCCTTCTTCAAGAGTCAAGGCTCACCATATCGAGTGGGTCATAGCCCCTGACTCAAGTCATCAACCTTGGCTAGAGGAAAATAAATCCCCTTTGCCCCTTGCTAGACATTTGGTTCCTTATGACCTGCACCCCGAACCCCTTGAGATCCTTGAAATGGGTTAGTCTTTATGCAGGATGCATGCGATGGTATGATGGTATGATGTTATGTTATGCGTGGAGTAACGTAGGTAAACTCTGTTATGAATCCAGACTAAGGACTGTAAACAAAACCTGCAAGAAACTCAAGTGTCAGATAACAAGCATGCAAGTAGTCAAGTTTGAAGGCACACAAGTCACACCAGATAGCCCTTAGAGTTCAGGCCAGCATGAAGTTTAGGTACTACCCTCTTTCAGTTTGTTGGTTAAGACCTGTCCTATCAAAAGTAACCGGGTTCTAGAGGATCCCAATATCACTGACTACCCTCAATCGGTCATAACTCCAGCATCGCAATCTTTTCTTGCGGCCAGAACCATCGCGAGAGTTTAGCCTCAATGGGTGTAGCATACTGCTACTGTTCTATGGCCAAGTTGGGTCAAATTAGGGTTCTAAGGTCGGTTGGTGCTTAATGACTCCTCAGAAGACCCATATTCTCCTCGTTGCGACACAAGGAATATCAGTACAGACCAAGGTGCCACACCAACGTAGCCACTGCTTCACCCATGTTGGTCTACGCCGGACAGGTCCCTCACAGCTTATGCTACCTAACAGGGTATCCCCAGATCCGGGTTAGGATCTATGAAACTCCAAGACAATGCCCACAATAATAAACAAACAAAACAAAGCAATTGAAAACACAAGTATGATCTATCCTAAGGTACACCTCACTTCAAATTCCCCAGCAGAGTCGCCAGTTCTGTGATCGGTGGAAATAGAACTGACTGTTTAAAGCTGGTTCGCGAAATGTCGCGGTAAGCAAGAGTCGCCACCGTCTTTTATTTTATCCAACATGGACATGACAAAAGCACAGCAAAATTCCTTATGAGAACGTTTCTCGGTTCGGGAGGTAGATTTATAGAAAGGGAAGGTGTTAGCACCCTTTCTATCCATGGTTATCCACGGGCTCTTAGATACTTGCTCTTATGTTTTCAAAATGTTTGCTTTTCAAAATGTGAGTGGGTTTGAAAAAGTTTCATTGAAAGATTTCTGAATGACTCTTGTATCTGTCCTCAAGAGTGTTTGAAAAATTTGCTTTGAAAGCTTTTTTGAAAGTGTCGGTGTGAAAAGATTTTTGTTTTGTTTTTTAGAGAGCAAGTATCCATGAGTCATCTACCTACCCTAAGGAATTAGGCTGTGTAAAAGTCCTTAAGGTAGTGCCATCCCACCATTGAGAGGTAGGTAGCACCACCGTTGGAGGTGTTCGGGTCAATTCGATTGTAGGGACAGTGTGGTCATCGAAGCAACAGTAGGACACCTTAGAAGCTACCCTTACATCATAGATCCTTTTTTTATTCGAGGCAACCGTTTCGAGGCAACTGTTTCGAGGCAACTATTTCGAGGCAGCTGGATCTTGGATATAAGAGCGACCGCTAAAACGTCCTATACTTGACGACCACGTTTTGAAGGCAACGAGTGAGGCGTACCCTAAAAGTGGTGTGTGCATTGTGTGTTGTTTTCATGTTAACAGTTATCTTTGATCATGGCATTGTGAGCTACGAGTTGTTTTTAATTAACATACATTCTTTCATGCAATTTAGAATTTAAGAGTGCGGAAAGTAAAATACGGAAAGATAAAAGCTACGCTATTACAAGGCGCGGGTCTATACATCGCCAAAATACAAAGACCCGTTTTTGATAAAAGATGCGGAAAGTAAAAAGAATACCTAATTACTATTACATCCTTGAACAGTTACATAATAATCAAAAGAAAATAATGCGCGAAAAGAAATTAAACTGGACGTCCGAGGGTTTTGACCCTTTGCTTGAAATTAAATTGAATTAAAACCTAATTAATTATTTAATTAAAGAAAAGAAAATATTTTTTTTGTGTTTTTTGGTATATATGAAAATAAAGAAAAGAATTAAAATTAAAGTTAGTGAAACCCTAGTTCTAAATTATTTTTAATTATTAATGAAAAAGGTCAAAATTAGGCTAATTAACTAAATTATTTAATTTACATGTTTATTTACAAAAATAATGGTAATTAATAAATACAATAAATAATGATAATAATAATGATAAAAAAGAATCAAAACCTAATTCTATAGAGTTTTATTTATTAAGAAAAAGATTGAATTTTAAACCTAAATTAACTAAGTTAATTATTAACATTTATTTACAAAAATAAATTAGTGAGGAAATTAATAAATAATTAAACATATTTTGTATTTTGATTTTCTGTTTTTTATTATAGAAAAATTTATTTTATGGTGAATTGAGAAAAATAGTTAAAGCAATTAAAAGAAATTAGAAAGAAAAGAAAATTAAATTAAAAAAGTATGCAAACCAAGGGGGGTGTCAGGCCCATGTGGAGGTTCTTGAAGCAATTCAGGCCCATTGACACAAAGGCCTTGCTGACTTTTCAGGGATCATGTGCATGTTGGTTGACCCAGGCGTATGATAGACTTCATTCTGTGGCCACTGGATTGATCTCATGTCCACTTGGCAGGCTTAAGCGTTAGTATGTATGGTGAGCCTTTGAACGAACGCTGCAGGGGAATGGGTTAAAACAAAAACTATGAATTATGTGGGGGGACCTGGGAATCGAACCCAGGTCCCAATGCTTGCAATACACGTCCTCCACCATCTGAGCTATGAAACGCGCTTGTACACATGTTGATAAACAAATATTATATATGAAAAATGCCCATTATGCTGAAACATTTAAAAAACGCGCTAAAGTTTGAATGTCCCAGTAGCATGATGCCACACGTGCTTTCTTCTTCGTTTTCACCTGCAACATGAACAAGATAGCGGGGGTTTTAAACCCCCACTAAGTGAAAGTGTGAAAAATAGCGAATAGAAGAGGAATCAACATAAAAAGGGCGCGATAGGTTGGTTGAATTCGTCTGGCCTTGACGAATTCAACCATGGTCATGGCATGATCCAATTTTTCCTGATGTCTAAAGCCCTAATTTGAAGCTTCAGAAACCCTAGGTTTCGTCCATGGTGAATCTTGATTCAGGAAACGTTAATTCAATTGAACGGTACCAATCGCTTCAGAAGGTCACTATTAGTGTAAATCAAACAAGAAAAATGGTTAAAAGCGCATGAATGATGATATGTCAAATTGGAAAACAAAGCAAACCGTGTGACTTCGTGGGGATGATTCTGATAGTGTTAAGCCTCATTCTTGATTGTAATGGCTTCCTGGCAATGTCAGCAAGGTATTGGAAACGTTTTTAGGCCTTGAATTGCACTGCCAATAGGGTTTCAGTTTTCAAGTTTTTGTTGAAATTTTGCAAAGTGATTATGAAGTTTCAGCAGCTTTCACCTATATTCCTGAGTAGGGTTAGCTCTTGCATATGTATGTGATCATAATTAGGTCAAAACCTTGGCCCAAAAGTCCATGAATTATGACTTGAATATTTGATTTTCAATTATGTATTTTTCAATCTTTTTCCATGAAAACCTTGCCAATTATGGAAGATCTTGTCCCCTTGAGTGATGCACGAAATCTTTAGCATATATGGAGTGTATTTGATGCACAAAAAGATTTGACAACCATTCTTTGATATTTTTCTACAATTAAAACCAATTAAATGAATTAATAATAATAAAAATTCAATTAATTAATTAAAAATAAGAAAATAAATCATTTTGAACTCAATGGGTCGTGCATAGGCTTTGGGTAATGATTCAAGAAAGAATTTGAGGCCCATTAGCAAATTTGAAGTGTTTTAGGCAAAGTTGACTTTTGAAAGTTCCCAAAAATTTCCCAACTTCTCCAATGCATATCTTGCTCAATTTTGAAGCTATGAACATGTTCTTGGACATTTTGGAAAGGTCTTTAAGTCCTATAACCAATGCCTTTGGTCCCATGTCATTTTGATTTACCAATCTCAAGTTATGGTCTTTGACTTAAAGTGCCTTTTTGTTGACTTTTGAAAATGACCTATAATGTTGAAATTGATAACTTTTTGTGAGAGTATTTCTTGGACTTGGAGTGTGAAGATGAGTTGTAGGAAATGTCATACCCTTAAAAATGAGAATTGGATGGGATTTTTTTGATGAACCATGAAAAAGTTATGCCTTGGTCAATTTGCAGTTGACTTTTCAGCTGTCCAAAAATAGAAACTTTTGCATCTTGATGATTTTTTGAGCCATGCTTGTGGAATCATGATAAAGAATTGATCAAATGATGATTGTGGCTTCAAAATAAGATGTTGACCAAAATTTTTGACTTTTGACTGTCAAATGACCATTTTGCCCCTGCAGTTGACTGTGGAGCAATTAGGGCTTTTGACTGTGCAATTTGATGCCGTGAGTCTTGAAACTTGACATATGGATGCTTGACAATGTATATAGGCATATGGGACTTGATTGGACCCTTGGAAACCTCAATTCCTTTGCAAGAACCAAAACCCTAATTTTGACTGTGTTAGGAGGCAATTGGACTGTGCAACCCTTGAGAGATTTTAAAGCTTGATCTTGACACATCTTGAAGAATATGGGAGGGCAAATTTTGGGGTACAACAGATGGGCTGCTTTGTATTGAAGGAAATCCTTGTAATCAACAGCAGGAATAGTGACATCTTTAGTGATATCCAGTTGAGCGACGATATCGATCTGTGGTTGTCGTTGTTTCTCTCTTGCCTTTGTACGACAATCAGCTTTAACGTGACCATAAATAATGAAATAGTTTCAATGAATACTTTGACGTCCACCCCGTCTGTTGGTTCGTCCACCACAACTTTGATAGTGGGAAGCAAGCGCAGATGATTCAGTGGGAGATGTAGCCAAAAGCATGAGGTGTAGCCAAGTGTAATGGTTGTTCACTAACTGCTTTATAGTAAGGAACGTTGGTTCCTGATAAAATCTGATTCCGAATGGAATCAAGTTCAGATGGAAGTTCAGCAAGTGCCATGACCATGAAGTACTTACTTTGTTGTTCAGAATAAATTGTTGCATCTTTTGTAAATGGCATTAAGGTTGTGAAATTTTCCTTTAACACATCAAGCTTAGTCAGATAGCCTTGCATATCCATGTTCTCCAATTTCAAGAGCAAAGTTTGGTGATGACACTATAAAGATTATGGACATCACTTGAGAAGACTTTCTTAGCTTTTTCCCAAACCTCATAATAAGTGGTAAAAGCTTGGTACTGTGCTTGGGGATTAGTTGCTATGGAAAATCATAACACAATGCATAGAAAAGTATAAGTTAGTTTCCACTTATCGCGTTTGGCAGCGAGAATAGTATCGACTTTTGTAGTTAAGTGATCCTCATATCCCTGACCGTGAAACCACATCTTGACAGCACCGACTCATATGTTGTAGTTGGTTGTTCCAGTTAGTTTCTCACACGGAATAAGTGGAACCTTAGTGAACGTGATGAAATCAGTATCTCCCGTGATATTTGATGGCTTAGAACGAAAAACTAAGAGCAGATCTGAAAAGAGGATCGTAAAACGAGTCTGGCGAGAAAAATGACATCGGCAGGGGACAGCGGACGCACAACTGGAAATTGGGTGTAACGCCCATTAATTAATTAATTATTTTTGAAATTATTCGTTGAAGTTGTGAGATATTGTGAATTGTTGGCATAAGTTGCTAGATTATTATTAGTTAATTAATTAGTTGATTAATAACAATAATAATAATGTTAAAATTAATAGAATAATTATGTTGGGCCTATTTTATTGGTCGGAAGTAGTAAAGTGGGGTGTGTAAGTTAAGCCCAGTAGAATTAATGGTATAAGGTTAAGCTGACATAAGAAATTTGGTTAGTTGGAGAATAGAAAGTCTTGGTGTGCTGACCGTGAAAAGCTGCGCAGAAGAGGAGAAGAGTTGCACGGTTATCGAGCAAGGCAAGACAATGATTACGGCCGGAGATTTGTAGAGTGAACTTTAATCCAGGTAAGGGTGGGGTTCTGACTATATAATGGTGCTTATGATGAATGTTATGTGGGGATTGACTGTATATATATATATATATATATATATATATATATATATATATATATATATATATATATATATATATATATATATATATATATATATATATATATATATATATATATATATATATATATATATATATATATATATATATATATATATATATATATATATATATATATATATATATATATATATATATATATCTGTCGTGCGTATGATTCTGGATCTGTTTCTTGAACTTGATCGTTTTCAGATTGTGGGCGTTTATGAATTGTCTGAGTACTACCAGTATAATTTATGAATAGGTTAGTGTAGATTATAGCCTGTTGATATGGTCATTAAGTCTCTGTTGTTCTGAGCGGTTGGCTGGAAACTAGGGATTATGTTGATGTGGTCGTTAAGTCGTTGTGTTATTTCATGTTGTTGGCTAGAAATTAGTGGCCGAGGAGGATACTGAAGGGTTGGGTTAATGTTTGTCACAGAACCGATGACGTCTTTGCAAAAGTTTTAAATGACACGCAGTGCCGGGGGACACAGGTGCTAGGCGCCGAACGACATTAGGCTGCAAGGTGTGTCGGGGAATACAAGTGTTGGGTATCGAGCGGCATTAGGATGTAAGATGTGCCGAGGAGCACGATATTTGTGTCGAGTTGCACGAAGCGATAGGTGGTACCGAGGGGCACATGTTATTTGTTAATTCTTTCTTGGTTCCTGTGCATGTCGAGGGGTGCATAGTTCTCCCTTATTCCTTAACGCCCATGCATGATGAGTTAGTTAATTACTTTACTTTAGCAGTCCCAGTAATTTAGTAGAGTTTTCAGTAACTGTAGGAGTTCCAATTAGTATTTTATTAGAAAACTACTTAGTCGGATATAGTCGAATTGTTCGTATAATTACGCAGGACGTCGTAGTATATTTTGGTTGATACATTGTATTGTATGCTTGTTATAAATTGAGAATTGACAGGTGCTGATGAATCTTATTGAGATGCCTCTAATTATTCGCAAGTATTAAATTGTAGGCTTATGGCCAATGTTGAATTACGTTGAGTTGTTGTTGAATTATTGTTGTTATTGTTGTTACTACATTCATACTGTTGTCGCATACATAGCATATCAAGTTGGAGCTCATGCTCGATTAGTTGGCCTGGATTGGAAAAAATATAAAGTTGAAGGCTTATGTTTTGTTGATGCCTCTATTAATTGGCAGATTATTAAGTTGAGAGTTTTGCTCCATTGGTACCACTTGCATGTGCATAAAAATAAGTCGCATTCCATGTTGCATTCTGAGTTGTTGTATGGATGGATTGATGATGTTAATGTTGTTAAAGAGTTATGAAGTGGTGATTTTGTATGAACTGTTTCTAATATATTATTTATCATACATTCTATTATATTGTTCGATATCTAACCCCTTCTATTTGAATGTTACCCATATGTTGGTAACGTGCACGTAATCGAGAGTGAAGGCGGTTTACCTTCAGTAGTTCGAGTCGGTGTCATTGCTTTGATACGTAACACTCGGGGGACGAACGCTTGTTGCTTTATCGTTGTTATTACTTCAGTTGTTGAATTTTAAGTTGATTTTCGTTAAGTACTTGTTATTTGGAGTTGTTTCAGTTGGATAAAGATGTTACATTCTTTTAAGTCGAATTTTATGATTCCGCTGTGTAGTTATGAAAGTTGTTGGTTTAAAAAGATTAATTTATGTTGTTGTTGGTTCATCCGAGTTTAAGGTGTTATGTATCTGTGTTAAATGCTGTTATTTTAAGTTGAAATTGTAGCATTTCATTTGTTTGTTAGAAATTTTGTAACTCTAATTTTATATAATTTGTTGGGTAGAAATGGGGTGTTACAAGTTGGTATCAGAGCAAGTCGGTCCGTCTGACCAAGTTGTCGAGTCATAGTTTTGTCTAACAATCGAGTATTGTTAACTTGAATTCTAACCGTTGTTTATGTTGTAGTGATAAGTTGAGATGGATGGAAGGAATGACGCTACACTTGTTGCTTCTTTGGAAGCGATGGCGCATGCTATGGAGAATCAGCAAAATGTTGACGGGAATACTGGATCTCGTAGCTTGGTGACTTTCCAAAGGGAGAATCCTCCTACCTTCAAGGGTAAGTATGATCCCGATGGAGCATTGGATTGGTTGAAAGAGATTGAGAGAATCTTTTGTGTGATGGGCTGCACTCAAGCGCGGAAGGTTTGATATGGTACTCACATGCTAGCAGTCGAGGCTGATGGCTGGTGGCTAGAGACTTGTCAGAAAATTGGAAGCTGCAGGTGAAAATGTCACTTGGGTTGTGTTTCGTAGGGAGTTTCTGAGGAAGTATTTCCCTGAAGACGTTCGTGGTAAGAAGGAAATTGAGTTTCTTAAGCTGAAGCAAGGGAGTATGTCAGTTGTTGAATATGATGCAAAGTTTGTTGAGTTGGCTAAGTTTTATCCGCACTATAGCGAGGCAAATGCTGAGTTTTCTAAGTGCATCAAGTTTGAGAATGGATTGTGTCCAGAGATCAAGAAGGCAGTTGGATACCATAAGATTCATGTCTTTTCCGATTTGATTGATAGTTGCAGGATCTATGAAGAAGATAATAATGCTCACTATAAGATTATCAATGAGAAGAGGGGTAAGCACCAACAAAACCGTTGTAAGCCTTACAATGCCCTAGCTGCTAAAGGTAAACAGAAAGTTGCTCAGGGTCAGAGAACTAGTGGGGGAAATGCTCCTGCTGGTGTCGTTTGTTTCAAATATGGAAAACCTGGTCATAAGAGCAACGTGTGTACTGCTGAGGTGAAGAGGTGTTTCCGTTGTGGTAAGACGGGACATGCTATATTTGAGTGCAAGCATGAAGAGATGATTTGTTTCAACTGTGGTGAAAAAGGACACATTGATAGTCAGTGTCAGAAACCAAATAAGGCGTAAACTAGTGGAAAAGTGTTCGCTTTGGCTGAGAATCAGGCTGCTAATGAGGACAGACTCATCAGAGGTACATGTTTCATTAATAGTACTCCTTTAACTACTATTATCGATACATGTGCTACTCATTGCTTTTTTGGTGCTAATTATGTTGAAAGATTGGGTCTTATTTTGTCTTCTATGAATGGAGAGATGGTCGTCGATACTCCAGCTAAGGGATCAGTGACTACTCCTTTTATGTGTTTAAAGTGCCCGTTGTCGATCTTCGACAGAGACTCTGCCGTTGATTTAGTTTGTTTTCCTTTAAGTGGGTTAGATGTGATCTTAGGTATGAACTGGTTAGAGCATAACTATGTTCATATTAACTGTTATAACAAGTCTGTGAGGTTTTCTACTTCTGAAGAGGAGGAAGCTGATCTGTTATCTGCTAGACAGTTACAGCAGTTGATGCAAGAAGATGCTCGGATGTTCTCATTGATGGCATCGATATCTGCCGAGAAGCAAGCTATAATTGAGGAATTGCAAGTGGTGCGTGAATTTTCTGAAGTTTTCCCTGATGAAATTCCTGATGTACCTCCAGAGAGAGAAGTCGAATTTGATATTAATCTTGTACCTGGTACCAGACCTGTTTCTATGGCACCATACATGATGTTTTCATCTGAGTTGTCATAATTAAAGAAGCAATTGGAAGAGTTACTTGAAAATAAATTTGTAAGACTAAGTGTATCGCCGCGAGGAGCTCCAGTGTTGCTAGTAAAGAAGAAAGATGGAAGTATGAGGCTTTGTGTTGATTATAAGTAATTGAATAAAGTGGAGATTAAGAACAAGTATCCGCTTTCAAGAATAGATGACTTGATGGATCAATTGGTGGGTGCTTGAGTGTTTAGTAAGATTGATTTGAGGTCGGATTATCATCAGATTAAAGTGAAGGATAAAGATATCCAGAAGAAGGCTTTCAGAATGCGTTATAGACATTATGAGTATTTGATGATGCCTTTCAGTGTTACTAATGCACCGGGAGTATTCATGGAGTAAAAGAACCATGTCTTTCATGCTTAATTGGATCGGTTTGTAGTGGTGTTCATTGACGATATTTTGATTTACTCTAAATCGGAAGAAGAGCATGCAGAACACTTAAGAATAGTATTGAAAGTTTTGAAAGAGAGGGAGTTGTATGCAAAGTTGTCTAAGTGTGAATTTTGGTTAAAGGAGATTAGTTTTCTTGGTCATGTTATCTTAGGTAGTGGAATTGCTGTAGATCCATCTAAAGTAGATGTTGTGTTGCAATGGGAAACTCCAAAGTCGGCTATCGAGATTAGAAGCTTTTTGGGATTAGCTGGTTATTATAGAAGGTTTATCAAAGGTTTTTCTAAGTTGGCACTTCCGTTGACTAAGTTGACTTGTAAAGGTAGAGCTTATGTGTGGAATGTTCAGTGTGAAGAAAGTTTTATAGAATTGAAGAAGAGATTGACGTCGGCTCCGATTTTGACATTACCTAATCCAGGAGAACCCTTTGTGGTATATTGTGATGCTTCCAAGATGGGTTTAGGAGGTGTGCTTATGCAGAATAAAAAGGTAGTTGCTTATGCGTAAAGGCAGTTGAGGACTCATGAAAAGAACTATCCTACTGTTGTACCCCAAAATTTTCCCTCTCATGTTTTCCAAGATTTTTTTCTTATATGGGTGGTCACAAGCATTTGACTAAAGAAAAAAATAAATTTTTTGAAGATAAACAAGGAGTCTTCAATTGGCATCTTAATAAAGTCTTTCGATTGGCATGTTAAAGGGCCTTTCGATTGGTATTTGGACAAGATTCGATTGAGCATCTAACCTTCTCCAAGCTTGCCTCAAATTTCCAAGTTTCGATTGAAGCCTTGGCCTTTTGCTTGTTTGCTGTATACAATCTTCGATTGGGCATGTGTTCCCTTTGAAACAGCCTCCTTCGATCCAAAAGGGAAGGTCCTCTTGTTAGTTCTCTTTCGATTACACCATTGGCTTTGCATGTTGTCTGGATTCACAAATGCAATGGCTACCTGCATGCAAGCTGGATTCCTGCTTCGTTTGGGCATTTGGTCTCTTTGGAGCAAGCTTAATTCCTGCTTCGACTAGGCAAATAATCCCTCTTCAGCCTTCCTTCAGCGCACAAGGAAAAAGTCTTCTTTCGACTTGCCTTTGATGCACAAGGCAAGAACCCCCTACAAGTGTGTTTTGATTCATCAGGACAAATGCCCCTTCACGTCTGCCTTGGATTCACTAAGACAAAGACTTTGTTTGTGCTTGCCTTCAATGCACAAGGCCAAGACTCAGCTCAGTTTCTGCACTATAGCATAATATGGCCCTTTCGAAAGAGCATTCTAAAAGTCCAATCGAATGACACGCATTGGAGAGTCATTCGAAGAAGGCATAAAGCATGCATGTGACCCCTTCAAAAGAGCACATATTTGGTTGAAAACGAAGAATACACAAAGGTACCATTCGAAGGAAACTTTGATGGGAAACACATATTGTTGTCTAAAAAGGGGGTCTGGTCGAAGGATGGATATAGTTGGTCAAAATGAAAAAAAAATATTCAAAGAGGCCTGCTGGTCCAAAAGCCAACATACTGCCAGTTTCAAGCCAATGTGCACAAGCACATTCATTGGCCAAGAAAGAGTTTCTGTTTGGGCTAGCTAAATAGGGGTTCAAATGAAGAACTCCCAGTGATGAGAACATGAGTCAATCAAAGGGTGCACAAGAGGTACATTCGAAGAAGCATACAGAAGGCCCATTCGAAGGACACACCTTGGTGGCCCATTCGAAGAGGGAACAAAGCATACACAGAAAATCCATTCAGAAGAGCCAGTCGAAGGAGGAAACTTGAGGCCAATCGAAGGGCAGGGAATGAAGGCGTTCGAAAGAGGAAAGCGTGACCAGGTTCATTAAAATTCAAAAAGGGACAAGTTTCCATGATTTTTGCAAAGTTACAAAACTCCATTCATGGCTTTGAAAACATTTGTTTATGGACGTTTAAACTATTGTCTTCTTGTCCCCTCCCTTCTACTCTATATAAGCAGCGTGCTTGCAAGCCAAATGGACAGTTACACACATACTCTACCCCATAAACCACCAAAGTTATAAAAAAAAATCTCATAAGTGATCCAAATCGAAGCAATTTTCAACAACGCTCCACCCACCCCCTGAAATCTGCAAGAGGCGTTCCCAAGTATTAGACATGCCCCAACATTCACTAGAGCATCACTCACAATTAATCCGTTGGTAACTTATTTTTGATCTCAATCTAGTTAAATGTGCAATCTTTAATCATGCATTCATGTTATTGCTAATGTTTATGCTGCATGCAAGATTAAGCACATGGGATGAGATTGTGCCATGGCTTGGGCATGGTCCACATTTTCTTTCGAATCTCAGGGTTCATAAGGTTGTAAGATGAAGTAGTGTTCGATTCAGACCCAGATGGATTGATTTAGGATCGTGCATCTACAGGCTGTTGAATCTAAGACTGGATTTGACCCAAGCCTGGATTTTATCTTGTTTTCTCTAATAAATTTCCTGCAGGAGTATAGCATACACCTCCAACATCCTCAGCTGGATCAAAGGCCACGTCGTTCCCTGGATCGAAGATCACCCTTCATCTGGATCGATAGCCTTTTTCTTTGGATCGAAAGGCTTTTTTTTTGTATTTTATTTTTCACTACTCATTTATTTTCTTAGATTCCCTTTATTATTTAAATTAACTTTAAACCAAAGCAAATCACAAAAATATTAGTTTTAGTTTTTTTTTTATTAAACTAATTTTGTAAGTTAATTAATAACTATTTTAACTAGTTTTCTTCAATTAAAAATAAATTAGAATTTAAGACTTAATTCATGATTAATTATTCTATTTAAATAATAAAAAAGGCTAAAAAAGCATTTAGACTATTTTTCTTGATAAAATTTTCTAAATAGACCTTAGGATAATTTCAATTTAATTATTTTCTTGAATCAAAAAACAAAAAAAAGGATCTTTCTTATTAGGTTTTTTTTAGATTATTTTTTCTCTTTCGCGCGTTATTTATTTTTTCCCGCATTTTTTACATTATTGTAACTGCATACTGAGATGTAATAAGTAATTAGGCTTTATTTTCTGCTTTTAATTTCTGCACTCCCCAAATTTTGTACATTGTAAATTCCCCTCCCCAAATCCATGTAATAACATAGGTTTTTACCTTCTGTACTTTATATTCTGTACATATTTACTGCTAGTAACTAGGTGTGTATGAAAATATCGAAACCAAACGTTAGCAAACCCAATAACACAAGATAAATAACTGAATTTAACACAATTGCACATATGCACCTCTAAGGTACGCCCACTTTTATTGTCTTCAGAATTAAAACAGTCATGAGGCAGGAACGTTTTAGCAAAGACCCATAAATCAAAAGATCATAGTCCCTCGATGACCATACATTAGCCTTATCGATAAATGATCTAGTCCCTAAACAAAATTGCTAAAGCGTCTCCACAAGTTGCCTTCATGACTGTAACATCCCTTCGATTGTCCCTCATACATCCAACGATGGAGTTACCTACTCACTAATAGTAGGATAGTACTGTCTAAATGATAAGAGGAAAAGAACTACCTTTTCGAGTACAAAGTAGATAACTGTAAGAAGTTTGTTCAAAAACATTTTTTGCACTTACACAAATGCTACTTCTCAAAAACATTTTCAAGACACTTTGTATACTTTCTCCATATTCCCGAGAAACATTACATAGTTTTCCATACTAAGGCATTTTCCAAACATTTTCAAAACACACAAAGCACAAAGGTATTTCAAAATGAGAAAACCTCTAAGAGCTCGTAGAGAACTACAGATGAAAAAGGTGCTAACACCTTCCCTTTCCATAATCTACCCCCTTACTCAGAATAATCTCAAAAAGGTCTTTTTCTGTTCTTTTCACTCTTTCCTTAATTTAGATAAAAGAAAAGTCAGTGGAGACTCTTGCTTACCACAACATTTGCAAATACAAATACAAAACCAATATATAACAGTCAGTTTTGCCACCGTATCACAGAACTGGCAACTCTTTTGGGGAACTAAATAAAAAGTGGGGTTTACCTTAGAGTTAGTTCATTATTAAACTGCTTTTTTGTGCTTTGTATGCTTTATCCTTGGAGGGTTGTTTGGGTTGTTACTATATATCCTACACCCGGATTTGGGGGCATCTTTTTAGGTAAACAATAATAGATCGTGGAGACTACGGTATATATCGATACGGTTAAAGTGATAGCTGTATTGGTGTGACACTTTGGCTGGTACCGACATCCCTTGTGTTGAATCAAGGAGAATACGAGGCTGCTGCATGGTGTCGTGAAGCACTAACGCACCTTAAAACCTTAGTTGAACAAACTTGGCCATTAGAAAGTAGTGAGATAGCCAGCCTCGGTGTAAAGTTGGGATTGGTTGATACTCGATGCTACACTCATTGAGGTCGGACTTTCGAGATGTTTCGGCCGCAAGAAAAGATTGTTAAGCTAAAATAATGCTCGATAAAGAAAGATCAGTGATATTGAGACTCCTTAGAACCCGGTTATTAATTCTAGGACAGGTTGAACCAACTAAGCTTCAAGAGGGTACTTACCTATAAACTCCATGCAAGCCTGAACCTAAGGTCTTGTGTGTTTTTGTTTGTGTGTGATTAATTTTCTTAAACATGACATCATGCATCATAACATCCATTTTCATTACACTGACCATTTCAAGGACCGAGGGGATTTATCTTTGTTCTGTTTTACAGATCATGGCTTCCGCTTGTAGAAATACTATCCGGATCAGCTTCGTGAGAATACCTCTCCAACTCAAAGAACTAGTATCAAGGGTTCCCGAGACTTCCTCATTTACCAAGAACTATGGTCAACTTCTCAATCCGGTTACCTCGGGTTTTGATGAAAAGATGATGAGTGTACTCTTTCAATTCTTTGATCCTAAGCATCATTGCTTCACCTTTCCAGATTATCAGTTGGTGCCCACCATGGAAGAGTTCTCTCAAATATTGGGTATACCTATTCTTGATCAAACGCCTTTCACCGGCTTAGAAGAAGCTCCCAAGCCAGAAGTTATTGCAACAACTTTGCATCTAAAACGGTCCGACATTGTATCTAACTGGGAAACAAGAAGTGGTGTTAAGGGTTTTCTAGCCAAGTTTCTGTACGAGAAGGGTCACCAATTTTGGGATGATTTGGATTTCCAAGCTTTTGAGGAGGTTCTGACCCTTCTAATCTATGGTTTAGTATTGTTCCATAATCCATACTTTCTCATAGATGTGAATGCTATCAAGGTTTTCCTCTCTCGTAACCCTGTGCCTACTCTACTTGGAGACATCTTGCATACCCTCCACGCTCGTACCATGAAGAGAAAAAGGATTCTTATGTGTTGCATGCCATTGCTGTCAAGGTGGTTTATTTCTCACCTCCCTAAATCAGTATTGAAGAATGAAGAAGGTTTGGGTTAGTCGCGAAGGATAATGTCACTTTCTCACTCGGATATCCCTGGTATTCCCGATCTGTGGGAGATATTTCTATTATTGACCGCTGCGGGGAATTCCCTAATGTCCCACTACTTGGAATTAGAGGAGGCATAACTTATAATCCTTCTCTGGCCTTACGACAATTTAGTTATGCTCGAAGGGATGGTCCCCACGATATGCTTATCCAGGGCATTATGTTTAACTACAAGGATGATTATCAAGGGTATCGTCAGAGGTTTATACGAGCTTGGGGCATGGTAAACAAATTTGATACCAGGACTTTGGGGCCTAAGACTTCCATCCCAATGGAACCTTATCTCAAATGGGTACGAGCTCGCGCTCAGAACCTTATAATGATGTATATATCCATCTTACCAGTGGTTGTGGAGCCTATTTCTGAAGGGGATATTCCTTACACAGTTCTCCATCCTGACATGCCCATTGATCTTGAAGAGCTGCAGAGATCCTGGATTCAGTTGAAGAAAGAACGAGATACCTTTAGAGATCATTTCCATGTCAATAAGAAGAAAGTGTTGGAGCTTACAAAGCTACTCCACGAAGAAAAAAGTCTTAATGTCTATCTTGGCACGAAGAGGAAGCTCCCATGGGAAACCTAATGTCTTAGATTTTAGAATTTTTTCAATTGTAAGCCTAAAAAGGCAATTGTATTTTGAATTCTACTAATAAAATATGTGTTTCATTTTGGGTCACAAATTTAAAATTCTCGGAGTCCTTGAAAACATTGCATACATATATCATACATATCATTGCATAAAACAGGTTTCAGGATAAGTTTCTTATCTTCTCCGCTGTTTATTTTAGCAATGGCTCTTGAACAAATAGTTAAGGAGCTTCAGGCACAAAATGTTCAATTCCAAGAAATGTTCCTGAATATGGCTAAGTGACAAGAAGACTTAAAAGCTCTGATTCTCAAGGACAAGAAGAAGAAAAAGAGGCCAATGGGTGTTCTGAACTTGGGAAGAAGGTTCAAAGGACTGGTGAAGCACGTTTCAAAGCTCGCAACTCCGTCGAGAGAGAGAGAGAGAGAGAGAGAGAGAGAGAGAGAGAGAGAGAGAGAGAGAGAGAGAGAGAGAGAGAGAGAGAGAGAGAGAGAGAGAGAGAGAGAGAGAGAGAGAGAGAGAGAGAGAGAGAGAATCGGGATGGTGAGCCAATAGAAGAAGACCACAGCACGAGGGAGTCTGAAGAAGATGAACCTGACTATTCTGAGGAGCAGTATCCTCCTGCTGGCAATAAATACAAACAACTGGAGGATCGGATCAATGCCATGGAGATCCAAAGGGTGCCCGGGTTGGACTTTGAAGAGCTAGGACTCGTCTCAAGGGTGTTCATCCCGCAGAAGTTCAAGGTCCCTACATTTTCTAAGTAAGATAGTGTCTCCTGCCCTAAGCTACATTTAAGGTCGTATGTCAGGAAAATTCAACCCCACACTACTGATAGGGATCTGTGGGTACACTTCTTCCAGGAAAGTTTGGCAGGGACTCAGCTGGAATGCTTCTATTAAATAGAAAGAACCAATATGCGTAATTGGGAAGATCTGGCCGCTTCTTTCTATAAGCAGTAGTAATATAATGCTGACCTTGCCCCGGCTCATACACAATTGAAAAGCATGTCTATGGATTCTGGTGAGGGCTTTAAGGACTATGCCCAAAAATGGAGAGACCTTGCGGGAAGAGTCCAACCTACATTGTTTGATAGGGAGCTGGTGGACATGTTCTTGGGCACATTATTCGGGCCATTCTTTAACCACCTGATTGGAAGTTCTTCTGCTGGGTTTACTGAGCTGATCTTGACAGGAGAAAGAGTGGAAGATGGTATTAAAAGTGGTAAGATACAGAGGGATGCATCCTCCAACACTGCAAAGAAACCGTTCACAGGGAAGAAGGAGGTCAGTGCTGCTTATGGCCAAAGAAATCTTAACAAAACTGAGCATCATCCGACGGTAGGGGCTGTTATGATTTCCAACTCTACATCAAACTGGAAACAGAACAATCAGTCCAGAACAGATAAGCCAAGGAGACAGTTTACCCAGATTAACATGACCGTATCCCAGGTTTTACCACACCTGCTGAAATCCAATTTGGTTACCCTGAAAGAGGCTCCCAAGAATCCCAACACTACATCTCCTCACTACAATGCAAATGCTCGATGTGCTTACCATTCTGAAAGTCCAGGCCATGATACAAACGACTGTTGGGCTTTGAAGAACAAGGTACAAGACTTGATTGAAGCAAAGGAGATTGAATTCGACGCTCCTGAGACCCCTAATGTTATAACTGCTCCTATTCCCAAGCACGGCCGTGGTGTTAATGCTATTGACGATGACATGTTTGTTGCTTCTGTTAATGAATTGGCTGTTCCACTATTGACTATTAATAAGAATCTCTTGCAGGCTAGTTTATTTTTGGGTTGTGGCGAAAGTTTCCACTTATGTTTGTCCTTAACTAATGGTTGCCATTTGTTGAAGAAAGGCGTTCAGTGCCTGATGGACGATAAAGAAATCCCGTTTGAGAAAACTCCGGTTACAAGTACTCCATGTGAAGATGTTTCTATCATTACCATTTCCTCCGATCCTCCCAAGGTCTCCTCCAAAAGACCTGTCAGGATTACATCTGTTCCAAAGGTTGCTCCATTGATAATTACTTTCCCTGAACCTATACCATATTCCTCGGATAAAGCTGTTCCCTAGAACTATGGGGTTGACGTCTATTACCATGGCGTCAAGCAAGATTTGCTGATTGTTAAAGATGAAGATGCCGAAGACTCTGATCCTAACATTAGTAATATCACCGAGACCAGTAAGATAACAAGAAGCGAAAGCATTTTCTCCCCCGAGATATCTCCTCTTAAAACTGTTACTACTCGTGTGATCATCCCTGCTGCTACTCCTGTCAGTATTCCTATGACTACTCCCGCTGCTAGCCTTGCTGCTACCCCTGCCACCGAGTCGGCTGAGCCTCGGGGCAAAGAGATATTGGTCGACCCTGTCCGGACGAAGACGCACCCAGAAGCCATCCCTGAGGCTTCTAAGAAGAAAATGGAAGAAATCTTAAAAATAATCAAGAACAATGACTACAATGTGGTTGAACAACTGGGGCAGACCCCTTCCAAGATCTCAATGCTGGCCCTGTTATTATGCACTGAAGCCTATGCCAAGGCTTTAGTGAAATTCCTCAAGACTGCTCACGTGCCACAGGAAACCTCCGCTGATCAATTTGAAGACTCTGGCCATTTTGACAGCTGACAATGGGCTAGGTTTCTATGATGCTGATCTGACTCCCAGAGGAAGGAAACATAATGATGCCCTGCACGTCTCTATCAAGTGTAGGGGAACTACTTTTGCCCATGTTCTAGTGGATACAGGTTCATCACTGAATGTTCTTCCCAAGAAGGCCCTTGACAGGTTAGATTGAGAAGGATTGACCTTGAAGCCTAGTAACATTGTGGTGAGAGCTTTCGATGGTTCTAAAAGAATGGTGCACGGGGAGGTGGACATCCCTATCAAAGTGGGTACTCAGACTTTTAATTCCACTTTCTATGTGATGGAGATCCACCCATCTTACTCCTGTTTATTGGGTCGACCCTGGATCCATGGGGCTGGCACTGTGACTTCCATCCTACATCAGATGCTGAAATACCCTGTCAATGGGAAAATTATCATGGTCCATGGGGAGGAGGAGTACATGGTGAGCTACCTGAACTCTTTTAAGTACGTTGAAATGTACGGCGAGTTCATTGAGACCCCCTGTCAGAACTCCGAGGAGGTTCCATAGACCATTGCTGCAACCAAAACCTCTGCCAGTGTTCTAAAGATTACTAGGCCTCCGCTGAAGATGGCTTCTCTAAAAGATGCCAGGGCAGTTGTTGAAGAAGGTTGATGTACAATTTGGGGCTAACTTCTGGATATTCCCTACAAATATGACAAATTTGATTTGGGTTTTACATCAGGAGCTCAAAGGGCTGTTTGTCGTGCTCGTGCTAGAGGACCACCCCTACGCATCATCAATCATGGGGTTAACGCTTTGGAGGTCAGTGATAGTGACTATGACATAGACCAGTGGATTTTCCCAACTGTCAGTGGAGGACACACCAACTGGAAGACTAAAGACTTTGTGCCGATTACTTTTATTCATGAGTAATTGCCTTTTTTGTTTTTGGATATGTAATAGATGAATAATACAAACTCTAAAACCTTGTGTCTTACCCGAGGCGCAATGGTTTATTTGTGAAGGCTAACATATTTCATTTTCATATGTCATTAATAAAGCATTGGACGTTTTTTACATACAAATTTTGCGCTCTATGCCTTTCTTTTCTGCTTTTTTTACTCTATTAAAATAACCATGCTCTTACACATACTCACATATCAACTGCAGATCCACATTTACTCTGGATCCCATTGATTACGGTTCTGCTATTGCTCATTATGATTTTGAAAATCCAATCAACCAAGACGAGGACGAAGGTGAGGAAGATTGTGAGGTACCAGGAGAGCTTTCCAGACTGTTACAACAGGAAGAAAGGGCAATACAGCTGTTGTACCCTAAAATTTGCTCTCTCATTCTTCAGAAAACCACCCTGAATTCTCAAATTTTTCTCTTATACAAATCCAAACCTTGAATTATCATTTCTTTCCAAGCAAGCCATTCATAAGGGCAAAATGGTCATTTACACACTGAGAAGTCAAACTTTGACTTTTGGATCAAAGTCAAATCTAAAAAAAAAATTCATATTTCGTCAAGACATGTTGGAATATGAAGTTTGTTTCATCAAGAAGCTCAAAAGTCAAATTTTACCTTGGAAAAGTTAAAATCTAAATACTTAGAAATTTTCTAAAGTATTTAAGAAAAATGACATTTCAGAACTTCTTAACCAATCTCCAGGCAGGAGCAGTCAGAAGTTGCAAACTTGGTTCAACACATAACCTTCAATCAGAACATGGCTTTTTCAGCAGCTACGCAAGTTCAGTTAGAGTTTGCTAGAGGAATGCAAAGAAAGAAATGAAGCCTGAAAGCTCCTTCAGAATATGCTGAAATCAGAAGGCAAGAGGGTCAGAAGATTGGGTGTTAAACTGAAGCAGAATCTCTAAGTCTAGAGTTTTCAGAGGCGAATCAAAAGAACATGCTGGAAAGTCTGGAGAACTCTCAGAATTTGCTGAAGCAATAGGATACTGAGATCAGAACTTGGGTGCGTTGTTCTAGACTTTGCTGAAATAGGAACTGCTGACTCAGATTTAAGTAATGATGCAAATCTCGTGTTACAAGATTTCTTATTCTTGACCAATCTCATCACCATTTAATGCTCATTAATGCTCATAACCACTTTTGAGCATTTGTCCAAAGGGTATCTCCACGTGCAGCATAACAACGCTCTTGTGTAGATTTAGGTATGGGTTCACGCGCTAGTTTTCGCTCATGGGTGTCACTTTTCCTTAATCCTCGCTTACTAACCCAGCCTAGGCTAAAAGCTGTCAATCATCATAACTTTTTATGAACTTTTCTTCAAGATTAAGTCAACATCTAATGCATGATATTGGCGCCACTTAACATTTTAAAAACCCACAAAGCTTTGCCTAAAATAGAACACCATTGTCCATTGAAAAAGCCCGGGTCCAAAGTTCAGAAAAATTGCTGAAAAAGAAACAGAAAGTTTTTAGCAAGAAAACACCTTGAACCTTTGCCCAAAATTCCCAGAGTTTCAAAAAAAGACTGTAAACACAACATACCAACCATTAACTTTGAATCTCCTGCTTTCAAACTCCATTTGCTCTCAAAATATTTCTTACCATCCATCCATCCATTCAAAGAACCTCTCCAGAACATCATCAGAGTTAAGGTTAACTCCAGTCCATAGATTTTTTCTAGCTGCAAGGTAAGCACTGGCTGACCCTCACCACATTGCTTAAACATCATCAGAATTGCATGCTCAAAAACACAATGTATATATCATGTTTTTGAGGTTGTTCATGTTCTGAGGTTTTCACGCATTTGTACGCTTAAGTAGGGAACGATTCAATTCAGAACTTGCCTCTGATTTTTGGTTCTGACTTCTGAAACGCTATGATACCTGCTGAAACTGTCCTAAGCATGCCTTCTGTTTTATGGAGAAATAACCAAATTAGAGATGTTCTGACTAGTACAAGGGGAGACCAAGTTATGACTCTGGCGCCAAAACTTCTGAGGCTTGTTTTGTCATCAGTAATATCATAACTTCTGAAAATTGCTGCGTGCCCAGCAGGGTCAGAAGTTCTGATCCCATACATTTTCACTAATAAGTTTTTGTTTTGCAGCGCACCGGGGTCAGAACTTCTGACCTATACATTTTCACTAACAGGTTGCTATCCTGCAGCAGGCCAGGGTCAGAACTTCTAACTTCCTCTCAGCAGCACGCTGACTCTTTTCCTTTTTCTTTCTTTCTTCCCTTTGTTATTTTCTTTATTTTTCTCGCTGGTAATCCCCATTCATAAATGTGTACCCCACCCCCTAAATATTGTAATAGCGTAGGACTTTACATTTCCGCATTTTATTGCTTTCAAGTGTAAATGCTAGTGATTAGGATATGTATGGCAAGATAAAATCAATGAAATAGAAAATCCTAATTCAAGATAAAATCATACATGCAATAAAATACACTTGCACACAAACACCCTTAGGGTTTCTCCACTTGGTTGCCTTACACAAAAATGGCCATATTACGCATGCAAAGTATCTTGGTAAAACAAACAAAATCAAAAGATCGTAGTCCCTCGATGACGCTATTTAAAGTTGCCTTACAAAATGATCTTGGTCCCTCAAAAATGCTAAGATACTTTGCAATATTGCTAATCATGGTTATACGATGACCCACGCCCGTCCCGCTTACATCCAAAGATAAGGTTGCTTACCAAATCAATGGTAAGACAACAATGTCAAAGGAATAGAAAATGAACAAGAAAGACATTTGAGTAGGTAGATTGCTTCTAGTTACTTGCTCTATTTCCAAACAAATATCCTTGCTATTTTCAAAACAAACACACACATTTCCAAACATTTTACAAACATTGAAAACATTTTCAAAAAGACAAATATCTTTATATACATTCTTACGAACGAGAATCATTACAAAGATTGCCTAAACGAATGGACTCTTTTACAAAATACTTTCAAAACCACACCAAACACATTTTCAAACAACAAAAGCAAGTGATCTAGCAAGTAACTAAGAGCCCATGGAAAACCATGGATGAAAAGGGTGCTAATACCTTCCCTTTTCATAATGTACCCCCCGAACTCAAGAAAACATCTCAAAGGTCTTTCCTGTGCTTTTTCACCTTTCCTTTTGGATAAAAGAAAAAGTCGGTGGCGACTCTTGCTAACCGCAACATTTGCGATAAAACGCAAAACCCTCAAGTCAGTTCTCCCACCGTATCACAGAACTGGCGACTCTGCTGGGGAATGCTTATAAAAGTGAGGTTACCTTAAGGTTTAGATCACATTTATTTGCCTACATTGTTTGACTTGATTGCTTTACATTATGATTCTTTGTTTGGGTGTGAAATCCTCTACCCGGATTTGGGATACATTATAGGTAAATAGCAATACGTTGTGGAAACTGTGTGGGGTATACCGACATGGTCTAAGCAATAGCTATGTTAGTGTGACATGTTTGTGGGTATCGGTAGCCTTTGAGTCAATCAAAGAGAGTACGGGGCCGCTGAGTGATGTCATGAAGCACTAATAAACTTCTAGAACTCTTTGCTTGACCAACTTGGCCTTTAGGATGTAGTGAGATGACCGGCTTTGGTGCAGTCTGAAGTTGGTAGATACTCGATACTACACTCATTGAGGTTTGGTTTCTTGGGATATTTCAGTCGCCATTAAAGAGGCTTGAGCTGAAACAATGACCAAGGAAACAATCCAATGATATTGAGCTCCTTAGAACCCGATTACTATTACTAGGACAGGTTTGAGCCAACTAAACTTCAAGAGGGTACTTACCTATAGAACCCCATGCAAGCCTAAACTAAGAACTTGTTTGTTTTGCTTGTATACTTGTACATAACATCATGGACAACATGAACATCATATGCATACACTAACCATTTCAAGGATTTTGGAGATTCATCTTTGTTCTTGTTTTGTAGGATATGGATTCACTCTACAGGAAAACTATCCAAATCAACCTTGTAAGAGTTCCTACACAACTCAAGGAGCTAGCTTCAAGGATCCCTGAGAACTCTCCATTCACCGAGAGGCATGGTCGTCTACTCAACTTAGTCACCTCCAACACAAAGAAGGATATGATGAAGGTTCTCTTCCAGTTCTTTGACCCTTTGCATCATTGCTTCACATTTCCTGACTATCAGCTTGTGCCCACTTTGGAAGAATTCTCTCAACTCTTGAGGATTTCCATTCTCAATCAACTACCTTTCAACGGTACAGAAAGAGACCCAAAGCCAGAAGAGATTGCTCAAGCTCTGCACTTGCACTCGTCTGATGTCACAACCCATTGGGAAACTAGAAGCGGTGTCAAAGGCTTCTTAGCAAAGTTTCTGATTGAGAAGGCCCAAAGCCGTTGGAATTCCCTAGACTTGCAAGCTTTTGAGGAGATTGTGGCTCTTCTTATCTATGGGATGGTCTTGTTTCCCAATCCTGACCAACTCATAGATGTGAGTGCCGTCAAAATCTTCATATCACGCAATCCGATGCCTACATTACTAGGGGATATCCTGCACTCTTTTCACACTCGCACAATGAGGAAAAGAGGTGTCCTTATGTGTTGCACTCCTCTTCTGGAAAGATGGTTTATTTCTCATCTTCCCCAATCAGTCTTAAAGAATGAGCAAGGATTAAGGTGGTCACAAAGATTAATGACACTCAAACATTCAGATATTCATTGGTGCTCTGGATCCAAAGAGAATGTTATCATTGTTGACCGTTGTGGGGAATTCCCTAATGTCCATCTACTTGGAATTAGGGGAGGCATCACCTATAACCCATGCTTATCTCTAAGACAGTTTGGTTATGCCCGAAGGGATGGCCCACATGAGATGTTGATTCAAGGCTTGGTATTCGACTATGACAACGACGATCAAGGTCTTCGCCAGAGATTCATCCGAGCTTGGAGGATGCTAAACAAGGTGGATAGCAAGACTTTAGGACACAAGAATTCCATCCCTCTTGAGCCTTGCCTGAAGTGGGTACGAACCCACGCTCAAAGTCTTATGATGCCTTATTCTTCCATTCTCCCGGTGATTATTGAGCCTGTTAAGGAAGGAGAAGTTCCATACACTATCCTACATCCTGACATGCCCACATCTCTTGAAGACCTACAAAGGGGTTGGATACAACTCAAAGGAGAGAGAGATACTTTCGAAGCCCATTCTACGCAAGCGAGAAGAAGGTTTTGGAACTCACTAGGCTACTTCATGAGGAGCAGGCTCTAAATGCCTACATAGCACCAAAGAGGATGCGCACTAATTTTTTATCTTAGAGTTTTGTATTATTTATCCCAAGGGGAATTGATGTACTCAAACTCTATTTTATTAATATAACGTGTGTTTCTTTTTGTTTAAAACGAATTTGAATTTTTAAAATCCTTGAAAGCATTGCATGTGTACATATCATTCATCATAACATAAACAGGTCTTTTACAACGAGTTTCCTCATCTCTCTACTATTTATTTCAGTAATATGGATCTCGAACAGACATTCAAAGATCTTCAAGCCCAAAACAAGGAGTTTCAACAATTACTCACAACCCTGGCCAAAGGACAAGAGGAGTTGAAGACTCTGTTGGCCAAAGAGAAAAAGAAGAAAGAAAAGAAACCAACTGGTGTTGTAATCATGGGGAGAAGGTTTCAAGGACAAACTAGAAGAACCTTGAATTTCGCAGCAACATCTGATGAAGGAGAAGGGAAAGGAAAAGAAACAGCAGTTCCATCAGAATCTGAAGAGGAGGAAGAAGAGGAAGATTACTCCGAGGAAAAGTATCCTCCAGCAGATGATAAGTACAGACATCTTGAAGAGAGTTTGAGCACTATGGAAATATAGAGGGTACCAGGTCTAGACTTTGAAGAATTGGGGCTAGTATCAGGAATTTTGATCTCACCAAAGTTCAAAGTGCCGTTGTTTGCAAAATATGATGGGGTTTCATGTCCTAAAATGCACCTCTGATCATACGTGAGAAAGATCCAGCCGCACTCCTCCGATAAAGACCCGTGGGTGCATTTTTTCTAGGATAGTTTATCCGGAACACAACTCGATTGGTTTTACCAATCAGAAAGGGACGACGTCCATAACTGGGAAGACCTTGCCGCAACTTTCTATAAACAATACCAGTATAATGCAGATTTGGTGCCTACCCGTACTCAACTTCAGAGTATGGCTATGGCTTCAAATGAAGGTTTCAAAGATTACGCGCAAAAATGGAGAGATCTAGCTGGGAGAGTGCAACCCCCTCTGTCTGAAAGGGAGTTGGTGGATATGTTCTTAGGCACTCTATCGGGCCCTTTCTTCAACCATTTGATTGTGAGCTCATCTACTGGGTTTACTGAGTTAATACTAACCGGAGAGAGGGTGGAAGCTGGCATAAAAAGTGGAAAGATTCAGAAGGATTCGTCTGCCTCTACAGCTGTGGGAAATCCTTTCACCGGGAAGAAGGAGGTATCTGCTGTTTACCCATAAAGGAATCAAGGGAAAGCTGAACGCCGACCAATGGTAGGGTCCGTTATGATCCCAAAGCCTACATCTGATCAACCAAGAAGTAACCAACCGAGGGTGGAAAGTCCAGTCCGACAATTCACCAGAATTAATATGACTCTAGCCCATGTTTTACCACATCTTCTGAAATCTAATCTGGAAACTTTAAAGGAAGCTCCAAAGAATCCTAACACTGCGTCCCCTCATTATCACCCAAATGCCAAATGCGCATATCATTCCGAAAGTCCGGGTCACGACACTAACAACTGTTGGGCCTTGAAAAACAAAATTCAAGACCTTATAGATGCAAAAGAGATTGAGTTTGATGCGCCCGAGAAACCTAACGTCATTTCCGCTCCTATGCCTAGGCATGGTCACAACACCAATGCTATCAAAGAAGATTTGTTTGTTACCACAATTGATGAACTCTTGACTCCGCTCCCAATCATTAAGATAAACTTGTTGAAAGCAGGTGTATTCCGAGGTTGTAATGAAGACTTCCAGATTTGCTTATCCTCACCAATTGTTTGCCCTTTGTTGAAGACAGGCATTCAACGCTTGATAGACAACCAAGAGATTCTATTTTAAAATGCTCATGTTTCACCTGTTCCTGTTGAAGACGTTTCAATCATAACCATCTCCGCCAATCCTTCTAGGGTCCCCAAAAGACCCGTTAGGATTACATCGGTTCCAAAAACTACTCCTCTCATAATCGCAATGGCCGGGCCGGTCCCATACGAATCAGACAAAACAGTACCGTGGAATTACGGTGGAGACATCTACTACCATGGTATCAAACAAGATGGGCTGGCCGCCAAAGAAATGAGCTCCGAAGAAGAAGACTCCGACATTAGCAATATTGCCGGAACCAGTAAGATTACCCGTAGTGGTAGAATCTTCTCTCCAGAAATTGCCCCTCCAAAGGCAGTTTTTAGACCCGTGGCTGTTCCAAAGGTTACCTCCATACCAATAATCATATCTGCAAGTGCTCCTACTGGCAAAGACGAGACAACACCCGTTGTTATCCCTACCAACACTTTTACTGCTAAAATTCGAGGAAAAAATATTCAAGAAGAGCCTGTCCGGATGAAGGCTCAACCACTGACTATCCCCGAAACCTCTAAGAAGGAAATGGAAGAGATCCTGAGGATAATAAAGAAGAGTGACTATGATGTGGTTGAACAGTTGGGGAAAACTCCCTCCAAAATCTCCATGCTGGCATTGTTGCTGTGTTCTGAGGCACATGCGAAAGCTTTGGTGAAGTTTCTGAAGACAGCCCATGTGCCACAAGAGACATCTGCTGACCAATTTCAAGATTGTGTGGCCAGTTCGACAACTGATAACGGCCTAGGCTTCTCTGATGCTGATTTGACGCCAAGAGGGAGAAAGCACAACAAGGCATTACATGTCTTTGTGCAATGTAGAGGAACAACTCTGGCCCATGTCTTGGTGGACACTGGCTCATCTTTAAACATTTTACTGAAGAAAGCTCTCGACAGATTGGATTGCGAAGGACTGACATTGAAACCCAGTAACATAGTCGTGAGAGCATTTGATGGCTCAAAGAGGATGGTCCAAGTGGAGGTGGACATCCCCATAAAGGTGGGGGCTCAGATGTTCAACTCAACTTTCTATGTAATGGACATCCACCCCTCTTACTCCTGTCTTCTAGGACGGCCCTGGATCCATAATGCCGGTGCTGTCACCTCTACACTACACCAGATGCTGAAATACCCGGTCCATGGAAAGATTATCATTGTCCACGGAGAGGAAGATTATATGATTAGCCACCTCAATTCCTTTCGGTATGTGGAATTAGATGGTGAGTTCATTGAAACTCCTTTTCAATATTTCAAAGAAGTCTCTCAAGAGTTAGCAGTAACCAAGACGGTATCCCAGATCCCCAGGATCACAAGACCTCCACTTCGGATGTCATCTCTAAAGGACGCCAAGGCAGTAGTAGAAGAGTGTGGATGCACCATCTGGGGGCAACTTCTAGACATTCTGTATAAATCCGACAAATTTGGCTTAGGGTTTACTTCAAGTGCTCAGAAGGCTGTGCGCCATGCCCGTGCTGGAGGGCCACCTTTGAAGATTAGAAACCGAGAGGTCAATGCAGTGGAAGATGGTGAAAAAGATGGCAGCTTAGAGGATTGGATATTTCCTACTGTCAACAGAGGACTTTGCAATTGGGAAGCTAGAGACTTTGTCCTAATAACTTTCATCTCTCAGTAATTTATCTTTTACATTTCTGTTGGGCTTGTAATATTCACAAACAATTTGCACATTTAAAACCTTGTGTCTTACCCGAGGCGCAATGGTCCATTTGTAAGGGTTTTTATTTCATCTTCATATGACATTCAATGAATCATGGACATTTTTTTCACATACAAACCTTTTGTGTTCATTGTCTTTATTTTACATTTTATTGTTTAAAGATGGCTATACCCTTACACACACCCACACTCACAAATGCAGGTACCCCTCCATTCTGGATCCCGTGGGTAACGATACTGCTAAGGCCTTTAGTGACTCTAAAGATCTAATCTACCAAGCCGGAGACGAAGGTGAGAAAGATTGTGAAGTACCAGGGGAATTGGCCAGACTACTACAACAAGAGGAAAGAGCTATTCAGCCTCATGAGGAATCGGTGGGTACAATCAACTTGGGTACCGAGGAGGATAAAAAGGAAATTAAGGTGGGTGCCATTCTAGAGCCGAGTGTCAAGGAGCGTCTAATTTAGCTATTGCATGATTATGTTGAGATCTTTGCCTGGTCATACGAAGACATTCCAGGACTGGATACAGACATCGTGGTACATCGTCTACCCACAAGAGAAGACTGTCCACCAGTAAAACAAAAAGTCCGCCGCATGAGACTTGACATGTCAGAGAAGATCAAAGCAGAAGTCATGAAACAATTTAATGCTGGATTTTTGGCTGTCACTTCCTATCCTTAATGGGTTGCCAACATTGTTCCCGTGCCTAAAAAGGACGACAAAGTACGAATGTGCGTGGATTATAGAGATTTAAACAGGGCCAGCCCTAAAGATGATTTTCCACTTCCCCACATCGATATCCTGGTTGACAATACGGCCCAGCACAAAGTATTTTCCTTCATGGACAGATTCTCATGCTATAACCAAATCAAAATGCCACCTGAGGACATCGAGAAAACTACATTTGTCACACAGTGGGGCATATTCTGCTACAAAGTGATACCATTCGGACTGAAGAATGCTGGGGCAACCTATCAACGTGCCATGGTAGCTTTGTTTCATGATATGATACTGTTGTACCCCAAAATTTTCCCTCTCATGTTTCCCAAAGTCTTCCCCCTGCATGGTTGATCACAAACTCTTGCCTAAGGAAAAGGAAAATTTTTGAGTGGTGCTTTAAGTACATTTCGATTGGCATTCTGAAAGACCCTTCGATTGGTGTTCTGAAGGAGCCTTTCGATTGGCATTCTGTCAAGCTCTTCGATTGGCATTATGGACAAGCATTTCTATTGGCATTATGTCAAGGCTTTCGATTGGCATTCTGAAAGACCCTTCGATTGGTATTCTGAAGGAGCCTTTCGATTGGCATTATGGACAAGTACTTCGATTGGCATTATAACAGTGTCCTTCGATTGGAATTCCAAAAATGTCCATTCGAAGAAGCATTCAAAGGGTCCATTCGAAGAAGCTTTCGAAAAGCATTCGAAGGAGGCCATCAGCCCATTCAAAAGGGAGCATTCGAAGGAGGCCATCAGCCCATTCGAAAGGGAGCATTCGAAGGCCAGTTACATGTCATTCAAAATTCAAAAAGGGACAAGATCCCATGTGTTTAGCCAACGTTACGAACTCTCATTCATGGCTTTCAAACACATAATCAACGTTACAAATTCTCATTCATGATTGTCAAACACATAATCAAGGTCATTTAAACCTTTGTCTTCCTGTACCCTCCACCCCCTCTATATAAAAAGATCACAAGTGTTGCAAAAAGAGGACGAAAATATACAGAAAAAATAGAGAAAAGAAACAGGGAGAACTTGGAGATACGCTGCCAAAAATCATCAGCACTTCCAGGAAGCCATACCCAATCCTTGCACCAGCCATTCCACACTCAGAATCATAGATCAAAGCACTTTTGTTTGGTAAAAAGAAATCTAATCTCAAACTCATTTCAATCTCTGATTTCATATTCACGTTATTACTGTTGTTTGTGAATGATTTAATGTGCTACATATAAGCTACAGTGCAGAGATGAGATTGTGCCATTGCTTGGGCACAATCTGAGTTTCTCCTTCGAATCCCAGGATAAAATAAAACCAGACCCATATTCAGCAGGTGCGAATAGGGAGGAGATTCGAATTAGGGGGGTAAAGTCCCCCTTGGACCTTTAACATGTGTTTCGTTTTTGTAGGAAATATATTCTCAGGATCCTGTTCAGAGTTTCGAAGCTCAGCAGCTTAGCTTCGAACTGGACCCAGGACTTCCAGATCGAAGGATGACATATCCAGATCGAACACCCTCAGAGTGCAGCCCCTCATGCACCTTCAATCCAGCCTCTTCACTGGGTCGAAAGACAACCCACACTTCTTTCGACCCAGGCCTCCAAAATTATTTTGTTTTTCTTGATTTACTGCCTGATTTCATTTTCGTTTGGACCATTTTATTTATTTATTTTTAATCAACATAAAAATCATAAAAATAAGTAACTTAGAATTAGGATGTAATTTAGTTAATTATTTTAACTTATTTTCTCCAATTTTAAAATCAGTAGACTTAGGATTTATTTAAATTCAATCCTTTTCATAAACAAAAAAAATGCAAAAAAATATTAAGTATGTTTTGGAGTTAATTTTAATCAGTTTTTTTTAATTAATTAAATTTGACTTAATTGAACATTTATCATTTTCCCAAAAATAAAATAAAACAACAAAAATTCTTATTCTTAGGATTTTTCAGATTCACGCGCGTTTATTTTATTGTAACTGGTTACTGGTTTGTGGTAGCTTAAATTAAGACTTTTACTTTACTGCTTTTATTCCCTCAATTTTTGGACATGTAAATAATCCCCTGAAGCCTTGTAATAACGTAGGATTTACAATTTCTGCACTTTAAATTCCTGTACATATATTAACTGTTTAGATGTATGCTAACTAGGATTGTATGACAAGATTAACTCTTAAACTTAAAATCAACAGTAACTCACCATGACATGTAAAGATAATATAACTGAAAAAAACCATACACTCGCACATGCCACTCTTAGGGTATACCTCACTTGGCTGCCTCAAGTGTGGTCATTGAGTATAGGAAGTCTTAGAGGTCGCCCTCATGTCTAAAGATCAAAGTTGCCTCGAAACGGTTGCCTCGATAAAAATGATCTAAGACATTAGGGTTACCGCTAAAACATCCTAACATTGCTTTAGTGACCACACATCCCTTAAATCGAATTGACTCGAAAACTCCAACGACGATGCTACCTACTCCTTAATAGTGGGATAGCATTGTCTAAAGGACATTAGCACAATTTAATTCCTTTTTGAGTAGGTAGAGGTTCTTAAGTACTTGCTCCTTTAAAAAACAAAACAAAACTTTTCGCACTTACACTTTCTTCAAAAACAAAACAAAACTCTTTTCAAAACCCACAAACACAAAGAAAAGCAAACTTTTGAAAACATAGTGAGCAAGTACCTAAGAGCCCGTGGATAACCACAGATAGAAAGGGTGTTAATACCTTCCCTTTCTATAATCTACCTCCCGAACCCGAGAAGTATCTCGAAAAGGAATTTTTCTGTGCTTTTGTCCTTTCCATGTTGGATAAAATAAAAGACGGTGGCGACTCTTGCTTACCGCGACACTTTGCAAAAACAAACGCAAACGTGAACCAGCATTCCAAAAACAGTCAGTTCTCATTCCCACCGATCACAGAGCTGGAGACTCTGCTGGGGATTATAAGTGAGGTGTACCTTAGGTTTAGATCACTTGTGTTTTCAATTGTATTGCTTTGTATGCTTTTAATTTTGTGGGCTTGTATTGGAGTTCCATAGATCCTAAGCTAGATTTGGGAAACATTCATAGATAGAAATACGTTGTGGAAACTGTGCGGGGTATACCGACACGGTTGAAGCAATAGCTATATTAGTGCGACATATTTGTGAGTACCGGTAGCCTTTGAGTCAATCAAAGAGAATACGGGGCCGCTGACTGATGTCACTAAGCACTAATGACCTAGAACCTTACTTGACCATCTTGGCCTTTTTTAGGGGTAGTGAGATGACCGGCTTTGGTACAGTCTGAAGTTGGTAGATACTCGATACTACAGTCATTGAGGATTGTTTTCTTGGAATATTTTGGTCTCCAGTAAGTGGCTAAACCAAAACAATGAACATAGAAAATAATCCAATGATATTGATCTCCTTAGAACCCGGTTACTATTTATAGGACAAGTTTTGAGCCAACTACACTCAAGAGGGTACTTACCTATGAAACCTCATGCAAGCCTGAAATCTAAGGGCTCTTTTTGTGTGACTTGTGTGCCTTCAAACTTGAACTACTTTCACATTCTTGTTATCTGATAACATGGGTTCCTTGCAGGTTTTGTTTACAGTCCTTATCCAATAATCTGGATTTACTGCAGGGCTTACTTACATCACCTCACACTTTTGCTTAAACGCATATCATACACATCATAACATCACGCCTTAACATTTCTTTAACCATTTCAAGGATCTCAAGGGTCTGTGATGCAGGTTATGGTAAATCAAATGTCTAGAAAGGGGCAAGGGGATTTATTTTCCTCTAGCCAATGCCGTCTAGAGATCAAAACATGATAACTTGAGTCAGGGGCTATGACCCACTCGATATGGTGAGCTTGACTCTTGAAGAAGGACTCTCAGCAACATGAAGTTCCTTCAATCAAGCTACCAGATTCAGATTCTAACAGTTTCTTATTTACCCCGCGAGATCCTTGAAAACATTGCATACATATATCACACATATCATTGCATAACAGGTCTTCCAGTACAGATCTCTCATGTTCTCGCTGTTTATTTCAGCAATGGCTCTCCAACAAGACAACCAAGATCTTCATACTCAAGAGACTCAGTTCAGGGAATCTTCCTAAACCTATCCAAGGGGAAGGAAGAGTTGAGAACACTCCTCATGGGGAATTTGGTCAAGAAAAGTCCTGAAGACAATAAGGACGAACGACTGGAGCAACTACAAGCTGAATTCAGTGCCATGAAAACCCAGATGCTGGGGAAGATGGCTCTTATCCAAGGCTTAGCTCGAGAACAAGAAGAGTTGAGAACCATGATCAACCAACTTCATCAAGACATATATAACAACATGAAGCAAACAGTCAAAGTCGGGGACCAAGTCATTGATCAGCCTCCAAGAAGACAAGGGTTTGGTTTGGTAAAGAATGGACCTCTCCGAGTTGCTACTACCTCAAGGGTCCAACAACAACCTCACCAAAAACAACAGGTTGATCAAAGTAAGCCAAATATGGCCAAGAGGAAATTTACCAAGCTCAACATGTCACTGACTCAAGCGCTACAACACATGTTGAAGGCAGAGCTGATTACATTAAAGGCCCCTCTCCGGAACCCAAATACTTCTGCTCCTACCTATCATCCCAATGAAAGGTGTGCATACCACTCTGACAGTCCGGGACATGACACAAACAACTGTTGGGCTCTGAAGAACAAGGTCCAAGACATGATTGATGCCAAGGAGATCAAGTTTGACCCTCCGGAGACTCCAAACATAATCACTGCTCCTATGACGAATCATTGAAAGCTTTTGTTCATTTGAATTTTCAAGTTGTATTCTCTTTGTTATTCAAACAATTATCTATTAATGCCAAACTTTGTTTCATTAATGCATTGCATATGTTTGTCTTGATTTGATCCAATCATTGTAATTACATTTAAAACTATGCTTTTTACTCACTTTATGACATTCAACTCTTGCTAAAAGTTACAAGCCTTTAGAGGGAGGATGACGAAACAATGCCATAATCTCATACAGTATGCTTTTGGACAGACCTTGCTGACGATGTACAAGCATTTCTTTCAAATCCTAAACACTGGAGTTATAAGGAAGATAATCCCTAGTCAACCCCTTCGAGCCAAAGAAGTAGGAGTTTTCTGTTTTAAACACAAATTGAAACCTTTAATTTAAACCTGGGGCAGGGTAGTCTCTCAGTTAATTCAAAAGATGCGCATTGAAGTCGCAAAACTCTCAGTTCATAATACAACGAACGACATCAAAAGCATTCCTCTGGAATCAAAAGACAGTGGTGGTTCCTTATCTCATAGGCAGTCAATCTCTCAAAAGAAAAAATCCCACTGAGCCAAAACCTATAAAGGAGGCTTAAGAAAGTTGGGGCATCCCGCTGACTGTAATCTCGAAAATAGAAACAGTCAGGAAAAAGTTAGGGATAATAAATCAAAAGAACGAGGTCATTACAAATCCCCGACAACATGAAAAATGTTGCAAAAAATGATGACTGCCTTCAAAAATCCAACTTGTGTGAACCATCACCAAAACGTCGTTCCAAATTCGAATAGAGTTCGACGCACAATTAACTGAGTTTAGGATCGAAGAATATCACGAAGATCGGGTGGGTATAAATAAATTTTGAGCCTTTATCCTTTGTTTCTTAAACCGTGAACCAGGCCACGTTATAACCCTTAAAAGTCCTAGCTGAAGCATGGGTTAGTCCGAAAGCATACTGTTACAAAAGGTATCCTGACTCCTGTAGGGCTTGCTGTAAATCCTGAGTTGACGTCACATTTTACAAAATTTTCCTATCTTACTGAAAAAATGCATTTTCAAAAACTTCAAGACAGACATAAGCTTTGCATTCTTAAAATAACATTGTTTGCATATGACTATTTGTTCAAACAGCAGAGAAATTCGCACGACGAATATCTTGTGAACAAAAACCTTTTCAATAAAAAGGGTCACCTCAAGTGGAAAAAACACTTCCAACCAAAGGGGTGAGACAACCGGATGAAAATCATCAAACAATGAAGTTGCCATCGAATGTCTTTTATCCCACATGTAGGGAAAGGTAAACATCGAGAAAACTTGAGAAGGGAGAAGTCACGGTCTTGCGACCGAGAGATCGGGTAAGGGAGTCTGTTACGCGAGGGGAAGGTATTAACACCCCACACGCCCGTAGTAATCTACGGTATCCACTCTTGTTGTCTATCTTATGGGTGTGTTTAATCTATGCTTACTGTCTATTATACTACTGAAGGGAATGCATGCAAAAGAAAAGAGAAAAGAATGTAGGGAAAATAAAATTGTGCTCGCCTGGGCCCTACCCCAATGCCTACGTATCCTTTTTGAGGAATCAGAGCTACCGTAGTTCGGCTCACATGTTTTTGTTTGTTTTGTGTTTTTTATGGACAATGTTAATTCCGCCTTCTGCCGCAACTCGACCTTTGGAGACTTATGCGTTGGCACAGAAGTAAACTAATCATGTCCTTACCTGAAAAGGGTTTAGAGAAAAGGTGCTCGAGCGTACAAAATGGTTTGAATTTGTTTTGTATTTTTGTTACCTTGAAAAAGGGTTTAGGTATGATTAGCATGTTTTCGATTTGCTAAAAAGAGAAGTTTTTGTCTTGAATGCAAGGATGCAAAGAGGGGAAGAAAAGAGTCTAAGGGAGACTATCCTATTTCTAACCT
The DNA here is from genome assembly GCA_948472305.1 of Vicia faba. Classification (NCBI taxonomy): domain Eukaryota; kingdom Viridiplantae; phylum Streptophyta; class Magnoliopsida; order Fabales; family Fabaceae; genus Vicia; species Vicia faba. Next base: position 1,557,823,307 of record OX451739.1, on the reverse strand, counting down.
AATGTTATCATACAATGGTAGCCCTAAGTCAAGGATGAAAGGGGAAGTTTCTACCTAATGTCAGCATGCGCGGTTTACAACCTAAGGTCTAACTTGCGTCCGAACGGAGCAAGCGCATCCTAAGGGAACATGGTATGTACAGGGATGAAGCAAGCAAGCCAGTAAACAGAGCACACCTAAAGAGATCCTGCCTAGGTTAGCATGTCGAAGAAAAGTCTAAAAACTATCCTATAGGAAGCATGCAATGAGAGCGAAGTCGTGATCTCAATTTCTAAATTGAGTGACTCATCGATCGGCAGAAAATAAATGAAAGCGATAAAGTCCTATAGGGAGCATGCACTGAGAGCGAAGTCGTGATCACAATTGCTAAATTGAGTGACTCATCGATCGACAAGAAAGTAAACAAACACAAGCACAACACATATAGCAAATGAAGTGCGGAATGCTTGCTACAGGTCTTTAAACAGCGACTTTGAGCGCACGCTCTTTATTTCCTACTTCACATGATATCTAGAATGTGGTAAATGTAATATTACAACAAATGGCCTGAAACCATACTAAATGGATAATAAAAATCCGCAAAACCAAGTCAAAGCATGGCGAAAGCTCGGAGGGCGCCACAAACTAGCATCAACAACAAATAGCGTCAGAAGCGTGAACAACATATGCAAGCAAAGCGTATCCGTCACCAAAGAGAATGGTAGCCCAATTGCTTCTCAAAGTATGCACATCTCACAGAATTTGTTAGTAGATAACAACAAAATCAAATGTGATAATGGCAATTAACAATATGCACAAAAATGAAGTATGAATATGTACAACACAAAGCAAACAAGTCAAAGGGAGCATAAAATAGCATTCCGGACAGCAACCTCGTACTCATGAAAATAGGTGTAAAAACCGGTTTAGAAACATCCAAACTTGCTATCGATATCGAAGAAATGCTCAAATAAGTATAACAATGCATATTCACAAATAAAAACTCAATGCACATGCGAAATACAAGTTCCGGACAGCATTACGCATATTTTGAAATTCATCACGAATCGATTTGGAAATCAAAGTTTTAGTACATTAATCTTGATAATTAGCATGAGAGGGTTATCCGGAACTTGCACATGAACATGTAACCTCAAGATTGATCTAAAAATCAAGAATTAAAGTCTTAAAACCACATGAATTTAATGTATCGAAATTTAATCAACAAATTGCAAATTAACTCCAATTCATGAGTTTATGTATTTATGCCAAAAGTGTGATGAATAGGAATCAACTCACAATTTGCCAAACACAAAAGTTGTGAATCAAAATGTATTCCGATACGCTAAATTCACAAAGTTCTCAAACAATTAGTTAAAACCAAATGATATTACTTGACATCAAAGTAAGAGTTAACACACAAAAAGTATCACAATTCAACAATGAAATACAAGATAATGTGCAAAAAACTTGAATCGAAAAGTTAGAAAATTAATCGAAAAGCATCCGAAATCAACCGCAAAAATTAAGGCGGCATAGAAACATGCCAACGGTTCCAAAAATTAACTCGGTTCGGCCAAATTCCGTTCCGAAATATGATTTTCGAAACTGCTACAGTAGCAGAAAAACAGAACGAAATTTGTCCGAATCAAAAAAATACTCGCGTGAGAGATTCCGGATGGCTCAAGAAAATCGGTTTTCATTAAAGAAAGTCAGAAAAACTCAATACGAATCAAAAGTTAGAGCAAAAACACCAATTATGTCAAACTTTGCCATTTACCAAGTATTGAGATATTTTCTATCAAACTCAATCAAACTTACTTCAAAAATGTTTAGCAATGACATTTGAGTCTATTAGAAATCATCTCAATTTATTGAAATGGAAAGCAACAAGTAATCAACCAAAAATTGGTAAAAGATTAGATTATGTCAAGAATTAGTAACTTGAGATCATATGCAAAAAATGTATTTTAAATGCACAAAAATATCAATGATCATCAACCAAAAATAATTGGAAACATGTAGTGAATATTGAAAATCAAAGATTAGGCCTAAACTAAACTAATTGTTAGTTTATGTTATAACACCTAAATCAAAGTTAGTGTTAGAATCTACCTAACCTAAACTATTAACAAATTCTACATCAAGAATTAGAAACTAGTGTTAATCTAATCAAAAGTTCAAAATCTCAAACTAATGTTAGTACTAACTAGTTTTCTATAGCTAGTTCAACTTAAACACTAGTGTAACTATACCTAGGACTAAAAATCAACACAACAACACTATGTCAACTTCAAGTTACAACCAAAATCAATTTATCAAGTTTAATTAATCACTTATTTCAATAAGCAATTTAATAAAATGGTATTAAATTCTCAATTCAAATCAATTCTCAACAATTAAGCCTCAATTACACAATTAAAACATCAATCAACACAAAATCAAGAAAAAGCACTTATTCCAAAAAATCACTTATTTCAAAAAGCGCTTAATTCAAGAAAACTCACCGATAGAAGTGAAGAGGAGGCTTAGGTATAGAGATCGCAACAAACGGATCGACAATCGGAGGATAATTGCTCTTGATCTTGACTTTTTGGATCTTGATGAAGTTGTTATTGTGTTCTTGATGAAAAAAGTGTAGAACCTTGATTTGATCTTTGAGAGAATTGAGAGAAAAGTTTTGATTGTTTATGGAGATTTTTTTAATTATGAGAGAAATTGGAGTAAAAAGAATATATAGTATGGGCTTATGTGAGTGAATTTGGTTAATGGGTCTCAAATATTCATAAATATTAATGCAGAATTTTAATTCACTTGAGTGCGATACGTTTCAGGCAAATTCTTAGGAATCTCGGTGCGACTTTAGAAGTTGAAATGTGAAACTAAAATGTAGCCAACGTCGAGAAAAACATCGTGTCCGAAGATGAGCTCGATTGGATAAACGGTGATTTAGTTATGATTTTTTGAAGTTTCGTCTCAGATGAAAATATTTCTCGGTTCAGGATTTTCAACCACGTTGCGCACGCTTCAGACCAAAAACGAAGGCCTTCGGGATACCGTTCGAATTGGAAAACTGAAAGAAATATTTAACCAACTCAATTTGTGAACTAATTCCACTCGAACCGGCTCGATACGATAAGAATCGACCGTGTTATGATTTTCTGAAGATGAAGCCGGTGAATATTTGTCACTATTTTCTCGTGCGAATATATTTGATAAATTCATATATTCGAAGACTCTCTGGGTAGAACTGGCTTCCGGTCGTGAGATACGAAATACAGATGACATCAAGACGGAATTTTAGCCACCGGAACGGGTTCAAAACGATAAACGATCTTCGAGTTATGAATTTTTTAGTGTGCGAAAACTACACTTTCAGCATCTTTTTCTTTGTATTTTTCACCATATAACTTCCAAAAGAACCGCGTATCTGGAGACTTTCCTTTGAGAATTAGCTTTTGGTCCAAACACAAAAATTGAATAGAACATCGAGACGGTTTCAAATCCTCATGAATCAACCCAAAATACCATTCCAAGCTGGAGATGCGAATTTTCAAACTCTGATCAGTAAAAACACTGTTTCCAATTCGCACTGTTTTAAATTCACCGAAAAAACCAAATCTTCCACAACTCAAACATGCGTTGAAAAATTACGATAGCTTTGTTGTGTTGATCAAATACCTTGATCCCATGAATACGGAAACAATGAGATGCATGCATGTGTTAGATGACCTAATGAAGGTTATGTACATGAGGAAAGTGCGAGAATGCGTAAACCAGACAAAAGTAAAAGGGTAGGACAAATTTGGGGTATTACAAGGGGCACGACATGAGCATTGTCCATCATCTGGGGCAGTCAAGTCAAGATTCAAGGAGTCTCTTAAAGATGCCAAATAGCCAGGAGCAGATCTCCATCTGAATCACTTGGGGCATTAGACATGGATTCCCGTAACGAATCTTGCATGATCAAACAAACATCTTCTGGTAGTATGGAAACACAACACTAGCAACAGTGACAACTCCCTACACTCTGAAAGTGTGGACATGGTCAGAAAATATTACGCATGAACAAAAACCCGCTAGGTTGACTGGCCTAGGCAAAAATAAGGGCTTCCCAGCGAACCAAAAGGGTTCGGGCAAAAATAAGGGATGAAAATGAAAAAATCTGTACACCCGACAATTCGAAAACTTGAAAAGGCGGCTTGGGAAAAAAAAGGGTATCCCGATGGACTGAAAACCCGAAAGGGCGGTCCAGGCAAAAAGTTAGGGATTAAAGCGTACGACTATGTCCCGTCATCTCGTCATTTGCCTACCAGAAGAAGATTTGTCATTTCAATTGGCAATTACCAAAGCACCTCATAGGTTGGAATAATACTCGATCCACAAGGCCTCCGTAGACACCTTCTCCCACAGATACAGGTGCAGAAAAGTCTCAATGCAAAGTCATGGTCATATCCTCATTCCGCGTATCAATAACATCTACACTCCCCACAGAGTGAGAAAAGGACAATGGTATTAATTCTCTGCAGCTGAGGTCACAACCACGAATGGGTCGACAAGATTCTCCCCAAGCAGAGTTTATCTATCACCAGCACTGGAAGGTTATCCCCAGTGGAGTCTGGAAGATTATCCCTAGTAGAATCTAAAAGTGAAGTCGCCATTGGAAAACCATCCCCAGCGGAGTTCATTCCTTTCACAGACAGAAATTCAATCCCCAACAGGGTTCACTGTCGCCAACAACAGTAATTCATCCCTAGCTGAGTTTTATTTCTCCTAAATGCAGCTTCACACGGGTTTATCCTGAAAAAATCCTACACGGGTCCTTTATCATGTATTTCTAGATGTAGTTTTACACGGACTCATCATCAAGAAACCCTACACAGGTTCCTCCTTCCCAAGATGCAGTTTTACACGGACTCATCATCAAGCAACCCTACACAGGTTCCTCCTTCCCAAGATGCAGTTTTACACGGACTCATCATCAAGCAACCCTACACCGGTTCCCTCTCTTTCCAAGATGCAGTTTTACACGGACTCATCATCAGGCAACCCCACACAGGTTCCTCCATTCCAGATGAAGTTTTACATGGACTCATCATGAAGCAACCTTACCCAGGTTCCCCCTCGGTTCAAATATAGTTTTACCCAAACTCCTCACAAAGCAACCTTACCCAGAGACAGTTCAGATGCGACCCAAATATGGCTGACATTCTGATACTTATTCCAGATTCCTTCTAGAGACAGTTCAGATGCGACCCAGATATGGCTGACATTCTGATACTTATTCCAGATCCCTTCTAGAAACAGTTCAGATGCGACCCAGATATGGCTGACATTCTGATACTTATTCCAGACTCCTTCAAAATACAGTCCAGATACGATCCAGATTCGGATGTCATTCTGTCACTCATTCAAAATACAGTCCAGATACGATCCAGATTCAGATGTCATTCTGTCACTCATTCAAAATACAGTCCAGATGCGATCCAGATTCGGATGACATTCTGTCACTCATTTAAATTACAGTCCAGATACGATCCAGATTCGGATGTCATTCTGTCACTCATTCAAATTACAGTCAAGATACGATCCAGATTCGGATGTCATTCTGTCACTCACTCAAATACATTTCGGATACGCTCCAGATGCAGACGCAATTCTGACAATCATCCATACTCAACTTCATTCTCCAGTAGCTCCGGGATTTATTTTCCCCAGCTAAAACATTACATTTCCATACATCATGATACATGCATAAATGCATCATACCACACAATCTCATTTATGTTGAGAACATCATTGCTTGATCCATATCATGCATTGCATATGACTGACCTTTACCTTTCAGGAAGGATGCAGTTAAATTCTCAGCCATATCAAAAGGGCTTCTCTGGTCCAGTTAAATCGATTCCTAAAGATTTTTCTGATGCCGATCCAGTTGAAGATATTCCAAGACCTTGTCTGGTCCAGTTAAATCGATTCCTAAATATTTTTCTGATGCCGATCCAGTCAAAGGCCTTCTCTGGTCCAGTTAAATCGATTCCTAAAGATTTTCCTGATGCCGATCCAGTTGAAGATATTCCAAGACCTTCTCTGGTACAGTTAAATCGATTCCTAAAGATTTTCCTGATGCCGATCCAGTTGAAGTTATTCCAAGACCTCCTCTGGTTCAGTTAAATCGATTCCTAAAGATTTTTCTGATGCCGATCCAGTTAAAGTTATTTCAAGACCTCCTCTGGTTCAGTTAAATCGATTCCTAAAGATTTTTCTGATGCCGATCCAGTTGAAGTTATTCCAAGACCTCCTCTGGTTCAGTTAAATCGATTCCTAAATATTTTTCTGATGCCGATCCAGTTGAAGTTATTTCAAGACCTCCTCTGGTTCAGTTAAATCGATTCCTAAAGATTTTTCTGATGCCGATCCAGTTGAAGTTATTTCAAGACCTCTTCTGGTTCATTTAAATCGATTTCTAAAGATTTTTCTGATGCCGATCCAGTTGAAGTTATTCCAAGACCTCCTCTGGTTCAGTTAAATCGATTCCTAAAGATTTTTCTGATGCCGATCCAGTTGAAGTTATTTCAAGACCTCCTCTGGTTCAGTTAAATCGATTCCTAAAGATTTTTATGATGCCGATCCAGTTGAAGTCATTTCAAGACCTCCTCTGGTTCAGTTAAATCGATTCCTAAAGATTTTTCTGATGCCGATCCAGTTGAAGTTATTTCACGACCTCCTCTAGTTCAGTTAAATCGATTCCTAAAGATTTTTCTGATGCCGATCCGGTTGAAGTTATTCCAAAACCTTCTCAAGTCCCAGTTTAATACCTGTAATAAGCCAGGAAAATATCTGTGGATGACTGATTGTAGATTAACACCTGTAACAAGCCAGGAAAATCATCTACATTGAAGATTAACACCTGTAACAAGCCAGGAAAATCATCTACATGAAGAGATTGAAGATTAATACCTGTAACAAGCCAGGAAGACTTTCTTTCTCAGGTCAGAGATCAATACCTGAACCAACCAGGACATATATCTCATCGACCAACCTTTTCAAGTCCCAGTCTAATACCTGTAGCAAGCCAGGAAAAATATCTGTGGAGGACTGATTGTAGGTTAATACCTGAAACCAGCCAGGAAAATTATCTACATGAAGGTTAATACCTGTAACAAGCCAGGAAAACTATCTTTCTTTCTCAGGTCAGCGATTAATACTTGGAACCAGACAGGACAAGTTCTATAACCTCAACGGTATACTCCTGGTGAGCATGAGTCAGTTCCTAAATCTCAAACAAAGTTAGACTTCCCCAGTGGAATCTTCTACAACAACAGGTATGCAAGTTCTCGCTAAGGAATCTCTTATGTGATCGACACTCCTGCAGATGGCATCTATAAGCCTATCCTCCTACCAACAATCTCCAAATGGCATCTGTAAGCCCATTTCTGAAATCACAATGCTGATACTACACCATGCGAGTGCAAATTTCTGGGCACTCTAGTGTTCAATCATCTTCCACCTTCGGATAACGAAAGGCACGCAAGCCAATCTACATCCTCAGGTTTAAGAAGATTGAACAAGGGCAACTGTTGTACCCCAAAATTTTCCCTCTCATGTTTCCCAAAGTCTTCCCCCTGCATGGTTGATCACAAACTCTTGCCTAAGGAAAAGGAAAATTTTTGAGTGGTGCTTTAAGTACATTTCGATTGGCATTCTGAAAGACCCTTCGATTGGTGTTCTGAAGGAGCCTTTCGATTGACATTCTGTCAAGCTCTTCGATTGGCATTATGGACAAGCATTTCGATTGGCATTATGCCAAGGCTTTCGATTGGCATTCTGAAAGACCCTTCGATTGGTATTCCAAAGGAGCCTTTCGATTGGCATTATGGACAAGTACTTCGATTGGCATTATAACAGTGTCCTTCGATTGGAATTCCAAAAAGGTCCATTCGAAGAAGCATTCAAAGGGTCCATTCGAAGAAGCTTTCGAAAAGCATTCGAAGGAGGCCATCAGCCCATTCGAAAGGGAGCATTCGAAGGAGGCCATCAGCCTATTCGAAAGGGAGCATTCGAAGGCCAGTTACATGTCATTCAAAATTCAAAAAGGGACAAGATCCCATGTGTTTAGCCAACGTTACGAACTCTCATTCATGGCTTTTAAACACATAATCAACGTTACAAATTCTCATTCATGGCTGTCAAACACATAATCAAGGTCATTTAAACCTTTGTCTTCCTGTCCCCTCCACCCCCTCTATATAAAGAGATCACAAGTGTTGCAAAAAGAGGACGAAAATATACAGAAAAATAGAGAAAAGAAACAGGGAGAACTTGGAGATACGCTGCCAAAAATCATCAGCACTTCCAGGAAGCCATACCCAATACTTGCACCAGCCATTCCATACTCAGAATCATAGATCAAAGCACTTTTGTTTGGTAAAAAGAAATCTAATCTCAAACTCATTTCGATCTCTGATTGCATATTCACGTTATTACTGTTGTTTGTGAATGATTTAATGTGCTACATATAAGCTACATCGCAGAGATGAGATTGTGCCATTGCTTGGGCACAATCTGAGTTTCTCCTTCGAATCCCAGGATAAAATAAACCCAAATCCAGATTCAGAAGGTGCGAATAGGGAGGAGATTCGAATCAGGGGGGTAAAGTCCCCCCTGGACCTTTAACATGTGTTTCGTTTTTGCAGGAAATATATTCTCAGGATCTTGTTCAGAGTTTCGAAGCTCAGCAGCTTAGCTTCGAACTGGACCCAGGACTTCCAGATCGAAGGATGACATATCCAGATCGAACACCCTCAGAGTGCAGCCTCTCATGCACCTTCGATCCATCCTCTTCACTGGGTCGAAAGACAGCACACACTTCTTTCGACCCAGGCCTCCAGAATTATTTTGTTTTTCTTGATTTACTGCCTGATTTCATTTTCGTTTGGACCATTTTATTTGTTTTTTTTAATCAACATAAAAATCATAAAAATAAGTAACTTAGAATTAGGATTTAATTTAGTTAATTATTTTAACTTATTTTCTCCAATTTTAAAATCAGTAGACTTAGGATTTATTTAAATTCAATCCTTTTCATAAACAAAAAAAATGCAAAAAAATATTAAGTATGTTTTGGAGTTAATTTTAATCAGTTTTTTTTAATTAATTAAATTTGACTTAATTGAACATTTAGCATTTTCCCAAAAATAAAATAAAACAACAAAAGTTCTTATTCTTAGGATTTTTCAGATTCACGCGCGTTTATTTTATTGTAACTGCTTACTGGTTTGTGGTAGCTTAAATTAAGACTTTTACTTTACTGCTTTTATTCCCCCAATTTTTAGACATGTAAATAATCCCCTGAAGCCTTGTAATAGCGTAGGATTTACAATTTCTGCACTTTAAATTCCTGTACATATATTAACTGCTTAGATGTATGCTAACTAGGATTGTATGACAAGATTAACTCTTAAACTTAAAATCAATAGTAACTCACCATGACATGCAAATATAATATAACTGAAAAAAACCATACACTCGCACATGCCACTCTTAGGGTATACCTCACTTGGCTGCCTCAAGTGTGGTCATTGAGTATAGGAAGTCTTAGAGGTCGCCCGCATGTCTAAAGATCAAAGTTGCCTCGAAACGGTTGCCTCGATAAAAATGATCTAATACATTAGGGTTACCGCTAAAACATCCTAACATTGCTTTAGTGACCACACGTCCCTTAAATCGAATTGACCCGAAAACTCCAACGACGATGCTACCTACTCCTCAATAGTGGGATAACATTGTCTAAAGGATATTAGCACAATTTAATTCCTTTTTGAGTAGGTAGAGGTTCTTAAGTACTTGCTCCTTTAAAAAACAAAACAAAACTTTTCGCACTTACACTTTCTTCAAGAACAAAACAAAACTCTTTTCAAAACCCACAAACACAAAGAAAAGCAAACTTTTGAAAACATAGTGAGCAAGTACCTAAGAGCCCGTGGATAACCAAGGATAGAAAGGGTGCTAATACCTTCCCTTTCTATAATCTACCTCCCGAACCCGAGAAATATCTCGAAAAGGAATTTTTCTGTGCTTTTGTCCTTTCCATGTTGGATAAAATAAAAGACGGTGGTGACTCTTGCTTACCACGACACTTTGCGAAAACAAACGCAAACGCGAACCAGCATTTCAAAAACAGTCAGTTCTCATTCCCACCGATCACAGATACATCATGAGATAGAGGTCTATGTAGATGACATGATAGCCCGATCACAAACTGAAGAGGAGCACCTTGATCATTTGCAAAAGTTGTTTGAGAGACTGAAGGAGTATAAACTAAGGTTGAATCCAAACAAGTGCACATTCGTAGTGCGGTCCGCTAAACTCCTAGGCTTTGTTGTCAGCAACAAAGGAATCGAGGTTGACCATGCCAAGGTTAAAGCAATACAAGAAATGTCTGCTCCTCATACTGAGAAGGAAGTCAGAGGATTCTTGGGACGCCTGAACTATATTGCCAGATTGATTTCTCACCTGACGGCTACTTGTGAGCCAATCTTCAAACTATTGAAGAAAGATCAAGTAGTTAGATGGAATGATGAATGCCAGATTGCTTTTGACAAGATCAAAGAGTACTTACAAGAGCCTCCTGTTTTGATGCCACCAGTCGAGGGAAGACCACTGATCATGTATCTGACCGTTTTAGAGAACTCAATGGGGTGTGTATTGGGGCAGCATGACGAGTCTGGCCGAAAAGAGCACACTATTTACTACCTGAGCAAAAAGTTTACCGACTGTGAAACCAGATATTTACTGCTCGAGAAAACTTACTGCGCTCTGGCATGGGCTGCTCGCCGGCTAAGACAGTATATGTTGACTCATACTACTTTGTTGATATCTAAGATGGATCCGATAAAGTACATCTTTGAAAAACCTGCTCTGTCTGAGAGGATAGCTAGATGGCAGATGATCCTAACAGAATATGACATACAGTACACTACCCAGAAAGCTATAAAGGGCAGTGTGCTAGCTGATCATCTTGCTCATCAAGCTGTAGAAGATTATCAGTCCATGAAATTTGAATTCCCAGATGAAGACATCATGACATTAGACAACTGCAAAGAAATCAGACCATATGACGGACCTGAACAAGGATCCCGATGGACCCTGTTCTTTGATGGGGCATCCAATGCACTTGGTAATAGTATCGGCGCTGTACTCATATCTCCAAAAGGGTGTCATACTCCCTTTACTTCCATACTTTGTTTCAACTGTATGAACAATATGGCGGAGTACGAAGCATGCATCTTTGGTCTCAGAGCTGCCATAGATTTGGGAATCAAATCCTTAGATGTATTTGGAGATTCAGCTTTGGTCATCAGCCAGATCAAAGGAGAATGGGATACTAAGCACCCAAATCTTATCCCTTACAAAGAACATGTTTTGACATTGCTGCCACATTTTGAGGAGATTATCTTTGAACACTTCCCGCGAGAAGAAAATCAGCTAGCAGACGCTCTAGCCACAATGTCATCTATGTTTAAACTTAATTGGGATAACGAGGCTCCCCAGATCACCATTGAAAGAATGGATGAACCAGCACATTGTCACGAGATTAATACTGAAGAGGTAGTGGACCAACCTTGGTTTCATGAAGTCAAGAGGTATCTCGAGGCTCAAGAATATCCAGAAGGAGCTTCAATTAATGATAAAAAGTTCTTAAGGAGATTCTATGCTAAGTTCTTCCTAAGTAATGGCATCCTATACAAACGCAATCATGACTCCATTCTGCTTCGGTGTATGGATAAGATTGAGGCTGAAAAGATCATGGCTGAATTACATGAAGGTACTTTTGGCACTCACTCTAGTGGGCATAATATGGCAAAGAAAATCCTACAGGCAGGCTATTATTGGTCTACCATGGAAGTAGACTGCTATCAACACTCTCAAACCTGTCATAAGTGTCAAATTTATGCTGACAAGGTGCACGTACCTCCGGTTCCTCTGAATGTCTTGACGACTCCTTGGCCCTTTGCTATGTGGAAAATAGATATGATTGGGGAGGTCAAGCCTATAGCCTCCAATGGACACCGCTTCATTCTAGTGGCCATTGACTATTTTACAAAGTGGGTCGAAGCAGCTTCCTTCGCATCCGTTACTAAGAATGTTGTTTCCCGCTTCATCAAGAAAAATCTCATTTACCGGTATGATATCCCAGAAAGGATCATCACTGATAATGGTACAAACCTTAACAATACTATGATCACCGCCTTGTGCGAGCAGTTCAAGATTCAGCATCACAATTCGTCCCCCTATCGGCCAAAGATGAATGGTGTCGTTGAAGCTGCAAATAAAAACATTAAAAAGATCATACAGAAGTTGACAGTCACATACAAGGACTGGCATGAGATGCTACCATTTGCTCTCCACGGGTATCGTACCACGACTCGTACATCAACTAGGGAAACACCCTATTCTTTGGTTTATGGCATGGAGGCTATCTTGCCTATTGAGGTTCAGATCCCCTCTTTGAGAATTATGAGGGATGAAGGTTTGAGTGAGGACGATTGGATCCAGACTCGACTTGATCAATTGAACTTAATTGATGAAAAGAGAGTTACTGCTATTTTCCATGGTCAGATGTATCAAAAACGGATGATCAAGGCTTTTAACAAGAAATTCAGACGCCAAGTATATCAAGTTGGAGATCTAGTGATCAAACGCATTATCTTACCACAAAGTGATCCCAGGGGAAAATGGACTCCTACCTATGAAGGACCATTTGTAATCAAGAACATATTCTCCGGTGGGGCAATGATCTTAAACACCATGGACGGTGACGACCTGCCACACCCTGCGAACGCAAACATAGTCAAAAGATACTACGCATAAAAGACCCGCTAGGTTGACACACCTAGGCAAAAAAAAAGAGGGGCATCCCGGCGAACCAAAATGGTTCGGGAAAAAATTAGGGATTAAATAAAAAAAATTTGTACACCCGGCAAGTTGAAAACCCGAAAGGGCGACTTGGGGAAAAAAGGGTTTCCCGATGGACTGAAAACCCGAAAGGGCAGCCCAGGCAAAAGTTAGGGAATTAAAGCGTATGACTATGTCCCGTCGGATCACTTTGCGGACGACACCTGACTTCCCCTAACAAAGTTCGGAGTTTCTGATCAATTCAATCATCTTCGGATGAAGCAACAAATAGACAAGATATTCGGAGATACGAAGGCTATAGCAGAATGGGAACCCCATGGGATGATCACACATAACTATCTTCCTTTGTTTAAATCTTTCTTGCTTTTATGGCACCATTCTCTTACTAGGATGTCTGTCTCCTTTGTACAAAATACTTATTCAAAGTTAAATACAAAGATATCTCTTTGAAAGTACAGAAAACTATTTGTCTTTTTTTTCTTTACACTTGTGTTTTTATTTTCAAAAACGTCTAATGATTCATTAATGAACATATGTATTTGAACATAATTACTGTTTACAAATAAACAAAATGAGAAAGACAATTACTGATAGGTTGAAAGGATAGGAAAACGTTTTTAGGCTATTCCGTAAGCAATCCCCAGTGGAACAAATTTCAAGTTATTAATCCCCAATAGAAATTGTCAAAATTCTCGGGATTCCCCAAGCAGATCTTACAAGCAATACATGACGTTGCCCTCACATTAGAATTTACATCACTCAACAAGAGTTCATCAGTATATCAACTTCAAGACACAAAATTTCAACATATCCTCAACAACATTCAAGGATTTATTTTCCTCAATCAAACAACAATACAACAAATTAGCTTACATGCGCATACATTACATCCACATATTATAAACATTGATAAAGCAAATACATTGCATCACACGTTTCATGCAACATAACTTTGTATTTTAGCTAACATTTCACCCTTTTCAGGATAAGATTAACGGCTACCACTAATAATATGCAATTTCCTGATACCAGTTCAGATACGCTCCAGACACGGAAGCCATTCTAATGCTCATTCAGATTCTACTCCTGATACCAGTTCAGATACGCTCCAGACACGGAAGCCATTCTGATGCTCATTCAGATTCTACTCCTGATACTAGTTCAGATACGCTCCAGACACAGAAGCCATTCTGATGCTCATTCAGATTCTACTCCTGATACCAGTTCAGATACGCTCCAGACACGGAAGCCATTATGATGCTCATTCAGATTCTACTCCTGATACCAGTTCAGATATGCTCCAGACACGGAAGCCATTCTGATGCTCATTCAGATTCTACTCCTGATACCAGTTCAAATACACTCCAGAAACGGAAGCCATTCTGATACTCATTCAGATTCAAACTTTTGATACAATACATATACGCTCTAAATACGGACGCCATTCTGATGTTCGACTTACAGATTACATCTTAACAAACACTCTTAGATGGCATCTATAAGCCCATCTCTAACAAGATCTTATTACCTCTCCAAATGGAATCTTTAAGCCCATTCCTTCTATTGTCTCCGAGTGCAAATTTCTGGGCACTCTAGTGTCCAATCATCTTCCACCTTCGAGTCGCGAATGGCAAATCTCGCCAATCTAACTCTTCAGGTTAAAGAAGATTGAACAGGGGCAGCTGTTGTACCCCAAAACTTGCCCTCTCATTCTTCAGAAAACCACCCTGAATTCTCAAAATTTTCTCTTATACAAATCCAAACCTTGAATTATCATTTCTTTCTAAGCAAGCCATTCACAAGGGCAAAATGGTCATTTACACGCTGAGAAGTCAAACTTTGACTTTTGGATCAAAGTCAAATCTAAAAAAAAAATCATATTTCGTCAAGACATGTTGGAAATGAAGTTTGTTTCATCAAGAAGCTCAAAAGTCAAATTTTACCTTGGAAAAGTTAAAATCTAAATACTTAGAAATTTTCTAAAGTATTTAAGAAAAATGACATTTCAGAATTTCCGAACCAATCTCCAGGCAGGAGCAGTCAGAAGTTGCAAACTTGGTTCAGCACATAACCTTCAATCAGAACATGGCTTTTTCAGCAGCTACGCAAGTTCAGTCAGAGTTTGCTAGAGGAATGCAAAGAAAGCAACGAAGCCTGAAAGCTCCTTCAGAATATGCTGGAATCAGAAGGCAAGGGGGTCAGAAGATTGGGTGTTACACCGAAGCAGAATCTCTAAGTCCAGAGTTTTCAGAGGCGAATTAAAAGAACATGCTGGAAAGTCTGGAGAACCCTCAGAATTTGCTGAAGCAGCAGGATACTGAGATCAGAACTTGGGTGCGCTGTTCTAGACTTTGCTGAAATAGGAACTACTGACTCAGGTTTAAGTAATGATGCAAATCTCGTGTTACAAGATTTCTTATTCTTGACCAATCCCATCACCATTTAATGCTCATTAATGCTCACAACCACTTTTGAGCATTTGTCCAAAGGGTCTCTCCACGTGCAGCATAACAACGCTCTTGTGGAGATATAGGTATGGGTTCATGCGCTACTTTTCGTACATGGGTGTCACTTTTCCTTAATCCTCGCTTACTACCCAGCCTAGGCTAAAAGATATCAATCATCACAAATTTTTATGAACTTTTCTTCAAGAGTAAGTCAGCATCTAATGCATGATATTGGAGCCGCTTAACGTTTTAAAAACCCACAAAGCTTTGCCTATAAATAGAACACCATTGTACATTGAAAAATCCCGGGTCCAAAGTTCAGAAAAATTGCTGAAAAAGAAACAGAAAGTTTTTAGCAAGAAAACACCTTGAACCTTTGCCCAAAATTCCCAGAGTTTAAAAAAAAAAGACTGTAAACACAACATACCAACCATTAACTTTGAATCTCCTACTTTCAAACTCCATTTGCTCTCAAAATATTTCTTACCATCCATCTATCCATTCAAAGAACCTATCCAGAACATCATCAAAGTTAAGGTTAACTCCAGTTCATAGATTTTTTCTAGCTGCAAGGTAAGCACTGGCCGACCCTCACCACATTGCTTAAACATCACCAGAATTGCATGCTCAAAAACACAATGTAGATATCATGTTTCTGAGGTTGTTCATGTTCTGAGGTTTTCACGCATTTGTACGCTTAAGTAGAGAACGATTCAGTTCAGAAGTTGCCTCTGATTTTTGGTTTTGACTTCTGAAATGCTATGATACCTGCTGAAACTGTCCTAGGCATGCCTTCTGTTTTATGGAGAAATAACCAAATTGCAGATGTTCTGACTAGTACAGGGGGAGACCAAGTTCTGACTCTGGCGCTAGAACTTCTGAGGCTTGTTTTGTCATCAGTAATATCAGAACTTCTGAAAATTGCTGTGTGCCCAGCAGGGTCAGAAGTTTTGACCCCATACATTTTCACTAACAGGTTTCTGTTTTGCAGCGCACCGGGGTCAAAACTTCTGACCTATACATTTTCACTAACAGGTTGCTATCCTGCAGCAGTCCAGGGTCAGAACTTCTGACTTCCTCTCAGCAGCACGCTGACTCTTTTCCTTTTTCTTTCTTTCTTCCCTTTGTTATTTTCTTTATTTTTCTCACTGGTACTCCCCATTCATAAATGTGTACCCCCACCTCCTAAATATTGTAATAGCGTAGGACTTTACATTTCTTCATTTTATCGCTTTCAAGTGTAAATGCTAGTGATTAGGATATGTATGGCAAGATAAAATCAATGAAATAGAAAATCCTAATTCAAGATAAAATCATACATGCAATAAAATACACTTGCACACAAACACCCTTAGGGTTTATCCACTTGGTTTCCTTACACAAAAATGGCCATATTATGCATGCAAAGTATCTTGGTAAAACAAACAAAATCAAAAGATCGTAGTCCCTCGATGACGCTATTCAAAGTTGCCTTACAAAATGATCTTGGTCCCTCAAAAATGCTAAGATACTTTGCAATATTGCTAATCATGGTTATATGATGACCCACGCCCGTCCCGTTTACATCCAAAGATAAGGTTGCTTACCAAATCAATGGTAAGACAACAATGTCAAAGGAATAGAAAATGAACAAGAAAGACATTTGAGTAGGTAGATTGCTTCTAGTTACTTGCTCTATTTCCAAACAAATATCCTTGCTATTTTCAAAACAAACACACGCATTTCCAAACATTTTACAAACATTGAAAACATTTTCAAAAAGACAAATATCTTTGTATACATTCTTAAGAACGAGAATCATTACAAAGATTGCCTAAACGAATGGCCTCTTTTACAAAATACTTTCAAAACCACACGAAACACATTTTCAAACAACAAAAGCAAGTGATCTAGAAAGTAACTAAGAGCCCATGGAAAACCATGGATGAAAAGGGTGCTAATACCTTCCCTTTTCATAATCTACCCTCTGAACTCAAGAAAACATCTCAAAGGTCTTTCTTGTGCTTTTTCACCTTTCCTTTTGGATAAAATAAAAAGTCGGTGGCGACTCTTGCTAACCGCAACATTTGCGATAAAACGCAAAACCCTCAAATTAGTTCTCCCACCGTATCACAACAGCCTCATGAGGAACTAGTTGAGATAGTGAACTTGGATACTGAAGAGGACATAAAAGAAGTCAAGGTAGGTGCTAACTTGGAGCCCACATCAAACAACGGTTAATACAAATGCTACATGACTATGTCGAGGTTTTTGCCTGGTCATATGAAGACATGTGGGGACTTGACACCGACATTGTGGTTCATCGCCTACCTACAAAAGAGGATTTCCTTCCAGTGAAACAGAAGGCTTGTCGTATGCGGCCGGATATGTCAGAAAAGATCAAGGCTAAAGTTATAAAACAGTTCAATGCCAATTTCTTAGTTGTCACGTCCTATCCACAATGGTCGTTAATGTTGTTCCAGTGCCTAAGAAGGATGGTAAAGTACATATGTGTGTGGATTACAGAGACCTGAATAGGGAAATCCCCAAGGATGACTTTCTGCTTCCCCACATTGATGTTCTGGTTGACAATACCGCACAACATAAGGTATTCTCCTTCATGGATGGTTTCTCCGGGTATAATCATATCAAAATGGCACCTAAGGACATGGAGAAGACGAACGTCGTCACATAGTGGGGCACTTTCTGCTACAAAGTTATGCCATTTGGGCTAAAGAACGCCGGGGCAACCTATCAGTGTGCCATGGTAGCTTTGTTCCATGATATGATTCACCATGAGATAGAGGTTTATGTTGACGACATGATAGCCAAGTATCAGACTGAGGAGGAGCACCTCGATCACTTATAGAATCTATTTGACAGGCTAAAGAAGTACAAATTGAGGCTGAACCCGAATAAATGCACTTTCGGAGTAAGATTAAGTAAGCTCTTGGGTTTCATTGTCAGTAATAAAGGCATTAAAGTGGATCCTGCAAAGGTCAAAGCTATATAAGAAATTCCAACTCCTCATACTGAGAAGGAGGTTAGAGGATTCTTAGGACGCTTAAACTACATATCCAGATTCATTTCACATATGACCGCTACTTGTGAGACAATCTTCAAATTACTGAAGAAAGATCAGGCAGTGAGGTGGAATGACGATTGCCAGTATGCCTTTGACAAAATCAAGGAATATCTCAAAGAGCCTCCAATTCTTATGCCACCAGTTGAAGGAATACCTCTGATCATGTACTTAACGGTATTAGAGAACTCAATGGGGTGTGTGCTGGGGGAGCACGACGAGTCTGGTCGAAAAGAGCATGCAAAACACTACCTTAGCAAAAAGTTTACCGACTGTGAAACAAGATACTCACTGCTCAAGAAAACTTGCTGCACTTTGGCATGGGATGCTCGCCGACTAAGACAGTATATGTTGACCTACACTACTTTGTTGATATCTAAGATGGATCCTATCAAGTACATCTTTGAGAAGCCCGCTCTCTCTAGAAGAATAGCAAGATGGAAAATGATCCTGGCTGAATACGACATTCAGTATACAACCCAGAAAGCAATTAAGGGAAGTATACTAGCTGATCATTTGGCACATCAAGCTGTGGATGACTACCAATCCATGAATTTTGAGTTCCCAAATAAGAACATCATGCTAGTAACTGATTTAGAAGAACATGGACTGGATGAAGGACCCGAAAAAGGATCCTGGTGGACTATGGTTTTTGATAGAGCTTCCAACGCTCTTGGCAACGACATTGGCACTGTGATCATATCTCCTGAAGGATGTCATACTCCTTTCACTACCAGGCTATGTTTCAACTGTACCAACAATATGGATGAGTATGAAGCATGTATCACGGGTCTCAAAGCTGCAATCGATTTAAGGACCAAGTTCTTAAGCGTGTTTGGATACTCGACTTTGGTAATCAGCCAGATCAAAGGAGAATAGGATACGAAGCACCCTAACCTCATCCCATACAAAGAGCATGTGTTGACACTAATCCCATACTTTGAAGAATTTACTTTTGAGCATTTTCCACGAGAGGAAAACCAACTAGCGGACGTGCTAGCTACGATGTCATCCATGTTCAAGGTCAAGTGGAATAATGAGGCTCCTCAGATCACTATTGAAAGGATGGACGAGCCAGTATACTGTCACGAGATTGGTACTGAAGATGTAGTGGACAAGCCTTGGTTCTATGAAGTCAAAAGATATCTCAAAGCCCAAGAGTACCCTGAGGGAGCTTCAGTCAATGATAAGAAGTTCTTAAGAAGGTTCTCTGCTAAGTTCTTTATCAGCAACAGGATCCTCTACAAGCGCAATCATGACTCTACCTTGCTTCGGTGTGTAGACAAGAGTGAGGCAGAAAGGATTATGGCTGATTTACATGAAGGTACCTTTGGCACTCATTCCAGTGGACATTCAATGGCCAAAAAGATCATACGGGCAAGATACTACTAGTCCACTATGGAAGCAAACTGTTATCAGCATTCGCGAACTTGTCACGAATGTCAGATCTATGCTGACAAGGTACATGTACCTCTGGTTCCTCTGAACATCTTAACCGCTCCTTGGCCATTCTCAATGTGGGGCATCAACATGATTGGAGAAATTAGACCGATAACTTCTAATGGGCACCGCTTCATCCTGGTTGCCATTGATTACTTTACAAAGTGGGTTGAGGCAACTTCATTCGCTTCCGTTACCAAGAACGTTGTGGCCTAATTCATCAAACACAATCTTATATGTCGATACGGTATTCTAGAAAGAATCATTACAGATAATGGTACCAATCTCGAAAATACTATGATCACCGAGCTTTGCACGCAATTCAAAATCCAACATCATAACTCTTCTCCCTACCGGCCGAAGATGAATGGAGCTGTTGAAGCTGCTAACAAAAATATCAAGAGAATCATATAGAATATGGCGGTGACATATAAATATTGGCATGAGATGTTACCATTTGCTCTTCATGGTTACTGCACCATAATACACACATCAACAGGGGCAACTCCTTTCTCTTTGGTATACGGTATGGAAGTTGTCCTACCCATTGAGGTCCAAACCCCTTCCCTGAGAATCATGAAGGATGCAGGGCTGGATGAAGACGAATAGGTCCAGACTCGACTTGACCAGTTAAACCTGATTGACGAGAAGAGGCTCGCGGCTGTCTGCCATGGTACGATGTACCAAAAATGTATGATCAAAGCTTTTAACAAGAAGGTTAGACGTCAGAAATATCAGGCCGGTGATATGGTAATCAAGCGCATTATACTGCCACAAGATGATCCCAGGGGAAAATGGAATCCCACATACGAAGGGCCATTCGTAATCAAGAACATATTCTCTGGTGGAGCCATGATCCTAACCACTATGGACGGTGACGACCTTCCGCACCCTGTAAATGCGGACATAGTTAAAAGATACTACGCATAAACAAAGACCCGCTAGGTCGACTGGACTAGGCAAAAATAAGGGCATCCCGGTGAACCAAAAGGGTTCGGGAAAAAATTAGGGATATACATAAAAAAATCTATACACCCGGCAAGTCAAAAACTTGAAAAGGCGGCTTGGGCAAAAAAGGGTATCCTGGTGGACTGAAAACCCGAAAGAGCGGTCCAGGAAAAAGTTAGGGATTTAAAGCATATAACTATGTCCCGTTGGATCACCTTACAGCCAGTCTTCAGTACTAACTATCAAGCTTAAAGCGGTACTAATCAATCCAATCAGCTTCGGACAAGCAGCGAAAGTGATGAGATGCTCAAGGACATAAAGGCAATAGCAGAATGGGAACCCAATGGGATTATTTCACATAGCTGTCTTTCTTTGTATAATTTCCATCCTTACAATGACATTATCTTACTAGGATGTCTGTCTCCTTGTACAAAAACGCTTATTTCAAGTTAATACAAAACTATTCCTTTGAAAGTGCAAAACTTCTGTTTTTATTTTCCTATTTTGTGTACGAAAACGTCCTGTGATTATTTTTGAACATATGCATTTGAATATGATTACTACTTACAAATACACGCATAAAAACAGAAAGACAATTGCTAATTACTTTAAGAAACAGGACAATATCTAAGGGCTATCTGCAAAATCCCCGCAGATGTTTTCCCCAGGAGATACCTTCTCCAGTAGGTACAGAGGCAGTGATGTCCTACTACAAGGTCTATGCCATATTCTCAGTATGAAGCCTAAAATTTCCAGGTTCTAATATCCCCGGCCAAGCAATAATCTCCAAACTACTGCTTTAACATCTAAGGAAAATTCCCCAGTGAAGTCACCAAGCTTCTCAAGAATCCCCAACAGGACTCGAACAAAGTCCCCAAGCAGTTTATGGAGTTCACCCTCCACAAATTTTTTTTATAAATATAAATTAGTTTATAAACCCTTATCCCCAGTAGAGTTTATTTCTCTACCTATGGAAGTTCATTCCCCAGTGGAGTTTATTTCTCCAAATTGGTGAAATCTTCCAACAGAACTCTTCCCCCCGATAAAATCATTCTCAAACAGAAGTCGAAGATCCTCGACAGAGAAAGGAAATCGCCAACAAAACTATCTCCATTCAATATCCCCAGCGGAAATTGAAGAATCACTTTCTTCACTCACCATCAGCAGTCAGGGATTTATTTTTCCAGACATAGATACTGCGCAACAGCATTACATGTTCATACATCATGGCATGTGCATACAAATACATATATCATAATCTCATTTATTTTAGGAGCATCATGCAATTCATACATCATGAAATCACATGAAATTGATTTTACCTTTTCAAGTTAAATTAGCAGACAGACAAACACTATCAACTTTTACAGCAGGTCAAAGATTAATGCCCGAAACCAGACGTGGAAACTATCTGTACGACCAAGTGGTATGAACTCCCAAAACAAGACGAGTTTACCAAAAAATACAACAGGCCACAAATTAATGCCCGAAACCAGACGGGGAAACTATCTATGTGATCAACAAAACAAGTTTTAGATTAATATCTGTAACAAGCCAGGAGAAGCATCTGTGGACAATCGACTGTGGATTAATACCTGTAACAAGCCAGGAAAACTATCTAGATAAGAAGATTGAAGATTAACACCCGAAACCAGACGGGAAAACTATCTTTATTTCTTGGGTTAGAGATTAATACCTGAAACCAGCCAGGACAACTATCTCAACAACCGACAATTTTCAAATTCCAGATTAATACCTGAAACCAGACAGGACAACTATCTGCAAACAACTAATTTTAGATTAACACCTGAAACCAGAGAGGAAATCTATCTACATGACCAGACGAAGCAATCTTATACAGGTTTCTTCTTATACAGTCTAACACGGGCTCATCTTGAAGCAACCCTACACAAGCTCTTTCTAATTCATTTCCAGATAACAGTTAATTCCATTATCCCCAACAAATCACTGGAAACATGGACTTCAACCAGAATACAATAAACTTTCATCTCTCCAGAGATAACTCTTCATCATATCCTTGAACAACTTAAGTTCCTAGACTCTATTCCCCATGGAGTTTCCCTCAAAACAGGAGAAGAAAACAGAAACCCACATTCCCCAACGGACTCCTCCTCAGACAACAGGAACAAGAACCCCCAAAGAAACCATGTGTGAAATCAACATCAACTTTGGATGGCATATTTCAGCCCATCTCTGACGACTCTCTGTCATCTCCTCCCGATGGCATATGTAAGCCCATTCCCTACATTATCAACCATTAGTATTACTTCATACGAGTGCAAATTTATGGACACTCTAGTGTTTAATCATTTTCCACCTTTAGATCACGAAAGGCAGATAAGCCAATCTACATCTTTAGGTTTAAAAAGATTGAACAGGGGCAACTGTTGTACCCCAAAATTTCCCCTTTCATGTTTTCCAAGATTTTTTCTTATATGGGTGGTCACAAGCATTTGATTAAAGGAAAAAATAATTTTTTTGAAGATAAACAAGGAGTCTTTAATTGGCATCTTAATAAAGTCTTTAGATTGGCATGTTAAAGGGCCTTTCGATTGGTATTTGGACAAGATTCAATTGAGTGCCTAACCTTCTCCAATCTTGCCTCAAATTTCCAAGCTTCGATTGAAGCCTTGGCGTTTTACTTGTTTGCTGTATACAAGCTTTGACTGGGCATGTGTTCCCTTTGAAACAACCTCCTTTGATCCAAAAGGGAAGGGCCTCCTGTTAGTGCTCTTTCGATTGCACCATTGGCTTTGCATGCTGGCTGGATTCACAAATGCAATGGCTACCTGCATGCAAGCTGGATTCCTGCTTCGTTTGGGCATTTGGTCTCTTTGGAGCAAGCTTAATTCCTACTTCGATTGGGCATTTTGTTTTCTTCAGAGCATGCTTAATTCCTGCTTCGACTAGGCAAATAATCCCTCTTCAGCCTGGCTTCAGCACCCAAGGAAAAAGGCTTCTTTCGACTTGCCTTTGATGCACAAGGCAAGAACCCCCTACAAGCGTGTTTTGATTCATCAGGACAAAAGCCCCTTCACGCCTGCCTTGGATTCACTAAGACAAAGACTTCGTTTGTGATTGCCTTTAATGCACAAGGCCAAGACTCATCTCAGTTTCTACACTATAGCACAATATGGCCCCTTCGAAAGAGCATTCCAAAGGTCCAGTCGAAGGACACGCATTGGGGAGTCAGTCGAAGAAGGCACAAAGCATGCATGTGACCCTTTCAAAAGAGCACATATTTGGTCCAAAACAAAGAATACACAAAGGGCCCATTCAAAGGACATTTTGATGGGAAACACATATTGTTGTCTAGAAAGAGGGTCTTGTCGAAGGATGGATCTAGTTGGTCAAAATGAAAAAAATATTCAAAGAGGCCTGCTGGTCCAAAAGCCAACATACTGCCAGTTTCAAGCCAATGTGCACAAGCACATTCATTAGCCAGGAAAGAGTTTTCATTTGGGCTAGCTAAATATGGGTTCAAACGAAGAAGTCCTAGTGATGAGAACATGAGCCAGTCGTAGGGTGCACAAGAGGTACATTCTAAGAAGCATACATAAGGCCCATTCAAAGGACACACATTGGTGGCCCATTCAAAGAGGGCACAAAGCATACACAGAAAATCCATTCAAAAGAGCCAGTCGAAGGAGGCAACTTGAGGCCAATCAAAGGGCGGGGATTGAAGGCGTTCGAAAGAGGGAAGCGTGTTCAGGTTCATTCAAACTCAAAAAGGGACAAGTTTCTATGACTTTTGCAACGTTACAAAATCCATTCATGGCTTTGAAAACATTTGTTCATGGATGTTTAAAATATTGTCTTTTTGTCCCCTCCCTTCTACTCTATATAAGCAGCGTTCTTGCAAGCCAAATGGACAGTTACACACGTACGCTGCCCCATAAACCACCAAAGTTATCAAAAAGAAAATCTCATAAGTGATCCAAATCGAAGCAATTTTCAACAACGCTCCACTCACCGCCTGAAATCTGCAAGAGAAATTCCCAAGTATTAGACAGGCCTCAACATTCACTGGAGCATCACTCACAATTAATCTGTTGGTAACTTATTTTTGATCTCAATCTAGTTAAATGTGCAATCTTTAATCATGCATTCATGTTATTGTTAATGTTTGTGCTGCATGCAATATTAAGCGCAGGGGATGAGATTGTGCCATGGCTTGGGCATGGTCCACATTTTCTTTCGAATCTCAGGGTTCATAAGGTTGTAAGATGAAGTAGTTTTCGATTCAGACCCAGATGGCTTGATTTAGGATCGTGCATCTACAAGCTGTCGAATCTAAGACTGGATTCGACCTAAGCCTGGATTTTATCTTGTTTTCTCTAATAAATTTCCCGTAGGAGTATAACATACACCTCTAACATCCTCTGCTGGATCGAAGGCCACGTCTTTCCCTGGATTGAAGATCACCCTTCATCTGGATCGAAAGCCTTTTAATTTGGATCGAAAGGCTTTTGCTTTTTTTTTGTATTTTTTTTCACTACTCATTTCTTTTCTTAGTTTCCCTTTATTATTTAAATTAACTTTAAACCAAAGCAAATCACAAAAATATTAGTTTTAGTTTTTTATTTTATTTTATTTTATTTTATTTTATTTTATTTTATTTTATTTTATTTTTATTAAACTAATTTTGCAAGTTAATCAATAACTATTTTAACTATTTTTCTTCAATTAAAAATAAATTAGAATTTAAGACTTAATTCATGATTAATTATTCTCTTTAAATAATAAAAAAGGCTAAAAAAGAATTTGGACTATTTTTCTTGATAAAATTTTCTAAATAGACCTTAGGATAATTTCAATTTAATTATTTTCTTGAATCAAAAAACAAAAAAAATGGGTCTTTCTTATTAGGTTTTTTTTTTTAGATTATTTTTTCTCTTTTGCGCGTTATTTATTTTTTCGCATTTTTGACATTATTGTAACTGCATACTGAGATATAATAAGTAATTAGGCTTTATTTTCTGCTTTTAATTTCGGCACTCCCCAAATTTTGTACATTGTAAATTCCCCTCCCCAAAGCCATGTAATAGCATAGGTTTTTACCTTCTGTACTTTATATTCTGTACATATTTACTGCTAGTAACTAGGCGTGTATGAAAATAGTGAAATCAAACGTTAGCAAACCCAATAATGCAAGATAAATGACTGAATTGAACACAATTGCACATATGCACCTCTAAGGTACGCCCATTTTTGTTGCCTTCAGAATTAAAACAGTCACGAGGCAGGAACATTTTAGCAAAGACCCATAAATCAAAAGATCATAGTCCCTCGATGATCCTACAGTAGCCTTATTGGTAAATGATCTAGTCCCTAAACAAAATTTCTAAAGCGTCTCCATAAGTTTCCTTCATGACTATAATGTCCCTTCGATTGTCCCTCATACATCCAACAATGGGGTTACCTACTCACTAATAGTAGGATAACACTGTCTAAAGGATAAGAGGAAAAGAACTACCTTTTTGAGTACAAAGTAGATAGCTATTAGAAGTTTGCTCAAAAACATTTTTGCACTTACACAAATGCTACTTCTAAAAAACATTTTCAAGACACTTTGTATACTTTCTCCACATTCCCAAGAAACATTACAAATTTTTCCGTACTAAGGCATTTTCCAAACATTTTCAAAACACACAAAGCATAAAGGTATTTCAAAATGAGCAAACCTCTAAGAGCCCGTAGAGAACTATAGATGGAAAGGGTGCTAACACCTTCCCTTTCCATAATCTACCCCCTTACTCAAAATAATCTCAAAAAGGTCTTTTTCTGTTCTTTTCACCCTTTCTTTAATTTGGATAAAAGAAAAGCCAGTGGCGACTCTTGCTTACCGCAACATTTGCGAATACAAAGTGCAAAACCAGTATATAACTATCAGTCCTACCACCGTATCACAAAATTGGTGACACCTACGCATGATTTAGAGCTTACTGCAGTTGTTTTTGTGTTGAAGATTTGGAGGCACTATCTCTATGGTTCTAGATTTGAAGTATTTAGTGACCATAAGAGTTTAAAGTATTTATTTAATCATAAAGAATTAAATATGAGATAACAGAGATGATTGAAGTTGTTAAAGGAATACGATTTCGGTTTGAACTATCATCCAGGAAAGGCGAATGTGGTGGCTGATGCGTTAAGTCGAAAGACTTTACATTTGTCGGCAATGATGGTTAAAGAGTTGGAATTAATTGAACAGTTTAGAGGAATGAGCTTAGTCTGCGAGGTGACACCGCAGAGTGTTATGTTGGGGATGTTGAAGATTAATAATGATTTTCTAGATAATATCAGAGAAGCTCAGAAGTTAGACGTGAAACTGGTCAATCGATGGTTGGAATCATCAATCTGAGAATAGTGATTTCAAGTTAGATGCGCAAGGTGTGTTGAGATTCCGTAATCGAATTTCTATTCCTGATGATGCGGAGATGAAGAAAGTGATTCTCGAGGAAATTCATAGAAGCAAGTTGAGCATTCATCCGGGAGCTACAAAAATGTATCAAGCTTTGAAGAATTTTTTTGGTGGCCTGGAATGAAGAGTGATGTGGCTCGGTTTGTGTATGCATGTTTAACTTGTCAAAAGTCGAAAGTTGAACATCAGAAGCCCACAGGGTTGATGCAACCGTTAGAAGTTTCAGAATGGAAATGCGATAGCATTTCAATGGAATTTATGACGGGGTTACCTAATACTTCAAGAGGACATGATTCGATTTAGGTGATTATTGATAGGCTTACAAAGTCGGCTCATTTTATTCCTATTAACATCAGTTTTCCAGTGTCGAAGCTGGAAAATATTTATACTAGTGTAATTGTAAAGCTGCATGGTGTTCCTTTGTTCACTGTGTCGGATAGAGATCCAAGGTTTACTTCATATTTTTGGAAGAGTTTGCAAGAGGCAATGGGTTCTAAGTTGAGGTTGAGTTTGGCGTATCATCCTCAGACGGATGGTCAGGCTGAAAGGACTATTCAGTTGTTAGAAGATTTATTGAGAGCATGTGTTCTTCAGCAAGGAGGCTTGTGGGAAACTTATCTTCCATTAATAGAGTTCACTTATAATAACAGTTACCATTCTAGTATTGGAATGACACCTTTTGAAGCGTTGTATGGTTGAAGATGTATAACTCCTTTATGTTGGCATGAATCTAGAGAAAGTGTAGTTCTTGGACCTGAAATTGTTTGAGAGACTACTGAGAAGATGAAGTTAATTCGAGAAAAGATGAAAGCTTCCCAAAGTAGACCGAAGAGTTATCATGACAAGCGAAGGAAAGATTTTGAATTTCAAGCATGTGACCATGTGTTTCTGAGAGTTACACCTGTGACTGGTGTTGGACGAGCATTGAAGTTTAAGAAGCTCACTCCTTATTTTATTGGTCCGTATCATATTTCAGACAGAGTTGAGAACGTTACTTATATAGTGGATTTACCGCCTAATCTTTCAAATTTTCATGATGTGTTTCACGTGTCACAACTCCGGAAGTATATTTCAGATCCATCTCATGTGATTCATATGGATGATGTTCAAGTAAGGGATAATCTCACTGTGGAGATTATGCTTGTACGAATCGCAGATAGTGAAATGAAGACTCTAAGAGACAAAAAGATTGCTTTGGTGAAAGTAGTCTGGCTAGGAGCTGCCAGAGAAAGCATGACGTGGGAGTTGGAAAGCAAGATGCGGGACTCCTATCCTAAGTTGTTTGAACAAGGTAAATTTTCGAGGACAGAAATATTCTAAGTGGGAGAGATTTGTAACGCCCGTTAATTAATTAATTATTTAATTAATTAATTTTTGAAATTATTCATTGAAGTTGTGAGATATTGTGAATTGTTGGCATAAGTTGCTGGATTATTATTAGTTAATTAATTAGTTTCTTAATAATAATAATAATGTTAGAATTAATAGAATAATTGTGTTGGGCCTATTTTATTGGTTGGAAGTAGTAAAGTGGTGGTGTGTAAGTTAAGCTCAATAGGATTAATGGTATAAGGTTAAGCTGACATAAGAAATTTGGTTAGTTGGAGAATAGAAAGTCTTGGTGTACCGACCGTGAAAAGCTGTGCAGAAGAGGAGCAAAGTTGCACAGGGTCGAGCAAGGCAAGACAAGGATTACGGCCAGAGATTTGTAGAGCGACCTTCAATCCAGGTAAGGGTGAAGTTCTGACTATATAATGAGGCTTATGATGAATGTTATGTGGATATTGGCCGTATATATATATATATATATATATATATATATATATATATATATATATTATATATATATATATATATATATATATATATATATGTCTGTCATGCGTATGATTCTGGATCTGTTTCTTAAACTTGGCCATTTTCATGTTGTGGGAATTTATGAATCGTCTGAGTACTTCCTGGTATAGTTTATGAATAGGTTAGTGTAGATTATCGCCTGTTGATGTGGTTGTTAAGTCGCTGTGTTGTTCCAAGCGGTTGGCCAGAAACTAGGGATTGTGTTGATGTGGTCGTTAAGTCGTTGTGTTATTCCATGCTGTTGGCCAAAAATTAGTGGTCGAGAAGGATACTGAAGGGTTGACTTAATGTTCGTCACAAAATCGATGATGTATGTGCAAAAGTTTTAAAGACACACGGTTTTGGGGGACACATGTGCTAGGCGCCGAGCGGCATTAGGCTGCGAGGTGTGTCGGGGAATACATGTGTTGGGTATCGAGCAGCATTAGGCTGCAAGGCGTGCCGAGGAGCACGGTATTTTTGTCGAGCTGCAGGAAGCGGAAGGTGGTGCCGAGGGGCACATGGTATTTGTTAATTCTTTCTTGGTTCCTGTGCATGTCGAGGGGCGTATAGTTCTCCCTTATTTCTTAACTCCCGTGCATGATGAGTTGGTTAATTACTTTAGTTTAGCAGTCCCAGTAATTTAGTAGAGTTTTCAGTAACTGTAGGAGAGAAAATTAGTATTTTAGTAGAAAACTACTTAGCCGGATATAGTCGAATTGCTCGTATAATTACGCAGGACATCGTAGTATATTTTGGTTGATACGTTGTATTGTATGCTTGTTATAAATTGAGAATTGGCAGGTTCTGATGAATCTTGTTGAGACACCTCTAATTATTGGCAAGTATTAAGTTGTAGGCTTATAGCCAATGTTGAATTACGTTGATTTGTTGTTGAATTATTGTTGTTGTTGTTACTACATTCTTACTGTTGTCGCATACATAGCATATCAAGTTGGAGCTCATGCTCGGTAAGTTGGCCTAGATTGAAAAAAATATAAATTTGAAGGCTTATGCCTTGTTGATGCCTTTATTAATTGGCAGATTATTAAGTTGGAAGTTTTGCTCCATTGTTATCACATGCACGTGCATAAAAATAAGTCGCATTCCATGTTGCATTCTGAGTTGTTGTATGGATGGATTGATGATGTTAACGTTGTTAAAGAGATGCGAAGTGGTCATTTTGTATGAACTGTTTCTAATATATTATTTATCATACATTTTATTATATTGTTCGATATCTCACCCCTTCTGTTTGAGTGTTACCCATATTTTGGTAATGTGCAGGTAATCTAAAGTGAAGGCGATTTACCTTCAGTAGTTCGAGTCAGTGTCATTGTTCTGATACGTAACACTTGGGGGGATGAACGCTTGTTGCTTTATCGTTGTTATTACTTCATTTGTTGAATTTTGAGTTGATTTTCGTTAAGTACTTGTTATTTGGAGTTGTTTCAGTTGGATAAAGATGTTATATTCTTTTAAGTCGAATTTTATGATTCTACTGCGTAGTTATAAAAGTTGTTGGTTTTAAAAGATTAATTTATGTTGCTGTTAGTTCATCCGAGTTTAAAGTGTTATGCATCTGTGTTAAATGCCGTTATTTTAAGTTGAAATTGTAGTATTCTATTTGTTTGTTGGAAATTTTATAACTCTGATTTTATATAATTTGTTGGATAGAAATGAGGCGTTACATTGGGCGTTAGAGATTCACGCGTAGGTGCAGAGGAGGCGCGTGAGGGCGCGTGCGGCGACAGTTGGAAGCGGTGTTTTTGGATACCGGCCAATCTCGATGAGACGGTTCCGGTGGTATAGGTATCACTCCAAAAAGTCTTCAGGAGTGGCATCGACCGCAGTGACAGTGGCGGCGGTGCTGTGGGTGGCCGAGAAAAAAAGGAATTTTGTGGAAGACAGTAGGTCAACCAGTTCTAAATACTATATTATGATTGTATCTCTGTGTGTCGAATATAATCACATATGTACCATTTATAACATCACTACATATTATTCTAGACATATATATCCGTAGTGTTACATTTGATATCACATTTACGATCATAAAAAAAATAAAAATGATAAATTATATATATATATATATATATATATATATATATATATATATATATATATATATATATATATATATATATATATATATATATATATATATATATATATATATATATATATATATATATATATATATATATATATATATATATATATATATATATATATATATATATATATATATATATATATATATATATATATATACACACACGTGTGTGTGTTTTTTTTTAACTATTTAGATTTGGTGAGGATTGAATATAAATTTTGATTAGATCATTTGATTATTTGTTTTATATTAAAAATGTTATTAATCAAATCATTCTATTTGGTTTAATTTATAAAAAAGTTTGCACCTATATTTAAATTTTGAGATAATATAAATTAATTTTTTATACATATTTAGTTATTGAAAATTTATTGTTTCTTTTCAAGGCATCTAAAAAAATGTAAGATAAATTTTAAAATTTGATTATTTAAAATTGTAGTTAGTATGAACTTTAGAATTATTTTGGTTAATTTTAAAATTATCGATTAATTTATTTAAAAAATTATCTACTTATTATAAATATAAAGTTGTAATTATAGTATCATGATATGAAACGAGAATACTTTGACATATCGTCCTCACAAAACTTTCCATTTTTATTTTATTCTCTTTTGAAATGATCATATTATTTGTTATGCAATTATGTAATTTAATATATGTAACATTCTTATTTCTATAAGCGTGAGAAGTTAATAGAAATTCTAATAACATAAGAGTCATTCTCCTTCATGATCATTATTCTATTAAATGGATATTTTAAAGAAATTGGTTAGAATTGGACTTAATGACAAATTAGTAACATTGACATGGTTGAATTGTATTTTGGACATTGAACTTGTTGCATGTGTTCTTAAGGACTTATTTGGTGGATAGTCATAACAAATCAGATTTTTAGATGGAAGAGTAGAGAGAGAGAAAAGTAGGAGAACTCAAGTCCGTCATCTTTATTGCCCATTTTCACAACTTTGGAACAACCTCTACTAATCATGTATTATCTTTTTACTCGTAACTCCATTTGAGCCGATTCTTGATTTTTTGGAAAGTTTACGAAATTCCTTACGTGTTGCATATAAACTTTATATTCTGTATGTTTGTGATTATGGAGGAAAACACATTTGAAGTTGAGAGATTCTTACTGGAAATTGGAAAATGGGTGCTACGGGTTTGAAGAACTTTGAGGTGGAATTTTGACCAAGAGGGAAACTTAATGGCAGATTTAGCACCATCCTAACCTCCATTGATTCAAGGTGTTCATTAGATAGAAACTTGGGGTAGGAATTAGAAATGATGCATGTCAAGGGTTAGAGTGTGATCAATGCCATGCATATCAAATTAATTGATGAAGTTGTGTTCTATAATGATTTGTATGTATTGAATCATTGCTATGTGTTGGAATTTAGTTTATGATGCTAAATGAATGATGGGAATGTTTGGGGTAGGAAAAAGAATGGTTTTGGAAGATTAAAAATATAGAAAAAAATGGTTTTCGCAAGGGAAACCGGTTTCCAGTTTCAGGGTAACCGATTTCCCTACTGTGTTGGGCTGAAAATTCGAAACTTCAGAAATTCGTAACTTTTACCTCGAGTATCGGAATGACGCATGGTTCAAATTGTTAGAAAACTAATTAAATGTACTTTCTAATAAAATTAGTCCCTAAACCATAATGTTTTATTTAAAGGATGTTACCCATTTAGTGAGTTTTCGGGTAAAAATTTACATGTTTAAATCCCTTGAAGTGCGGTTCCCTTCCGTTTAAGGAATCATACGTCTCCCTAGTCTACTATGACTTATGAGATGTGTTGAAAAATGTATGATGCCATGTTATGATCACGTATATACTACTTGTATAAATATGTATGATGAATATAAATGTATCATGTAAAAATGTTGTGTTGTGATCAATTGTTGATTTTGCCGTCCGTTCGATTGAACGTTCGGAGATGTTTGCAAGTGTAGCTTGATGTAGTGTGATTTGATGTATGCTTGAATCGAAGTAGACCTGAGCTACTAGGTGGTAAATCACATATGATCATGGATGGGTCTAACTTTTTTACCATTGCGATGTGCTGAGAGGGTCGATAAAGGTGTTTCCCCCAGCAGGTAAACATCTGCGTCCTCGGTACGTCATACACACCCGAGCTACCATTGCAATATATTGTGCGCGTCTAAAAAGGAATTTCCTACAAATGGTAAACATATGTGTGCTTGGTATAGTGGGATCGTGATTCCATGTAGGCAATATCACTTTGGAGCTTACTCACCTCTAGTGATGCCACATAGGCAACATCACTAGGCTTTCGCCCGGTGGGCTTGTGCAGTCACTATAGTGTATCTTCACTAACGATCACACATTCGCGTATGGATGGTTGATGGGATCGTGACGTCACATATACAATGTCACTTTGTTTTTACTCGTTACCGATGGAATTCTACTTAGGACTGATCCGATTCATTTTGCGAATGTGCCCGTGCAAGTCTCTTGACGCTAGGAACTTCGTTACTCATTAAGGGTGTGGTTTTGTGTGACCTAGGTAGACAGGCAGAACTTACTTCTGGATTTCTCGTATACGGGTATGGGTCTACATACTTGTTTGTTTATGTTTGCCTGTGTTCCTGTTGTGATCTCATCAGTTAATCAAGGGACTTCCGGTAGGGATTCTACCTCTCTGAGTATTTATACTTAGCCGTGAGAAAATCCAGAATCCACGGTGGATCCATTTTGATTGTATGTACCTTGTAGAAACGAGTGAACCCATAAGATAGGGGAACTCACTGAGATAGTAATCTCACCCCAATCCTTTTTTTCAGGCATAAGTTATACGTAGAAGAATTGCTAGATGGACGATATTGAAGACTCCTGGTGAGCAGATGGCAGGAAAATTTGATCAGATCTTATCTTTATGTTGTGCATAGGTGTAGGTAGACAAGCTAATTTTATACTTTTAGTTAAAGAGTTGAACTGTATATGATTTTAAATTTCTTGTCTTTTTCAGCTTATGTATGTTTCTATGTACCATTAATAGCATCACTACATATTATTCTAGACTTATATGTACGGGGCGTTACAATATATATATATATATATATATATATATATATATATATATATATATATATATATATATATATATATATATATATATATATAATTAAAAGGTATTAGCGCCCTAAACATCTAAGGTACTCCGCAGGAACCTCTTTGAATATCTGTGTACTTTGGCTATAAAAGGTGTATATAAAATAAGATGGTGGAGATGAGAAAAGAAGTATTTTTTTACAATTTTTGCATCCACCGCAGTTGCGAATCTTTAGTGCCTACGTAACACCTTCCATGAAATAGGGGACCAGGGTACTCGTAGTTCACCTCAAAAACTTTAAAACACATTTATGTTGGTTAATTTTAAGAGAAGAGACATCATCATCATATCCGAGTGGAAAATAAACTTACTACCCACAATTATGAGAAAGGAGCATTTGCGTCATCTCAAAGTGGAAGATATAACTTGGATTTAAAATCCATCACTCAACACCAAAGTGGAAAATAGCTCTCTTCACTACATGTCGTAGAAGTATAGTAGCTTGCGTCACTACAAGAATCAACAAAAGTCTAATCTTTTTGAGAAAAGTTTTAAAGTAAAAAGACAAAGTGGAAAAATAGTTTGAATGAGGTTAATGACTTTTAGTCTTTCAAAAGAAGATGTCAAAGTATGGTTAAATTGATTAAAGTTTTATTAAGAAAAGATTATTGAAAATGCATGGACCTAAGTCCAAGTTTATTATGAAAGTGGTTCAAGTTAGAAAACAAATAGAGTTTTGAAAAGGAGGAATTTTTTTTTGAAATTAAAGAAGATGAGAGGAGATGAAGGGACTATTATAAAGCATAAGGTAAAAGCTAAGGAAAATAACGATCTAACCAACAAAAAGCCAACACTTGACATAAGATGTCAATATAGAATTCACATTCTTTGGATTAAACCAAGCAAGCAAAAATACTAAACCTCCGATGAATATCAAGTTTCAGGTGAATTAAAAACCAAGCAAAGTCTTCACTGACAAAAATTGGCCAGAGTAACAACTGCATGCAGAGGAGTTCTCAATCACAAACAAAGCATGAAAATCATAATAACCTGCACATAAAAAAAGTTCAAACCAATGCCTTGGAGTAAACCCCAAGGATTTCAGAAGATCTTCACAAAAATATCAATCAAAGATTATAAAGTTCCAAGGTCTCATGACTTCTAATACTAAGTCTCAAGAATCCACAACTCCACAATGTTAGGGATAGTAACCAAGTAGTCCAAGTAACCTTAATATTTTTTGATGTCCAAGTTGATTATTAAGTATATTTACAAAGAAAGAAAATAAAGCTCAAGTGAGAAAAGATAAGAAGGCAAAAAATAAATACTCAAGTGAGAAAAAGACAAATAACATGAGATGTAAATGCTAAAAATAAATAGTACGTAAAAATAAAGGCACAAAATAAAGGCATAAAGTAAAGTTAATTGTTAGTGATTTAGAAGTTAGAGGTCAAGTATAACAAAAGGTTAGTTGAATGACCATCTTGAAGCTTGCTTTTGAAAACTCATTAGAAGATTGATAAAATCAAAGCCTTTCAACAACAATTATCATTTGCTTTTTTTCAAGTATATCATTCATTTCAAGTACTCAAAGCCAACACATATGACCAATGATAATTGAAGATCAAACTTAGGCCAAAGTTGATGAAGGCTTGTTAGAGGATTGGTAAGACCAAAGCCTCTTAATAACAAGCTTCAAAGGTTTTGAAATAAAATCTAATAATCAATTATACTTGGGCTTTCAAACATATATTTTAGGCCACAAATGATCATTTTTGAATCAGGACAAATTTAGCGCTATGTTAAGTAATCGTAAGTGGATTTATGTAGAAGCCACACCTATTTTGAAGCCGGTCAATAACAATCTATGTACCATACATATTAGAGAAATGATATGTAAACTATTCTCTAAAAACATGTAGCACAAGTAAAAACAAGAAAGGGATAAGATGAAGAGGGAGGAGAATGATAGTGTAACCAATGTATCAGATGAAACTAGGGTTTAAAATATCATCAACATCATTCATCCATTTTGGTTGATTTGGTTTTTCAACCTATCAGCACCCAAGATCCAATGAGTTGAAGAACTTGTCCCAAAGTAATACTCAAGTATCTCCAAACCAAGACCAATCAAAAAATAATAAAATATATTTAATATAAAAATAAAATTTAAATGAGAGGTCAAACATGAGTCAACAAGTGTTGACATACAATTTAGAATTTTTTAAAGTCAGAAACTATTTTTAAAATATAACGAAATAAGCAAAATAAACCAAAATTTGTAAAAAATAATAAAATAAAAAATAAAAATAAAACCAGGTCACCAATATTTGTCAAGAGGTCATTGGATCCTTCCATAATTTTTTCAGAATTTGAAAAGATCAAAAAGTATTTTTAAACAATTAAAACAAGTCAAATAAAGTGAAAAATCATTAAAAAAAAATACTAATTCACAAAATAAAATTGTGAAAAAATAAAAATCAGAAAGAGAAAAATTTAAAATATTTTTGATAATTTTTTCACAATTTTAGAAGTTGAAATGAATTTTTTATGAATCTTTGAAGTTTAAAACAATTAAATAGAAAAATCAGAAAATAAAAATAAAACTAAAATAATGTAGACCACTTGATCAATGTCAAAACGTGTTAGTAAGTAAATCCAAGGGATCTGACACATTGTGCATGATATGGTCCTTTTTTTTTAATTTCACACCAGATCAATGTTTTTTAAAAAATAAAAATATAAAACAACAAAAATGAGACGCGTTGGATCTAAACTCACTTATACACCTTGGCACATCCAAGAGTCCTCAGGTGATGGAGTACGACTGATGCAAGTCAATACGCGCATATATCACACACAAAAGCCAGGCCAATAGAATAAAAACACTCGGCTATTGAAACAACCAGATGAACAAATCATCGAGATAAAATCAATGAATTCACCATCGAACATTTTTTATCCCAAAGGAAGGGAAAGGTAAATATCAAGTAACCTGAGAAGGATGAAATCACGATCAAACGACTGAGAGATCGGGTAAGAGAGTCTATTACGCGAGGCGAAGGTATTAACACCCACACACCTGTAGTACTCTACAGTATCCACTCTTGTTGTTCTAATCAAAGGGTGTGTCTAATTCTTAAGAGCTAAAAAGAAAATGCAAAGAGGGAATGCATGCAAAAGAAAAGAAAAAATAACGTAGGGAAAATAAAGTTGTGCTCGCTTGGGCCCTACCCCAATGCCTACATATCCTTTTTGAGGAATCAAATTTACTGTAGATCAACTCACATGTTTTGGTTGGTTTGTGTTTTTAATGAACAATATTAATTTCACCTTCTGCCACAAATCGACCTTTGGAGACTCACGCATCAGTACTTTAGTCTTAATGCAAGGATGCAAAAGAAGGAAAAAAAAACATCTAAGGGAGACTATCTAGTTCTATCCCTAATGTTATCATATAATGATTGATCCTAAAATTAAGTTTGGAAAGGGAAATATCTACCATATGTTAGCATGCATGGATTACAATCCTAGTGTCTAGCTCAAAAGCTACTATAATCGAGCGATCCTAGGGAAGAATGGTATAGCAAACAAATAAGAAAATAAGTGCTTTGGAAAAAGCGCACAAACATGAGTAGCACATACTGGCTCAAAGGGGGAAACAAGAGAAATACTTTAGCTAAGGAGAGTGGATCACCCGAAGAAAACAAGCGGGAGACAGATGAAATAAAAAAAGAAAATAAATGCTTTAGCTAAGGGGAGAAGATCACCCGAAACAAACAAGCAGGTAGTGAAATATTAGCAATGGCCATCGCGAACTCCTGACAAAGTGTGGTGGTTGGGACCAAACCCTTTTCCACATGACCAACTCGATACACAAGATCTGCATAAATCCAAAGCGCCGAAGTATAATGTGAGCTAAGGATAACACGAACTAGAATATGCGGGGTCAATTACATACCCTTTCCTCTCGCCTCCTTTTGAGGAATTATCACCTGTGATATATGTGGACACAAATGTTAATACACGTGCAGAATACCTACTTCAAAGGTAGGATTTTAAATAAACATAGATAATATACAGAAAGCGGTTCCTGCTACAGGACTTTAAACAGTGACTTCGAGCGTACGTTCTTTATTTCCTACTTCTCATGATATCTAGAAAGCAATAAAGTGCTGGAAAGATAAACTGGAGTCAGAATGATACCGAACGAACAAAAGTTCATAGCACAGTAGGAAAAGCAGAGAAACCCGGAAAACTTCAAGCGAGCTTCACCGATACCAAGAGATTAGCTAGGAATCAAATGTTCAGGATAAGCGTCGAAGCATCATTGATGTGAAAATAAATCACAACCAGAGTCTCAAGAATATCACACAATAAACCTGCATAAGACTCAGATTTCAACAAGCAAAGGTGAATTACAAATCTCAAGTAATCGAATAATCCTGATTTAATTCCTAAAATCAAATAAAAAAATCTAACAATTTTATTGATCTTATTATTTTTTATCATATGAAGAAAGATTTCAAACAAATCTAAATAATTCACAAAATTATTTAAAGGAAATTACTAATAGAATGATCTCAGGGGGTGCAAGCCAATAATTCAGGGGGTATGATATAGCAGGGCGCTAGGCCCAGTAGAAATGATATATGGTGTTATTTTTGTTGCAAAAACACACTCAAGATGGGTGTAGCATTGATCTGGGCCCTAGGCCCATGCATCTTTTGAGTCCACAATACTGTTTTTGTTTGATTGCTAACCTGATGCCAAAAAAAAAGAATGGGCTTAGAGAGAAGGATTTGGTTCAACAATAATACAACCTATTTTCCATGTTTTGATTATTATTATACAATTTACCAAATTAAAGGAATGATAAGATGATACGTAAATAATAAAGAGTTTGAAAAGGGATTAGGGTTGGAAATGTGTGTGTCATTTCAGTTCTCATGAGAACAAAGTTCTCTTCGTCTTCTCTAACTCACAACTGCAGCGTCCAACTTCTCATTCTGTGATACGGTGGGAGAACTGACTTGAGGTTTTGCGTTTGTTTTCGCAAATGTTTCGGTTGAGCAAGAGTCGCCACCGACTTTTTATTTTATCCTAAGGAAAGGTTAAAAAGCACAACAAAAACCTTTGAGATGTTTTCTTGGGTTCGGGGAGTAGATTATAGAAAGGGAAGGTGTTAGCACCCTTTCTATCCATGGTTATCCATGGGCTCTTAGTTACTTGCTTAGATCAACTTGCCTTGATTTTCAATTGTTTGAAATGGTGCTTTCAATTGTTTGAAATGGTGCTTTGTGTGTGGGTTTGAAAATGTTTTGAAAAGAGGCCATTTGTGGTGGCAAACTTTTGTAATGATCCATGTTGGGATGTATACAAAGGTGTATATCTTTTGAAAAGTTTTCAATGTTTTTGAAAGTTGTTTTGAAAGTGTGTAGTGAAGTGTGGTTTTGAAAAATAGGCAAGTGTTTTTGTTTTGCAAGTTGGCAAGTAACCAAGAGCTATCTACCCTAAATTTCTCAAAGATTTTTCCTATGTTTTTAACCCTTTTAACAATTTTGTTCCACCATTGTATTTGGTGTACAATCTTGTGTTAGGATGTGTAACGGGACGAGCGCGGGTCATCGTTTAGACCATGATTGCAATGATGCCAAGTGTCTTTGGGCAATTTTTCCTTTAATGGACTTGATCATTTTTAGGCAACTTTTGAAAGCGTCATCGAGGGACTATGATCATTTGATATTGTTTTGTTTTGCCAAAGACACCTAACATGCAATATGGCCCATTATTGAAGGCAACAAGTGGAGTAACCCTAGGGGTGCAAGTGTGATTGATGTTGTCCATTTTCATGCTTTGTTATCTTCGAATTAGGTCAAGCTATTTGTTTTGGTTAATTTTTGCATACAAACCCTAAGTCTATCATGACATATTTAGAAAGCTTTTAAATGCGAAATTTAAATTCCTAAACTATTACAACATAATTATGGTATGGGGAGTACAAATGTTCAAATGGGGATATTTAGCAAGAAAAATTAAATCTAAACTATTACATCCAAATTGAATATACAAATTATTTAATGTACAATATTAAAATAAAATAAAATAAAATATGCAAGATGCAAAAAATGATTTTTATATGTATGTAAAAGGGTTTTTCACGTGACAAATAAACAAAAATAAAAAGGATAATTTTTGGGTATTTTTCATGTTTAGGGCAAAACCCTAATTTTGCAAATAAAAGGTGTTTATTATTTAATATATACAATGTTTATTAATTATGTACAAAAAATAAATAAAAAGAAAGTATATTGTAAAAAAAAGTATTTTTGAGGTTAAATATTAATAAAAATAAAAATGTATTATTTTTATGTTTTTTCCCTAAATATTCTAATAAATATAGATAAGTATTTATATTATTTACTAAATATATTAAATATGTACAAAAATAAAATATTAATTATTTACAAAAAAAAAAGTATATTTTTTAGGAAATGTTTTCAAGAGATAAAATAAAATAAAATCAGAAAATAAAATGAATTTTGTATTTTTTAGTATTTTAAATAAAAGGATATATATGTTATTTATATGTATAAACTCAAATAAAACAAATAAAATTCAAATAAAATGCAAAAATGGTTGAAAAAATGTTTTTAATATTTTTTTATATTTTGGAAAAAAATAACAAGTCAGAAATAAAAAGAAAAAAATCAAAAATGATAAAAATAAAGCACAATGGGCCAAGGGGGTGTATGTGGAAAAATGGGGTGCAAACAGAAAAAAGGACCAGGCCCAACCCAAAGGTGGTTGTCTTCAACCTCTAGCACCTTCAAACACAAAAATGCGCGCGTTTTGCCTTGTCCCTGCTGACTTCTGATTCCTTGATTTTTAACAAAAACTTAAAACATGAAACCTGTAGAGCTTGAAGCCACGATTCTAAACATATAAAAAAATTAATCTAACTCTCAGAAATGAGAGAGAATTTCTTCTCCCCCAATTCCTGACCTAGTTTTTTTCAGATGTTCAGGTTCAAAATTCTCTTAGCACACACAATATAAATGAAAAGTAACTATATGGATGGCTTCAGGGCTATGATTAGAACATGTTTTCTTCACAAACTTAAACCTAACTATGCCTGGATAGAGAGATAGAAGTTCAAAAACTTACCTGTTCAGCTTGAATCGTGTATGACAATGGAGGTACTTTCAATGCAATGTGAGGACTTGTACATCTTGCTTGAAGTTCAGGGATGCTTCTCCAATGCTTGGTGTGCTTTGAATCTTGCTATATCAAGCTACAGAAGTCAACCTGCAAGAGAGAAAAGTGAAAATGGCAAATGATGTTAGGGATGTTACAGTTCGTGTCCAATGCTTGGGATAATTTGTATAAGTGGTAGGGAGTGTGTATGAAGTGGTTTGGATGAAAATGCACGATGGAAATGAGCTGGCCAAGTCAAAGTGCAGAATGCCATGTTTTGTGCAGCAAGATGGTGATTTTCTGTATGAGGAGGGATCAAGGGTTCTTTGGTCGTGTTTTAGGTCTGTTAGGGAGTATGGAAAGTGTGGAGAAAGTTGTTTTAGTTCTTGCTTGCAGGAATCAGAGTTGGTGTTTCAAAATGCAAGTTTCTTCTAATGTAAGCAAAAGTTGTCAAGTTGGTTTACAAGCTTATGCAGGCCCCTTAAACATGCTTCAAAGTTAGTCTTGATCAGTGGGATTAGTTCAATAATTTGTGCCTCATAGATTTGCATTGTACTTCTTGGATTTGTGTTTGACATAAAGTCATGCTTTACAAGAATGGATAACTTGCTTTTTCCATTTATGGCTTAATTCTTCATGTAATGACCAAATGCACCAAATAATGCTAGAACACAATGGATTGGCATTTAATTATTGAGTGTAAATGATACTAGAGGCCTGTAACTAGCTTGCACATGCTGATTTCAAAAATGCACAAGTTATGAACATGTACATGGCTTATGAACAAAGTGACTTTTGCCCATCTTCACAAATTCGATTCTCCCTAACCACAAGGGTGTTTGGGAAGTTCTTGGACAATTTGGAAAGCTTGGAATGTGTACCACAATCCATATTTGTAATGAAAGTTGAGATTCCAAGTGGAAGCATGTGAAAAGTGGCCATGAAGTTAGGCAAAAATCCTGCCTAAAATAGGTCAAAATATTTCTAAGTTAAGAATGTTTTGCACCCCTATTCCAAAAATCATAACTTGAGCTACAAGCTTCTTTTGAGGAAACTTTATGAATAAAAGTTGTAGATTTTTTAATGGACTACAACTTTCATGTTTTGAGTTTTCCTTGAATCCAAATGTATCTTGACGAAAAAATGGGACAAAGTTAGGAAAAAATTAGGAATTTTCATAACTTAGAAAAATTCTAAGTTATGAAATTTCTTCATTTCAAACCCTAATTTGTGATTTTTGATTTCTTGATGAACAAGTTTCATAATTTGACATGTATTGATGAAAAATGAATTTTGACACTTGATTTTGACCAAAAAGTCAAAGTTTGACTTTTTAGTATACAGTCAAATTTGGCT
The DNA here is from genome assembly GCA_948472305.1 of Vicia faba. Taxonomy (NCBI): domain Eukaryota; kingdom Viridiplantae; phylum Streptophyta; class Magnoliopsida; order Fabales; family Fabaceae; genus Vicia; species Vicia faba. Next base: position 1,557,780,487 of record OX451739.1, on the reverse strand, counting down.
CAGTTGACTGGAAAATTCATCTGTCAATCTTGTGCATTTGGGATCTTTTGAATTTGTTGAACATGTCAAGACAATGCCATTGAGTCCTTGAGTCCACATGTGTGTTTGGTTTGACATTGGCTAGGTCAAACAGTCAAAAATTGCCTTTGTGCAGTCAAAACCCTAAAAATGACCATTTTGCCCTTTTGGTGATCTGATCAAATTTCTTGTGGAATTGTGATCTAAACTTGATCAAATGGTCCATATGAGTTCATAATGTTAATGAGGGTCAAATTTCATGAGGTTTGACTGTCAATTGACCACAGTTGACTTTTTCCCCAATACAGTTGATTTCTAGGTCAACTGTCCAATTGACTGGGCAAAGATTGGAATCAAGGCTTGAAACTTGGCATGGATAAACTTGTGAGTCCAACATGAAGCATGAAAGTCACTTTGGGCCTTTTAGGTCAAAACATCTTTGTGCAAACTCAAACCCTAATTTGGGTCAACAGTGCAAGGAGAAGTCTTGAACAGGGCAAACCCTAGCTTGATCTTGAGCTCCAAGGGTCTTGTGGTGAGAAAATATTGATGAAATGGGAGGGCAAATTTTGGGGTACAACACATTCGATCCATCTTCTATGGTCTTCGGTTCAAGGTACACTATGCTTTATCTCGGACTCACGTCCGTCTTCGACAAACTCAGACGTAATACCGTCATGCCAAGCTTCGTCGGCCGCGAATCCATCGTATAAACACTCGACCTCTATCTCCTTCACGATACTCTTCAACCTCTCCGTCTCAATCTGTCAGCATTCTTCATCCTCATCAACTCTCAATTTCAGTCAATTTTATACCTCACGATTGTTCAACATATCTTCACTTGTGATAGTGGTTGCAACAAGAACCAAAGATAAGTACCTAGGGATTCAGGTATGCATCATTGGCTTCACTCCATCTCCAATTCAAACTTCTCCTTCTCCTTTCCGCATGCATTTGGTACTCACATTGCTGTGATATGATGAAGATTGATGAAGATCCGATGGTTGAAATTGAGTGGAGTTGTAAATGCCTAGTTGTTCTTGATTCAGAAGATGATGGAGCTTGAAGAAGATTGAAGATGTGGCGATAAAGTTTGTTGCAGAAACTTGAAGGTGCCAGGTTCGTAGAAAAGTGAAGGTTATGGAGAAGGAGCGGAGAGGAGAGAGTTTTTGAGTTTTTTTTTGCAGTGATTCTTCTGAATGATTGAAGAATGAAGATAAAGAAGAGAGGAGAAGAGAGAGTGTTTTTTGTGATTCTTCAGGGTGTTGAAGAATGAGATGATTGAGTGGTAATTATGTTTTTATTCTGTTAGCAAACAGTTAAAGCCTTTGAATCTATTAGCTATTAGTTTGAAATTTAGTTAGGATTTGAAAGAAATCACGGCTGTTAGATCTCGATTTCTGTTAGGAGAATGAGTGGTTAGAATTAATTAGATTGAGAGTCGGTTGAATCCTCAAATTTCTGTTATGGCAGTTGCGTTATTCTGTTAGATATGGACTAGTTAGCCAATTAGAATCCAAACTGGAGCTCTTTTTAAAATTTCTTTTCTAAACCATTTATGTTATGTACTTGACTGAGTGAATTAGACAACGAGACAGAGTTTCCCAAATTTGGTTGCAAAATTATTGGTTTCATATTTTCTGCATTTTTCTAAATCCTGGATGTATTTTTGATTCCTTATGCAATGACCGATTGATCTTGATTTGTGAGATTTTCATCAGCTTCACAATGGTAGCAGTTATGTTAATGTTAAGCTCATGCCCGAGTGGAAGTTGGTAAGGTACTGATGCGAGTCTACTTTAGCAATGTAATGATGTGAGCTTGATAATGGTGCAGATTTTTTGTGTTCAAGACCTTTGGCCATGAAGAAAGAAAATGGAAGGGACCTTGAAGTGTGTTGGAAGATTGGTTTGACACGGGTTTCCGTAGGCATGGTACACAAAGGTGATCAATGGAACTTAGTCTTAGGTTTTCATTTATGTAGTTTTTCTTTGGAATGTAATATGAATGTCATGGTTGCAAGTGTAAATGAATATGGCCTTTGTCTTCTTTCTTTGGATTGAATATGACTTGTAAAGAAAATTGATCATAAAATGTCTTGATTTAAAATTAGAATAGAACTTGCACATTTTGAATGGAATTAGGTCCATGGATGGAATCTTTAAATGAATGAATGGACTTGTGAACTTGCTTGAATTTCAAACGTGTTTTGAATGACTTCGTGCTATTGAATGCTTGAACAACTTTAAGTCAAAATTGAGTCATTTAGTCTTGAAATAAAGTTGAAACATGATGAATGATGCTGGAGATTAGACTCTTTGATCTTGCAAGCCTTAACCAGTGTTGATTCATTTGACTACATGTAAATCATTTCGAATTCATGGAGTGAATCCATATCACTTCCAATTCAAACCAAACTTGCATAATGAGAAAAAAGTACAAAATGATGATAAATCCATATGTCGTCTTGTACTATGACTTACCCTTTTAGAAATTCAAACCACAAGCCATATTAAATTGAAAACTAACAACCTCACCACAAAATTTATTCCCTTGAGGAAATCCTTTGACTCATATGAAACTGGAAGCTTAGAAAGACATCCATGTGATAAAACCCTAATTTTATGAGATATATTAGGAAATAAACCCTAATCTCTGGAACTGATGAGACTGGGTGGATAATGGACTTATAGCTTAACGAAGAAGAAATTCTTAATGACCACAGACCACAACCCTAATTCCACTGCTCATTGCTTGAAAGAAACCAACTTTATTGGATACAAACGCCTTAACCATTGTAAAAACCCTAATATTGCACGACCACTGAGATTTAAACCTCATGTGCTTTATTGAATGCAATGTTATGTTAATGACCTAATGGGATGTATGCAGATGAATGAAAAAACCTAAACCAGATAACATAAATGAGGAGGGAGAATTTTGGGGTGCAACAATTTCCCCTAGTTAATCGTCTTAAACCTGAAGGTGAGATTGGCGCCAAACTTTAGAACTTTCAAGGTGGAATAAGATTAAATACTAAAAGAACCCAAAAATATTCACTCCGAAGCCAGTCAGATATTATTATATTTTTTGGCTTTCTATATTTTTTTTTCTTTTTTTTGGGTTACAGTGGTTATCTGGGTAAATCTCTTGGATGTCAGGTCAAGGTTAGCCATACAAGACAAATATCATATACTCAAGAAATAGATCCACTACAGCAAACTCTTAGAAAGATATCTAACAAGAAAGATACCTAACAAAGAGGACTCAATTGAAGATGTCGGGAAAAGATGGGATCTCATAGTGATTTCACCCAAAGATAACAGAGATGGACGAGACCTAACAAAGCGATCTCAAATGAAACTATCAGAAATGGAAGGGATCTAACAAAGCGATCTTGACTAGATATCGAGGAGGAGGAAATCTAACACATCGATTTCGACTAAAGATAAGAAGGGAAGAAATCTAACACAACAATTTCGAACAAGGGTAACAAAGATAAAAAAGAGATCTAACAAAGTGGACTCAATTGAAGACATCGAAGAGGGAAGAGATCTAACAAAGCGACCTCGGCCATAAATACGGAAGAAGGAAGAAATCTAACACATCAATTTAGACTAAAGATAAGGAGAGAAGAAATCTAACACTGCGACTTCAACTAAAGATATCAAAGATGAAAGAGATCTAACAAAGTGATCTCGACCAGATATCAAAGAAGGAAGAAATCTAACACAATGATTTCAACTAAAGATATCAAAGAAGGAAGAGATCTAATATAGTGGACTCAACCGAAGATATCAAGATGGAAGCTATTTAACAAAGTGATCTCGACCAGATATTTAAAGGGAGGAAGAAATCTAATTCAGAGATTTAAACCAAAGATATCAAGGGAAGGAAGAAATATAACACAACAATTTCAACCAAAGATATCAAAGATGGGAGAGACCTAACACAACAGACTCAATCAAAGATATCGAGGATACATGTCTGGATTTGGCAGCAGACCTAAAACAGTAGAGAGGTCAGAGAAAAGGACTCTAACCAAAGATATCACAACTATATGCTCGGAGTTAGTAGCGAACACATACGAAGGAGGCAAGAGGAAAGGAATCTGTTGGAGATATCGGGAATACACGTCCGAAGGAAAGGATGTATACAAGGAGAGAGGCCAGCGGAAAGGACTCTAACACAAAGATATCAGGAATATACATCCGGAAGAAAGGACATATAACCAAAGATATCACCACTATATGTCTGGAGCTAGTAGCAGAAAATCAATAAAGAGACCGAAAGAAAGGACCCTTTAAACAAGATACCATAACCACATATTCGGAGGGAAGAACATATGCGACAAAGATCGAATGAAAGGACTCTATCGAGGATATCAAGAATTGATGTTTGAAATTGGTTTGAGATCTTATAACAAGAAAGAGACCAGAGGAAAGGACTCTTTACAAAGATATCACGAATATATGTTCGGAGTTGGTAGCGAACATATACGAAGAAAGATATCGAAAATACATGTTTGGGGTCGGTAGCATACATATAACAATAAAGAGACTGGAGGAAAGGACTCTTTACAAAGATATCATGAATGCAAGACTCAACAATAAGGTTATTGGGTAATGACCAAGTTTTGAAAGAAAATCGCTGGTAAAAAATGTTTGGGCTTCGATATGGTTATTGGACTATGTACCGACCCGGTGGTTGGAATGCCAAACATTTCAAATGATAGACATAGGGTTACCGGGAGGCTTCAATCAGGTGATTGGGCAAAAAATGATATCAAAGTGGATGACATCGATAGGGTTATCGGGTATCACAATTGGGTGATTGGGAAAGAAAGCCATAGTGAGGACATTATCATCGATAGGGTTATCGAAAAACAAATGAAGTATTAAGGTTGATAACATCAGTGGGGTTACTGGAAGACATCAATCAGGTGATTTGGGATAACAAGGATAACAAGGTTTCTAGCATCGGTAGGGTTACTGGGAAGCTTCAATCGGGTGATTGGGGTAACAAGGATAACATGGTTGCTAGCATCAGTAGGGTTACCAGGAATCTTCAATCAGGTGATTGGGGAAACAAGGATAGCAAGGCTGCTAGCATTGGTAGGGTTACCGGAAAGCTTAAATCAGGTGATTGAGAAAACAAGGATAGCAAGGTTGCTAGCATCTGTAGGGTTACCGGGAAGCTTCAATCTGGTGATTAGGGAAGGTAAGTATTTTCAGGTTTTAAACATCGGTAAGGTTACCGGGTAACAACAAAACAAATTGGTGAACAGTAAGGTTACTGACAACAGTAGAGTTACTGGAAGGCACCAATCAGGTGATTGGGAAAACAAGGATAGAAAGGTTGCTAGCATCGGTAAGGTTATTGGGAAGGTGACCTTGCAAATAGAAAAGAGACCGACTGTAAGGCTCTAGAAGAGAGTTGCCAAATCATATTGGACTTTAAACGATTGCAATTATGCAAGAACTACGATATCCCTGAGGCCAAAGGCAGAGTGCAATTCTTTAAGAGTGGAAATTATATTAATTACCACACACCAAGTATGGATATTCAAATACTTGAGAAACAAGAAAGGTTATAGACCAATTCTGACTCATACTCTAACTGGAAAGGAAAACACGGGCACAAATACCGCAATAAGAGCTTTTCAAAAAGAGAGACGCTTGGTATATGAATTGGATGGTGGATTAGTAAGAAACTGAAACAAGGTCAAGAATGCTTGCAGATAGAAACAACAAGAAGATATGGTTTGAGGAGAACCTACAGAGAATACCACTTGGGATTTCTGATTGATGGAATCTCTTCGAAGATACAAAGAGTGCTTGAAAAAGACTTTAATATAGCTTATGCTTCAATGCATGTTTGAGATTTATAGCATAATGCTCCAAATCAATGGAAATGCTACGCGATTTTACAAGATGCAATGAAATGTCGTGATGATTACTATATGTAAGGTGCCGAAGCAAGGATATCTGTTGGGAACTTCAAAGGATAGAATCTCATCTTATAACTTCTGTTAAAGAAAACCCACAACCTAGAATTAAATCCTGACCTCAGCTGAGGATAAGAATCCTAAATTAGATGATAATCCTTGACTTCTGTCGAAGAATGCCAACAACCCAAACTTAGGCTCTGGCTTTTGATGGAGGAACACCAATACATGGATTTACATCCCTGACAAGCTGAGGATAACGATCTTGACTTCCCAGTATGCTCTTCAAATTCACAAGTTGTTTAGCTTGAGACTGAACTTAACATGATCAACTATTGAAGATGAGGAAATTCCCATGAATAATTCTTGCCCCGTTCTGTAGGGCTTTTAGAAGAAAATTTCCTCAAGAGGACTTCATGATATCTGTACCATCAAGATAACCAGCTTCAACATTATGAACTTTAGAATACTGCCCCTGACTGACCAGAGTTGGAAGTGGTTTCAACCATGCTTGACTGAATGCCCCTGTATCTTTAGATTCTGAAAAGATTCTCCTCTAATCAACAGATTCTCATAGAAATTTTCAAATCTCGATATCACTGCCCTAGTTTGGCTGTACTTTGAAGGATTAAATCCCAACTTGATTGCCTCAGATTTGCTAAATACTTACTCAACAGAGTATTCAACACGCTTGCCCCTGCTCAATAGAGTCTTGACAAACCTTTTCTTCATCTCATGCTCACGGAGAAATGAGAAGCTCGTGAAGTTATGAAGACAACACAACCTTAGGATGGCAGGCTTACATCTTGAAAGTAGTTTAGTACACAAATGTGCTTCTAAAATTTAAATGCTTCATTATCCAATCGGATATTTGAAGAAATACGTCCCTCGGGACCAACTAAAAGTAATGCACCACTGCTCGACAGAGACTCTGGGCAATCAACTTTTGTAATTTGCTTCATATCCTTTCTTAAACTGGTATTCTTTTAGTCAACAGAGTCAATAGAAGATCCTCCCCATATTAAAATCATTATAAAAAATGATCTACCTTTCAATGGTATCCTAAAGCAATTTGTCCCTCGAGATCATCAATCTTTCATCTGATGCCCATTATGCAAGCTCACTTGATGTTTAAGCACCTGTTCATATGCAAAGATTTCTTATTGTAAGAATGATAATTCTAATGTAAAGCTTATGTTTGTCTTGAAGTTTAAAAACTTTTATTGAAAAGATGTCGAAACATCGAGTTTTTTCTTGTGCGAAAGAAAGTAAAAAAGATGGAGTGATACCAACTCGAAAGTTTTAGCAAGCCTCCTAGGAGTCAGATTACCCTATTCTCGTTACAGTGCTTTCAAATTAACCCATACTTCAGTTAGGACTTTTAAGGGTTGTAACGTGGTATGGTTTATGGTTTTAAAAAAAAGGGTTTAAGGCTCAAAATATTTGGTGCCCACCCAATCTCCATGATGTTATCCATTCCTATGTTCAGTTAACTCGATACGAGCACTCATCTCTCAAGAGGGGTTTAGAATGGTTGAGGAGTCATACGAGGTTTTTTAGACATGGCAGTCACTTACCCATTTTGTGTTGGGTGTTTGATCACACGACTTGGTTCCTTGCTGAGGATATTTTGGTAATCCTTTCTCGCTTTTGTGCTTTCCACTTTCCCTAAATTTTGCCTTAACTTTTTCCTAAGCGACTTGTTTTTCAAGTTTCGACTTAGCGAGGATTTTTGACTCTTTCTTTCATCATTTCCTTGTCTTTCCTTTTGAGCAAGTCGTTAATCTTCATGTCATCTTCAATTTTTCGGAAGTAATTGTGACTGCCTGAGTCTTTGGCAGATGAGGGATAACCATTATTATAACGTCATCTTTGACCTCCTGACGTGCGAGAGATAACCATTGTGGTATCATTATTTTTTGATGCACACTGCTGATAGGAGAAGATTGACCAATGAGGTTTTGACTTTCCGCAACCTTTTGCCCCTAAGATCCCTTCATCATACCATGTTTATTCACTCACAACAAGATCACACTAGGATTCTTGGTTCCCCTCCCTACTTTGAGTTTTGCTCCTTTTGAGGGATTACCAAGCACCTTGACTTATGTTCCTTTTGTGATCATGAATATTGTTTTCTTTTCTTCATTTAACTAATAAAATGCAATGTTGGTTTGTGTTTCTTGTTATCCATGTAGGTGAAGGGAAATGGGATTTAACAAGTTACTCCATGGGTTCATGAGTTTATTTCCATGCCCTAGTCAAGATAGCTTGAGAAGTTCAAACCTCACCATTGGATTGGTTTTGGGAGGATTGGCATGGCAAGGTTGCTCTGGTTCATCACATTTCAAGGTTATTAGATTTGACTCAAAAGTACAAGGGGTTGATTGGAGAAGTTGTCATGTTTGGACAAGGCCTTGTTCCTATTGGTCACAAGAGCATATTTCTCTCAAAATTCAAGACACGGAAGTGGTTTTGGTGGCTATGAGTCTTCATTATCATCCTCAACAACTTCTATTCACAAAGCAATAATATTGGTACAATAATTTTGTTCAAACTTGTCAAAGTTCCTCAAGGCATTCTCTTGATCTAGAAGCTAGGGTTTTGAACTTCAAAGGAGAATATCTTGCTCATCTTTTGGTATTTTTGAGTGATTCAAATGACATCCTTATCTTCAAAGGGGTATAAACAAATCACTTCAAAAGTTCCAAAGAGTTTTCATGTGGAAGAAACTTGGTGAAGAAGAAAGATTACAAGTCATCCAGATGAATCCACAATTTTACATGAGTGACTTCAAATGGTCCTAACTTGGTCAATTTTAATCACCTTGAGCCAATTATTTTTCCATAATGATCTCGAAGATGTGAAATTTATGCCTTATTTCATGTGCAAAGTGGGAAAATGAATGGAAGTTGCCTTAAAGATTCAAAGGATTATAGGTCATTTCATGATTTTTTGCCAACTTCAACAAGTGATAACTTGCTCAAAGTTTGGAGATTTTAAATGATTCAAGTTTCAAAGTGTCACTCAAGAGGTCTAATTCATACCATCTTTTTTGGTCAAGGGAAAATTCCAAGTGGAATGCCATGTTTGGATGCAAAAGATTATAGGTCAATTTTGAAGAAGAATTTGAAATATTTCTAAGTATGAAAAGTCAACCCTTTTTCTTCAACTTTGACTCAATGCAACTTTCAGCTCAAGCATCCATTTAACTCCATTCTTTTTCCACTCCAAAGCTTGTAACCTCATCTTTCCAAAGCATCAAGAATCATGCCTTGAGACCCCTTGAGCTGAGAATGCCATAGTTTCAAAAATGGTAACTTGGAATTGAAGTTTCCTTGCAAGTCAGAATTTGAATTTCATGTTACAACCTCTAAACCTCAAATAACATGCTTTTGGGTCTAAACATGATTAGCCAACTTTCCCAAGTGGATTAGTGCTTAAAAATGCAAGAATTAGATGAGTTTTGATGAAGTTTGGATCACACTTCACTCGTGCATCAGGTTTGCATGAATTCCCTCCAAAACGCATCATTTACTCTTCCTTATCCCATTCGGTTCTCCTATAAATACATGAACTATCCCATTCAATTTCCCAAGCTTGGATAGCTAGAATCACCCTGACAAACTTGCTCCATAACTCAATTTTATGTAACTTCAAAATCCATTCTCGAGCCTTTTTCAATCCATTTTTCCATTAATTCACCTTCCTTGATCTTCCCTGAAGCTAACCACATAATTACATTCAAGAATCATGTCCTATATTGCTCCATAGAAGTCCAGTTTCAGAGCTCTGCAACTCAACTTCAATAGGTAGATTCCTTTATCAATTCTTCAAAACTCTGATATCATTGTGTTGCTCTCATTGCCTTGGTTCTAGTTGCAACACTTACCTTTTACTGGAAACACGTTTTGACCATGAAATTTCAAATCCCTTTTCAAAACTTTCCTTCCAAATTGTTTGAGCTACAATTTATATAAATTTGACGCGAGGGTGTGGTTGTATTCGTCTTGAAGAGACGAAGCGAATGACATATGTATAAGCTTTTGATTTTACAGTTTGAGAGACCTGCAATTCGTGATGGCTGGAGGTTGAAGATGACAAACGTGTCATCTTCCAACCAATGAAAGCGCGCCATCTGTATTTTTCAAATCTGATTTAATTAATGATTCTGTACATTATTCACTAATGACCATGATATGCACAGCACGCCAGATCCCTTGGATTTCATTACTAATGCGTTTTGACTCTCATCCAATGGTCCACATATTTTACTTTTATTTTCTTTTTCTGATTTTTATATTTTAATTGTTTTAAATTTCAAAAAATCATAGAAAATTCATTTTTAGTCCAAGAAATCTGAAAAAATTATGAAAAATATTTTTGATTATTCTCTTTCTGAATTTTATTTTTTCACAATTTAATTTTGTGTTTTGGTATTTTTTATAAATTTTACACTTTATTTGATTTGTTTAAAATGTTAAAAATACTTTTATACGTTTTTAAATTTTGAAAAAATTATGGAATGATCCAATGATATTGTGACAAATATTAGTGACCTTATTTTATTTTTGTTTCTGACTTTACTTTTTTTAATCATTTTTTGTTTATTTTACCCATTTATTTTAATTTTAAAAATAGTTTCTGACTTTAAAAAATTACCAAAAAAATTTGTAAAACTATTTGAGCCTTTTTCTGATTTTTCTATGGTCTTACTTTTTATTTATTGATTAATTTGAACATAGTTGATATTTTTTTCATTATTTTCTTTTTTTTTTAAAAACATTTTTAAAATATTTTTTTGTGTATATTAAATGTGATATTATTTTGTGACTATTTTCTGGCTGATCTTGGGTTAGATTTTGGATCATGAACTTTATTAACATCATTGGATCCATGGTGTTGAGTTTAACTCCACAAAAATGGATGAATGATTTTAATAATAGTTTGATTAAAATTTAATTCAAATGTGGTTTGTGTATTTTTTCCCCATCCCTCTTCATCTCATCCTCTTCTTATTGCACTAGATGTTGTTGGAGCATGATCTCTATATCATGTCTCAAAACAAATGGTTCATAAATTGCTATTGAACGGCCTCAAAATAGGTGCGACTTCTATATAAGTCAACTTACGATTGCTTAACATAACGCTAAATTTTGTCCCGATTCGAATAAATGATCATTTGTGGCCCAAACTTATGATTGTAAGCCCAAGTATGTTAATTTGATCTCTTTGATCCAATAACCTTGAGATTCATTGTGTGGAGGCTTTGATTCTACCAATCCTCTAATGGATCTACAACACCTTTGGTCAACGTGGATCACTTAAACATCGTTGATCATTAAATGGTACTTATGAGAATTCTAAATGGATGATATACTTGACAAAAAGCAAATGCAACTTGTTGTGTAGAGGCTTTGGTTCTACCAATCCTCTAATGAGTTCTAAATGTAAGTTTCAAGATGGTCATCAACCTAACCTCTAATTATTGACTTGTTTTACCTTATGCTTTTATTCTTTTTATGCTTTATGTACTATTTACTTTTAGCATTTACATTTCATGCCATTTTCATCTTTGCTCATTTGAGCATTTATTTTCTTGCCATTTTTACTTTGCTCACTTGAGCTTTTCTTTTCCTTTCTTAAGATACTTAATAATCAACATAAACCCTAAAAAATCTTTAATGGCACTTGGACTATTTGGTTACTATCCTTGGCATTATGGAGCATGGGACTTTTCTTGGACTTAGGGTTAGAAACCTTGACCTACCTTGTGATCTTATCTGATTATTTTGTCTGGAGTTCTTGAGGTTTACCTCAAGACATTGAGTTGCTTGTTTGTTTTTGTGTGCAGGTTTTTTGTGATTACACCTTTTGTTTGTAATCTGCAATTCGCCCGTATACAACCGTTACTCTGCCCAATTTTTGTGAAGACCTAATACACTTGAAGTTTGGTTCTCTCAAGAGGTCTAATATTTTTGCTTGCTTGGTTTCAATCCAAGGAATGGGAATTCTATCATGGCCCATAATGTCAAGTTTTGGCTTCTTCTTGGTTAGATGGTTCTTATACCTAGCTTTTACCCTATGCTTTAGGATAGTCTCTTCTTCTCCTCCATCTTCTTTAATTTCAAAATCTTCTTCCTCCTTTTGAAAACTCTTCTTGTTTTGAAACTTGAACTATTTTTACAATAAACTAGGACTTATATCCATGCATTTTCAAAACATTTTCATAAATAAATCTCCAATCAACTTAATAATACCTTGGCATTTTTTATGAGAAGACTAAAAGTCAATCAAGCTCATTTCAAACCAATTTTCCACTTTGGCTTTGTACCTTTAACTTTTCTTAAAAGATTAAATTCTTGTAAATCCTTGTAGTGATGCAAACAACTATACTTATACAATATGTTGTGAAGAGAGATATTTTCCACTTAGGTGTTGAGTGAGACATTGTTGATTTTGAAATCCAAGCCATATCCTCCACTTTGAGATGATGCAAATTCTCCTTTCTCATGATTGTGGGTAGTAGGTGTGTTTTCCACACGGACAATGACGATGATGTTTTATCTTATAAAATTAACCAACACATTTGTGTTTCAAATTTTTAAAAGAGGAACTACGTGTACCCAGATCCTTTATTGCATGAAAGGTGGTACGTAGGCACTAAAGGTTCGCAACCACGGCGGGTGCAAAAATCATAAAAAATATATTTCTTTTCTCACCTCCACTATCCATTTTATATACAACAGTTTTTATAGACAAAATATATAGATTTTACAAAGAGGCTCCTGCGGAGTACCATAGATGTTTAGGGTGCTAATACCTTCCCTTTGCATAACCAACCCCCTTACCTTGAATCTTTCCCCCTCTTTTTGGGTTATTCGCTCTTTTCCCATTCCTTTGGAAATAATAAAGCGCGGTGGCGATTTTTATTTTTATTTGTATAAAGTCTAGTCAATCCAATGGCTTAGTCTTGAACATTTCTATCGCTACAGAAAAATGACGACTTCACTGGGGAAAGATTGACCTCTTGCTGGTCTATCCTTAAGTGGGTTAAGCCTATCTTTGTTTATATCTGTATATGTGTTATTGTTGTTTATGTGTTATATGTTGTATATATGTTTTGTCTGGATTTTCCTGGTTTTCAGGGTGCTTGGTGATTACTCATAAGTTGTATACCCAGACTTGGGCAAACTTTAAGATAGGACGGGCGGTATAGTCATGTTAACTTTGAGGGAGTAATCCCAAAAAAGGAGGCATGAGATCCCCCACTCAGTGGAGGCCCCTTTGACTGTAGTGTTGTTTACCGAGTAATCGGTAAGACGTATTGCTTTTGACCTGGGAGCCTACTGAAACCGAGGACCATAGAATACCAAACCCATCTTGTCCTTTTAGGTGTAGTGTGGAAGCTATGACGGATTAATCCGGAAATAGTTGTCACGCGATACTACGCTCGGACGATTTTTTCTTGAGAATATTACTAATTACCGAGTTAATCGGGAAGTTGGTAATATCCGAAAGAAGGATGTAGACTCTGGGAACCTCTAGAACCTTGTTCGGCAGGTGATAACTTTTTAGACCAACACCTTATGGGTAGTACCTTCGACCTCATGCTTGTGATGTTGAGCCTATGAACCCTATATGTGTGATCTTGTGTGTGATTGTTGCATCATGAATCCATGCACTCATAAGCTTCTTTTGAAGGAACCATATTTCAATGGATTTAAAGGTTGACTATTTGTGAATATCTCAGGTACTTTTTAACCATGGATTCTGGAAAGAGAAAGACCGAGAAGTACAGTTTCAAGGATCCTAAGATAGATGAGTTGATCAGTCTAATTCCCGAGATCGAGTGTTCTGCAGACTTTCGGAAGAAGTATGGGTCCATTATTCCTCTCATGAAGCTGAAGATGAAGGATGGTATTCTCTCGACCTTGGTCCAGTTCTATGATCTGATGTATCATTGCTTTACTTTTCCCGACTATCAGTTGATGCGTACACTGGAGGAGTATTCTTATCTTTTGGATTTACCTGTTATCGATTGTGTTCCTTTTACTGGTTTAGAGGGTGAGCCAAAACCACATGATATTGCTGCTTTGATCCATTTGGGGAAGTCTAGGGTGGAAGCCCATATGACTACTAAAGGAGGGATTAGAGGATTACCAGCTCAGTTCTTATTGGAGAAAGCTTGTTTCTTTGCAAAAATGAAGAGCACAATTGCTTTTGAGGCCACCTTTGCTCTACTTTCTTACGGGTTATTCTTATTACCTAATGTGGACAGGTTTGTTGATATTAACGCTATCGGGATCTTCATGATTGGAAACCCAGTTCCTACACTGTTGGGTGATACTTATTACTCTATTCATCTTCAAAATTCTTATCATGGGGGAATGATTATCTGTTGCACGCCTCTGTTATACCGTTGGTTTATCTCTCATATGCCTCAGTCTAATGCTTTTTGGGATGTCAAGAAGGAACCCCGTTGGGCTCCTATGATCATGGCACTTACTTACTCGGATATTGATTGGGATAATCGAGCTTACCAGGATATAGAGAATATTAACAGTTGTGGTAGTTTCCCCAATGTACCTCTTCTTGGTACAAAAGGAGGAATTAACTATAACCCTGTTCTTGCACGGCGAAAACTTGGTTATTCGATGGGGGATAAACCAAATAATATTCATTTGAGTAGTTTCTTTCTGAAGGAAGGGGAAGACCATAGGGAAGCTAGGGAGCAGATTACGAAGGCCTGACGTCACATTCATAAGAAGGGTAGGAAGGATTTGGGACCTAGGGGTGCTGTTTCTTTAGAGCCATATCTTCAGTGGGTCCGATCGAGAGTCATTCAGTTAAAGATTCCATGTACCCAGGAGACACCCATGCCCGATCTATTTGTGAAGACCACTCCTCCCTTATTAGATGATCTGAAAAAGCTGCAGCTTGCTTTGGTTAGGATGCAATAGGAAAGGGATGCTTGGAAGAACAAGTTCCAAACTTTAGAGAGTTCCTACAGAGCAGACTTCAAGGAGAAAGACGACTTGATTGAGATCCTTGAGAGTCGAGCGGTAGAGTCTATGGAGAGGCAAGGGGATTTATTTTCTCCTAAGCCTCAATGAGGTGCTGATCATTCACTTCCGAATTCAGATGATTGGAAGAAGGTTGCCATCAGACATGTGGAAGAAAACCAGAGGTTGAAGGCTGAGATTTCCAGGCTTACAGAGAAGCGCTAGCATATAAAGTGATCTCCATCAGCTCTTTTTCTCAGGATTCTAGATTGTATTTTCATCTTGTACTTGAGATCATTGAAACTTGTAATCTATTTTGGAGTTATTATAATAAATTTTTTTCCAGTATTTCAAAAGATTCATTACTTTGATGTTTGCAATATGTCTATAATCTTTAAATCCCTTGAAATATTAAATAACAAAGTATAAATAATCATGTGCATTGCATATCATGCATCATATTGCACATTTCTCTTGCATTTGTTATTCATATCCATGTGTCTTACCAAGCTTCTTTACTTTGTTCAGCAAGCTGACTCATCACTACAACACTCGGGCTAATTTAAAAAAGAAGATGGACAACTTAGAACAAGAGAATCGCGAGCTGCGCGAGGAAGTTTCTGCTTTGAAGGCCGGCTTGGCCAATTTGACTACTCTGATGGAAGCTCTGGTGGCTGCTCACAATCAACCACCGAGTGTTCAACCTCAACCAACAAGGGCAACTACTGAAGCTCCGAATGTTCCCGTATCTGCTACTCTGACTGTTGTTCAAAACCATATTCCTCAAGGTTATCCATGGGGAATGCCAGAGAATTTTGCACCTGAATGGTTCAATCTTGGTCCTCAAGATACTCCAGTGGTTTAGACTATTGTTACTCCAGCACCTCCTGTGGTGCATGTTGTTCCTGCTGCACCTCCTTTGGTGGATATGGTTCTATTTGTTAATGATGATGCGTGTCGTCCTTTCCCTCCGTCGAGTGAAGACTTGGGTCTTTATGACAAAATGGATGACTTTCAAGAGCAGTTTGACAAGATGCAGAGGGAGATGAAGGCCCTCAGGGGAAAAGAGCTATTTGGGCAGAATGTGAATGAGCTATGCTTGGTCCCAAACGTTAAGATACCTGCTAAGTTCAAGGTCCCGAAATTTGAGAAGTATAAGGGTAACACTTTCCCTCGTGCTCATCTGGTGATGTACGTGAGGAGAATGTATACCCATATTGATGATCAACGTCTACTGATTCACTTTTTTCATGATAGTTTGACAGGTGTTGTGTTGAAGTGGTATATGAGTTCGGATAGCGCCAATGTCCATACTTTTAATGATTTGGGAGAAGCATTCATCAAACAATACAAGTATAACATGGACATGGCGCCTGACCGAGATCAACTTAAGGCCATGGTTCAGAAAGCTAGGGAATCATTCAAAGAGTATGCGCAGAGATGGCGTGAGGTAGCCGCCCAAGTGATTCCTCCCATGGAAGAGAAGGAGATGACTAAGATTTTCTTAAAGATGCTGGGTGCTTTCTACTACGAAAGGATGGTAGAAAGAGCACCATGTGACTTTACTGAGATGGAGGAATGGGTATCCGCTTGGAAGAGGCTGTAAGAGAAGGCCGTTTGACGAAGAGTGAAGGATCAAGAGGTGTAAAGAAGCCATCGTATGGGTTTACCAAGAAGAAAGAGGGAGATGCAAATGCTGTTATGCAAGAGAGGATGGTAAACGCTCCTAGAAAGAATTATCAGCGTCATCAGCAAGTCGCCTCAGTTACTTCTGTTATGAATGTTGTTCCAACTACCGTTGCTTATCAGAGACCGTCCCAACAGGGTAATCAAGGGTATAATCAGAGAAGGGAGAGTTATGATCCTATTACCATGAGCTATACAGAGTTATTACCAGCATTGATTTAGAAAAAGTTGGTCCAGACACGTCCACCTCCCGCCGTACCATCACCATTTCCTTGGTATTATAAGGCAGACCAAACATGTGCTTTTCATCAGGGAGCACCAGAGCATAATGTTGAGAATTGTTATCCGTTGAAGAATGAAGTGCAGAAATTGGTAAATTCTGGTGTTCTATCTTTCAAAGACATGGGACCTAATGTGAAAGATAACCCTCTACCCAAGCATGGGGGAGTAAATGCTGTGAATATGGTGGCCGATTGTCCAGGCGATTTCCGGATTTTTAACATTAATCTGGTTAGAGGAGATTTGGCGAAAATGCATGTAGACCTCTATGGATTTAGCTACTATACGCATGGCCATATCGGTTGTGCTATTTGTAGTACAAACATACAGGGTTGCGAGAAGATAAAGGCTGATTTATAGGATATGATGGATGAGGGCCTCATCCACATAATCAGGCCTAGGGCAGAGTATGAAGAGGAAGTGAACATGGTTTCTGGATGTCCTGGTGAATTCAGAATTTTTGATGTGGAGTATATGAATGAGGATCTCGTGCAGTTTCATGCTACCTTCTGCCATACGGCTGGTCAGGTGGAACACCAATATGGATCTTACATAGTTTGCTGTCGAGACCCCCAAGGATGTTCAATTGTGAAGAAGGGTGTTCAGTTGTTGTTAGACAATGGAACTATCAAGATCACATGTCAGAGAGATGATTATCATGAAGTTGATATGGTTGAGGTTTGTTTAATGGAAGAAGAGTCAGAGGAAGAGTATGCCTCCACGGATGAGTATTTCTCTTCAGACGAAGATTTGTTTTCCAGAAATGACTTATTGATGACTGATTATGTTGAAGAAGGGGTAAACGTCATTGTGCCTTGTTTTGGTGCACCCGTCCACTTTGAAGTTGAGTATCATAGCAAGCCAGCTGTTACCCCATTGGTAATTAGTTTTCCAGGTCCTATCCCCTATAAATCAGATAAGGCTGTGCCTTACAAATACAACGCTACATTCTTAGAAGATGGAGTGGAAGTTCCCATCCAGCCAATGCCTGATATTGGAAATATAGATGAAAATAGCAGGGTGACCCGTAGCGGTCGTGTGTTTGTGCCGGTTGTTCGGAGAGATGTTGCTGCTGGAAAGAAAGTTGTTGAGAATGATGAACCTAAGAAGACTACATGAGAGACTAGCGGAGCTATTCTAGAGAAAGAAGTGGATGATATTTTGAAGATAATTAAGATGAGCGACTACAGAATTGTAGATCAGTGTGATACGATGGCCAAATCCGAGACTATTTTTTTTACTACTGGTTGTGTTTTGCGTTTGTGTTTGCAAAATGTCGCGGTAAGCAAGAGTCGCCACCGGCTTTTATTTTATCCAACAAGGAAAGGAAAAAAGCACAGAAAAATTCCTTTTTTTTCTCGAGATTTTCTTAGTACGAGGGGTAGATTATAGAAAGGGAAGGTATTAGCACCCTTTCTATCCATGGTTTTCCACGGGCTCTTAGGTACTTGCTCATCATTTTCAAAATTGCTTCTTTGTGTGTTTGTGTGATTTGAAAAGTTTTTGACTTCAATTTAACTCTTGCTTCTGTCTTCAAGAGTGTTACGAAGTGTTTTTTGAAAGCTTTATTTGAAAGAGGAGTGTAAGTGTGAAAAAGTTAGTTTTGTTTGAGCAAGTACTTAAGAGCTAATCTACCTACTCGAAAAAAAGGATTGTTCTATGTTCGTTTCCTTTAGACGAAGCTATCCCACTATTAGTGAGTAGGTAGCATCGTCGTTGGAGTTTTGAGGGTCAATTCGAAAGGGACGTGCGGTCACTAAAGCAATGTTAGGACGTCTTAGTAGTAACCCTAATGTCTTAGATCAATTTATTCGAGGCAACAATATCCGAGGCAACCATTTCCGAGGCAACTTTTCTGAATGGGACTTTGATCTTTGTTTAGACGAAAGGACGACCACTAAAGCATCCTATACTCAATGACCATTTACTGAAGGCAACCAAGTGGGAGTGTACCCTAGGAGTGCGCTGATGGGTTTAATCTGTAACGTATAGCCTAAATGTAGTACTGCAAGTGTACAGCCTATCGAAGTAATATATAAGATTATCGAACCACAGAGACCAATTGTCAATCTATCAACTCTATTGCTAAGGTGCTTATCTAAGGCGAATAAGGATATTGATGTGAGTGCAGTGCACAAAGTAAATATGCGAGGGAAATAACAGTTTAAAAGACAGGTTGGAATGTAAATCATGTAATCAGATATTGGTCCGGTCATGCGTAGATGAACCTACTTATGGGGCAGTGTTTTCTATTGATAGCAAAGAATCAGTTTAACGGGAACTTGTAGCTTTTGACTACTAAGAACCGAGTTTACTCTTTAAATTAAATTCCTTTATTGTCACATATAAAGGGTGCCTTCCGCGTTAAAGAGGTAAACTTATTTTTAAGAAATTGATAGTTTTGACTTAACAGAAAAGTGATCTTACTCGGAAAGATTAACTTAAAGAGACTTTTGGCTTTTGACCAAGAGTCAGATTTTAAACCTACAAACGCGTCCGAAAATAGTTTCAAAATCGTTTTCTAAAAAGGTCAATGATTCCTATTTAACCAATCAACGGCTGTCGCTCTTTTTGTTTGGTTAAATAATAATCAAGTCGTATCATTAGTTTGGACGGCTTTCGATCTTACCCAATAAACATTAAAACACAATTGACTTAAGTTAGAAGCAAAACATCCCCAGAGTATTTTCACTAGCATGATAATTGGAACACAACCACGATGACAATCATTACATCCTAACCTTTATAGTTTAGCCAGACATAATAAGTGCGAGTCTATAAAACGTGTAGACTATGGTAAGAGCATTTAAAGTCTATAAAACGTGTAGACTATGGTAAGAGCATTTAAAGTCTATAAAACGTGTAGACTATGGTAAGAGCATTTAAAGTCTATAAAACGTGTAGACTATGGTAAGAGCATTTAAAGTCTATAAAACGTGTAGACTATGGTAAGAGCATTTAAAGTCTATAAAACGTGTAGACTATGATAAGAGCAATTAAATAAAGAAATGCAATAAATTAGAACCTTGCTCCGGTCGGAGACTTGAATCTGATACAAATCTACGGAAAAGTAAGGCCGGTATGATGAACTTCAACCAAAGTGCTCCAAGACTCGATTACAACTCAATCTACACCGCAATAACTCCCCGATGTGAAGAGATTATTACTTTACAGAAACTGATAGTATATGGCTTAAGATTGTACTAAGCTTGGATGAAACTAAAGAATGAGAATCGAAAGCTATTTATAGAGGAACTTTGAGGTGCGTAAGGACCAGCATGCCCCTTAACTTCTTTTGAGCGGGAACCTTTTTGTGAAGGCCGCGGGCGCGGTGAGGGTGGCCGCGGGCGCGGTGCCTGGAACCGCCACATCATGGGAACGTGGCAGTTGATCTCTGGGTGAAAGTGGGCCACATCATCACGTTTCCTGTAGCCAGCGCGGTGCTGAACGCCATAAGTGCAAAATATCTTGAAAAACCCTAATTTCTTGGCGTTTTGGCTCGTTTCTTCACAGAAGGCTCTGAAATGACAAGAATCCTGAAAACAAAGGAAAAAGGAACATAATACGAGAAAATGACAATAAAAACTAAGGAAAACATGTGATATTTGAGTCAGAAACATAGTGCGATTTAGTGCGATCAAATCCTCCCACGCTTAGACCTTTGCTTGTCCTCAAGCAACAACTCTTAAAAGTGGATGAAAGAAATTTATGGTGTATACAGGTTTTGGGCAAAGAGGGCTTCTAAGTCCGAGTAAGGGTGTGTTGTCAGGCACTAACTATCTGAATCAAGGGTATCGTAATTACACTACTCGTAGAAATGCGGACATAAACCTCATAAGTATACAGATTGATCCAAATATCCTTACTATGCTAAGACTTCTTTTTGTACGAGGTCCTTTTTCATTCAGGCGCAATCACATTAAGCCCGTTATCCGTACATACTCATGGTGTAGTGACCGGTTAGTGACTCTGATCTCAAGTGATGGGATTCTGGTACAAGAGTTGGTTTAATCCCTTTTTATTTTACCCATTTGCAGTTGCGGGGGATCGGACCGTAGTCCGCCCTACCAAGTTCAGCACCAGATACCTCTGAACCAACTACAACAGATATGCCTTATATATTTTTTTTCTTTGTTTTTGTTAGTGCTTACAACTTTCTTGAGTTAAGTAATCTTTGTGAGGATCACCCAACTCGTAGTCGTATTCATACTTTATTTTGTAGCTTTTAAGGCAAAAATAGAGATCATCCACTTATATTCATCGATCCCACACTTAGAGCATGCTTAGGCCGGAGCTGACTGCTAAGATAAACTACTTGAAGACCTATTTGTACAGTTTTATTCGAAATCATAGCATATTGGGGAGAAAGGATCTAATCTAAATATTCAAAAAGGCTTATGGTGTAAAAAATGATAACGAATTTTTCAAAAAGTGAGTGTCCGAGAAACAGACCCTATCTAGGACCTGTCTCATAGCCCAAATCCTTAAAAACAACCATAAATCTTTGAAAAATAAAAAATTTGTAGAGCTAAAAGGTGGGGAAAATGAAAGGGTACACTACGCGGAAAGACTCGCCTATCACATGCATTTTATTAACTATGAAAAAAAAAAGGAAAAATGCGGAAGGGAAATAAAAACAGAAAAAATGGGAAATAAAAGCGATAAAAGCGAAAATGGGAAATAAAAGCGATAAATGCTCCTCCCACACTTAAATCAGACATTGTCCTCAATGTCCCAAAATAAGGTAGGAGGAGGTACCTGAAAACACTAGTGGGGGCCACTAGGACCTTCACCATCCTGGTTGGTACGACCGGAACGGCGGCTACGGCTGCGACGGCGGCTATCTCGGTCCAAAACAAGCTGCTCCAGTCTCTCTGACAAGGTGGCATTTGCCGCTTGTAGCTCTTGGGTCCGACCAATGAGGGTGCCTTGGGTTGCCTCCATCAATTGGAAGTGACGAGCGTATGTGGTCTGGTGTAGGTGCTATTCTCTCTGAAAAGCCAGCTGACTTTCCATAATAGTGCGCAAAGAGCTAGCATTTTGTTCTTGGGACGCTTGCATGAAGGCCATGTTGTCGGCCGCCTGTTGCTGCAAGGTAGCAAGGAGGGTGTCCCTCTGGGCCTCTCGGGCCATATGCTCACGCCACATGTCCTCAGTGACATGGAAGCTAGGAGCTGTACCTGCATGTGGGTTAGAGGTAGAAGGTGCCGTGTGTGGAGGTGAAAAATGGGGTGGTTCCTCTGTTTGGAAATCGTACTCATCATCAGTGTTGTTACCCTCATTTAAAGGTAGATTTGGGGGCAACGGACCAATAAAAGCAGGAGCGTTGAGATCGTAGGTCCAGTTACGCTCAAATCGAATATCAGTACGACGGGTGCAAGGCATAACAACACTGGGTACAGCAGCACCTCCAACCATTAGGAAGTAACCACCTTCCTTCCTCGTCTTGCATAAACGCATATCCCTGAAAAATTTAAGATTTGCAATCCGAGGAGGAAGTGGTTCTAGGGTGGCAAGTTCCGTATCCAATCCTATGGCACGGGCAATAGTGGTAATCAGTCCACCAAAGGAAATCGGCCCACCTTTTCTTAAAACATGGTGCATGTGGGCAATCATGAATGGGACGGGATTAACTTTGGTGTCTGTGAGGCAGCTCTGCATGATAATTAATTCTTTAGCATTCACCTTGTTTGGGTTTTCCCGAGCAAAGATGGTGGATGCTAAAAGAAATCTAAAGACACGAAGGGCAGGATTGTGGATGTGAGAAGCAAGAAGGCCATCAAAAGATGTTGCATTTTGTTTAGTAATTCTGGCCCAAAATGCTTCAAATGCCCAATCCGTGTCTAAAGGTGCTTCACAAATGGCACCATCCCCATAAGGCAATCCTAACATGGCGGCTAGACCGTCAGTGGAGTAATCATATTCGACATTAAACATTCTAAATTTGACTCCACCTATGGTGCTAGCAGTGTTAGGGGAGACGTTATAAATTAAAGAACTTAAAAACTCGAACGTCAGCCTAGGGTAGGTTGGTGCTTGAGTAGCAAAAATATCATGCATACCTATTTTATCTAGAAGGAAGAATACACTATGGTATATACCTAATGAATATAGACAGTTTTCATCGATATACCTGGTAGAGTGTATTGGTGTTGTCAGCAATTTTTCAAGCCGCTTTAGTTGCCTTTCTCCGGCTTGACCACCACGTAAAATGTAACCGTGATATTCCATAGGATTTTCTTGTGGATAAAAAGAGAGAAAGAATGGGATGTAGAAGTAATGAAGGTGTGAGGAAGAAAATGATATAGTAGGGGGTATTTATAGGAAGGGAAGAAAGAAAATGGTGGTTGTAAATATTTATGATGAAAATAATGGAAATAAATGTAGTGGGTTGGTATGGGTAATAAAGTGGGTTAAAAATGGAAGAAAATGGGATTGGGAATGAAAAAAGTGGTAAAATGGGGGGAAAAACGAGCTACTAGCCGTTAGGTGACCGTTGCGTCACCGCGGGCGCGGCAGGGCCTACCGCGGGCGCGGTGAGGTCAAGGTCAGTTGGGCTGGCCTGGCTTTCTTTCCATTGGGCTTTTTCTTCCTCGCCATTATCTTCAATTTCTGGAGGTGTACCTATTTTTTTTATAAATGTGCATATATGTACGTGAATACATATACACATGTTTATTTATTTTATTTTTATATTAAAACTATGGTGACCTAGAAAAACAAAAACATTAGTAAATAAATAAAACGTATGCATATATATATATAGATATAGGTACGGACATTGGGTCATCAAAATAAATATTAACAACTCAGGAAACAGATAATGCAAAAATAAAAATGAGTCTGAAAAGGAAATCAACATAATACTAATAATACTGAAACTAGATATCTTGTGAACAATAAAGATCTATTGCCAACCGGTAGGATGCTCTGCAGGAGTGCCTGGGCCACGCAGCTCAGTCAGCTGGCGTCGAATCTCTGCCACCTCGTGAGCTAATTCATCTAACTCACCAGCAAAGGTAACATCATTCACTTCCAACTGCAAATGAAGGTCAGCCACCTCATTGCGGAGAGTGGTTATCTCAGTGCGCATAGCAGTCAATAGAGTGCGAATATCAGGTTCCTGCAAGCTGAGGTTATTAGTAAGAACAGTAGTGTGTGTAACCTCGGGTCGGGATGTGTGATCCGGAGCGGAGTCCTCGGAAGCAGGAGTGTAGTCCTGAGTGGGATCTTCGGAAGCAGGAGTGTATTCTGGAGTGAGATCTTCGGAAGCAGGAGTGTATTCTGGAGTGTACTCTGATATCTCACCCCAACCTTCTACAGAATAGTTCCAGTTAGCAGAGTTGGAAACACAAGTCATCTGAGGGTCTGGCATGGTGAAGGTGTAAACTGTCTGGTCATTGATAAGCAATCTGTACCGATATGGGTGGAAAGAGGCCCTCCTCATGAATCCACGATCCATGCAAAAGTCTAAATCCAGAAAAGTATATCCACAGTATGGGGTCAGCTGTGCTATCATACTGTCTAAACCCAAAGCAGAAGCTATCTGTGTCACATTCCCTCCGGAATGAATGAGCCCTACAGCGGATCGAGCAGTCTGCTCGAGGCTCTCTATCAGAAAACCTCCACTAGCTATAGGTCTGGACTGACTAGCACAGTATAAGAAAAGGATCTCCTCAGCGCTGACCAAGTGGTCACAGTAACTCCTCCCAAAGAAAGTGTGGCATAGGATCATCTCGAAGTATCGGAAGGCCGGGTTATGGATCTTCCGGGACAGCTGGGTAGAGGGGTCAAGACTGGCTCTATCAGTAATGTCTTGCCAAAATTTATCAATGTCTCTGTCCATGTAGCAACTCAATGGGAACTCAGTTATAGCGGTCGGTCCAGTTTGGAAACCAAGCAAATCCCCAAATTCTTTGGTGGTCAGGGTATACTCGGTGCCAAACAATCTGAAACTCAGGCGTCCTCGCTCATCTCCTTCACCTACTCGTGGATTATAGTCCATAGAGCTAAGAAACTCCAGAGTAAGGTTCCTGTAAGTTTTGTGGACATCATCGGCATAAGAATCCCAGCTAAGTTGGTTGCATAGATACCGAATACTTGGCTCAATCCCGAGTGCCTCCATGCAGCTCTGATCGGGGTACCTAGTGGGTACCATAGGTCTAGCAGATAAGGTAGCAAATCGGGCCTTTTGTGCTTCATCTCTGAAAATCACAACCATACCATCGGGGTAATGCATCCTGAAAATATAAACACAAGAAATTAGTCCAGATAAAATATATAAATTACTAAAATAAAATAAAATGAAAAATAAACCATGGGTTGCCTCCCATGCAGCGCTTGTTTAACGTCGTTTAGCTTGACGATTAGATCTTACTTTATGTGGGTATTGGTGGGTCTATAAGAATATGACTAGAGTAGTCAACAGGCAAATCGCCTCCTTTGTAGAGCTTCAGTCTTTGTCCATTTACCACAAATGGAGCACATGAATTGTTTTTGATTTCTACTGCTCCAGATTTTAGAACTTTTGACACTTCAAATGGACCTGTCCATCTTGAACGAAGCTTACCAGGAAAAAGTCGTAACCTTGAGTTAAATAGGAGAACAGGATCACCAATGTTGAAATCTTTCTTGATGATTTTTTTATCATGCCACATTTTGGTTCTTTCCTTATATATGATGGCATTCTCATAGGAATTCAAGCGAAGCTCTTCTAGCTTGTGAATGTCCAGGATACGTTTTTCTCCGGCTTTCAGGTAATCTAGATTCAAGGATTTAATGGCCCAATAGGCTTTATGTTCTAATTCGAAGGGTAAATGACAGGACTTTCCATAAACCAATTGATAAGGAGTTGTTCCAATAGGGGTTTTATAAGCCGTTCTATAAGCCCATAAGGCGTCTTTAAGTTTTCCAGACCAGTCTTTTCTGGATAATGATACGGTTTTTTCTAGGATCTGCTTAATCTCCCTATTCGATACCTCTACTTGGCCACTGGTTTGTGGGTGATATGGTGATGCTACTCTATGTTTTACTCCGTATTTGCTTAGAAGCTTGTCAAATATCTTAGATATAAAATGCGATCCTCCATCACTTATGACTAACCTCGGGGTTCCAAACCTAGGAAAAATAATATTCTTAAACAGTTTGATAACTACCTTGGTATCGTTTGTGGGTGATGCAACAGCTTCGATCCACTTTGAGACATAATCGACAGCTACTAGGATATACTTGTTACCCATTGAGGAAGGAAAAGGTCCCATGAAATCAATACCCCAGACATCAAATATTTCCACTTCTTGGATGTTTCTTAAAGGCATTTCATCACGTCTTGAGATGTTCCCAGTGCGTTGGCATCGGTCACATTTTGTAATGTAAGTGTGGACATCGCGCCATACAGTAGGCCAATAAAAACCTGCTTGAAATATTTTGGCGCATGTTTTAGACGTGCTTGCATGTCCACCATAAGGTGAAGCATGACAATGTTTAATGACATTGCCTACTTCTTCCCCAGCAACGGCGCCAAAAACTTGATGGGTTTAATCTGTAACGTATAGCCTAAATGTAGTACTGCAAGTGTACAGCCTATCGAAGTAATATATAAGATTATCGAACCACAGAGACCAATTGTCAATCTATCAACTCTATTGCTAAGGTGCTTATCTAAGGCGAATAAGGATATTGATGTGAGTGCAGTGCACAAAGTAAATATGCGAGGGAAATAACAGTTTAAAAGACAGGTTGGAATGTAAATCATGTAATCAGATATTGGTCCGGTCATGCGTAGATGAACCTACTTATGGGGCAGTGTTTTCTATTGATAGCAAAGAATCAGTTTAACGGGAACTTGTAGCTTTTGACTACTAAGAACCGAGTTTACTCTTTAAATTAAATTCCTTTATTGTCACATATAAAGGGTGCCTTCCGCGTTAAAGAGGTAAACTTATTTTTAAGAAATTGATAGTTTTGACTTAACAGAAAAGTGATCTTACTCGGAAAGATTAACTTAAAGAGACTTTTGGCTTTTGACCAAGAGTCAGATTTTAAACCTACAAACGCGTCCGAAAATAGTTTCAAAATCGTTTTCTAAAAAGGTCAATGATTCCTATTTAACCAATCAACGGCTGTCGCTCTTTTTGTTTGGTTAAATAATAATCAAGTCGTATCATTAGTTTGGACGGCTTTCGATCTTACCCAATAAACATTAAAACACAATTGACTTAAGTTAGAAGCAAAACATCCCCAGAGTATTTTCACTAGCATGATAATTGGAACACAACCACGATGACAATCATTACATCCTAACCTTTATAGTTTAGCCAGACATAATAAGTGCGAGTCTATAAAACGTGTAGACTATGGTAAGAGCATTTAAAGTCTATAAAACGTGTAGACTATGGTAAGAGCATTTAAAGTCTATAAAACGTGTAGACTATGGTAAGAGCATTTAAAGTCTATAAAACGTGTAGACTATGGTAAGAGCATTTAAAGTCTATAAAACGTGTAGACTATGGTAAGAGCATTTAAAGTCTATAAAACGTGTAGACTATGATAAGAGCAATTAAATAAAGAAATGCAATAAATTAGAACCTTGCTCCGGTCGGAGACTTGAATCTGATACAAATCTACGGAAAAGTAAGGCCGGTATGATGAACTTCAACCAAAGTGCTCCAAGACTCGATTACAACTCAATCTACACCGCAATAACTCCCCGATGTGAAGAGATTATTACTTTACAGAAACTGATAGTATATGGCTTAAGATTGTACTAAGCTTGGATGAAACTAAAGAATGAGAATCGAAAGCTATTTATAGAGGAACTTTGAGGTGCGTAAGGACCAGCATGCCCCTTAACTTCTTTTGAGCGGGAACCTTTTTGTGAAGGCCGCGGGCGCGGTGAGGGTGGCCGCGGGCGCGGTGCCTGGAACCGCCACATCATGGGAACGTGGCAGTTGATCTCTGGGTGAAAGTGGGCCACGTTATCGCGTTTCCTGTAGCCAGCGCGGTGCTGAACGCCATAAGTGCAAAATATCTTGAAAAACCCTAATTTCTTGGCGTTTTGGCTCGTTTCTTCACAGAAGGCTCTGAAATGACAAGAATCCTGAAAACAAAGGAAAAAGGAACATAATACGAGAAAATGACAATAAAAACTAAGGAAAACATGTGATATTTGAGTCAGAAACATAGTGCGATTTAGTGCGATCATGCGCATGTGCGAGTGACTCAATTTCAGATTATTTATCTTTGCACATTTAGGGTTTGCTAACTGTTTTAAAATTAATCATATATTCTTGTCATACATCCTAATATCATACATCTAACAGTTTAATATTTTGCGGAATAAAAAGTGCAGAAATTTAAACTAAGCTATTACAAGGCTTCGGGTATTTACGTAGCCAAAAACAAAACCCTTAAAAATAAAGCGATAAATGAAAAGATAAGAGTCCTAATTAAGCTATTACAACTTGTAGGCAGTTACATCAATATGGTAAATAATAAAACAATAAAGCGCGTGATGACACACAAATATATGATATTTCTGGCTTGATATACACTAAATATTTCTCATACTTTAGTTTAAATTAAATTATTTTATAGGTATTATGCAGGTATTTTTCTATTTTTGCAGATATACATTAAGCTGAACACTTTAGAAGAAATAAAGAAAAAAAGGTGCAAAGATAGCAAAAAGGGCCAAAGGAGAAGAAATCAGCTTAAGCCCATCATAAAGCATGAGAGCACGTATGTGAGCACGTGGCCCACCATGAAAAAGGCCTTGACGATCGTCAAGGAGTGTTGCCGCTCGTCACGCGAGGTGATGGACCAAGTGACCATCGTCACTTGGACTTGACGAACGTAACAAGCCCACTTTCTCCCTCTTGACCACGTATCCAACGAAAGGAAACCAATTCAAAAGCAAATCCAACGATCACCCTATTTATCTGATCCACTCAGTCAATGCATGAAGAACGTAACTAATTTAGGGGTCCTATTATTTATCAAAGGAACACAAAGTGTTCCTACATTACCGAGAACAAACTTATCACACAGGGGTTATAAATAGGACCTTGGACCATACGAAAAAGGGAGTTCTTTTTTGGCAGAAACTTTGGAGAATTCATTTTTACTCTAAGCAAATATTCTTTAAGCATTATTCATTTCCCAACAATTTCTATATTTCCTCTAGCATTTATTTTTATTGTACGGTTACATCTGTCCCCCGATCGAAGCAAAGCCTACAGTTTGTGCAGGAGTGCTTCCATATCCAGAATTATTACCAGGTTTATGTTTATGAATTTTTATTACTTTTAATTAATATAATCATGTTTATTCTTGTTTGTCTCTGGAATTGTTCTGTGATTTGGTCAGATATTATGTTAGGCTAGAATTCGTATACCGGTATGTAAGGTCACCTAACCAAGGGATCGAGTGACTAAGTTTGGATTATTTTTACTACAAAACCTTCTTTTCTGGTCTAAGTTACTATTTTTAATCATTAAATTGTTTTGTTACGAAAGTAAAGAACATATAGAGGTTAGGGTCAACAAAGCGGAAGCTTGAGATCTTTTAACTAGACAGTAGTAATTAGGCATTAGCTTAAAATACAGCGGAAGCACTTTAAAGTTAATTAAGATTTTATTTAGTTTTCAAAAGGTGTTTTTAACTCCTGCGGGATGGCGGAAGCGTACGTTAGGACCTAACTGCATAGCCTAGATCAATAAAACGATAGTGTGAGACGAGGGTTTTTAAACTAAATAAGTTTTACTGAAAGCTGTTTTGAAAATATAAAGACACCCAACCGGTTGCTAGTTCCCGAGGTTCGACTATTGCATACTGGTAGTTCCGCTCATTGATTATTAAAAATCCAACTTAATTTAGTATTTAGTTTTCCCTACAACCCAATCAAACATTCATTAGCTTTAGATTTGCGAAGTAACAATAGAAGACGGTAGTTCGATTCACAAGTCTCCGTGGTTCGATATCTTTTAAAACTACACGACAAGACTGTGCACTTGCAGTTCGAATCATTGGATACCTAAGTATAATCCTGATCAAGTTTTTGGCGCCGTTGTCGAGGACTGATTTAAGTCGATATCGCTACTCTTTTGTTACGCAGTAGAGACTAGAGCAAAAACCTCTCTATTTATTTTCTATTTCTTTTCTTATTTGTATGCCAAACACTCGTTTGCAAGGCGAGCCATTATACATACAAATCAACGATATCGAGCGGTATCTCAGACTTAGACGCCACAATCAAGAGTATCATCTCTTGCATAACACTCCACCTCGTGAATCACTCGAAGCTCCTGCTCCTAGACCAATAGTCAATATTGTTATTCCATTGTTGCACCATATAGACTAAGGTATTCTTGTCCCAAATACTATGTATCACCCAAATTTTTTCTACAACTCCCACTCCGAGTATTTCGAAGAATCACAAGAATCCCATAAAATCGACCTTGAAATACTATTGGAGAATTTCAATTCGTCACAAACTCATTCTCACCCGAATTACCTTTCCAACTACCAATCCCAAAATTTTGAGGAATCGCAAGAATATTATTATTCCAACCAAACTTATCCTCAACCAAATTTCCCCTACAATCACTACACCCAATATTTCGAGGAGACGCAAGAATCCTATAAATCCGATCTCGAAATATTAATGGAAAATGAAATATCTATAATGACAGAGCGCTTTGTGGAAACACAAAATGTGACTCTAACTCACTTTGAAGAATCAAAAGAATCGCATGATTTCAACTTCGAAACATCAATGGAGGATTCTGATGCGACGCTAATTCACTCTAGGTTAGAATCTATGATGGAGCACTTTTTAGAGACACAAACTGTCCAGAACGAAGAGTCTAGAAAACAAAGTCTTCAAAACAGTGAAAACCTTAGGCAACTAACCACTGTGGTTGAGTCGCTCGCGACTCACAACATAGCCTTAGAGACTCAAATCTCCCTGCTTGAACAAAACCCTCTAGGACCCTTCCCTGAGGATAAATTGGATGTTGTAACAACCAGTAGCGAAAAACAAATTGAAAATCCTAAGGAAATTGATAATGAGGTTGAGGAGAGTGATGATGTGATTGAGGAGAGTTCGGACGAGAAAAGAGTAAAGATTGAGAAAAATCCTCTAACACCATCTAAAAGGGAGGTTGTAGAAGAGGTAGAGAAGGAAGCACCTATTGTTGTTTCTCATCCATATACCCCACTGATTCCTTTCTCGAAAAGTTTTATGGAAGCTCATATAGACTCAAAATCTAAAACGTGTATGGAGGTATTGGAAAATATCCACACCAACGCACCCTTGTTTGAAGTCTTGCATAAAAAGAGAAAATTAGAGGACCATGAAACTAGGGATATTATTAGCATTAAGAGGGTTAGGTCAACCTTTAAGGTGGTGGATGAAATCACTAAGCCCAAACTTGAAAAGTTGATACTTAGGATAGATCCAGAACCACCACCACAAATTCAGAAGAATGAACCACCCCATAGAAGAAAGAAAAGAAAAGGTGAGGGATATGTGAGATGGCTTGATAAGGGGACATGGAAAATGACAACTACTAAAAGTTCAACCGAGGAGTCATCCTCGAGAGAACCACCATGAGTGCTTGAACTCCTGAGCCACCAAGCTAACGACATTAAACAAGGGCTGTGTGGGAGGCAACCCACAAGTTTTTCATTTAATTTTTATCTTTAATTAAATTATTTCTTATTTATTTCTTATTTTCTATTTCGATTATCATTCCTCCGATTCTACTATGTGCCACTAACTATTCACATAGATAAATATCCCTTGCAACACTACTAAAACTATATGAATAAATTAATTAATCAATTCTTGCTTTACTGCACGCAGTCAAACAAAAGACATGCACGCACCATTACACCCTGACGGACGTCAGGAGGCATGTGGCGAACGTCAGAGCTTGTCTCTTTGACCTTGACGAACGTCAGGGAACGTGTGACGAGCGTCAGAAGCCTGTCTCCCACGATTTCTATTCCCGTGACCGTTGAATCACTGAAACTTGAACGAAATTTTGTTTTAAAAACCCCACTACCCCATTACTCCATCCATCCTTAACTTCCATAACCTCTCATATTCATAATTATCCCATAAACCCCATTCAATTTCATACTCAATAAAACCATCTATATAAACCTTTCTCCCATCCCTTAGTTTTCATCACTACCACCCATCTTCCATCTCTTCATCACAAATACATTTTTCTTCTCTATCAAGTTCAAAATCATGGCCACCCGAAGGAATCCACCAAACCAAGCCGAACCCGAAATGCGCCATCTCGTGCTCCGACAAGGAGAAATAGGCGAACTTCAAAAGGAAAGGTACATAAAATTCCATCGTCGAGGTTTGACATCCACGAGGTTCGTCGACAATAACTGCTTGCAAGAATTGGGGTTGCAAACCCATATGCAAGGCTTGCTGGACAAATCCGGCCTGAGCTTTATAAGCACGATGAACACACCAACCTACAAAGCTCTAACGTTGGAATTCTTGAGTTCCTAAGCCTATCACACTCGCGCCGACGCCGACGCACACCTAACGGGAGCCGCTCAATTTCGGATGTTCAACCGAGAGTACACACTTAGCCATGAAAATTTGAGCGAAATATTTCATTTTCCCCGTGGAAATAATGTGCAATATCACATTCCCCCGGAATTGGATTGGAATGGAAGTGCATACGCACTATGGGAGAGAATAACCGGTGAACCAAATGTTATTCTCGAACCACGTTACGCCTCTCACATCCATAACCCGAACATTCGCTTCTTACACCACATTATGGCAAACACAGTGTTTGGAAGGGCAAACAACAACAAAGTCAACACTAAAGAGTTTTATGCTCTTCACTGTACCTTTTCACAAGACCTCCGTCTTAATCCCGTTACTTTAATGATGGCCCATATTCAAAACCTTGTTACGAGAGATGGGACTATGCCTTTTTGTATCGAAGGCATTGTCACCATAATCGCAGTTCACCTGAACTAGAGGGGAAAGGATTCAACTCCTACCTCCGCTGCCAGCAGTTTATATGGATATTGATAACTGTAGAGATGGCCGCCTGATCAAAGTGCGAGAAGCTGGAGGGTACTATCTAATGGTGAAGAATGCAAAAGTTCGTAGCGTGATCATGCCGAATCACAATCGTACAAATTTAGGCAATCCAGATAATTGGCTTTACAACCTGAACACCCAAGAACCCAGAGAAAATGAGCAAGGAAATCAAGGTGAGGCCAAAAACGCTGCTGCTGATGAAATTGAAGAAGAATTAGAGCAGCAAGCGCCCCAACCACAACACGCCGACAATCCCGCCACCATTGATGCAATCTATGCCGCAATAATGCAGAAAAACCAGCTGTCCACTCAACGCTACCAGAGCCTCGAGATGCGCCAAATTGAGACGATGAATCTCATGCAACAAATGCAGAGAGATCAAAACGACTACACTGGCAGGCATGGTCAAAGTATGCTAGAATTCACCGCAGGAATGATGGAAGATATGCGAGCCTTAACACTTCGTGTTGACGACTTGCATAACATAATTTCTCATAGGAATGGAGGCGAATCTTCCAGAAACAGTGAGAAAGCACGTATAAGAGCGAGGACACATGGAAGATTCCGAAGACAAGAGGAGGAAGAATGATTGTCTAGTTTCCATTTTCCCCTTTCCATCTTCTGTCAATACATTGAGGACAATGTATGATTCAAGTATGGGGGAGGAAGTATTTCCCTTTCCTAGTAATTTTTATTTTCTTTGTAATTTCCCTTATGTTATCTCTAATTCAAAATTTTTTTTATCAAGTTATCTATTGAAGCATTTTGTGTTGTTCTTTTAGACTCCCCTTTCTTTTTGAGCCCTATAAATTTTTTTTAAAGCATAACCTTGACTCACTTGACCAATACATAGACTGCAAGATCTGTAATTGTCAGGAATTGTGGCAGGATTAAGCGAAATTTCTACCGTCTAGACATTCTACAACCCCAGAGTTTGATAGATCAGTTCAAGTACCTGTTATTCCAACACCCCGAGTGTTAGTCTTTGTAGTAACCCTGAGTAGTTTATATTAGCAGTCAACACCGTCTTAAACACAAACTACGCAAGAAGTCGATGAATATAAGTGGATGATATAATATTTCAGCAAAATGTTGCAAGGAAACACACCAATTAAATTGGACAATCCTTACCTGATCGTCTAATCCAAAGGATGTAAACCTTACAAAGTAACATGAAAAATCATTTGGTAGATGGTTTAGGAGCATCTGGTACTGAACTCGGTAGGGCAGATTACAGTCTGATCCCCCGCATCCAACCATTGAATTGAAAAAGGTTGCCACATTACTGTGCCAGAAACCTCTAAGGTTTAAAAGGATCATAACCATTAACCAACTGTTCTGCTATGTGCGTGCAAAGATAAAGGGCTTAATGTGATTGCGCTAGAATGAAAAGGACAAAACAAGACAAATACTCGAGGTAGGATATGATAGGACCTGTAACTAGTTTACGTAAAATGGGACTGTCTAGTGTCATTGCCGTAGTAATGGAGCATGAATCGAGCCATCAATTTTCTGACAAAAACACAACGTAACTATATATTAGTTGATCCGAGTCATAATTGTGCATTTGACCATGTTTAGAAAAACATCGTACTTAGCATTTGCTTGAGGACAAGCAAAGTCTAAGTATGGGGGAGTTTGATGACACACAAATATATAATATTTCTGGCTTGATATACACAAAATATTTCTCATACTTTAGTTTAAATTAAATTATTTTATAGGTATTATGCATGTATTTTTCTATTTTTGCAGATATACATTAAGCTGAACACTTTGGAAGAAATGAAGAAAAAAAAGGTGCAAAGATAGCAAAAAAGGCCAAAGGAGAAGAAATCAGCTTAAGCCCATCATAAAGCATGAGAGCACGTATGTGAGCACGTGGCCCACCATGAAAAAGGCCTTTATGACCGTCAAGGAGTGTCGCCGCTCGTCACGCGAGGTGATGGACCAAGTGACCATCGTCACTTGGACTTGACGAACGTCACAAGCCCACTTTCTCCCTCTTGACCATGTATCTAACGGAAGGAAACCAATTTAAAAGCAAATCCAACGATCACCCTATTTATCTGACCCACTCAGTTAATGCATGAAGAACGTAACTAATTTAGTGGTCCTATTATTTCTCAAAGGAACACAAAGTGTTCCTACATTACCGAGAACGAACTTATCACACAAGGGTTATAAATAGGACCTTGGACCATACGAAAAAGGGAGTTCTTTTTTGGCAGAAACTTTGGAGAATTCATTTTTACTCTAAGCAAATATTCTTTAAGCATTATTCATTTCCCAACAATTTCTATATTTCCTCTAGCATTTATTTTTATTGTACGGTTACATCTGTCCCCCGATCGAAGCAAAGCCTACAGTTTGTGCAGGAGTGCTTCCATATCCAGAATTATTACCAGGTTTATGTTTATGAATTTTTATTACTTTTAATTAATATAATCATGTTTATTCTTGTTTGTCTCTGGAATTGTTCTGTGATTTGGTCAGATATTATGTTAGGCTAGAATTCGTATACCGGTATGTAAGGTCACCTAACCAAGGGATCGAGTGACTAAGTTTGGATTATTTTTACTACAAAACCTTCTTTTTTGGTCTAAGTTACTATTTTTAATCATTAAATTGTTTTGTTACGAAAGTAAAGAACATATAGAGGTTACGGTCAACAAAGCGGAAGCTTGAGATCTTTTAACTAGACAGTAGTAATTAGGCATTAGCTTAAAATACAACGGAAGCACTTTAAAGTTAATGAAGATTTTATTTAGTTTTCAAAAGGTGTTTTTAACTCCCGCGGGATGGCGGAAGCGTACGTTAGGACTTAACTGCATAGCCTAGATCAATAAAACAACAGTGTGAGACGAGGGTTTTTAAACTAAATAAGTTTTACTGAAAGCTGTTTTGAAAATATAAAGACACCCAACCAGTTGCTAGTTCCCGAGGTTCGACTATTGCATACTGGTAGTTCCGCTCATTGATTATTAAAAATCCAACTTAATTTAGTATTTAGTTTTCCCTATAATCCAATCAAACATTCATTAGCTTTAGATTTGCAAAGTAACAATAGAAGACGGTAGTTCGATTCACCAGTCTCCGTGGTTCGATATCTTTTAAAACTACACGACAAGACTGTGCACTTGCAGTCCAAATCATTGGATACCTAAGTATAATCCCGATCAGCGCGCACGATGAAATTAGAATGATAAGAAAAAATAGGGTTTTGACCCTTTTCTAACCTAATTAAAAGAAAAAAAGTTTTTTTTTTAAAATTATTTTTAAGAAAAGATTTAGGTCTTAAAATTAAATACAAAAATTTATGAGCTAATTAAATTAATTAAAGAAAATAATTAAATGGCCTATTTTTGTGTTTTGGTTATTTTAAGGAAAAGAAAGTAAAATTAAGTTAGAAATAAAAACCTAATTATTCTAATTAGTTTTTAATTTATTTACAAAAAAGAATTAAAGTTATCTAAAATTAACAACCTAATTAAATTAATTTAATTTTTTGATAAAAAATAAATGTCCTAAATTTAATGGGATGAAAAATATTATTTTTATGATTTTTTGACAAAAGAAATAATTAATTTGTTAGCAAAATAAAATAAATAAAATAAATAAAATAAATATGTAAAAAGAAAAGAGAGAGAGTTATTGGGCCTGAGAAGCAATTTGAAGGGGGGTGCAAATATCCAAATCTGGGCCCAAAACAGGGTGGTCCACGTCGACCCTCAGGATCTGATGCATTGCATTAACTATGGCCTTTGGTGCTCCTTCATTGAGGGCCTTTGGATCTGGCTACCTGGCTATCTAGTAGGCTGGATGATGAGGTCACATGATGAAACTTGGCTTTACGCACGCACTAGATTACCTGAAAGAAAGTAATATGAGAAAAGTGGGGGACCTAACATTCAAACCCAGGTCCTGAAGTGTTTTGCACCTACTCCACTACCATCTGCGCTGGCTGCTTTGTTTGTATACATAATAAGTAATAATGATAATATATGATAAAGCGCACTAGTGGAGGAAACAAAAGAAAACGCGCCAGAAATTTGGATGTCCCAATAGGAAGATGCCACACAAGTTATCCCTAACCTTACTCCGTTGGTAAAAGTTGGAAACTTTTTCCTACGGACATATGTCTGTGCTATATCCCTGTAATTTCTCAAAATCAAGCATGAGTAAGATAAATCAAAACTAAAGCCATGAATAGCTTCGTCTGGACCTGCTGAGTTCAATGGTGGCCCTTTTATGGTCCAATTTTTCCTGCACACAAAATTCCCAAATCGAAGCAAGAAACCCTAATAATGGTGAAATCCAATATAGGCCATGAAAATGCAATTAAACATTACATATAGCTTGCAAAGGTTCTAAGGATCAAGAATCTATAATTATTTCATGCTAGGGATGCCGAGATTATGAAATTAGAATTCAAGAAAGAAGCCATGTCGTGACTGACTTACAGTGAGATATAGGGCTTGAAAATGCTTGTTCTGGATTGCTTTTGCTTGCCTACACTCCCAGGAAGCGATTGGAATGGTCCAAGGGTCTTGAATTAGCCTGGAACTATGAATTCGAATTGATACTTTTTATGGTTTTTTCCAAGTTTTGTTCTTGATGCTGCGCCTCTCTCTAGCCTCTCTTTTGGTCTGCACCCCTTCTTTATGTATTGAGGAATGGATTAGGGTTGAAAGAATGATCACTATCTTCCTCCATTATTGAATTTGATTTGATATACTTTGAATATCTTTCTAAAATTAGGCAAATTCAATCTTTTTGTGCACTCCAAGCCTTTACACGAATTCAAATACTTGCCAACTGGATTTGAGACCTGAAACAAGTACAAAATCTTGAGTTTTCAATGCTTTAGATTTTCTCATGATTTATTTTGATTAAAATTGATTTAATTCAAATAAAAATCAAAATAAATAATAAAAACAAGATAATGACAAGTGGAAAAGGCTAGCGATCATGGACCATGTTGCCAACTCAAAACAAGTGCAAAAGATTGGGCCCATTTGGCAAAAATTGCATTTTTAAGCATAGTTGACTTTTGGCAATTTTGCAAAAAAGGTCAACTTCACCAATGCATAACTTCATCAATTTTGACTCTTCGAAGGTGTTCTTAGACTTTTTAGAAAGCTTGAGATGTCCTATAAGCAACCCTTTTGGTCTCATCTCAATTTTATATTCCATGCTCATGTATGAAGCTTTGACAAAAAAGGTGTTTTTGTTGACTTTTTAAAATGACCTATAATGTCGAAATTCATAACTTCTTGTGAGTGCATATTTTGAACTTGGGAGCTGAAGATGGATTGTAGGGCATTGCATCCACTTCAAAATGAAATTTGGATGGGTCATTTCTCATAAAGTATGAGAAAGTTATGCTTGGTCAAAGTTGAGTTGACGTTTCCTACAAAACCCTAATTTAGCAACTTTTGGTTCTTGATGAATTATGAGCAATCCTTGATGAATCATGATCAACCCTTGATAAAATGATGAAATATACTTCAAACTGAGGATGTTGACCAAAAATCTTGAAGTTTTACTATATGTAGGCCACATTTGACTTTTTCCCTAGCACAGACGATTTTCAAGCCTTTGAGCAATTGACTGAGCCAACTTTCTCTGTAGGGCTTGAAACTTGACATGGATGATCTTGAGAACATATTAGGACATTGGTGAGAATTTGGGATCTCTTGGACTCAATTATCTTGATGCAACATGAAACCCTAATTTGAGGTAGACTGCCTTAGGATAGGGCTTGTTTGGTCAACCCTTGGACTTCCTTGATCAACTTGAGGATCTTTCTTGAAATGTTTTGAGAAATATGGGAGGGAAATTTTTTGGGTTTAACAGCTTCCCCTGTTCAATCTTCTTAAACCTGAGGATGTAGATTGGCTTTCGTGCCTTTCGTGATCCGAAGGTGGAAGATGATTGAACACTAGAGTGCCCAAAAATTTGCACTCGCATGAAGTGGTATCCGTCTTGCGATGTCGGGAATGGGCTTACAGATGCCATTTGGAAATTGCTGATGGGAGATGGGTTAAAGATGCCATCTGAAGGAGTGTCGATCGCATAAGAGATTCCTTAGCGAGAGCTTGTATACCTATTGTTGAGGAAGATTCTGCTGGGGAATGCTGAGCTCTGTCTTGGGAGAAGTAGAATTTTAGGAGCTTCAGTCGTCCGTTATTCTTGTTGAGGAATTATCTCTGTTTTGAGAAAGGTTGAATTTTAGGAACTTCGGTCGTCCGTTATTCTTGTTGAGGAATCATCTCTTCGTCGAAGAGGTGAAAATGAACTACTATCTGGTCGTGGTCCAGGCTTCATAGTGATAAGACCGACTACTATCTGGTCGTAATCCAGGCTTTACAATGACTTACTGGGGAAACGAGATTATACTTGCTATCCGGTCGTAATCCAGGCTTCGCAATTTCTCGATTCTTATCTGGTCATAATCCAGGCTTCAGAATGAATGAGTTGTTATCCGGTTGCATCCGGACTTCAACTTGAACTTAGGGCACACTAATATCCGGTCGGCTCCGGACTTCTTAGTAACTGTCCAGGTGAACGGCTATTTGGTCGTAATCCAAGCTTCACAGTGTCCCTTACTGTTATCTGGTCGTAATCCAGGCTTCACAGTGTCTTTTACCGCTATCTAGTCGTAATCCAGGCTTCGCGATGTCTCATACCACTATCTGGTCGAAATCCAGGCTTCATGGTGTTCTGAGGAATCAAGATACTATCCGGTCGTAATCTGGGCTTCATAACTTGTATTAAAGATATACCACTATCTGGTCGTAATCCAGGCTTCGCAGTGTCGTTGGCTGCTATCTGGCCGTAATCCAGGCTTCACAATATCTTCTACCATTATATGGTTGTAGTCTAGGCTTCATGGTCTTGTATTGCTATCTGGTCGTAATCTAGTCTTCACAATAGCTTGCTGAGCTGTTATCCGGTCGTAATCCGGGCTTCACGGCTTGTTGGGGATTAAACTATTATCCGGTTGAATTCGGGCTTCATAGCTTAGAGATAAACCACTATCTGGTCAAATCCAGGCTTTGTGGTGCTTGATACTGTTATCCGGTCGTAATCCGGGCTTCATAATATGCTGTAGAAATCAAGATATTATCCGGTCGAATCCGGGCTTCATAGCTTGAACTTGGTGATAATTTGATTGTATCTTTCCTGAAAGGTAAAGGTTAGCTGTATGTAATGCATGACATGTATCAATCAATGATGTTCTCAAAATAAATGAGATTGTGTTGTATGATGTTTATGCGTATGTCATGATGTATGGATATGCAATGTTTTTATGATAATCTCTAGCTGGGGAAAATAAATCCCGGGTTGCTGTTGGAGAGTGAAAGGAGTTGAATTCTTCGTTTCTACTGGGGATAGTGAATGAAGATGATTGTGAGCATAATCCTGCAGGAGAGAATAACTCTGCTGGGGAATAAACTGACGAGAAAATGACTCTGTGGGGAAGAGATGCTCTGCTAGAAGCTCTGTTGATTTGGAGAAACAACCTCGGCTGGGGATGAATTATCATTGCTAGCGATGATGCACTCTGTTGGGAATTGAGTTTCTGTTTGTGAAAGGAATGGACTCCGCTGGGGACGATTTTTCATTGGCGACTTTACTGGGGATAATCTTTCAGAGTCTACTGGGGGCAATCCTTTAGACTCTACTGGGGATAATTCTCCAAAC
The DNA here is from genome assembly GCA_948472305.1 of Vicia faba. NCBI lineage: Eukaryota > Viridiplantae > Streptophyta > Magnoliopsida > Fabales > Fabaceae > Vicia > Vicia faba. The sequence continues at coordinate 1,557,739,761 of OX451739.1, read as the reverse complement.
TCCACTGGGGATAATCTTCCAGTGCTGGTGATAGATAAACTCTGCTTGGGGAGAATATCACCAACTCATTCGCGGTTGCAAGCCTCAACTGTGGAGAGTAGTGTCATGTTCGGAACCGCTAATATCACTGTCTTTTCCTTACTTTGCAGGGAGTGAATGTACCTTCAATTGCTTTCTCCAACTTGGACATTTCTTATTTGCCCCTGTTCTTGATATTACGAGTAATCGTCTTTTGTTTCGTGTAAATGTTTATGAGAAGCAATTATTGTCAAATGCATATATCAAAAATGAAACATTGGACGTTCTTGCAAAACAAAACAGAAAAAGAAAACAATTTGAAATTTCTTTGTGAAAATGAATTGTATTGATTTTGAAGTTGGCCTTTAAATAAGCGTTTTTGTACAAGAGGCTGACGTCCTAGTAAGAGGACGCCGCCGAACAATAGAATTTATACAATTTGTGTAAAACAAAGAGAAACAGCTATGTGAATAATCCCATTGGGTTCCAAGTCTGCTATTGCCTCTATATCCTCGAGCATCTCATCACTTCGCTACTTGGTTGAAGGTAGATCAGATTGTTTAGTGTCGTCCCAGCTTGATAGTTGATACCAGAGTCTGGTTGCAAGATGATCCAGTGAGACATAGTGTTACGCTTCAATCCCTAATTTTTGTCTGAACCTCCCTTTCGGGTTTTCAGTCCACCGGGATACCCTTTTTGCCCAAGCAGCCTTTTCAGGTTTTCGACTTGCCGGGTGTACAAATTTTTTCATTTTCATCCCTTATTTTCCCCCGAACCCTTTTGGTTAGCCGGGAAGCCCTTATTTTTTCCTAGGCCAGTTAACCTAGAGGGTCTTTGATTATGCGTAGTATTTTTTCACTATGTCTGCATTGACGGGGTGAGGAAGGTCGTCACCATCCATGGTGGTTAGAATCATAGCTCCTTCCGAGAAAATGTTCTTAACCACAAATGGCCCTTCGTATGTAGGGGTCCATTTTCCCCTGGGTTCACCTTGCGGCAGTATGATGCGCTTGATTACCAGATCCCCAACTTGGTATTCTTGTCATCTGACTTTCTTGTTAAATGCTTTGATCATACGCTTTTGATACATCTGGCAATGACAAATAGCAGTAAGCCTCTTTTTTTCGATTAAACTTAGCTGATCAAGCCGGGTCTGGATCCAGTCGTCCTCGCTCAAACCTGCATCCTTCATAATCCGAAGAGAGGGTATCTGGACCTCAATAGGTAAGACTGCTTCCATGCTATATACCAAGGAATAGGGTGTTGCCCCTGTTGAAGTCCGCACTGAAGTTCGGTATCCATGAAGAGAAAATGGTAACACCTCGTGCCAATCTTTGTAGGTCACCGTCATCTTCTGCACAATCTTCTTGATATTCTTATTAGCCGCTTCAACAACCCCATCCATCTTCGGCCGGTAAGGAGAAGAGTTGTGATGCTGTATCATGAACTGCTTGCAGAGCTCGGTGATCATTGTATTGTTGAGATTTGTACCATTGTCCGTAATGATCCTCTCTGGTACACCGTATCGACAGATCAGATTATGCCGAATAAATTGTGCCACGACGTTCTTGGTCACTGTAGCAAATGAAGCTGCCTCAACCCACTTTGTAAAGTAGTCAATTGCTACCAGGATGAAACGATGCCCGTTGGACGCGGTAGGTATGATCTCCCTAATCATATCTATGCCCCACATTGCAAAAGGCCAAGGTGCCGTCAAAATGTTCAGAGGAACTGGAGGTACGTGCACCTTATCAGCATAGACTTGGCATTTATGACAGGCCCGAGAATGCTGATAACAGTCGACTTCCATGGTGGACCAATAATATCCTTGTTGTACCCAAATTTGTACCCAAATTTTTGCCCCTAAGATTCCTCTATCATATCATATCAACTCGATCATAACAAGATCACATTAGGGTTGGTTCTTCCTCTTTTTTCCTATCTTTAAGTTTGCTCTTGAGGAATCTCCAAGCACCTTGGTTGTGTATTTTGTATATGTGTTGTTGGCTAACTTCTAATCAAAATACAACAAAATATTTGTCTTTGTCTTTGTATATTTTTGTTTTGTAGGTACCAAGTCGAAGCATATGGCAAATAAGATTTTCCGGTATTATTTCCCTAAAATCTCTATTTGCAAAGAAAAAGAATTAAAAAAAAATTCATTTTTTCACTGTACAATCGATTGCTCCTAGAGTGCAATCGATTGCACATCGTGTATTTTGCGCCATTTTTGAAAAAAAATACACTGTGCAATCGATTTGCACTGTAGTGCAATCGATTGCACAGCGTGAAAATTAAAAAAAAATCAACATTTTAAACTTGTCAAATTTTGGCTCCAATTTTCCTTCACTTTTGAAAGATGTATCCTTAATTCAAATTTTAGTGCCAATCTTTCATTTTTAAAAAGAATTGTCATTTATTCAAATTTTGGCTCTAATATTTGAAAGAATTATCATTAATTCAAATTTTGGCTCTAATATTTGAAAGAATTATCATTAATTCAAATTTTGGCTCTAATTTTTGAAAAAGTTATCATTAATTCAAATTTTGGCTCCAAGAATCAATACCAAATTACCACTAATCTCAATCCTAAAACTCTATAAATAGAGCTCTCATTTCATTCAAAATTCAAGCTTTTGATAGCCAAATCCACCTTGCTAAAAAATCTCTCAAATCTCTCCATCTACCAAATTCACTCAAAGCTCCATTTTCAAAAAGTTAGTAAGCTTTGCATTGAAGCTTACTAATCTTTGAGCTAAGCCTTTATCCAAACACTTTTTCTCCATCAATTCTCTACATCCAAGCTTGGTCAATTGATTCTTGTGGTTGAATTGAAGCAAATTCTTGAAGTTGTTTTGATAATTCTCTAGATCTACCTTTGGTAAGTTTGGATAATTCATCTTTCACAATGTGATCTCTTGGTGATCTTTGGGATTGGTTGTTTGAGCATTATTTTGTGATTCCAATGGTGTTATTTTCTCATGATTTGATGGAATTCTCGTGCTCAAGTGGATCCATGATCATAAGGTGTTTGATGGAAAGTTTGAACAAGCAATTGCCCTTTTAAAATGCTGTTTTTGCTACTGCTTCTGTGTGCAATCGATTTACATAGTAGTGTAAATCGATTTACACAACACAATTTTGCACGAATTTTTGAAAATTATACTGTGTAAATCGATTTACATAGTAGTGTAAATCGATTTAAAGCAGAACAGAATGTATTTTTTGCCTTGTTTTGGGGCAACTTTGATCCAAAATGCTTTTGCTACTCACTCCTTTTGATTATTGGTTTGGATTACAATTTTAAATGTCCAATTTGTTTTTAAACTCAATGGACTTTGTGATGTAGATGAAGTTGGATAAATGTTCATCAATTCAAATCTACCTAAGAATGAATTATTTAATTCATTTTTGGTGCTTTGGATTAATGATATGTTTAGTGCTTTAATCCATCTACAGGAGTGGTTGAATTTAAAGATGAAAGAATTTTGAAATGGTGATCCAAATTGGCTTATCATTTCCCTCCCTCTTCATCTTATCCCTTTCTTTTTTTAATTGTGCTACATGTTAAGGGATGATGATCTCTATATCGTTTATCCAAACATGAAGTACATAGATTGCTATTGACCGACCTCAAAATAGGTGCGACTTCTACATAAGTCCACTTACGATTGCTTAACATAGCGCTAAATTTTGTCCCGATTCGAATAAATGATCATTCGTGACCCAAACTTATGATTGCAAGCCCAAGTATGTTAATTTGATCTCTTTGATCCAATAACCTTGAGATTCATTATGTAGAGGCTTTGGTTCTACCAATCCTCTGATGGATCTACAACACCTTTGGTCAACGCGGATCACTTAAACATCGTTGATCATTACATGTTGCCTTGTGAGAATTCCAAAATGGATGATATACTTGACAAAAAGCAAATGCAACTTGTTGTGTAGAGGCTTTGGTTCTACCAATCCCATAATGAGTTCCAAATGTAAGTTTCAAGATGGTCATCCAACTAACCACTAATTACTAACAATTAACTTTACTTTATGCTTTTATTTTTATGCTTTATGTACCATTTACTTTTAGCATTTTACATTTCATGCTATTTTCATCTTTTCTTACTTGAGCATTTACTTTTATGTCATTTTTATTTTGCTCACTTGAGCTTTTCTTTTTAAAAGACACTTAATAATCAATATGAACCATAAAAATCATTAATGATACTTGGACTACATGGTTACTATCCTTTGCATTATGGAGTGATGGACTTCTTGGACTTAGGATTAGAGACTTTGGCCTATCTTGGAGACTTTATGACTTTATTTGATATTTTGTCTGGAGTTCTTGAGGTTTCCCTCAAGACATTGGGTTGTTTGTTTGTTTTGTGTGCAGGTAATTGAGATTACGATCTTTGTTTGTAATCTGGAATTCACCCGTATACAGCCGTTACTCTGCCCAATTTTTGCGAAGACTTAAAACACTTGAAGTTTGGTTCTCTCAAGAGGTCTAATATCTTTGCTTGCTTGGTTTCAATACGAAGAATGGGAATTCTATATTGACTCATAATGTCAAATATTGGCTTCTTGTTGGTTAGACGGTTCTTATCCTTAGCTTTTACCTTATGCTTTAGGATAGCCTCTTCTTCTCCTCCCATCTTCTTTAATTTCAAAAAAATTTCTCCCTCCTTAAAAAAAACTCTTCTTGTTTTGAAACTTGAAACATTTTCATAATAAACTTGGACTTAGGTCCATGCATTTTCAAAACATTTTCATAAATAAACTTCAATCAATTTAATAATATCTTGACCTTTTTTTTGTGAGAAGACTAAAAGTCAATCAATCTCATTTCAAACCATTTTTCCACTTTGGCTTTTATCTTTAAACTTTTCTCAAAAGATTAGACTCTTGTCAATCCTTGTAGTGATGCAAACAACTATACTTCTACAATATGTAGTGAAGTGAGATATTTTCCACTTGGGTGTTGAGTGAAGCATTGTTGATTTTAAAATCCAAGCCATATCCTCCACTTTGAGATGATGCAAATTCTCCTTTCTCATGATTGTGGGTAGTAAGTATGTTTTCCACACGGACCATTGCGATGATGTCTTATCTAATAAAATCAACCAACACACTTGTGTTTCAAATTTTTAAAAGAGGAACTACGTGTACCCTGATCCCCTATTGCACGAAAGGTGGTACGTAGGCACTAAAGGTTCACAACCGCGGCGGGTGCAAAAATCATAAAAAAAATATTTCTTTTCTCACCTCCACCATCCATTTTTTATATACGACACATTTTTATAGCCAAAATATACAGATTTTTCAAAGAGGTTCCTGCGGAGTACCGTGGATGTTTAGGGTGCTAATACCTTCCCTTTGCATAACCAACCCCCTTACCTTGAATCTTTCCCCCTCTTTTTGGGTTATTCGCTCTTTTCCCATTCCTTTGGAAACAATAAAGCGCGGTGGAGATTTTTATTTTGATTTGTATAAAGTCTAGTCAATCCAATGGCTTAGTCTTGCACATTTCTACCGCTACATAAAAAATGGCGACTTCACTGGGGAAAGATTGACCTCTTGCTGGTCCATCCCTAAGTGGGTGATAACACGAATTTATATAACATATTTGGCTTAATTTTCATAGATAATATTAGTATTTTTATCTATTTATTCTATTTTATTTTTGTATTACGTTGGTATTTCTTTTGTTTCAGGTATTTGTATTAAATAAAAGATCAATTGAGCAAAGAAGATAAATTGAGGAAAAATCGGATTAAAAAGCCAAAGAAATGAAGCAAAAGGGGTGATATAGCAAAAGGAGGAGTTAAGAAGAAAGAATTAATTATACAAAGAAAAAGACTAAGCCCAGAAGAGCAAAAGCCCAGCAGAAGTTCAGTCCACAAGGTGTTACGACCGTAACAGCCTTGTGACGACCGTAACACGCTAATAGCCTTGTGACGACCGTAACAGACCTGTGACTACCGTAACGCGCTATATTTCAACTTCCTCACGTCATGGAGATGTGTCCCATGTTCTCCCATGATTCTGGTAGTTAGTCCCATGTTCTCCCATGATTCTGGTAGTTAGTCCCATGTTCTCCCATGATTCTGGTAGTTATTCCCATGATCTCCACTAGCCTTCGTACAACATGGAAACGGGAAGTTACAAATGAAGCCTATAAATACAAGTTCAACCTTCAGAGCAAGGGTCGGCAATTTTTACCGAACAACCGTTATTTAGTCTTTCTTTATTTTTCTGTTTTCGTATTTTCTTTTCAGTTTTGTATTTCTACCATACTTTTCTAGTTCAGTTTCTTTCTTTAGTTTTTATTTTAGTTTAAGTTTCTATAATTTTCACTGATCTAACCTTACGTTAGACCTAGTGCTTTTTATTTCTTGTCGTAATTTTTCTTTTCAATTCAAGAAGTCTCCGAGCAGATCCAACCGACTTGTGGGGGAATGCTCGTTTATTTCGAAGAACAAGATTATTCAAGCATTATTATTTCCAGGTTCTCAATATAATTTTTTTATTTTATTTAAGTATTGTTGCTTGGTATTTATTTATTTGATTATGGGAGTGTTTAAATATATTGAACCTTATTATTTATGCATGTCCGAATTAATAAATATGTCCGGCTAAACCGTTTAGGTATCAGTAAGTAATAGTAGTAAGAGTAGGAATTAAATTGTTCATAAGTTAAAATACTAATTAACTTAATTTCTGGTTATGACTTTTTATAATTAAAACTACGCTTTTTGTTACAAAAGTAAGGAAAGTAAATAGGTTAGATCGAGACCACGAAAGTGTGAGGTTTTTAACCGGATAGCTAAAGTTAGGCATTTGATTTAAATACAGTGAAAGCGCTTTAAACCAAATTAGAATTAATTAAGTTTCCAAAAAATACTTCTAAACACTTATAGGCTAGCGAAAGCAGGTATAGGGCTTTAGACGTATAATCCGAGATAAGACCATGAAAGTGTGAGTCGAGGATATTTAAACTAATAAATTCTACAGAACAATTAAGCTAACCATCTTTATACGCTTAAGTTCAATTTAAGCCGCTTAGGTTCACTACTTTACGTACCGATATCCGTTTTATTTATATTTATATTCCTTAACCAATATTCTAAAAGAACTATTCTCCTTAGCTGTGTACCGTAACTTAGGATAACAATAGATCAATTTATAGTCTCTGTGGGTTCGATATCTTTTAAAACTACGCGATAGGACTGTGCACTTGCAGTCTCCCGATTAACAGACGATAAAGTCTTGCGATCAAGTTTTTGCGATCAAGTTTTTGGCGCCGTTGCCGGGGACTATTTAAGTCGATATTGTAACTCTGGTGTTACACCGTATAGACTAAGGCACCTTTACTTTATTTACTATGTATAACCCAAATTTTTCCTACGCCCATTATCAGTATTTTGAGGAACCACAAGAATATCATAGATCCAACCTTGAAATACTGATGGAAGATACCAATGCTTCACAAACCTACTCTTACCCAAATTACCTCCAAAACTACCAATCCCCATATTTTGAGGAACCACAAGAAACTTATAATTTCAACCAAACTTTTCCTCAACCCAATTCTCTCTATAATTACCACACCCAATATTTTGAAGAATCACCTGAACCATATAAATCTGATCTCGAAATATTAATGGAAAATTTTAATGAAACATCTAGGATGATAAAACACTTAGGGGAAACACAAAAGGAGACTTTAACTTACTTCCAAGACTCTGAAGAATCGCAAGATTTTAACTTCGAAACACCAATAGAGGATTCTGATGAGATGATAACCAACGCTAGGTTAGAGTCTATGATTGAGCATTTTGTAGAAACACAAACTGTCCAAAATGAAGAGGTAAGAAAACAAAGTTTTCAAAATAATGAAGACCTTAGCCAACTAACCGTTGTGGTTGAGTCCCTCACGACTCACAACTTGGCCTTAGAAACTCAAATCTCCCAACTTGAACAAAACCTTCTAGGACCATTCCCCAAAGATGTGGATGTTGAAACAACCATTATAGAAAAACTATTTGAAAATCTAGAGAGTGATGATGAGTTTGAAGAGAGTGATATTGCGGCCAAGGAAAGTTCTGACGAGAAAATAGTGGAGATTGAGACAGATTCACCAACGCTGTTCGAAAAGGAGGTTGTAAACGAGGTAGAGAAGGAAGCGCAAATTGTAATCCCAAATCACTACATCCCACTGATTTCTTTCCCGAAAATTTTTATGGAAACTCCGGTAGACTCCCAATTTAAAACGTATGTTGAGGTATTAAAAAATATCCACATTAATGTACCACTATTTGAAGTCTTGCCTAAAAAGCGAAAATTAGAGGACCATAAAATTAATGGTATAATTGTTGTTAAAAGGGTGAGGTTAACTTACGAGGCGATGGATGAAATCACTAAGCCCAAATTTGAAAAACTTATACTTATGATAGATCCAGAACCACTACCACAATTTCGAAAGAATAAACCACCCTACAGAAGAAAGAAAAGAAAAGGTGATGGATATGTGAGATGGCTTGATAAGTGGCCATGGAAAATCAACCAGTAGTTGTCCTGGTTTCTAATTTTAAATTTTCTCTTCCATATTTTCATTTTTTCTATTTTATGTTAAATTTTATATTTAAGTCGATTATCGGTTGCACCCTTTCATCTGATGCGTTTGAACTATTTCCCCGTAATACCGATAATTATACTCAATTAAATAATTCACGTTAATATTTATAATTATAATTGAGTATTATTTTAATTATCGTATTTCCCCGTCTCCCCGTCTCGTATTAATATACTGAACTAATACTTCCCAATATTTATAGTATCAATCATAATGCATTATATACTAGTATTATATATATATACTATTAATTAAAATTCTAGATTTATCTATATATATATATATATATATATATATATATATATATATATATATATATATATATATATATATATATATATATATATATATATATATATATATATATATATATATATATATATATATATATATATATATATATATATATATATATATATATATATATATATATATATATATATATATATATATATATATATATATATATATATATATATATATATATATATATATATATATATATATATATATATAGTATGTAGTATGTATGCATGTGAGCTGAAATACAATTCCTTGTTCCTTATTCTGCCTAAATTCAAATCGCTGCCCAAGACGGTCGCCTCAAGTCCCCACACCATGCTCTGGAATATATCTGCACTAGTTTGAAAATAAATACTGGACGCAATAATGCTTTGTAATGTATCTGTAGTAAGAAAGAAATGTCACAGAACAGAAACAACTCTGTTCAGCTAAAAGTTACAAAATTTGTAGCTGTTACGACCGTAACAAATCCCTTACGACCGTCACACGCCTTTTAGCGTGTTACGACCGTCATGCCCGTGTTACGACCGTAACATGGGTTATATCAGTAACCCCTATAGCAGAAAAAATCTCTTCTTCTTCCACTACCTCCATAACCGTCCCACTACGTCCATAACCCCCGCCTCAGCTCGTGCTTCTCCAGATGCATGTTGTCTTTTCTGCTCCCTTGACTGACTGTTTGTTTCGTCCTTTTCTTCTTTTCATTTTCCCACATTACTCCCATTCAACTCTTATTTACTCTTCCATCAAAATATTCTTCTTATTCATCTTCCACCATAATTCTTATTCAAACTTTCCCTTTTTATTTCCCAACACATTATTATTATAATAATTCCTCTTCAATCTTAACCCTCTATAAAAACTCTTCTACATTTCTTCTCATTTCACGTCCATTCCATCTAATTCTCATATACTTTCTCTCATCCATTTCATTTTCTACCATTCTATCCTTCATTTCATACTCTTCCATGGCTCCACGAAACACTCAACGTCAAGTGAGGCCAGACCGACCACCACCCGACCTATCCACGATTATATTCTGAGAAGACGATGATGGCCAACAAAGAGGAAATTACATGAAATTCTATTCCCGTTCGGTTGTCCCCACTGAATATGTGGACACCGATTGTTTGGATGCCTTGGGTAGGGCGGAAAACATCACTTTTATGCTTACAAATACGAGTTTGTTAAATCTCTGTTTAAATCCTTCTCCGACCTTCGAACCACTCGTGCTTGAGTTCCTCAGTTCATTCTCATACAATACGCCTCCTGACGATCCATTCACAACCGGTACCGCGAACTTCCGCATGTTTAATCAAGAATATTCAATTGATCAAGAAAGAGTCGCTGAACTTTTAGAATTCACTAGAGGTCCGACCGTTCATTGCAAACCTTTCGACCCCGAAGGCGACATTTCTTGGGATAAAGTTGGTTTTTTTCCTTTGGGATGATCTAACCGGTCAACCCACGGAAAGTTGGCGAGATCTCTGCGCTTCGCATATTCATAATCCCGCTCTGAGGTACTTTCATCGAATTCTCGCAAACATCATTTTTGGGAGGACCAATAATCACAAGGTCAACCAAAATGAGATGTTTCTTATTTTCTGTGCCCTCAACGGTCAAGCTGTCAACGCCGCTCCCTTCATGCTTAGCCACTTTCACACATGTGTAAATGCGGCCGGTACCAACCCATTTGTCTTCGGTGGAATCATCACATCTTTAGCATATGCTTTAGGCCTTTTCGACGAGCTTTTGTCCTTGGGACAATATATGATGCCGGCCCAGACGCTAGATGTTATGTACTACCGCGATTCACATCTGATTCCCAATATAATACTTCCATGTCCAAATCAGATTAATGTGCAAAATTTCCAAAATTGGCGTTTCAATTTGAATGCACCAGTCAAGCCGGCTGCACAACCAGATAATGATCATCCTCCGGCTACTCTAGAAGCAATGTATGCTACGATTCTACAACAAGATCAACGTTTCCAAGCAATGGAAGTCGTTCAAAATGAAACATTGCGCCTAGTTCGAGAAATGCAACGCGATCAACACGACTACGCACATTGGAATAACCGCAATTACGAAGCGATATCAAATCAAATGGAGGATTTCAACGAGTCCATACATGCCTTAAACCTTAGAATCGATGGATTGCATGATTACGAATCTGATAGACGTAGAAGACAACGAAATAAAAATAGAGGAGCAAGAGGACAAAATTCTCCAAGCGACGAGTGATCACCCTTCTCTTTTCTGATTTCTCCTGGTACTATCACATTGAGGACAATGCTTACTTTAAGTTTAGGGGAGTCAGAACATTTCTTACTTTGTTTTTATTATCTTTGCTCTATTTAGTATTCCCTTTTAGTTTCCTTTTTTTTCTATGTACTGCGAAATTTCCATTTAATAAAATACATGTTTATGAAATTTTAGCCTTTTATGTAAAATTCTCGTGCTTATTCGAATTCCTCCATATTCTTGAGCCATAACGAAAAAATTCAAACGTTATATTAACATATTCAACTAGTATTAAGGTTGCTTATTTTTATAAATAAGAACTCGAGCGCGAGTAAAGAAAAATTATTATCATCATAACACTTCAATACCCCAACGTGTTAGATTGATTTAAGTACTTATTATACCAACACCTTAAGACTTAGTTTTAAAGTAATCCCGAGTAGTTTATAAAATCAGTCAGCACCGCCTTGAACGACAAACTACGTGGAGAATCGATGAATATAAGTGTTTGATCAAGATTTTTAAAGAGAAATTTTTATTAGAAGATGCACTTATTAAGTTAGATGATCCTTACCAGATCATTTAATTCAACGGTTGCAGAAACTATAAAATATTTATGCAAACAACCATTATGAATTGGTTTAGTGGTCTCTGGTGCTGAACTTGGTAGGGCGGACGACGGTCCGATCCCCCACAATTTGTAATTGGATAAAGGAGTACCAAATATAACTACCAGAACTCCAAGCTAGATTATAAAGATCAAAGTCACTAACCGGTTACTCCACTATGTGCGCGTAAGGTAAAGGGCTTAATGTGATTGCACCAGAATGAAAACGGGTGAAACGAAACGAAAGTATTAGGTCGAGTTATAATTCATAACTTAATTTGGTCTGCATAAATGAGGGTATCTAGTGTCATTACGGTAATTTTGGTGACGAAGTCTGAACTTGAGTGTTGTACCCCAAAATTTGCCCTCCCATATTCTTCAAGATTTGCCAAGTCAAAGCTTCAAAATTCCCCAAGGGTTGCACAGTTCAAGGACCTCCTAACAGTCAAAAATCAGGGTTTTGGTTATGACAAAGAAAATGAGGTTTTCAAGGGTCCAATCAAGTCCCACATGCCTACAAACATGGTCAAGCATCCTCATACCAAGTTTCAAGACTTACAGCACAAAATTGCACAGTCAAAAACCCTAATTGCACTACAGTCAACTGCAGGGGCAAAATGGTCATTTGACAGTCAAAAGTTCAAAATTTTGGTCAACATCTCATTTTGAAGCCACAAACACCATTTGATCAATTCTTGATCATGATTCTCAAAGCTTGGCTCAAAAAGTCTCAAGATGCAAAAGTTTCCATATTTGGACAGTTGAAAAGGTCAACTGTAACTTGACCAGGGCATAACTTCCACATGGTTTATCAGGAAAATTCCATCCAAAGCTCATTTTGAAGAGAAAGACATTTCCTACAACTCATCTTCACACTTCAAGTCCAAGAAATGCTCTCACAAAAAGTTATCAATTTCAACATTATAGGTCATTTTCAAAAGTCAACAAAAAGGGACTTTAAGTCAAAGGCCATAACTTGAGATTGGAAAATCAAAATGACATGGGACCAAAGACATTGGTTATAGGGCTTCAAGACCTTTCCAAAATGTCCAAGAACATGAGCAAATCTTAAAAATTGAGCAAGTTATGCCTTGTGGAAGTTGGGAAATTTTTGGATATTTTGAAAAGTCAACTTTGCTCCAAATGCCTTAAAAATGCTAATGGGCCTCTTTTTCTTCCAAAATCCATCATCCAAGGCATGTGCACGACCATTTGGACAAAAGGGAAGTTATTCATCATTTTTATTTTATTTATTTGAATTTTAATTGCTAATAATTCATTTAATTAATTAAAATATATGAAAAATACCAAAACTAGGTTTTCAAATCTTTTTGTGCAAGACAATTACTCATGATTCACTAAGGATTTCGTGCATATCAAAAGAGGAAAGAATTGGTGCTAATTGACATGGTTCTTCATGAAGAAATATTGGAAAAGATTCTTAAAAATCAAATCTTGAAAACCATTAAAAGCAAGGCTATGGGCTTGGATTATTGATAAAATTCGTTCTCTATACAAGTGCAAACCTAACCCTAATGCTGGAGACCTCCTAGCTGCGCCATACATCAAGAACCAAGGTTGAGTTTTTTGTCAAAAATTTGAAAACTGAAAGTGGCCTTAGAGGACGATTCAGAGGAAAACTTTGATTCCATTAGCTTTCAAAAGTCTCAAGGGACGTTTCTGAATCAAAAGCATCATCCCTAACGCCCAGAATTGGTATATGGCAGTTCAACTGTTTCACCTTTTTGCATAAATCGTATCTGATCATTCATGCCATAATTTTCAATTTTAATGCTTGTTTTGTGTTGCTCTTGTCATTCTGAAGCTAACCCTGTTGTTTGATTAAGTTTTCATCACTCATACGCGAAACTACCATGGACGATTATTAGGGTTCTTCAAATTTCAAATTGGGTACTTTCACCTACTGTAAAATTGAGACACCTTAATACCATGGTCGAAATCAGGGAGCTTGGACGAATCGATTGCCATAGTCGCGCCTAATTTATATAACCATATGGCCTAATCGCTATTTTGGAAAAGTGCATATTTTGGGGGGGTTTAAAACCCCCGCTAACCCTTTTTTATGTTTCAGGAAAATCCAAACGAGGAAGAAGAAGGTTAGGTGGCATCATCTGATTGAACAATTTGAATTTTCGCGCTAAAGTCCCACTAACTTCCGTTTTATCTCTTATTAATTGTTATTCATATAATATACAAAGTGATACAACAACTCAGCTGGCAAGCGTGTGATTGGTAATCCATGGGACCTGGGTTCGAATCCCAGGTCCCCCATCCCTTTCCATATTATTTTGCTAATCACGCTTGTGTGTAGTTCGCTTCCAGGGTTCCATCATGCAACTCACAATCCAGGCATGCCACGCATCTCATGATGGCAATCTAAAGGTGGAGATTTGAGGAACACCCTAGGCGTCAGTCAACGCGCGCACACGCTTCCCAGGAAGGTCAAAAGGGCCTTGAAACAGATGGGCCTAGTTGCTAACAATTCCTCCCAATTGGGGACAGAACCCCCCAAGGTATTGTATTTCTTTTCTTTTCTTTATTTTATTTGTTTCAATTATTTCTTTTTTAATTAAATCTTTAAATTAATTTATAAAACATAAAAATAACAATAAAAATCAGAAAGTCATAAAAATCAAAATATATTTATTTAACTAATATTTTTGCAAATAAAGCTCATTAATTTAATTTAACTTTTTAGATTTAGGTTTAATTCAAATATTTTTCTTAATAAATTAAAAACTTGTAGAATTAGGGTTTTAATCAATTTTATTACTTTCTTCTTTTATTTTCTCATCACTAATAATTAATTATCTATTTTTTATAAATCAAATTGCATTAATTAATTAGGTTTAATTTTAGGTAATTTTCATATTTTCTTAATAAATTAAAAAATAGCTAGAATTAGGTTTAAATTTCCTTTAATTCACATAAAAAACCAAAAATACCAAAAAAACCTCAAAAATAATTTCTTTTTCATCTTAATTTCATTAATTTAATAATCATAATTTAATTTCATTAAAAAGGGTCCAACGCCCTCGCTTGCGATTTTTTATTCTCTTCGCGCATTTTTATTCTTTCTTTTAAATATTAATGTAATTCTCCCAAAGCTGTGTAACTCGGACATTCTATATTTCTCGCACTTTATTTCTTTATTTTCTGTCAAATCGGGTCCTGGATTTTAATTTGGCGATGTAGACCCGCGCCTTTGTAATAGTTTAGGAACTTTACATTTCTCGCAACCTTTTCAACTGTTAATAATGGCATGCAAGAATGAATGACAAAATAAAAACAAACGCGTAGATCACCCATGACATGAACAAGATAAATGCAAATGAACATGACACACAAATCACACACCACCCCTAGGGTACGCCTCACTGTTGCCTTGCCTCGAAAGGTGATCGTCGAGTAGAGGATGTCTTAGTAAGTCCTCATGATCCGGGAACCTGGCATGAGGGTAGCTTCTAAGGTATCTTCCTATTGCTCTGGTGATCACCATGTCCCAAACTTCGAATTGACCCGAACACCTCCAACGGTGGTGCTACCTACCTCTCAATGGTGGGATGGCACTACTTTAAAGGACATCTACACAGACGAATTCCTTAGGGTAGGTAGACGACTCTAGATACTTGCTCTAATTTCAAAAACAAATCAAAAATACTTTTCACACTGACACCTTTTCAAAAAGCTTTCGAAAGCAATTTTTCAAACACTCTTGAGGACCGATACAAGAGTCGAACTGGAATTTTCAAAGAAACTTTTTAAAACCCACAATTGAAAAGCAAACAAACCGTTTTTGAAAACACAAGTGAGCAAGTATCTAAGAGCCCATGGATAACCATGGATAGAAAGGGTGCTAACACCTTCCCTTTCTATAACCTACCTCCCGAACCGAGAGCAATCTCTATAAGGAATTTTTCTGTGCTTTTGTCCTTTCCATTTGGAGAAAATAAAAGACGGTGGCGACTCTTGCTTACCGCGACATTTCGCGAACCAGCGTTAAACAGTCAGTTCCAGATCCACCGATCACAGAACTGGCGACTCTGCTGGGGAATATCTTTATAAAGTGAGGTGTACCTTAGGACTAAGATCACTGTGTTTTCAATTGCTTTGACTTGCTTGCTTTAAATTGTGGGACTGTCTTGGGAGTTCTATAGATCCTAACCCGGATCTGGGGATACCTTCTTAGAAAGTAGCAACAAGGCTGTGAGGGAACTGTGCAGGGTATACCGACATGGTTGAAACAGTCTGCTACGTTGATGTGGCACTTTGGTGTGTACCGGTAACCCTTGAGTTCAGTCAAGGAGAGTACGGGGCCTCCGCGTGGTGTCGTGAAGCATCAACAGACCTTAGGAACCTTAATTGAACTGTCTTGGCCTCTTTAGGGTAGTGAGATAACTGACTTTGGTGCAGTTCGAGGTTGGTTGATACTCGATACTACACTCAATTGAGGGTTGCTTTCCTGGAATATTTCGGTCTCCAGTTCAGTGGCTAAATCGAAACGATGAACAATGAAAGCAATCCCGTGATATTGGGACCCTTAGAACCCGGTTACTTCTAATAGAACAGGTTGAGCCCACCAAATTCAAGAGGGTAATACCCAGACCCCATGCTGGCCTAAACTCTAAGGGCTCCTTTGCGTGACTTGTGTGCCTTCGTACTTGACTATTTGCATGCTTGTTGTCTGACACTTGAGTTTCTTGCAGGTTTTGTTTGTAGTCCTTAATTAGGACTCGTAACAGGGTTTGCTAAGTTTCTTGCAGGTTTTGTTTGTAGTCCTTAATTAGGACTCGTAACAGGGTTTGCTAAGTTTCTTGCAGGTTTTGTTTATAGTCCTTAATTGGGGCTCATAACAGGGTTTACTGAAGTTCCTGCAGGTTTTGTTTGCAGTCCTTAATCGGGACTCATAACAGGGTTTACCTACATTACCCCACGCATAGCATAACATCATGCCATCATACCATTGCATACATCCTAACCCATTTCAAGGATCTCAAGGGCTTGTGATGCAGGTCATGGTGAATCAACTATCCCAGCAAGGGGCAAAGAGGATTTATTTTCCTCTAGCCAAGGTTGTCAGGGGCTATGACCCACTTGATATGGTGAGCCTTGACTCTTGAAGAAGGTTCCCCTAACCAAGGTTGTTTGGAAATCAAAACCAGACATGATGACTAAAGTCAGGGACTATGACCCACTTGATATGGTGAGCCTTTGACCCTTGAAGAAGGACTCTCAGCAAACATGAAGTTCCCTCAATCAAGCTACCTAGTTCTAACAATTTTTGTTTACCCCGCGAGATCCTTGAAAACATTGCATACATATCATACATATCATTGCATTACAGGTACCCTTGTGGCAGGTCACTTACCCTTGTTCGCTGTTTATTTCAGCAATGGCTCCCCAACCAGATAACCAGGACCTTCACACTCAAGAGACTCAGTTCAAGGAGATCTTCCTAAGCCTATCCAAGGGGCAGGAAGAGTTGAGGACACTCCTCATGGGGAATCTGATCAGAAAGAGTCCTGAAGATGACAAGGACGAGCAACTGAAACGTCTACAAGCTGAGGTAGACACATTGAAAACCCAGATGCTGGGGCAAAGGGCCCTCATTCAAGGTTTAGCTCAGGAGCAAGGAGAGCTGAGAGCCATGATCAGTCAGCTTCCTCAAGGCATGAAGCATCCAGCCCAAATCAGGGACCAGGTCATGGAACAGCTTCCAAGAGGGCAAAGGTCGGGTCCAATGAATAGACTTCTCTGAGTTGCTACTACTTCACAGGTCCAACAACGACCTCGCCAAGAACAGCGGGTTGATCAGAACAGGTCGGGCGAGCCTAAGAGACAATTCACCAACATCAACATTCCATGGTCACGAGCTTTGCAGCACATGTTAAGGATGAACCTGATTGCGGTGATCAATCCTCCTGCAAATCCAAAGACTTCCTCTCCAAATTACAACCCAGAAGCAAGGTGTGCTTACCATTCTGGTAGCCCGGGGCACGATACTGAGGATTGTTGGGCACTGAAGTACAAGATTCAGAACATGATCGATGCTAAGGAGATTGAATTCGAGCCCGCCGAGACTCCCAACGTGATCACTGCTCCCTTGCCAAAACATGGCTAGGATTGAGAAATTTTTGTTCATTAGAATCTTTCAAGTTGTAATTTTCTTTTGATTGTTCAAACATTCCATTCATATCAAACGTTGTTATTCCATTAATGCATTGCATATGTCTGTTTTGAAGCAATATATTCGTATTCACTATATGCAAATTATTTTCATATTTTTTCTGATGATCAACTCTCGTTAATTCTAAGCCTCTTGAGGGAGGATGACGAAAACGATACCACGACAATTACAGTACGCTTTTGAACAGACCCCGCTGATGAGGTACAGGCATTGTTTCAATCCCCAAACACTGGAGTTATAAGGAAGATAATCCCTCGTCAACCCCTTTGAGCCAAAGAAGTAGGAGTTTTTCTTTTCGAAATTTAAAACCCTTAATCATAACCTGGGGCAGGGTAGTCTCTCAGTTGATCCAAGTGCATAACGAATGGCACCAAAGAGATCCTTATGAAAAAAACAAAAGACAGTGATGGTTCCGAATAATCATAAGGATAGGCAGTCATTATATCTCAAAAATAAAAACCCATTAAGTCAAAACCCATGAAGGAGACTTACAAAACTGGGGCATCCCGCTGACTGTAATTCCAAAAAAAGGAAACAGTTCAGGCAAAAAAATTTAGGGATAACGAAATCAAAAAGAAAGAGGTCATACAAACCCTCAACAAAAACAAAAAAATGAATGCCTATTCAGAATAAATCATCAATATCTGAACCATCACCGGAAAATCAGAGCGAAGACTCAAACAAGGTCTAATGCACGATCAACTGAGTTTAGGTTTGAATAACATCACGAAGAGCGGGTGGGTACAAATACATTTTGAGCCTTATCCTTTGTTTCTTAAACCGTGAACCAGGCCACGTTATAACCCTCAAAAGTCCTAGCTGAAGCATGGGTTAGTTCGAAAGCATACTGTTACGAAAGGTATCCTGACTCCTTAAGGCCTACGGTAAAATACGGAGTTGACATCACGTTTTACAAACATTCACTTGTTTTATGAAAAAGAATGCATTTTCAAAATCTTCAAGACAGACATAAGCTTTGCATTCCTAACATAACTTTGTTTGCATATGACTTTTTGTTTGAACAGCAGGGAAATTCGCACGATGAATACCTAACGAACAGAAGCACTTCCAATCAAGGGGCAGACATGATCACGGTCCATTGTCTGGGGCAGTCCAGTCAAGATTCAGAGAATCTCTCAAAGGCCAAATAGCCTGGGGCAAATCTCCGTCTGAGTCACTTGGGACATTCCAACAATGAATCTTGCCTGATCAAACACCTTCTGGTGGCATGACAAAACACTTCTAACAGGGGCAACCCCCTACATTCTGAGAGCATGGATATAGTCGAAAAAATACTACACACAATCAAAGACCCGCTAGGTTGACATACCTAGGCAAAAATAAGGGCTTCCCGGCGAACCAAAAGGGTTCGGGCAAAATGAGGGATGAAATAAAAAAAATCTGTACACCCGGCAAGTCGAAAACCTGAAAAGGCGGCTTGGGCAAAAATGGGTATCCCGTTGGACTGAAAACCCGAAAGGGCGGTCCAGGCAAAAGTTAGGGATCAAAGCGTACGACTATGTCCCGGCATCTTGTCACTTGCCTACCAGAAGAAGGTTTGTCCATCAACAACTATCAACACCTCCATAGGTCTTCCTCTCCCACCTCAGAAACAAGGGCAATGATGAGCCGTCCCAGCGATCTAATTGTTCTGTCCACAAGGTACCAAGGTAGGTTCAGCTGAAGAACATAACCAGATATCTTAATTCCCCAGAGAGTGAGCCAGCAAGTCAGTGCACTCTCCCAAAGCAAAGTTACAATCAGCCTTAAGGAAGTTGGGTATCCTCCCGCAGATCTCAACATTCCCCAGCAATATACACGCATTCTTAACAAGCATCCCCGACAGTCTCGGTATAAAGATTGTTCCCCGGTGGTATATCAGACATTCAGTGGAGTTACTTCCAATACAGCTCAAAAATTCCCCAGGAGAGTCCAATCCAGCTCCCCCAGGAAAGTTGGAATCATCTCCCCAATCAGTAAGCTTATCCCCAGTAGATTCTGGAAGCTTCTCCCCGCAGAGCACGAACGCATCTCCTGACTTTATTCAAAGAGTTATTTCCCTACCAGGATATAACTGGGTTATCCTCAGCCAAAAGCCAAGGAA
Organism: Vicia faba; assembly: GCA_948472305.1. NCBI lineage: Eukaryota > Viridiplantae > Streptophyta > Magnoliopsida > Fabales > Fabaceae > Vicia > Vicia faba. The sequence continues at coordinate 1,557,719,642 of OX451739.1, read as the reverse complement.
AGAGCGTCCTCGACGAAGTCTTCTTATCCCCAGCGAAGTCTATTAACACTTCCAACACAACAAGGGTATCCCCAGCAAGTTATTATCAACAACTCAACAAAGTACCTCTCTCCCCACAGAGTATTGCTTCCCAGCAAGATCATTAGAGTACTTTTCTCCCTGCAGAGTAACCCATTCGCCAATTTTATCCCCAACGGAGTTATCTTCTCCTACCAGTATTCTTGCAACTACCATCCCCAGCGAAAACGAAGATCTATTTTCCAACATCAGCCCAAGAGTGACTTCCTGGCATTCGTCAAGGATTTATTTTCCTAAGACGAAAACATATGTTCATAAACATCAATTTTCATACATTATAGCATGCATATATGCATCATATCTCACAAATCTCATTTATGTTGAGAACATCATAGCTCGATTCATATCATGCCTTGCATATAACTGACCTTTACTTTTCAGAAAAGATCCAGTTGAGTTCTCAGCTACATTTCAAGACCTAGACCGGTTCAGTTAAATCGACCCTAAGATTTTTCTGTTTCTTATCCAGTCAAAGGCCTTCTCTGGTTCAGTCAGATCGACCCTAAGATCTCCCTGTTGCTTATCCAGTTGAAGATTTCAAGACCTAGACCGGTTCAGTTAAATCGACCCCAAGATTTCTCTGTTTCTTATCCATTCAAAGGCATTCTCTAGTCCAGCTAAATCGACCCCTAACAGATTGTCCTGATAAAGACTCAGTAGAAGATATCCAAGATTCTCTCAATGATTACTGTTGAGGTTGAAGTCGCCCAAGATTCTCTCAATGATTACTGTTGAGGTTGAAGTCGCCCAAGATTCTCTCAATGATTACTGTTGAGGTTGAAGTCGCCCAAGATTCTCTCAATGATTACTGTTGAGGTTGAAGTCACCCAAGATTCTCTCAATGATTACTGTTGAGGTTGAAGTCGCCCAAGATTCTCTCAATGATTACTGTTGAGGTTGAAGTCGCCCAAGATTCTCTCAATGATTACTGTTGAGGTTGAAGTCGCCCAAGATTCTCTCAATGATTACTGTTGAGGTTGAAGTCGCCCAAGATTCTCTCAATGATTACTGTTGAGGTTGAAGTCGCCCAATATTCTCTCAATGATTACTGTTGAGGTTGAAGTCGCCCAAGATTCTCTCAATGATTACTGTTGAGGTTGAAGTCGCCCAAGATTCTCTCAATGATTACTGTTGAGGTTGAAGTCGCCCAAGATTCTCTCAATGATTACTGTTGAGGTTGAAGTCGCCCAAGATTCTCTCAATGATTACTGTTGAGGTTGAAGTCGCCCAAGATTCTCTCAATGATTACTGTTGAGGTTGAAGTCGCCCAAGATTCTCTCAATGATTACTGTTGAGGTTGAAGTCGCCCAAGATTCTCTCAATGATTACTATTGAAGTTGAAGTCGTCCAAGATTCTCTCAATGATACTGTTGAGGTTGAAGTCGCCTATGGTTCTCTCCCCGTTACTGCGGAGGTAGTAATCGTCCCCAGATTCGCTCAGCGTTACTGTTGAAGTTGAAGTCGTCCAAGATTCTCTCAATGATACTGTTGAGGTTGAAGTCGCCTATGGTTCTCTCCCCGTTACTGCGGAGGTAGTAATCGTCCCCAGATTCTCTCAGCGTTACTGTTGAGGTTGAAGTCATCCAAGGTTCTCTCACCGTTCCTGTTGAGGTAGTAACCACCCCTGGTTCATCACAGTTTGAAGCTCCATATTCAGCTCCTGTAACCAGTCAGGACACATCTATACAAAGAATTTGAAGACCAGCTCCCGTAACAGGTCAGGTAATCATTTTTCTTTTTTGCAGGTACGCAAGTTCTCGCTAAGGAATCTCTTACGCGATCAACACCCAACATGGCATCTATAAGCCCATCCACCTATCCATCACCTCTTAGCATGGCATCTATAAGCCCATCATCCTATCCATCGATCTCCAAATGGCATATATAAGCCCATTCCCATCACCACACTACTATGTGAGCGCAAATTTCTGGGCACTCTAGTGTTCAATCATCTTCCACCTTCGGATTACGAAAGGCACGTCAGCCAATCTGCATCCTCAGGTCTAAGAAGATTGAACGGGGGCAACTGTTGTACCCCAAAATTTGCCCTCCCATATTCTTCAAGATTTGCCAAGTCAAAGCTTCAAAATTCCCTAAGGGTTGCACAGTTCAAGGACCTCCTAACAGTCAAAAATCAGGGTTTTGGTTCTGACAAAGAAAATGAGGTTTTCAAGGGTCCAATCAAGTCCCACATGCCTACAAACATGGTCAAGCATCCTCATACCAAGTTTTAAGACTTACAGCACAAAATTGCACAGTCAAAAACCCTAATTGCACTACAGTCAACTGCAGGGGCAAAATGGTCATTTGACAGTCAAAAGTTCAAAATTTTGGTCAACATCTCATTTTGAAGCCACAAACACCATTTGATCAATTCTTGATCATGATTCTCAAAGCTTGGCTCAAAAAGTCTCAAGATGCAAAAGTTTCCATATTTGGACAGTTGAAAAGGTCAACTGTAACTTGACCAGGGCATAACTTCCACATGGTTTATCAGGAAAATTCCATCCAAAGCTTATTTTGAAGAGAATAACATTTCCTACAACTCATCTTCACACTTCAAGTCCAAGAAATGCTCTCACAAAAAGTTATCAATTTCAACATTATAGGTCATTTTCAAAAGTCAACAAAAAGGGACTTTAAGTCAAAGGCCATAACTTGAGATTGGAAAATCAAAATGACATGGGACCAAAGACATTGGTTATAGGGCTTCAAGACCTTTCCAAAATGTCCAAGAACATGAGCAAAGCTTAAAAATTGAGCAAGTTATGCCTTGTGGAAGTTGGGAAATATTTGGATATTTTGAAAAGTCAACTTTGCTCCAAATGCCTTAAAAATGCTAATGGGCCTCTTTTTCTTCCAAAATCCATCATCCAAGGCATGTGCACGACCATTTGGACCAAAGGGAAGTTATTCATAATTTTTATTTTATTTATTTGAATTTTAATTGCTAATAATTCATTTAATTAATTAAAATATATGAAAAATACCAAAACTAGGTTTTCAAATCTTTTTGTGCAAGACAATTACTCATGATTCACTAAGGATTTCGTGCATATCAAAAGAGGAAAGAATTGGTGCTAATTGACATGGTTCTTCATGAAGAAATATTGGAAAAGATTCTTAAAAATCAAATCTTGAAAACCATTAAAAGCAAGGCTATGGGCTTGGATTATTGATAAAATTCGTTCTCTATACAAGTGCAAACCTAACCCTAATGCTGGAGACCTCCTAGCTGCGCCATACATCAAGAACCAAGGTTGAGTTTTTTGTCAAAAATTTGAAAACTGAAAGTGGCCTTAGAGGACGATTCAGAGGAAAACTTTGATTCCATTAGCTTTCAAAAGTCTCAAGGGACGTTTCTGAATCAAAAGCATCATCCCTAACGCCCAGAATTGGTATATGGCAGTTCAACTGTTTCACCTTTTTGCATAAATCGTATCTGATCATTCATGCCATAATTTTCAATTTTAATGCTTGTTTTGTGTTGCTCTTGTCATTCTGAAGCTAACCCTGTTGTTTGATTAAGTTTTCATCACTCATACGCGAAACTACCATGGACGATTATTAGGGTTCTTCAAATTTCAAATTGGGTACTTTCACCTACTGTAAAATTGAGACACCTTAATACCATGGTCGAAATCAGGGAGCTTGGACGAATCGATTGCCATAGTCGCGCCTAATTTATATAACCATATGGCCTAATCGCTATTTTGGAAAAGTGCATATTTTGGGGGGGTTTAAAACCCCCGCTAACCCTTTTTTATGTTTCAGGAAAATCCAAACGAGGAAGAAGAAGGTTAGGTGGCATCATCTGATTGAACAATTTGAATTTTCGCGCTAAAGTCCCACTAACTTCCGTTTTATCTCTTATTAATTGTTATTCATATAATATACAAAGTGATACAACAGCTCAGCTGGCAAGCGTGTGATTGGTAATCCATGGGACCTGGGTTCGAATCCCAGGTCCCCCATCCCTTTCCATATTATTTTGCTAATCACGCTTGTGTGTAGTTCGCTTCCAGGGTTCCATCATGCAACTCACAATCCAGGCATGCCACGCATCTCATGATGGCAATCTAAAGGTGGAGATTTGAGGAACACCCTAGGCGTCAGTCAACGCGCGCACACGCTTCCCAGGAAGGTCAAAAGGGCCTTGAAACAGATGGGCCTAGTTGCTAACAATTCCTCCCAATTGGGGACAGAACCCCCCAAGGTATTGTATTTCTTTTCTTTTCTTTATTTTATTTGTTTCAATTATTTCTTTTTTAATTAAATCTTTAAATTAATTTATAAAACATAAAAATAACAATAAAAATCAAAAAGTCATAAAAATCAAAATATATTTATTTAACTAATATTTTTGCAAATAAAGCTCATTAATTTAATTTAACTTTTTAGATTTAGGTTTAATTTAAATATTTTTCTTAATAAATTAAAAACTTGTAGAATTAGGGTTTTAATCAATTTTATTACTTTCTTCTTTTATTTTCTCATCACTAATAATTAATTATCTATTTTTTATAAATCAAATTGCATTAATTAATTAGGTTTAATTTTAGGTAATTTTCATATTTTCTTAATAAATTAAAAAATAGCTAGAATTAGGTTTAAATTTCCTTTAATTCACATAAAAAACCAAAAATACCAAAAAAACCTCAAAAATAATTTCTTTTTCATCTTAATTTCATTAATTTAATAATCATAATTTAATTTCATTAAAAAGGGTCCAACGCCCTCGCTTGCGATTTTTTATTCTCTTCGCGCATTTTTATTCTTTCTTTTAAATATTAATGTAATTCTCCCAAAGCTGTGTAACTCGGACATTCTATATTTCTCGCACTTTATTTCTTTATTTTCTGTCAAATCGGGTCCTGGATTTTAATTTGGCGATGTGGACCCGCGCCTTTGTAATAGTTTAGGAACTTTACATTTCTCGCAACCTTTTCAACTGTTAATAATGGCATGCAAGAATGAATGACAAAATAAAAACAAACGCGTAGATCACCCATGACATGAACAAGATAAATGCAAATGAACATGACACACAAATCACACACCACCCCTAGGGTACGCCTCACTGTTGCCTTGCCTCGAAAGGTGATCGTCGAGTAGAGGATGTCTTAGTAAGTCCTCATGATCCGGGAACCTGGCATGAGGGTAGCTTCTAAGGTATCTTCCTATTGCTCTGGTGATCACCATGTCCCGAACTTCGAATTGACCCGAACACCTCCAACGGTGGTGCTACCTACCTCTCAATGGTGGGATGGCACTACTTTAAAGGACATCTACACAGACGAATTCCTTAGGGTAGGTAGACGACTCTAGATACTTGCTCTAATTTCAAAAACAAATCAAAAATACTTTTCACACTGAAACCTTTTCAAAAAGCTTTCGAAAGAAATTTTTCAAACACTCTTGAGGACCGATACAAGAGTCGAACTGGAATTTTCAAAGAAACTTTTTAAAACCCACAATTGAAAAGCAAACAAACCGTTTTTGAAAACACAAGTGAGCAAGTATCTAAGAGCCCATGGATAACCATGGATAGAAAGGGTGCTAACACCTTCCCTTTCTATAACCTACCTCCCGAACCGAGAGCAATCTCTATAAGGAATTTTTCTGTGCTTTTGTCCTTTCCATTTGGAGAAAATAAAAGACGGTGGCGACTCTTGCTTACCGCGACATTTCGCGAACCAGCGTTAAACAGTCAGTTCTAGATCCACCGATCACATTGAGTTATCCAAACAAAAGAATTGACCTGCAACCAAATACGAATTGAATTGTGTTCTATATCTACGTTTGACTTATGCTTAAGTAATTTTTCATTTTTTTATTTTTTGCTTGAGGACAAGCAAAGGTTTAAGTATAGGGGTGTTTGATAACACGAATTTATATAACATATTTGGCTTAATTTTCATAGATAATATTAGTATTTTTATCTATTTATTCTATTTTATTTTTGTATTACGTTGGTATTTCTTTTGTTTCAGGTATTTGTATTAAATAAAAGATCAATTGAGCAAAGAAGATAAATTGAGGAAAAATCGGATTAAAAAGCCAAAGAAATGAAGCAAAAGGGGTGATATAGCAAAAGGAGGAGTTAAGAAGAAAGAATTAATTATACAAAGAAAAAGACTAAGCCCAGAAGAGCAAAAGCCCAGCAGAAGTTCAGTCCACAAGGTGTTACGACCGTAACAGCCTTGTGACGACCGTAACACGCTAATAGCCTTGTGACGACCGTAACAGACCTGTGACTACCGTAACGCGCTATATTTCAACTTCCTCACGTCATGGAGATGTGTCCCATGTTCTCCCATGATTCTGGTAGTTAGTCCCATGTTCTCCCATGATTCTGGTAGTTAGTCCCATGTTCTCCCATGATTCTGGTAGTTATTCCCATGATCTCCACTAGCCTTCGTACAACATGGAAACGGGAAGTTACAAATGAAGCCTATAAATACAAGTTCAACCTTCAGAGCAAGGGTCGGCAATTTTTACCGAACAACCGTTATTTAGTCTTTCTTTATTTTTCTGTTTTCGTATTTTCTTTTCAGTTTTATATTTCTACCATACTTTTCTAGTTCAGTTTCTTTCTTTAGTTTTTATTTTAGTTTAAGTTTCTATAATTTTCACTGATCTAACCTTACGTTAGACCTAGTGCTTTTTATTTCTTGTCGTAATTTTTCTTTTCAATTCAAGAAGTCTCCGAGCAGATCCAACCGACTTGTGGGGGAATGCTCGTTTATTTCGAAGAACAAGATTATTCAAGCATTATTATTTCCAGGTTCTCAATATAATTATTTTATTTTATTTAAGTATTGTTGCTTGGTATTTATTTATTTGATTATGGGAGTGTTTAAATATATTGAACCTTATTATTTATGCATGTCCGAATTAATAAATATGTCCGGCTAAACCGTTTAGGTATCGGTAAGTAATAGTAGTAAGAGTAGGAATTAAATTGTTCATAAGTTAAAATACTAATTAACTTAATTTCTGGTTATGACTTTTTATAATTAAAACTACGCTTTTTGTTACGAAAGTAAGGAAAGTAAATAGGTTAGATCGAGACCACGAAAGTGTGAAGTTTTTAACCGGATAGCTAAAGTTAGGCATTTGATTTAAATACAGTGAAAGCGCTTTAAACCAAATTATAATTAATTAAGTTTCCAAAAAATACTTCTAAACACTTATAGGCTAGCGAAAGCAGGTATAGGGCTTTAGACGTATAATCCGAGATAAGACCATGAAAGTGTGAGTCGAGGATATTTAAACTAATAAATTCTACAGAACAATTAAGCTAACCATCTTTATACGCTTAAGTTCAATTTAAGCCGCTTAGGTTCACTACTTTACGTACCGATATCCGTTTTATTTATATTTATATTCCTTAACCAATATTCTAAAAGAAATATTCGCCTTAGCTGTGTACCGTAACTTAGGATAACAATAGATCGATTTATAGTCTCTGTGGGTTCGATATCTTTTAAAACTACGCGATAGGACTGTGCACTTGCAGTCTCCCGATTAACAGACGATAAAGTCTTGCGATCAAGTTTTTGCGATCAGTGGGTTAAACCTATCTTTGTGTATATCTGTATATGTGCTATTGTTGTTTATGTGTTATATTTTGTATATATGTTTGTCTGGATTTTCCTGGTTTACAGGGTGCTTGGTGATTACTCATAAGTCCTATACTCGGACTTGGACAAACTTTAAGATAGGACGGGCGATATAGTCATGTTAACTTTGAGGGAGTAATCCTAAAAAAGGAGGCATGAGATCCCCCACTCAGTGAAGGCCCCTTTGACTGTAGTATCGTTTACCGAGTAATCGGGAAGACGTACTGCTTTCGAACTGGGAGCCTGCGAAGCTGAGGACCGTAGATTACCTAACCCCTCTTGGCCTTTTAGGTGTAGTGCGGAAGCTATGACGGAGTAATTCGGAAGTAGTTGTCACGCGATACTACGCTCGAACGAGTCTTTCTTGAGAATATTACTAATTACCGATTTAATTGGGAAGTTGGTAATATCCGAAGGAAGGATGTAGACTCTGGGAACCTCTAGAACCTTGTTCGGCAGGTGATAACCTCTTAGACCAATACCTTATGGGTAGTACCTTCGACCTCATGCTCGTGACGTTGAACCTATGAACCCTATATGTGTGATCTTGTGTGTGATTGTTGCATCATGCATCCATGCACTCATAAGCATCTTTTAAAAAAAAAGCAATACTTCAAGGAATTTAAAGGTTGACTATTTGTGAATATCTCAGGTACTTTTAAACCATGGATTCTGGAAAGAGAAAGACCGAGAAATACAGTTTCAAGGATCCTAAGATAGATGAGTTGATCAGTCTAATTCTCGAGATCGAGTGTTCTGCAGACTTTCGGAAGAAGTATGGATCCATTATTCCTCTCATAAAGCTGAAGATGAAGGAGGGTCTTCTCTCAACTTTGGTCCAGTTCTATGATCCGGTGTATCACTGCTTTACTTTTCCCGATTATCAGTTGATGCCAACACTGGAAGAGTATTCCTATCTATTGGATTTATCTGTTACCGATCGCGTTCCTTTTACTGGTTTGGAGGGTGAGCCAAAACCACATGAGATTGCTGCTTTGATTCATCTAGGGAAGTCTGAGGTGGAAGCTCATATGACTACCAAAGGAGGGATTAGAGGATTACCAGCTCAGTTCTTATTGGAGAAAGTTTGTTACTTTGCCAGGATGAAGAGTACGGTTGCTTTTGAGGACATCTTTGCTTTACTCGCCTATGGATTATTCTTATTTCCTAATGTGGACAAGTTTGTCGACATTAACGCTATCAAGATTTTCATGATTGGAAACCCGGTTCCTACATTGTTGGGTGATGCTTATTACTCGGTTCATCTTCGGAATTCTTATCACGGGGGAATGATTATTTGTTGCACGCCTTTGTTGTATCGGTGGTTTACCTCTCATATGCCTCAGTCTGACGCTTTTTGGGATGTCAAGAAGGAACCTTGTTGGGCTCCTAAGATCATGGCACTTACTCACTCGGATATTGATTGGTATCATCGAGCTTACCAGGATGCAGAGATTATTAACAGTTGTGGTAGTTTCCCCAATGTGCCTCTTCTTGGTACAAAGGGAGGAATTAACTATAACCCTGTTCTTGCACGGCGACAGCTTGGTTATCCGATGAGGGATAAACCGGATAATATTCATCTGAGTAGTTTCTTTCTGAAGGAAGGAGAAGATCACAGGGAAGCTAGGGAGCAAATTGCGAAGGCCTGGCGTCACATTCATAATAAGAGTAGGAAGGATTTGGGACCTAGGGGTGTTGTTTCTTTGGAGCCATATCTTCAGTGGGTACGATCGAGAGCCATTCAGTTGAAGATGCTGTATACTTGGGAGACACCCATGCCTGATTTGTTTGTGAAGACCATTCCTCCCTTATTAGATGATCTAGAAGAGCCGCAGCTTGCTTTGGTTAGGATGCAACAGGAAAGGGATGCTTGGAAGAACAAGTTCCAGACTTTAGAGAGTTCCTACAGAGTAGACCTGAAAGAGATAGATGATTTGATCGAGATCCTTGAGAGTCGAGCAATAGAGTCTATGGAGAGGCAGGGAGATTTATTTTCTCCTAAGCCTCAAACAGGTGTTGTTTGTTCACTTCCTGATTCAGATGATTGGAAGGAGGTTGCCATAAGACATGTGGAAGAAAACCAGAGGTTGAGAGCTCAGATTGCCAGGCTCACAAGGAAGCGCATTCGTACAGATTGATCTTTATCAGTTCCTTTTCTCAGGATTTTAGATTGTATTTTCATCTTGTACTTGGGATCATTGAAACTTTTAACCCATTTCAAAGTTATTATAATAAAAGTTTTCAGTATTTCAAATGCGTTGTTATTTTGATGTTTGCAATATGTCTGTAAATCTTAAATCCCTTGAAATATTAAATGATAAAATAATAATAATCATATACATTGCATATCATGCATCATATTGCACATGTTTTTGCATTTTTTATGCATATCCAGGTGCCTTACCCAACTTCTTTACTTCACTCAGCAAGCTGACTCATCACTACAACACTCAGGCTAATTTCAAAAAGAAGATGGACAACTTAGAACAGGAGAATCACGATCTGCGCGAAGAAGTTTCTGCTTTGAAGGCTGGCTTGGCAAACTTGACTACTCTGATGGAAACTCTGGCGGTTGCTCAGAATCAGCCACCGAGTTTTCAACCTCAACCAACAAGTACAAATGCTGTTATGCAAGAGAGAAGGGTAAAAGCTCCTAGAAAGAATTATCAGCATCATCAGCAAGTCGCCTCAGTTACTGCTGTTATGAATGCCGCTCCAACTACCGTTGCATATCAGAGGGCACCTCAACAAGGAAATCAAGGGCAATGTCATCAGAGGAAAATGAGCTTTGATCCAATTCCAATGACATACACAGAGCTGTATCCTTCTTTGTTAAAGAAGAATCTGGTTCAAACTCGAGCTCGACTAGTTGTTCCTGAAAAACTGCCAAGAGGATATAAGGCTGACGCTTCCTGTGCCTTTCATCAGGATGCTCCTGGGCACGATTTAGAAGATTGCTTTGCTTTGAAGGTCGAAGTTCAGAGGTTGATCCGAAGAGGTATCTTGTCGTTTAAGGACATTGGCCCTAATGTTCAAAACAATTCGTTAGTAGAGCATGAATGAATCTCTGTCGTTGATAGTTCCAAAGCTTGGGAAATTTTACCTTCAGCCCAATGCCAGATAAGAGAGTCGTCTTAGTTTTTTTTAGCATTTTTACTGCTTTCTCATTTGTGATTTTTCTTGTTTATCATCGCACTGTTTGCATGTAAGAACTTGTTTGCATTTGAATGTTTAATCTTAATACAATGAGTATGTTTGTCTTGAAGAAATTCATTTGTTTCACTCTTATTTGTTTTCAATTTTAAATTGCTTTATGATACCAACTTGTTACCCATTCTCTTGCCTAGGCAGATATTGGAGGGAGGATGATGATATTAAAACGCAAATTTTCTAGTTGTATGCTTTTGGATAAAACCCTGTTGATGATGTACAAGCATTGTTTCAAATCCTCAAACACCGAAGATATAAGGGAGTGAAACCCTCATTAATCCCTTTGAGCCTTGAAGTAGGAGTTTCTTTTTCTATTAAAAAAAACCCCTCATTTTTTAACCTGGGGTAGGGTAGTGTTCAGTTAATCTGATCGAGCATTCAGAACTCATCAGGAGTGCGCATCTAAGGATACAATAATGGTTATCCTTCAAAAGGTTGAGGGGATTCAAAACCGCAATGTTTAACCTCCGAATATCAGTAGTGTGCATCAAAAGAAGATGTTATCCCAATGGGCATCTCTCACATATCAGGGGATCAGCAGATGACGATACAACAATGGTTATCTTTCATCTACCTAGAAATAGGGCAGTCACAATTCTTTCGACAAGTCACAAATGACTCAAAGTCACGCGACATGTTAAAAAAAAGAAAAAGATGACATGAATAAAAAAAAATATTATGATGAAAAAGAAAGAGACAAAAAGCCCCGCTAATTCGGAACTTGAAAAAACAAGTCGCTTAGGCAAAAGTCAGGGAATCCCGCTGCACTTCAGAGTCAAAGTCAAAAGGAATTTGTCCCGAAGGCAAGGAAGAAATGGAAATCCTAAAATGCGATAAAGGATTACAATGTGAAATCCTCAGCAAAGAACAGAGTCGCGTGACAAGAAACCCAAAAGAAGCAGAAATGAGTGACTTGCATGTCCAAAGAAAACCTTGTTTGATTCCTAAACCATCTCGAAACTTCTTTTGAGAGATGAATGTTCGTGTCAAGTTAACTGAACTTAGGACTGAAGAACATCATGAAGGGGGTGGGCACCAAATACTTTTGAGCCTTAAATCTTTTTTTCTAAAACCGTGAACCAGGCCACGTTACAACCCTCAAAATTCCTAATTGAAATATGGTTTATTTCGAAAGCATACTCCAAGGAGATAGTGTTTCCTGACTCCCATTAATTTTGCTAAATTATGGTGATTGGTATCATATGCTTTTGTTATCTTTCACACAAAAAATCCATGTCGCATCCTGGCTAGTGATTTATTCACAAGGTTTTTGCGACATTCTTTTCAAATTAAATCTTCAAGACTTACATAATTGTTGCATTAGAATTTTCATTCTTAGAATAAACATTTTATGCTTGTAAAACAACTGCTTGATATCATGAAAGTTTACATTTGAGTATCATCAAAGGCATGTTGCCGAGAAGAGTTGTGGATCAAAGAGGATGCAACATTCAGCCAATCTAGGGCAGTTACGTCAAGATTCGACAAATCTATAAAAGCCATTTGATCAGAAAGGTTATCTTAAAAGCATGCAGCCAAGGGCAAGTTATGAAAGTTACCTTGATCAACCCGGTAAGCTTGAGACACCAGATTGGTTTCCAAGGGCATATCCAGATTTTGTAAAGATAGCTGCTATGTCTAACCCAAGCTGAGAACCTTCCTCAAGTTGCGTTATGATGTTGGGTTCATAATCCCATTTTTTCCAGTCTTGCTGTAGACTTCTCCAGCTGAGTGTGATTCTTTACCCATCCAGGTGATGATCAAGCGGAGATAAAAAAGAGCTATGAAGCCTTTGCTCATTTGATGGAGTTCTTTCTCCCTTTTTATTGATATGGAATCTCTTGTAAAGCAGTGCTTTCTCTTGTTACGACATTATTGTTGTTATGTGCTTCCCAAGTAGATAGACAGGGGCAGTATATTTTCTAAGAGGTGTTGAAACAACTGTCAAGTTTTTGGGTTTTCTCTCACCAAGTGTTGAGTTTGATTTAAAATCCCCATAATTTTGACTTCTTGCTATGCTGTTAACTTCTTGGTTCCCCAGGAAGGTTTTCTCAGGTCATTTTTGCTGGAATGCGCGTGATTTGTTATATATTAAAGATGATACCAGTGGGTGCAAGGTATATTATTAGGTTTGTGATCCCATGATCCCCGACCAAGTCTTAGTTCACTTTTGATTTTGGGTTTGCATGGTCAGAAGCCTCTGTCCCAAGTTCCCCAACGAAGTTTTCCCTCATATGATGAAAGGTTTTATTCCCTTGGTGTGCTAAGATATCGCTCTTTTTGCAGTATTGGCATTAGTGTTGACTTCTTGATTTCCTAGGAAGACTATACCAGGGCATCTTTTGTTGGAACAGGTTTGTATGATATGAAGACTCAATCCAATATTCTCCAGTGAAGGCCTCGTTTATTTGATAGAAGTCCTTTCTCCCCAAAGAGGTTGGTGCAATAATTACTCTTGAAGAACGTATCTCCGGTTTCCCCAGTGAAGAACGTATCTCCGGTTTCCCCAGTGAAGAACGTATCTTGGTTTCCCCTCGATGATGTGGTGTTGGCCTCCCCAATGAAGTCAGCATGAAGTCCCCGGTAGAGGTCTCGATGATGAAGTATTGTCTCCCTTAGTGAGGTCCGTATGTTTTTCTTCCTTCAAAGTGGGCCTGATTTCCCCAGTGAATGTTTTGACAATTTGGTTTCCATTTTCCTTATTCACAATCAGTATCGAAATCCCCAGTAGGAGTACGGACTGTGAAACTTTTGTTTCCCCATTAAAGTCTGTATGATATTCCCCGGGATGGTTATCCCATGGCATCTCTTGTTGGAATGAGTATTCATGATGAAAAGTTTTCAATCCTCAGTTTTTTTCTCCAAGAAAAAGGTTTGAATTCCCCAGTGAGGTTTGGTTATCTTGATGTCAGTCTTCTTTATTTAAGGCTGATATTGCAATCTCCAGTAGGAATGTTGCTTGTAAAAAACTAGTTTTTTCCAATGAAACCGGAAGAAGGATGTTCTATCCCAATATCTGTTTGATTTAGCTACATCCGGATTATGTTTCTCCTCAGTGAAGTTAGGAAAGACAATAACGCTCCTTGCTTAGTTGGATTTGGTTTTCCCTCTTGAGTTTATTTCTCAAAGGATGTATCTTCTTTGGCCGTCTTGCTCCAGTGTGTTTCTAATTAGATTCGTGGTTGCATGACGAAATTAATTACTTTGGATTTCCGAGAACTTCGAGTTTTGGTTTGTGCATTTATTTTTCACGAGAAGACTTTACCTCTTCAGCAGGAATAATGTGGCATTTCCCCAGGAAGTCATATCTCATTTCCCCAGGAAGTCATATCCATTTCCCCAGGAAGTCATATCTCATTTCCCCAGGGAGTCATATCTCATTTCCCCAGGAAGTCATATCTCATTTCCCCAGGAAGTCATTTCTTTTTGCAATCCTCCATGATAACAAGCAACAGGTATCTTTGTTTGAGCAACTCGTGCTTCCCTGTACAAGTCAACATAACTTTTTTTTGCTATTTCCTCTATGAGTGGTTAGCTTGCATTCCGTCGTCAATTTACGCCAGTGGATGGCAAGACTTTCAAATTCACAGAAATTGCTCGTTGTGAAATCTTTGCAAGTGGAAGTCTCTTTATTTGAGACAGCTTACATATTACCCTTTCCAGGCGGAATTCCTTGGTTAAGGAAGAAGTTGAGACCCGTTCTAGGTGAAACACCAGAAGTTTGGGGAACATATGATATTTTTAAAACCTACCTTCAGTGAACGTTGGTAGTGCATCGGTAGTGAACGTTAGTGTTTCTTATCTTTTTGCTATCTTTAGTGAACGTTGATAGTTCATCGTCAGTGAACGGCGATGATATTATATTTTCTCTCTACCTTCAGTGAACGTTGGTAGTACATCGGCAGTGAACGTCAGTGTTTGTTATCTTTTTTCTATCTTCAGTGAACGTCGATAGTTCATCGTCAGTGAACGGCGGTGATATTATATTTTCTCTCTACCTTCAGTGAACGTTGGTAGTACATCGGCAGTGAACGTTGGTGTTTGTTATTGTTGTACACTAAATTTTGCCCCTAACTTTTTCGGTCGCACCTTCATACCATATTTTGTCATTTGGTCACAACCATTAATAAATAGCTTCATTCATCACATTTGCATCCTATCTTTAAGTTTGTTCTTGTTTTGTTGACTAACTTCTAATCAAAATACAAAAAAAAAATTTGTCTTTGCATATTTGTGTTTTGTAGGTACTGAGTCGAGGCATATGGCAAATAAGGTTTTCCGGTATTATTTCCCTAAAATCTCTATTTTCAAAGATATAGAATTAAAAAAATTTCATTTTTTTCATTGTACAATCGATTGCTCCTAGAGTGCAATCGATTGCACAAAGTGAATTTTGCACAATTTTTGGAAAAAATACACTATGCAAATCGATTTGCAATATAGTGCAATCGATTTGCATAGAGTGAAAATTAAAAAAAATCAGCATTTTAAACTTGTCAAATGTTTGGCTCCAATTTTCCTTCACTTTTGAAAGATGTATAATTAATTCAAATTTTAGTGCCAATCTTTCATTTTTAAAAAGAATTATCATTAATTCAAATTTTGGCTCTAATATTTGAAAGAATTGTCATTAATTCAAATTTTGGCTCTAATATTTGAAATAATTCATTAATTCAAATTTTTGGCTCCAAGAATAAATTACCAAATTACCACTAATCCCAATTCAAAACTCTATAAATAGAGCCTTCATCTCATTCAAATTTCAAGCTTTTGATAGCCAAATCCACCTTTCTAAAAAATCTCTCAATTCTCTCCATCTACCAAATTCACTCAAAGCTCCATTTTCAAAAAGTTAGTAAGCTTTGCATTGAAGCTTACTAATCTTTGAGCTAAACCTTCATCCAAACACTTTTTCTCCATCAATTCTCTACATCCAAGCTTGGTCAATTGATTCTTGTGGTTGAATTGAAGCAAATTCTTGAAGTTGTTTTGATAATTCTCTAGATCTACCTTTGGTAAGTTTGGATAATTCATCTTTCACAATGTGATCTCTTGGTGATCTTTGGGATTGATTCTTTGAGCATTATTTTGTGATTCCAATGGTTTTATTTTCTCATAATTTGATGGAATTTTCTTGCTCAAGTGGATCCATGATCATAAGGTGTTTGATAGAAAGTTTGAACAAGCAATTGCCCTTTTAAAATGCTGTTTTTGCTACTGCTTCTGTGTGCAATCGATTTAGACTAAGTGTAAATCGATTTACACAGCACAATTTTGCACGAATTTTTGAAAATTATACTGTGTAAATCGATTTACAAAGTAGTGTAAATCGATTTAAACCAGAACAGAATTTATTTTTTACCTTGTTTTGGGGTAGCTTTGATCCAAAATGCTTTTGCTACTCACTCCTTTTGATTGTTGGTTTGGATTGCAATTTTAAATGTCCAATTTGTCTTTAAACTAAATGGACTTTGTGATGTAGATGAAGTTGGATAAATGTTCATCAATTCAAATCTACCTAAGAATGAATTATTTAATTCATTTTTGGTGCTTTGGATTAATGATATGTTTAGTGCTTTAATCCATCTAGAGGAGTGGTTGAATTTAAAGATGAAAGAATTTTGAATTGGTGATCTAAATTAGCTTATCATTTCCCTCCCTCTTCATCTTATCCCTTTTTTTTATTGTGCTACATGTTAAGGGATGGTGATATCTATATCATTTATCCAAACATGAAGTACATAGATTGCTATTGACCGGCCTCAAAATAGGTGTGACTTCTACATAAGTCCACTTACGATTGCTTAACATAGCGCTAAATTTTGTCCCGATTCGAATAAATGATCATTCATGGCCCAAACTTATGATTGCAAGCCCAAGTATGTTAATTTGATCTCTTTGATCCAATAACCTTGAGATTCATTGTGTAGAGGCTTTGGTTCTACCAATCCTCTGATGGATCTACAACACCTTTGGTCAATGCGGATCACTTAAACATCGTTGATCATTACATGTTGCCTTGTGAGAATTCCAAAATGGATGATATACTTGACAAAAAGCAAATGCAACTTGTTGTGTAGAGGCTTTGGTTCTACCAATCCCCTAATGAGTTCCAAATGCAAGTTTCAAGATGGTCATCCAACTAACCACTAATTACTAACAATTAACTTTACTTTATGCTTTTATTTTCATGCTTTATGTACCATTTACTTTTAGCATTTTACATTTCTTGCTATTTTCATCTTTGCTCACTTGAGCATTTACTTTTATGTCATTTTTATTTTTCTCACTTGAGCTTTTCTTTTCCTTTTGAAGACACCTAATAATCAACATGAACCATAAAAAAATTTAATGATACTTGGACTACATGGTTACTATCCTTTGCATTATGGAGTGATGGACTTCTTGGACTTAGGATTAGAGACCTTGGCCTATCTTGGAGACTTTGTGACTTTATTTGATATTTTGTCTGGAGTTCTTGAGGTTTACCTCAAGACATTGGGTTGTTTGTTTGTTTTTTGTGCAGGTCATTGTGATTACATACTTTGTTTGTAATCTGGAATTCACCCGTATACAGCCGTTACTCTGCCCAATTTTTGCGAAGACTTAATACACTTGAAGTTCGATTCTCTCAAGAGGTCTAGTATCTTTGCTTGCTTGATTTCAATCCAAAGAATGGGAATTCTACATTGGCTTATAATGTCAAGTATCGGCTTCATGTTGGTTAGACAATTCTCTTCCTTTTCTTTTACCTTATGCTTTAGGATAATCCCTTCATCTCCTCCCATCTTCTTTAATTTTCAAAATCTTCTCATCTTTCTTTCAAAATATTCTTTGTTTATAAACTCAAACCACTTTCATAATAAACCTCGACTTTGTCGAGTTCCTTTTCTTTTAGAACCTCTTTTATTTAAACAAACTTCAATTCATTTAATCATACTTTGACATCTTTCAAAATTAACAAAAACACTTCAACTCATTCAAACTCTTTTGTGCGCCCGAGCACCTTTTACATTCAAAACTTTTTTCAAGATGAGACACGATTCATTGATAGTCGAGCAACATTCTCCTATCCCTATGGTTATAAAGGTGTCGACTTTTCCACTTGAGTACTAGAGGCGTTCTCAAACCCTCACTCTTGTTGACGCAGGGTCCATCTTTCTTACACCTTGTGGGCGTTGGTCGAGATTTCTCTCCTAACAATGACGACTTGTCTCCTTGTTTAAAAACAATCAACAAACAAGTCTTTTCTAGATGAACTACGTGTACCCTGATCCCCTATTGCATGAAAGGTGGTACGTAGGCACTAAAGGTTCGCAACCGCGGCGGGTGCAAAAATCATAAAAATATTTCTTTTCTCACCTCCACCATCCATTTTATATACAACACATTTTTATAGCCAAAATATACAGATTTTTCAAAGAGGTTCCTGCGGAGTACCGTGGATGTTTAGGGTGCTAATAACTTCCCTTTGCATAACCAACCCCCTTACCTTGAATCTTTCAACCTCTTTTTGGGTTATTCGCTCTTTTCCCATTCCTTTGGAAACAATAAAGCGCGGTAGCGATTTTTATTTTGATTTGTATAAAGTCTAGTCAATCCAATGGCTTAGTCTTGCACATTTCTACCGCTACAGTTATCTTTTTGCTATCTTCAGTGAACGTTGATAGTTCATCGTCAGTGAACGACGGTGATATTATATTTTCTCTCTACCTTCAGTGAATGTTGGTAGTACATCGGCAGTGAACATTGGTGTTTGTTATCTTTTTGCTATCTTCAGTGAACGTTGATAGTTCATCGTCAGTGAACGGCAGTGATATTATATTTTCTCTCTACCTTCAGTGAATGTTGGTAGTACATCGGTAGTGAACGTTGGTGTTTGTTATCTTTTTGCTATCTTCAGTGAACGTTGATAGTTCATCGTCAGTGAACGACGATGATATTATATTTTCTCTCTACCTTCAGCGAACGTTGGTAGTACATCGGCAGTGAACGTTGGTGTTTGTTATCTTTTTGATATCTTCAGTGAACATTGATAGTTCATCGTCAGTGAACGGCGGTGATATTATATTTTCTCTCTACCTTCAGTGAACGTTGGTAGTACATCGGTAGTGAACGTTGGCGTTTGTTATCTTTTTGCTATCTTCAGTGAACGTTGATAGTTCATCGTCAATGAACGGCGGTGATATTATATTTTCTCTCTACCTTCAGTGAACGTTGGTAGTACATCGACAGTGAACGTTGGTGTTTCTTATCTTTTTTCTATCTTCAGTGTTAGTGAACGGCGGTGATATTATATTTTTCTCTACCTTCAGTGAATGTTGGTAGTACATTGGCAGTGAACGTTGGTGTTTGTTATCTTTTTTCTATCTTCAGTGAACGTTGATAGTTCATCGTCAGTGAACGACGGTGATATTATATTTTCTCTCTACCTTCAGTGAATGTTGGTAGTACATCGGCAGTGAACGTTGGTGTTTATTATCTTTTTGCTATCTTCTGTGAACGTTGATAGTTCATCGTCAGTGAACGGAGGTGATATTATATTTTCTCTCTACCTTCAGTGAACGTTGGTAGTACATCGACAGTGAACGTTGGTGTTTGTTATCTTTTTGCTATCTTCAGTGAACGTTGATAGTTCATCGTCAGTGAACGGCGGTGATATTATATTTTCTCTCTACCTTCAGTGAATGTTGGTAGTACATCGGCAGTGAACGTTGGTGTTTGTTATCTTTTTGCTATCTTCAGTGAAAGTCGATAGTTCATTGTCAGTGAACGGCGGTGATATTATATTTTCTCTCTACCTTCAGTGAACGTTGGTAGTACATCGGCAGTGAACATTGGTGTTTGTTATCTTTTTGCTATATTCAGTGAAATTCGATAGTTCATCATCAATGAACGACGGTGATATTATATTTTCTCTCTACCTTCAGTGAACGTTGGTAGTACATCGGCAGTGAACGTTGGTGTTTGTTATCTTTTTTCTATCTTCAGTGAACGTTGATAGTTCATCGTCAGTGAACGGCGGTGATATTATATTTTCTCTCTACCTTCAGTGAATGTTGGTAGTACATCGGCAGTGAACGTTGGTGTTTGTTATGTTTTTGCTATCTTCAGTGAAAGTCGATAGTTCATAGTCAGTGAACAGCGGTGATATTATATTTTCTCTCTACCTTCAGTGAACATTGGTAGACATCGGCAGTGAACGTCGATGCTTGTTATCATCCTCTCTGGTTCTATTCTTTTGGTCCACCAGTGATTTATTTTCCTGGTGGGGTTGCTCCTTTGTTTCTTCATTTTTGTGGCATCCCCAGTGTTACTTTGCATCTCTTTTGTTCTGTTCATATGCATCCATAATCATAAGCATTGCATGGCATCTTAGAGACAAAAATAGGTCTTGTTTTATATTTAAGTATCTTCAACCGCGTCGACACGAAGATTTGTAACCTTCGTATCTCCTGATAGAAGACACTTAAATAAGGGCTGCTGTTGTACCCAAATTTTTGCCCCTAAGATTCCTCTATCATATCATATCAAATCAATCATAACAAGATCACATTAGGGTTGGTTCTTCCTCTTTTTTCCTATCTTTAAGTTTGCTCTTGAGGAATCTCCAAGCACCTTGGTTGTGTATTTTGTATATGTTTTGTTGACTAACTTCTAATCAAAATACAAAAAAATATTTGTCTTTGTCTTTGTATATTTTTGTTTTGTAGGTACCAAGTCGAAGCATATGGCAAATAAGGTTTTCCGGTATTATTTTCCTAAAATCTCTATTTGCAAAAAAAAAAGAATTAAAAAAAAATTCATTTTTTTTCCACTGTACAATCGATTGCTCCTAGAGTGCAATCGATTGCACATAGTGTATTTTGCGCCATATTTGAAAAAAATACACTGTGCAATCGATTTGCACTGTAGTGCAATCAATTGCACAACGTGAAAATTAAAAAAAAAATAGCATTTTAAACTTGTCAAATTTTGGCTCCAATTTTCCTTCACTTTTGAAAGATGTATCATTAATTCAAATTTTAGTGCCAATCTTTCATTTTTAAAAAGAATTATCATTAATTCAAGTTTTGGCTCTAATATTTGAAAGAATTATCATTAATTCAAATTTTGGCTCTAATATTTGAAAGAATTATCATTAATTCAAATTTTGGCTCTAATTTTTGAAAGAGTTATCATTAATTCAAATTTTGGCTCCAAGAATCAATTACCAAATTACCACTAATCCCAATCCTAAAACTCTATAAATAGAGCTCTCATTTCATTCAAAATTCAAGCTTTTGATAGCCAAATCCACCTTGCTAAAAAATCTCTCAAATCTCTCCATCTACCAAATTCACTCAAAGCTCCATTTTCAAAAAGTTAGTAAGCTTTGCATTGAAGCTTACTAATCTTTGAGCTAAGCCTTCATCCAAACACTTTTTCTCCATCAATTATCTACATCCAAGCTTGGTCAATTGATTCTTGTGGTTGAATTGAAGCAAATTCTTGAAGTTGTTTTGATAATTCTCTAGATCTACCTTTGGTAAGTTTGGATAATTCATCTTTCACAATGTGATCTCTTGGTGATCTTTGGGATTGATTCTTTGAGCATTATTTTGTGATTCCAATGGTGTTATTTTCTCATGATTTGATGGAATTTTCGTGCTCAAGTGGATCCATGATGATAAGGTGTTTGATGGAAAGTTTGAACAAGCAATTGCCCTTTTAAAATGTTGTATTTGCTACTGCTTCTGTGTGCAATCGATTTACATAGTAGTGTAAATCGATTTACACAGCATAATTTTGCACGAATTTTTGAAAATTATACTGTGTAAATCAATTTACATAGTAGTGTAAATCGATTTACAGCAGAACAAAATGTATTTTTTGCCTTGTTTTGGGGCAACTTTGATCCAAAATGCTTTTGCTACTCACTCCTTTTGATTGTTGGTTTGGATTACAATTTTAAATGTCCAATTTGTTTTTAAACTCAATGGACTTTGTGATGTAGATGAAGTTGGATAAATGTTCATCAATTCAAATCTACCTAAGAATGAATTATTTAATTCATTTTTGGTGCTTTGGATTAATGATATATTTAGTGCTTTAATCCATCTAGAGGAGTGGTTGAATTTAAAGATGAAAGAATTTTGAAATGGTGATCCAAATTAGCTTATCATTTCCCTCCCTCTTCATCTTATCCCATCCTTTTTTTAATTGTGCTACATGTTAAGGGATGGTGATCTCTATATCGTTTATCCAAACATGAAGTACATAGATTGCTATTGACCGGCCTCAAAATAGGTGCGACTTCTACATAAGTCCACTTACGATTGCTTAACATAGCGCTAAATTTTGTCCCGATTCGAATAAATGATCATTCGTGGCCCAAACTTATGATTGCATGCCCAAGTATGTTAATTTGATCTCTTTGATCCAATAACCTTGAGATTCATTGTGTAGAGGCTTTGGTTCTACCAATCCTATGATGGATCTACAACACCTTTGGTCAACGCGAATCACTTAAACATCATTGATCATTACATGTTGCCTTGTGAGAATTCCAAAATGGATGATATACTTGACAAAAAGAAAATGCAACTTGTTGTGTAGAGGCTTTGGTTCTACCAATCCCCTAATGAGTTCCAAATGCAAGTTTCAAGATGGTCATCTAACTAACCACTAATTACTAACAATTAACTTTACTTTATGCTTTTATTTTTATGCTTTATGTACCATTTACTTTTAGCATTTTACATTTCATGCTATTTTCATCTTTTCTCACTTGAGCATTTACTTTTATGTCATTTTTATTTTTCTCACTTGAGCTTTTCTTTTTAAAAGACACTTAATAATCAATATGAACCATAAAAATCATTAATGATACTTGGACTACATGGTTACTATCCTTTGCATTATGGAGTGATGGACTTCTTGGACTTAGGATTAGAGACTTTGGCCTATCTTGGAGACTTTATGACTTTATTTGATATTTTGTCTGGAGTTCTTGAGGTTTACCTCAAGACATTGGGTTGTTTGTTTGTTTTGTGTGCAGGTAATTGAGATTACGATCTTTATTTGTAATCTGGAATTCACCCGTATACAGCCGTTACTCTGCCCAATTTTTGCGAAGACTTAAAACACTTGAAGTTTGGTTCTCTCAAGAGGTCTAATATCCTTGCTTGCTTGGTTTCAATCCAAAGAATGGGAATTCTATACTGACTCATAATGTCAAATATTGGTTTCTTGTTGGTTAGACGGATCTTATCCTTAGCTTTTACCTTATGCTTTAGGATAGCCTCTTCTTCTCCTCCCATCTTCTTTAATTTCAAAAAATCTTCTCCCTCCTTATAAAAAAACTCTTCTTGTTTTGAAACTTGAAACATTTTCATAATAAACTTGGACTTAGGTCCATGCATTTTCAAAATATTTTCATAAATAAACTTCAATCAATTTAATAATATCTTGACCTTTTTTTTGTGAGAAGACTAAAAGTCAATCAATCTCATTTCAAACCATTTTGCCACTTTGGCTTTTATCTTTAAACTTTTCTCAAAAGATTAGACTCTTGTCAATCCTTGTAGTGATGCAAACAACTGTACTTCTACAATATGTAGTGAAGTGAGATATTTTACACTTGGGTGTTGAGTGAGGCATTGTTGATTTTAAAATCCAAGCCATATCCTCCACTTTGAGATGATGCAAATTCTCCTTTCTCATGATTGTGGGTAGTAAGCATGTTTTCCACACGGACAATTGCGATGATGTCTTATCTCATAAAATCAACCAACACACTTATGTTTCAAATTTTTAAAAGAGGAACTACGTGTACCCTGATCCCCTATTGCATGAAAGGTGGTACGTAGGCACTAAAGGTTCGCAACCGCGCCGGGTGCAAAAATCATAAAAAAAATATTTCTTTTCTCACCTCCACCATCCATTTTCTACATTGGCTTATAATGTCAAGTATCAGCTTCATGTTGGTTAGACGGCTCTCTTCCTTAGCTTTTACCTTATGCTTTAGGATAGTCCCTTCATCTCCTCCCATCTTCTTTAATTTTCAAAATTTTCTCATCTTTCTTTCAAAATCTTCTTTGTTTCTAAACTCAAACCACTTTCATAATAAACCTCGACTTTGTCGAGTTCCTTTTCTTTTAAAACCTATTTTATTTAAATAAACTTCAATTAATTTAATCATACTTTGACATCTTTCAAAATTAACAAAAACACTTCAACTCATTCAAACTCTTTTGTACGCCCGAGAACCTTTTACATTCAAAACTTTTTTCAAGATGAGACACGATTCATTGATAGTCGAGCAACATTCTCCTATCCCTATGGTTATAAAGGTGTCGACTTTTCCACTTGAGTACTAGAGGCGTTCTCAAACCCTCACTCTTGTTGACGCAGGGTCCATCTTTCTTACACCTTGTGGGCATTGGTCGAGATTTCTCTCCTAACAATGACGACTTGTCTCCTTGTTTAAAAACAATCAACAAACAAGTCTTTTCTAGATGAACTACGTGTACCCTGATCCCCTATTGCATGAAAGGTGGTACGTAGGAACTAAAGGTTCGCAACCGCGGCGGGTGCAAAAATCATAAAAATATTTCTTTTCTCACCTCCACCATCCATTTTATATACAACACATTTTTATAGCCAAAATATACAGATTTTTCAAAGAGGTTCCTGCGGAGTACCGTGGATGTTTAGGGTGCTAATACCTTCCCTTTGCATAACCAACCCCCTTACCTTGAATCTTTCCCCCTCTTTTTGGGTTATTCGCTCTTTTCCCATTCCTTTGGAAACAATAAAGCGCAGTGGTGATTTTTATTTTGATTTGTATAAAGTCTAGTCAATCCAATGGCTTAGTCTTGCACATTTCTACCGCTACAATCCTGCCCGTAGGATTTTCTTTGCCATGGTGTGTCCACTGGAATGAGTTCCGTAAGTACCTTCATGTAACTCTACCATAATCCTTTCCGCCTCGTTCTTATCCACACATTACAGTAAGGTTGAATCATGGTTACGCTTGTAAAGGATACCATTACTGATGAAGAACTTTGCCGCGAACCTCCTCAGAAACTTCTTATCATTAATAGATGCACCCTCGGGGTATTCCTGAGCCTCAAGTTATCTCTTTACCTCATGAAACCAGGGTTTATCTGCTACCTCTTCAGTCTCGATGTCACAGTAATGTGCGGGTTCGTCCAACCTCTCAATGGTAATATGGGGAGCCTCATTGTCCCTCCTGACCTTGAACATAGAAGACATAGTAGCTAGCACATCCGCCAACTGATTATCCTCCCTGGGGAAATGTTAAAAGGTTATCTCCTCGAAGTGCGGAAGCAACATCAATACATACTCTTTGAAAGGAATAATATTTGGGTGCTTCGTATCCCACTCGCCTTTGATTTGACTGATCACGAGAGCGGAATCTATGAACACACTCAAGAACTTTATCCTTAGGTCAATAGCTGCTCGTAGGCCCATAATGCACGCTTCATACTCCGCCATATTGTTGGTGCAGTTAAAACATAATCGGGCGGTGAACGGAGTATGACAACCTTCAGGAGATATGACTACGGCGCCAATGCCATTACCCAAAGTGTTTGAAGCTCCATCAAAATACATAGACCATCGGGATCCTTCCTCAGGTCCTTCATCCGGTACAGGTGTTTCACAGTCAGTTACCAACATGATGTTCTCATCCGGAAACTCAAAGTTCATAGACTGGTAATCATCCACTGCCTGATGCGCCAAATAATCTGCCAACACACTTCCCTTGATTGCTTTTTGGGTCGTGTATTGGATGTCATACTCAGTCAAGATCATTTCCCATCTTTCTATTATTCCGGATAAGGCAGACTTTTCGAAGATATACTTGATTGGATCCATCTTTGATATCAATAGAGTAGTGTGAGTCAGCATATACTATCTCAGCCGGCGAGCAGCCCATGCCAAAGCACAACAAGTTTTCTCAAGTAGTGAGTATCGGGTCTCATAGTCGGTAAACATTTTGCCATGGTAGTAAATAGCATGCTCTTTTCGGCCAGACTCGTCATGCTGCCCCAGCACACACCCCATCGAATTGTCGAGTACTGTCAAGTATAAG
Organism: Vicia faba; assembly: GCA_948472305.1. NCBI lineage: Eukaryota > Viridiplantae > Streptophyta > Magnoliopsida > Fabales > Fabaceae > Vicia > Vicia faba. Next base: position 1,557,693,626 of record OX451739.1, on the reverse strand, counting down.
ATTAAAGGTCTCCCTTCGACTGGAGGCATCAGAATGGGTGGCTCTTTCAGGTATTCTTTGATCCTTTCGAAAGCGGCCTGACATTCATCATTCCACTTTACTACTTGATCTTTCTTCAACAGCTTGAAGATTGGCTCACAAGTAGCAGTCCGATGTGAAATGAATCGAGCAATGTAGTTCAAGCATCCCAGAAAGCCTCTGACTTCTTTTTCTGTTCGGGGAGCGGGCATCTCCTGTATAGCCTTTACCTTTGCAGGATCCACTTGAATACCTTTATCACTAACAACGAAACCCAACAGCTTACCAGATCTTACTCCGAAGGTGCACTTGTTTGGGTTCAACCTTAACTTGTACAACTTCAACCTGTCAAATAGCTTCTGGAGATGGTCGAGGTGTTCCTCTTCAGTATGGGATCTTGCAATCATGTCGTCAACGTATACCTCAATCTCATGATGAATCATGTTGTGGAACAAAGCGACCATGGCGCGCTGATACGTTGCCCCGACATTCTTCAACCCGAACGACATGACCTTGTAGCAAAAGGTACCCCACTGCGTAACAAAGGCTGTCTTCTCCATGTCTTCGGGAGCCATCTTAATTTGATTGTAACCAGAAAAACCATCCATAAAAGAGAAGATCTTATGCTGTGGGGTGTCGTCGACCAAATCATCGATGTGAGGCAGAGGGAAATCATCTTTGGGGCTTGCTCTGTTCAGATCCCTATAGTCAACACACATCCGTACCTTACCATCCTTCTTCGACACCGGAACCACGTTGGCAACCCACTGTGGGTAAGAAGCAACTGCTAGAAAACCGGCATCAAACTGTTTCATAATGTTGTACCCCAAAATTTGGCCTCCCTTTTTCACAAGAAATCACAACCCCAGGGTTTTTCTCAGATTTTTAAGATTGGCTCAAGAACCGGTCAAACAAACTTTTCTTTATCAGTCAATCCATAATTAGGGTTTTCTCTGAATTGTTAAGATTGACTCAGGAATCGATCAGACATATCTTTCTTTTGCAGTAATCCAGGATTAGGGTTTTCTCTCATATCTCTCAGAAGAGATTGAATCCTCAGAAATTGCTTGTTCAAATTTACTGATTGTTCTCAAAGCCTGATTATCTGGGATAAGAGCTGAGACTTTTGTTTGGAACATTAAGGCATCTGCTTGATTAGTGGAATGAAAGGTTTACCGTTTAATGGAATGCTTGTTTGTTTAACTGTACAATGCGTATGTTAATTGGAATACCATGCGTATTGTGAGTAATGAAAGGTTACGAGACTGCAAAGTTTGTTGATTATTTATTTCATCTGGATTAGAATTATTGAGACACAGTTTCAATTATTTTGATTTAAGAGTCTTAAATAATTAAATAAACATGCGAGGAAGAAGTGAAAAGATATTGGACAGTAGAAATTTTCTTTTGGATAAAGACTTCTATTTACTTCAAATGTTGTTACAAAATTTATTTGAATATTATAAGATTACAACTTATAGTATTAAGATAATATTTGTTTACAATAAATGAAAAATAAATCTAAGCCTAATCTTCTGAGATCTTTGGCTTCTACTGCTTCCTCTATTACCCAGGATGCATTGACCTGAAAAAGGAGAAAGGAAAGAAATTAGCACAATTAATTGAAAAAAAGATTTTTCAAATAAAAAAGGAAAGAAATCATCATTAAAGTTTGTCGGCCGGAATCAGAATGCTATGTTCATCATATTTTATTTACCTCTCTGCAAATCACAAGAAGATCGCTCTTCTCGGTTCACAGAGAGAAAAATAAAAGAAATAAATTGCAAGCATACACATGGTTCAAATGCAAAAACATAACTGAGTTACAAGCCAACTAGAAGCAAAGTGTAATGCAAACTAAACCAAACTGCAGTAGTCAAACAAGTCAACAAGGCAAACATGAGCAAGCATGGCAAGCTAACTACAATGCATTAACCAAACTGAATTTCAAACTGAAGTAACCAAGCATGTCAAACTGAGTTACAAAACTGTCAAGGCAAAGTACACAATGCAGAAAGTATGCAATCAAAAGTACACAATGCAGAGAGATAAACCAAATTACAAGCCAAAGAGGCTTGTCCTAGCCATCATCACTTTCCAGCCTACACAAACTTTTCAGAATTAAATATAATAGGCAAAAAAGCTTATGAGAGAGAGAGAAAGAGAAGACCTAGTGAAGAGGTTTGCAGTTTTGGCTAAGGAAGGCTGTCAAAAGACAGTAAAGAAAATAAAAAGATATAAAGAGAGAAGACTGTATAACAGTCCAGAGGGGGAAAAATACAAAAGCTCCAAAACCTGCATAACAAAAACTGCAAATCTGCTTGCAAAAACCATAAGCCTGCTAGCAACAAAATTGTAAGCTACAACCCAAACCTGCTAAACACTCAGGCCAAACCCAAACCTGCATCACAAACTGCAAGCCTGCATTACAAACTACAAGCCTGTATTTCAAACTGCTTAGCCAACACCAACAATCACAAGCCTGCATTACAAACTGCAAACCTGTAAGACCAGACCTGCAAACCTGTTTTAGCAAAACTGCTCAAAACACAAACAATCTGCATAGCTAAGCCAAACTACATAACTAATCAAACCTGCATAAACAACCTGCATTTCAAACTTCTCAACCTACTTACCAAAATCTGCAGTTTAAACTACAAAAATAAAAAAAACCAAACAACCTGATAGCAGAAACATCAAAACCAAGCAAGCCCACCAACAAAGCTTGCCCAAACATCATCAAAAACCAACCACCAAACTGTTATCAAAATTTGCAAAAACTGCAAACTACACAAACATCAACAAATGTTTCAACAGAACAAGTTTTAGATCTAAGCTCATCATTAACAAGGAAAAGGTTCAGAGGTTTTCAGAAACTTCAACAAAGTATCATCATCACCAATATTCAAGGTAGAGAAAAACAACAAGTTTCAGATTTCTTTTTCATCATCATCAACAGAAACAAAGCAACAAACTCAAAGCAGAACAAATATTTTCAGAGTCCAATCATCATTAACAACCAAAAAAAAAAGAGGAAGAGATTCAGAAGCAATAAAGTTTCAGAAGCTAAGTTCATCATCAACAAAAAGTCAGAGGCAATAAAGTTTCAGAAACTAAGTTCATCACCAACAAAAGCGAAAAGCAAGCAAGTTTCAGAAACGTGTTCATCACCAACAAAAGCGAAAAGCAAGCAAGTTTCAGAAACATGTTCATCACCAATAAAAGTCAGAAGCAAGCAAATTTTCAGGAAATACTCATCATCAAACAAATCAAGAAAATACAGAAATACCAGAAGCGACGTTCATCTCATCTTCTTCCGCCTCTGGCCACCAAGAGCGCCGCCGGTCCAACCCTCCCTCCATCTTTTTCAGAAACAAAATGCCGAGGTATAGTTTCTCTTCCTCAAACTTTCACTGCATCTTACACATAAACATCAAAGGATTAAAACATGCAAACAATAAACATGCAAGAACCAAACGAATGCAAACTGTAAAAACCCTAACAAGATAAAACTGTACCGTTCAAACAATCGCCTTGGACCATCGTGAAGAGGAGAGGGCTAGGGTGGCGCTCCGACAACATGGAGGTTTGAGGAAGAATCAGAAGCTTATGGTTTGAGAACGAAGAAGAGAAATGGAGAAGAAGAGCAAGAGCGGCGCCGCTGTTGTAAACGTACAAACCCCTAAATGTACAAACCCTAAAATGAACAAACCCCAAAATTGTACCAACACTTCAGTTGGGCCTTCGCCCCAAACAAAACCATAAGCCCACAACATTTTCTGCGCATACCCCCCCATTTCATCCATTTTTGCTTTTTGTTTCTTCTTCCATTTGGGCCTAACCCCCAATTAAACCTTAAGCCCATTTTCTTTTTAAAAACTAATACTTTTTTTAATTAATATCATTTAAACTAATTTATTTTCTTTCTTTTAGTTAATAAAAAAACACTAATTTTAAATTTTGTTTTACTTTCTTTTAAGTTAATTTTATTTTTATTTATTAATCTTGTTTAATATAATAAAAATACAAAAAAAGAGAATAGTTAATTTGATCTAATCAATTTTGTTTTTTTCCTTAACCTTTTTTTATTGATTAATAAAATACAAGAATAATCTTAAACATTAATTTAGGTAATCAATCTTTCTTTAAAACTTTTTATTTACATAATTCATAAAAAACACAAAAGATAATAATCATACTTAAATCTTTATTAGGTTAAAATTTTATTTGTTCATTTGTAAATAAATACATGCATCTCATAATTTACTGATTTTCCTTAATTTGTTATAATTTTACATTGAATTGCGAAAATTCGATTTGGTTGTAACACATATTTGGACATTATTATTCTGATAAGACTCATCCCCATTTGTAAATAATTGTACCCCCATCCCCGAATACTTTTTTGTAATAATTTAGACTTTAAATTCCCGCAATTTATTGCTTTCAATATACTGTATAGTAATTAGGGTTTGTATGCGAAGATTCAAAATCAATCGCTAGATAACCTAATACAAGACAAATGTATGAAAATAAACACACAATTCACACTTGCACCTCTAGGGTAACCTCGCTTGTTGCTTCAGAAAATGAAATCATGTCCTTTGAATATGAGACACTCTAGCAAATGCCCCTTCGATAAACAAAGATCGTAGTCCCTCGATGACCCTCGATGTTGCCTTCGATAAAACGATCTCGTCCCTTACAAAAATTGCTAGAGCGTATCACATGTTGCTTTCAATGATTGTATATGATGACCCGCGCCTGTCCCGTTTAACATCCTAACACAAGGTTGTTCACCAAACACAATGGTGAAATAACACTGTTAAAAGGGTTAAAAACATAAGAAAGATCTTTTGAGTAAAATAGGGTAGACAACTCTTAGTTACTTGATCAAAAGCTTGTAAAATATCCTTGCCATTTTCAAACACACCTCACAACACAATTTCAAAAACAACTTTCAAAACATTGAAATATCTTTTCAAAAAGACACACACCTTTGTATATATTCAAACAAGAACCATTACAAAGGTTTCCTAGACAAGGCTTCTTTTTCAAAGCATTTTTTCAAAACCACACACAAAGCACCATTTCAAACAATTGAAAAGCAAAGGCAAGTGATCTAAAAACAAGTAACTAAGAGCCCATGGAAAACCATGGATGAAAAGTGTGATAGCACCTTCCCTTTTCATAATCTACCCCCCGAACCCAAGAAAACATCTCAAAGGTCTTTCCTGTGCTTTTTGACCTTTCCCTTGGATAAAATAAAAAGTCGGTGGCGACTCTTGCTAGACCGAACAATTGCAAACACAAACACGAAACCACAAGTCAGTTCTCTCACCGTATCACAGAACTGGCGACTCTGTTGGGGATAATTCTAAAAGTGGGGTTACCTTAGGGTTTTAGATCACCTTTGCATACTTATCTTGTTTTCCTTGATTGCTTTACATGTTGGGTTCCTTGTTTGGGTTTGTTTTAGATCCTACACCCAGATTTGGGGGCACCTTTTAGGTAAGTAGCAATAAACTGTGAGGGAACTGTGCGGGGCATACCGACATGGTTGAAGCAGTGGCTATGTTAGTGCGACATATTTATGGGTACCGGTAGCCTTTGAGTCAATCAAAGAGAATACGTGGCCGCTGAGTGATGTCATGAAGCACTAACGAACTCTTAGAACCTTACTTGACTATCTTGGCCTTATTAGGGGTAGTGAGATGAGCGGCTTTGGTGCAGTCCGAAGTTGGTGGACACTCGATACTACACTCATTGAGGATTGTTTTCTTGGAATATTTTGGTCGCTAGTTAAGTGGATAAACTAAAACAATGAACACAGAAAACGATCCAGTGATATTGAGCTCCTTATAACCCGATTACTATTTATAGGACAGGTTGAGCCAACTAACTTCAAGAGGGTACTTACCTACAAACCCCATGCAAGCCTAAACCTAAGGACTTGTCTGCTTTGTGTGAATGTGATCATTGATATATACACTTGCTTACTTTTGCATACTTGTACATAACATCATAACATCATACCATAGCATTTTCAATAACCATTTCAAGGATCTCAAGGGTCTTTGATGCAGGGTCACGTTGAACCAGACGTCTACCAAAGGGCAAGAGGTTTCATTTTCTTCTAAACAAACACCGTCAAGGATCAAGTGCAACAACTTGAATCAAGGGCTATGACCCACTTGACATGGTGAGCTTGATTCTCGTGGAAAGACATCCACCAATGCAAAGTTCTCCCAAACAAAGATGTTGATCAAAGTTCAACCTCTAAGATTTTCTTGTGTTTACCCCTAGAGATTCTTGAAAACATGCATCCATATATCATGAATTGTATCATGACAGGTGTTCCCTTTCAGGTTTCCTTATTCTCCTACTGTTTATTTCAGTAGAGATGGCTATATAGAGGATTGTCGAAGATATCCAGGCTCAAAACACCCAACTTCAAGAAATGTTCTTGAACCTGTCCCAGGGGCAAGAAGAAGTGAAAGCTCTCCTCACAAGGGGCATGGTCCTAGGAAATCCAGGCAGCATCAGGAATGATCAATTGGAAGGACTACAGATTGAGTTGGCAACAATGAAGATCCAGATGATGGGATAACTGGTGGGCCAGATGGCTCTCATTCAAGACCTGGCTCAAAGACAAGAGGAGCTCAGGGTCCTCGTCAACAAACAGCTTCAAGATAACCAAGTGGGGCAAACAACTAGGGTTGAAGATCAAGTTGTCATTCAACCTCCTTTGAGACAAGAAGACAAGGGAAAGGCTCCTCAACTTGCTTCAGGGTCACAAGCCCAGCAACAACCTCGCCAGCGTCAACGGGGTAATCAACGTAAGCAAAATACATCTGGAAGACATTTCACTGAGACTGACATACCATCATCTCTAATACTGAAAGGCTTGTTGGAGGTCAATCTGATTGCTTTAAAGGATCCTCTTCGGAATCCCAATACCTCTGCTCCTGGCAATGACCCCGACGCATTTTGTGTATACCACTCCTATAGTCCTGGACATGACACCGACGACTGTTGGGCTTTGAAAAACAAAATTCAAGACTTGATTGATAGAGGAGTGCTGAAATTCATGCCGGATGGAGAGATGAAAATCTTCCGCTGAGGGTTCTCCACCTGAAATGACAAGTTCGAACTAAGAGACTTTTGTTTCATTTGAATTTTCAAGTTGTAATTTCTTTTGTTATTCAAACAATTATCTGTTGATGTCAAACTCTGTTTCATTAATGCATTGCATATGTTTGTCTTGAATTCATCCATTCGTTTTCACTATTCTTGAATTATGCTTCCTACTTTATTTATGATATTTAACTCTTGATAAAAGTTACAAGCCTTTAGAGGGAGGATGACGAAACAATGCCATAATCTTATACGGTATGCTTTTGAACAAACCTTGTTGACGATGTACAAGCGTTTCTTTCAAATCCTAAACACTGGAGTTATAAGGAAGATAATCCCTAGTCAACCCCTTCGAGCCAAAGAAGTAGAAGTTTTCTGTTTTAAACACAAATTGAAACCTTTAATCAAACCTGGGGCAGGGTAGTCTCTCAGTTAATTCAAAAGATGCGCATTAAAGTTGCAAACTCTCAGTTCGTAATACAACGAATGACATCAAGAACATTCCTTTGGAACCAAAAGACAGTGATGGTTCCTTATCTCATAGGCAATCATTATCTCTCAAAAGAGAAAAGCCCACTGAGCCAAAACCTACAAAGGAGGCTTAAGAAAGTTGGGGCATCCCGCTGACTGTAATCTCGAAAACAGGAACAGTCAGGAAAAAGTTAGGGATAATAAACCAAAAGAAAGAGGTCGTTATAAATCCTCAACAACATAAAAAATGTTGCAAAAATGACTGCCTTCCCATAAAATTCAACTTGTGTGGACCATCACCAAAACGTCGTTCCAAACTCGAATAGAGTTTGACGCACAATTAACTGAGTTAGGATTGAAGAACATTACGAAGAGCGGGTGGGTACAAATATACTTTGATCCTTTATCCTTTGTTTATTAAACCGTGAACCAAGCCACGTTACAACCCTTCAAAAGTCCTAATTTAAGAATGGGTTAGTTCAAAAGCATACTGTTACAAAAAGTATCCTGACTCCTGTAAGGCTTTGCTCTAAATCTTGTGTTGAATTTGTCTTATAAAAAGTTTTCAGCTAAAAAAGCGCATTTTTCAAAACTTCGAGACAAGCATAAACTTTGCATTATTTGAATATCGTTGTTTGCACATGGTTATTTGTTTGACAGCGAAGAGATTCACACAGTGAATGTTCGGATAAACGAAAGCTCTCTCAATGAATAAAATCACTTCAAGTGGGATGACACTCCTGTTGCAAAAATCTCCCATCAACAAAAGGGGACTTGATATGATATTGTCCAGTGAACAAGGGGAAGTCCAGTCAAGATTTCAACAAATCACTCAAGATCCAGTAAAACTAGGGCAGTCCAGTCAAGATTTCAAGAAATCTCTCAATTACAGTTTAACCCGGGGCAAGCCTAATCACCATCACTTGGGGCATTAAAACGTCAATCTCAGCAAAGAGTTATGTACAATCCAAATTTTCTGGCAATGCCACAAACATTTGATACTAGGGGCAGTGGCGAATCTCTCCAAAATCTTTCTGAAAAGAAATTCAAGCATCCTCGAGAAGTTCATCACCTCTCTAGCAGACCAACAGTCATGGGTTTATTTCCCCAACACTTGTCAAGGATTTTTTCTCCAAAACGAAATTACATTTCAACAATGTTCATGACATATGCAGATTGATCAGCAGGCGGAGATTCCTTCATCACCTGTTGGAAGTTACGATCGCCGAAGATTCCTTCATCAACTGTTGGAAGTTACGATCGTCGAAGATTCCTTCATCACCTGTTGGAAGTTACGGTCGTCGAAGACTCCTTCATTACCTGTTAGAAGTTACGGTCGTCGAAGATTCCTTCATCACCTATTGGAGTTACAGTCGTCAAAGTTTCCTCCATCATCCGGTTGAATCAAAGTTAATCCAAGACCCTCTCTGTTTTGGTCAGATCGACACTAAGATCTCCCTGATTCTTATGCCAATGGAAGATCTTCCGGGTTGTTGATATTTCAGATAAAACTCTCATCAATTTATTCTGATTTTCTTCACTATCAGAGATGAAGAATCCAACTTTTTTATCCTCCACCAGCTCGGGATTTATTTTCCCCGACGAAAGGTCCTCTTGAAGAACATTACACCTCTGTGCATCAGGACATCATGCAACGCAATATCATCTATTTTTGAGAACATTATTTTTTGATATATGCCACTAACCTTTACCTTTCAGGAAAAGTACAATTAAATTCAAGCGACGAAGTTTTTACTTTAGTTGAATTACGGACAAATTCCTAAATCTCAACAGAAACAACCCACCAACAGAATAATGGACAAATGAAGCTCCTAAAATTTTGTTTCTCTCAAGAATGAAGATTCTCATCCTTGAAACCTCAAGAGATTGGTATACTCCCAAGCTCCTGATACCCTTAACAGAATGAAGATTCTCA